>JAJKFI010000015.1:10632976-10647592 GCA_029204185.1 Lerista edwardsae | reverse complement strand
ACACACTTTATGCTGACTTGTACTGACCTAGCTCCAGGTTAGGATTGTGCTCCTAATTTATTTTCCTAATGTGTTGGTGATGTTTGTCATGAAATGCTTAGAAGAACACCGGTCAGGATGGTATATTTACAGTATTCAAAGAAATAATGTAGCCATAGAATAGATGGTTTAAAGACATACTCTTATGACCCTCACCATTGTTATCTGACCTCTATACTGCCAAATCATCTTGCCATAAAAGGACACAAACCTCTTTTTATTGCTACAAATAAACAGCATGCATGTTTAAGGAGCACGTACATTGCCAATGATAAATGAAAATTCCAGGATTTTGTGACCTCATTGCCATTTACCGATAACATATTGCTGTACTTCACTCAATTAGACACATAATTTAATCTTATTTAACTGTGTCAGGAACAATTTGGACAGCGTTTCTGAAGCACAATATACTCTTTATGACAATGGCTTCACAATAAAGCAGAGGGTTTTGCAACCTCGTCGGTGTACCGCTGGTGGCCCGCTGTCATCAGAAAATAACTTAAATCAATCTTTATTAGGGCGCATCTGGTTAATTGTAAGTTGACCAAGCAAGAGGTCAGTGGCAGTGAAGTGGTGAAGCCAGAGGAGATGGCCTTTATTGGGACCAACTGAAATGTAACAAGCAAGGCTTTGAGTTCCCCAGAACTTGGCTGATTCAGGCCAGAGGTCTGAGCAAAAAACAAAACAAGAAGAAGAAGAAGAGCAGAGGAGGAAAAGGAAAAGTTGGACATGACAGAAAAGCCCCAAAATCTGCAGGTTGTAACATTCTGAAGAAGGATGGGAGGAAGGGCGATGCAGACTGACAGCCCAATCCTTGGCATGTCTACTCAAAAGTAAGTCCCACTGAGTTCAGTGGGACCTACTTCCAGGTAAATATGCATAGGATTGCAGCCTGAATGAGGTTAGAGTGTGCTGGGTGTAAAATAGATCTGAGGTGGCAGCTACTGGAAGCCAAAGCGATGATTCTTCCCAAACATTTAAGGCCTTGTTTGTCGGCCCTGACCCACCTGTCCTGCATGTGCATTGTCGGTCATATGCTGTCTCATGAGTGCAACTCTCTACTTGTAGGTAAATAGCTAACAGGGAGAAAGGGTTGGTAACTGGCAGGTGTGGAATCCAAAGTTGGCCAGGTGGAGTGCTGGCCAAGGTGCTCAGTCAGAGGGCGAAGTCAGTCTCTTAAATGCGCCCAGGACTGATCACACCGATGTGCACTGATGGCGGGAGGAGCTTCAGCCTGCTTCCATTACTGTAATCATGGGGGTGGGAGGGCATGCACAGCTCTACCCCAGGGGCTCCAGCAACCTTCCACTGGTGGCAGGACATTCTCACACCCACAGCAACACATCAATGCTTTGGTGGTAGTCCCTTGGAATGGAATACAAAGTTTAACCCAAAGAGCCAGTTGAATATATTTTACTTTGAACTGGTGGAACAGTCACTGTCTTCATGCAGATGACTCCTGACTTTTCTCACAACTGCAGGTACCCCTCCAATCCTAACCTGGAGTTAGACCGGCACAGTGAGGCCAGCAAAGTTTGGCGGCACAAGGGACACCATAAAGTTGGGCCACTCTCGGAGTCAGAGAGGGCAGCACACAGGCATGAGCCATCCTCCCTGATTCTGAGAGTGGTCCAAACATGCTTTACAATGTCCCTTGTGCTGGCCAAACTTTGCTGGCCTAACAGTGCCGGTCTAACTCCAGGTTAGGATTGCGCTGTTAATGATCTCAAGTTCTACCTAAATCATATTGACCCTCCTCTTTTTTGACTGCATCCCAGAAAATGGTTGATCTGCTGCCAGATGATTTGTTTTCCATCATTGGCATCATACCGAGAAGGCTCTTATTTGATGTAGATGGCTGGGGAGGGGGACAAAGAGGGGGACTCTGCATCAACTGGTAGGGATTCTTTTGATTTGCGGCATGCAGGCGAGCATATGGCTCTGTGTCTGAATTTTTGTTTGTTTGTTTAGTTTCTCTTTTCTTTCTATTTTGGTTTACTGTCACAAATGTTTTAATTATCTCGTGCAGTGCTGTTTCAGTTACGCATTGTCTCTGCTTCTTTTTGACTTGGGGGCAGCTGTTGAGTTCTCCAGATTTAGGGCCCAAATCTGCTCAGAATTATCCTTGAGCACATTGCTACACATCTTGCACAAAGGACCCGCAACTTGGTATGATCTGTAATGTAGGCCTAATCCCATGCACAAGGCAGGCACATATTGTGGCAGATTGGGCAAGGACAAAAGTTATTGTAATACTTTATTAATGCTTTTTTAATACTTTAATGCAGTGGTTCTCAAACGTTTTTGACCTGGACCCACTTTTTAGAATGGCACTTGTGTCGGGACTCACCAGAAGTGATGTCATTAACCTAAAAGTGATGTCATGGCAGGAAGTTACATAATCAAACAGGAAGTGCTGTGATTGTGACATAATAAAATGACAGTCCTGAAATGCAAATTGGCATTCATGGACTGCAGCAATTGTACAACATGAAACATCCCAGATAGATCAGGGATCAGGATCAGGACAAAATGTTATGTAAAAGCACTGAACTGAAAAAATGTTTTAAAAACCCCTCACTTGAAAATTCAAACAGTTAACACTCGCAAAAGGAATATAGCAAACATAAGGTCTGCAGTTTTCAAGATGGCTGCTCCCATCTTTCCATGACCCACCTGACATCATGTCACAACCCACCAAGTGGGTCCCAACCCACAGTTTGAATAACACCATTTCAATGCTTTTCTACATTTTGTTTCTGACAGCATAATCCTAACCACACTGGTACAGCCAGGCAATGCAGGTTAGGAACAGGCTGGAGGTCACCTAGGGATAAGAGGATATTTTCCTCCTTACCCCGTGTAACAACCCAACCTATGAGGCTAATCAGTTCTATGCAAGCTATTTAGCAGGGCAAAGTATATAGTATGCACTGCCGCACCTCTGATCTCACTCCTTGTCCCGATCCTGCCCCGTTCTGCCATCGTTCACCCAGAAATGCCCTTCCCTTCCCCAGAATGCCCGCCTGCCACTGTTACTCACCCCTGCATCACCCAGTGCAATCTTACCTGTTCCAGATGAGGTGGGGATTAGATCCGGCCCTGTCAGCCTGGCACGCTTAGCCATGTCCTGCACAGCCAGTTCTCAAATTGGGATAAGCACAGTGATGTCATGCACCCACTACGCACCACTACGCGAGTACTGGTTCCTAGAAGTTGAGCTGGCCCCGCCCACTCGAAGCTGGCCCTGCCGACTGGTTGGCTCAGCAGCTGCGCATGCGTACTGCATGCCCGCAGCTGTTGCCTGCACTTTCTGTGAGGAGGCAGGCAGGCAGCATGGTGGTGGTGGTGGCAGCAGCAGCAGCAGCGGAGCAAGAGGACCGGAGGCAGCAGCAGCAGCAGCAGTGAGGGAGACCTGGGAATAAGGCAGCAAGTGTGAGAAGGTAGGCTGCCTGGGGCTCCTGCTCCCTCCAGCCATGCAGATCCAGCGTCCTGGTTCCTCCTGCAGCCTCCCCCCAGCTCCAGCCCCCACGTGGTCTTTTTTTGGTCGCCCGTTCCTCCTCCTGCTCCTTGCTGGCCGGCCCGGCACTCAGTTGGGCACCCGCCGGGCCGCGCAACCACGTGGGCCCCTGACCGAGCACTGGACCGGCCGGCAAGGAGCAGAACCAGCTCCTGGCGGGCTGGCCCGCCTCTCGGTCGGGCGCCCACGTGGTTGCACGGCCCAGTGGGCGCCCATTCCCCCTCCTGCTCCTTGCCGGCTCCTTGCATTTAACATTAAAGTTAAATGGCTCCCTGTCCCAAAAGGGCTCACAATGTAGTACAGTCTAGACTGCTATTTAACCGGGGAACAGTTGAAGCAAAATATGTATATTTTAGTTAAATCAACACTAACCACAAGCTGAAGTTATTACAAACATGATCACATCCATGTCAACAATCATGACATCACTTCTGGCTATGACTTCACTTCCTGTCATGACATCACTTCCGGCTATGACCTCACTTCCTGCCATGACATCACGTCCGGCTTATGATGTCACTTCTGGTGGGCGGACCCCGACAAGTGCCAATCAAAAGTGAGTACCTGTTCCTAAATCATTTGGATGACACCACTGGATAAGCATGCCTTATGGCATGTTTGCAACACACAGGAGCGGATGCAGGGGGCCTTCTCCTGCACCAGCCTACATTAGATTCAGCGGTGAGTCTGTTTTTGTAAAAGTTGGTTGCACTGGACAGCTATCATACAGAATAATTGTAATAGAAACGGAGCTTGGGGGCTAGGGCTGTGTACTTGGGATGAGGATGTGGGTTTAGATCTAGGAAAATCTGGTATTTGGAAATGAATGTGTTGTCCTTGACTTCTACCTGTATCCAGGGCCACTGTAGAGGAGCCCAATCTCTGAGCAGGAATACCTTGGAACTGCAGCAAGTCATCTTAGAGAGCCACAATGAACCTTAACCTCTGCTGATGCCCGTTCTTAGACGGCAAGGTGTCATGGCTGCAGAATCCATTGGACGGCTGCCCCAAGTATTGACATGACTAGTTGCTACCCCACACTTGAGCGCCACAGAGGTCCTGGACACTCTGGAACTGCCACCAAGCTTCTTTCTGAACTTGGGGATCTGGTGACCCTACTGTCAGCCAGGCAAGCAAAAGAAGAAAGCAAAATCCCAAATCATGCAGCCGTTTGTCATTCATGCAGCTGTTTCTCTTTTTAATTTTGAATAATTCTGGCTTTAGAAGGAGGATGGCTGGTTGTTTCTACAAATAAAAGTCTCAGCTCAGAGGCAAAATATTTTCAAGAAAAGGAACAATAAGAGCAGAGGGTTTTTTTTTCCTCCCCCCTCTCCAACCATGTAAAAGCTGTTTTGTGAAATTAAGCTGGAAATATCATAAGTGGGAAATGACCACAGAATAAATAGGAACCTTTCAGAACGGCAGAAAACATGTGTTATTTATTTTCCTTGTAAACAGAAGTGGCAGATTCAATCAGCAAGAAATATCAGATCATTATGACCATTTTAATCATATAAAAAAGGGGGTTCATAAGTTTTGTTTATGGTGCATTTAACAGCATTTTCAGTTTATCGTTCAGGGAAGTCAATAACCCTTATTTACCGATATGCTAGAGATAAGCTGCAGCATTGCTTTGACTCTTGAAAGGAGCAGAAATCAAGGTGGAACAATTAAGTATCTGTTCCGTTACCTTTTGCACTCTTCATAAGCATATGGGAATAATTATAATGCAGTGCATCTGAAAGATTTACAAACAGAGGTCACAATTCAGCACAGAGTTTGGCATACTTAGACCCAATGATCCCAAGGGGCTGGGCTAGGGCATAGTTTGTAGAGGAAGGCGGCATTCTCCTCCTACTTCCCAGTCCCAGACCTCATGTGATTGTGCATTAAGAGCATCTCTCACTCTGGCCAGCTTACTGGTTTTACACCTTAAGCTACTATCATGCTCAACAATGAAATGGGCTCCCCCACTAGATCAGCAACCATTTTGCTTCAAAGAAAGGGAGGATTGCTGATAGTCTTGCTATGATGATGATGATGATGATGCCAGTGTGGTTATAGCATTGGATTAGAATCAGGGAAACCTGGGTTCCAATCCCCACTCTCAGTGGGTGAGTCAAGTCTAATTGCTACTTTCAACCCAACCTACTTCTCAGGGTTTAGTTGTGGTATGGAGAAAACAGAGCTGGGTGGGAGAGAAGGACTATGTATACCGCCCTGAACTCTATGGAGAAAGGATGGGGTAAGCGTGAAGTAAATAATAAACTTACATAGCCACAACAAATACAAATACACAAGAAAAAGGTGCAAGAATACAAAGTGAATAGGGGGATGTTCTTTTCCCTCTCTCACAACACCAGAGTTTTGGGAGAGTTAGAACAGATAAAAGGCAATACTTTTTAACCCAGTGGGTAATTAATCTGTGTAATTCTTCGCCACAGGATGTGGTGATGGAGTCTGGGCTGGATGCCTTTAAAAGGGAATTGGACAGATTTCTGGAAGAAAAATCCATCACAGGTTACAAGCCATGATGGGTATATGCAACCTTCTGGTTTTAGAAGTAGGCTATCTCAGAATGTCAGATGCAGGGGAGTGACAACAAAATGCAGGTCTCCTGTTGTCTTGTGGGCTCCCTGACACATCTGTTGGGCTGCTGTGAGAGTCAGGAAGCTGGACTAGATGAGCCTTTGGCTTGATCCAGCAGGGCTCTTCTTATGTTTTTATAGTCTAAAGAAAGCATAGGCCCTGATCCAGCCACACACACAAGAAACCAGGGCTGTGAGAGCACAATCCTGATCAGGGAATCAGAGTGCTGATCAATTGTTTGGAGGGTGTGGGAGGGAGTACTAAATTCTTCCCTCCCCCAAACAGTGATCAATGTTTGTGGCACTTTCTGTCCAGATCAGCTTTTGAAACCCTTCTATGATGAGCTGCACCTGCCCACATTCCCTTTTCTGTACAATGGTTAAAAGTATACTGTAGGCACTCTGTCCCAGTTTGTATCTGGTAACTCTACAAATGGCCCCTGTTTGCACAAAGTTATCAAGGTCAGGATGTTTCTGCTGTGTCCTGCTCCCATGTGTATATGTCCCCTAACCTCCTAGGTTCTGAAACTGTGGGTCATGACCCCATTTCTGTTGGTTCGTGAAACTGAATGGGCAGATAAGGCTATGCACATCAACAGTTAAACAAGCTACTACTTGGGAACGAGAGGAAGAACTGCTAGCCACACCCCTGGGAACTTAGAAATCAGGCAGCAGCTTCTAGTGTCTCCAAAAACTGAGAACCACTACCTCAGCCTTTAGCACCCAAAAGAGAGCTTGGAAATGTACTATAACTAGGGGCAGACATGTCATGTAGCAGGTACATGGGGGTACACGAGTACCCGTTCCTAGGATTAGGGCTTGCCCCGCCCATTCGCCCGCCCACTCATCGACTCCATTGGCACTCCGCTCCGCCCCCTGGAACGTTTGAATTGCCTGCATGTTTGAGTTGCCTGCACGTTCTCAGAGCCAGGCAGGCAGGCAGGCAGGCAGCGGAGCGAGGGAGACCGATGGCAGCAGCAGCATGAGCAGGTAGGCTGCCTGGGGCTCCCTCCCGAGGAGGCGTGGCGGTTCCTGGGGGCGGTTCCTGGGTTCCGGCTATGACCTCACTTCCAGTGGGCGGGCCCCGACACAAGTGCCAATCAAAAGTGAGTACCTGTTGCTAAATCATTTAGATGCCATTACTGACTAGGGGTGTGGATTTTTGGGTGATATTTTTTCCAAAATTTCTTGATTAAAATAGCAGATTGCAATGTAATGTGTTTTTATTCTACATTCTCAATCGAAGTTCTCATTTTCATTAATTTTAAATGCTTTCAAAGTGTACTAGGTATATTATACAGCTGATATAGTGTCAGCAGATGCAGCCACAGTATTATTTCTAATTGGAAAAATAATCTATTTTAATATCTGGAAAATATCTTAAACAACCAAAATATTTTGTGTTTTTATTCAGGTAAATAAGGTGGTCCCAAAGGTGGTTTTTAACGCCCAAAAAGCAGTTTTCAACAACAACAAAAACACCCCTAACTGTAACACTCATCTCTCTCCAGCCCCCCAAAAGGTTTTCCCCTCCCTGCACTGCAACACTGTTCCTTAAGCATGCCTCAACCTGTCTTGGACGGTGTCCAAAAATATTCTCAAACCTGTGCCGTATGAATTAGGGAGATTCTCCATTTGTTTGTCGGCGCACTGATCACTAGGTTTTCCCCCGTCTCTTCCTCGTTTTCCTTGCTCGTTGCCAAAACATGAAAGCAGGAAACATGTTCCAAAACGATCATTTGAAGAAGTTAATTTTAGAGGAGCAAAGTGCTAGTTAGAAAGTAGTCAGCTGAGGTCAATCCTTACATAATGACCAGGTTTTGGAATGTTTCTCTTCAATGGCTTTTAAAAGTCGGGGGGGGGGTTTGAGGGGAGGGGGCCGTGCACATGTGGCAGAGCCTTTGGTTGTGTCAGTCAGAAGGGAAGAAACGCCACTATTTCTCGCTGATTAGATTGGGGCACATTCCTGCCGATATTTTGGTTCCTGTGTATCCTGGCTTTAAAATTTCTTCATGTGGCATTGTGTATGAAAAGAAATCTAATATTAAGCAGATGTATAACATGTTATACTTTAAGGCGAGAATTGCAGCAGGGGAACTGTGGAGAAGACTTTCGACTTCCTCCCAAGCCAGGCTCCGGCCAGATCCCCTCGGCACAGTGCGCTCTCTCTCTCTCTCTCTCTCTCTCTCTCTCTCTCTCTCTCTCTCTCTTGCTCTCTCTCTGTGTGGTCTCTGAAGTACTTTGGCGATAAGGGTAATTTTCCCCTGCAGTGGAACATTTCATTATAGAAAATGAGGAACCCTTTTAAGAAAACCACACAGGCAAAAATAAGCAGAGGGAAGACCGTCTGTTTGGAGCAGAGAGCGACAACAGGCCATAAGAGAAAGAGCACAGGGTTGCCTTTTTGCAGCCGATTTGCAGGCCCTCCTCCATTACTCGTTTCTCTGCATTTTGAGTGCCTTACTGAAGACTTGATTGAGGACCTGGCTGAATCTGGGAATTGACTCTGTGGCAAAGCATTGGGTTTGGGGGTGTTTCCAACATTCTGCCCATCGTGTTAGACGTGTGATGGCCCCTCCGGAAATGCAGACCAGCACTTGAAGCTGCAGGAATGAAGGGCTTGCATGTATGGACCAGCCTGTGGGGGTCATGTTAATGATATTATTAATGATACTAGTGATATAATACAACCCAATCACTTTATATCTTATTTCCTCTTTCCCCAATACATTTTATTTTATTTAACAAATAAAAAAGAAAATAACCTAAATTGTACATAGATACTCTATAAGACACAACAAGAGCAAAGCAGTGTACTTCCATATAGTTCTATATAGTTCCATATACTACTTCCATATAGTTTTCTACTACCAAATCAAAATGTCAAAATCAACAAAAACTATCCCCGACAGCCCTTCTAAAATTATCCGGTTAATTCACCTTGTTTCAGTTATTCAATCTATTTCCAGTGGTTCTGTTCATCAAATCCTTCATCTTATTTCTTTGTATTAAAAGCATATGCAGGTCTATGTAGTTTGCATATACAGTTATGTCTAGCTGGTGTAAGATGGGAGTTAAGAGATTGGGCTGCAAATCAGGACTTGAATCGTGCTTCTTGTTTGAATCTTGCCATTATCAAGGGAAGCCTCAGCTCCCTAGCGACAGTATGAAGAAAATATGTACTTGCCTTGCAGGGTTGTTGTACAGCTTGTATCAAAATCATACATGGGGTGTGATTTGCATATTCGGGAAGTATCATTATCTTAATAAAAGTATATAAAAAAAGGACTGACCTATGGTTCAATCTATGGGCCAAATTAGATGTGACAGCAGCCAGAGGCAGATCTAAGGGAGGGCAAAGCTCTAAGTGTTGCAAGAAGCCTTACCCTGTCATGTAAATCCCTCCTCTCCCTTGCTGCTGCAGCCAGTAAGCAACGCCAAGATGTTGCTTTTCCCTGTGAGGATTGGCTAGAACAGTGCAGGAGAGGAGTGATTTCCACTGCAAGGTACGGCTTCTTGCAAAACTTAGAGCTCTGCCCTCCCTTAGATCTGCCTCTGACAGCAGCACATTTTTGGGTCTGCACAAAGACCTGCCCCAATGGTGTGGAAAGATGGGTTAGGAATCTGTTTTTAACCTCAAATTGAGTGGAATGGGAACTCTTGTCTTCACCACAGTTCCTCAGATACTTTCTCTTTAACCCAGCTTTGATACTGGAAATGTGCTGGTTTCAGAGAAAGGCTTCTGAGTAGCTGCAGGAAAGAGCATCACAGGCTGAGGAGTAGCTGCACATGATCTCCTAACATTGGACATCTGCACAAACACTCAATCGGGGAAGATCTATGTTTAGACACTATGTCTATATGACCTCAGTACACCTGACATTGTGCAAAATCAGCTCTTACGAGCCCATTTGAGTCCCCACCTGGTGAATACTGAGAATAGTGAGCCAGAGCTGAGCTCTCACAACTGCATGTAGACTCTATCCCTAATACTCTGTTCTCATAGCATTGGTTTGTTAACACTGATAATGTTCAGGAAATGAGTTTCAAGATCTTAACTTCGTTATCTGAAAAAAAAGGATTTCTGTGATTGCAATACTAATCCATGTCTTTAGCCTGCTTGGATAGTAAATACTCCAAACATGTCCATCATCAAGACATGAACTGCTTAAGATGGTGATGTTGATTGATTGATGTTTATACGTCTGTTGCCAAGGGAGCCTTGCATATATTGTTCTTTATATATTTTGTATTGCCCACTGCACAGTACTACCAGAAATCTTTGTCAGACTTCGTTTTAGCACCTAACTTAGGATACTGCAGTGATACCCAAACCTTTTAGCCCTAGGACCCAGTGGCAATCTGTCTGGGACCCACCTGAAGTGATCTCATAGCTAGAAGTGCCATCATTTTGATGCCAGAGCCTGCTGCTTTCCTGAGAATGCAGCAATACGTTGGGAAAATGTTGGAATACATTTTCCAATAGCAAAGTGAATCGGAAAGTAAAAAAGCCTGTTTACAGCCTTAACACAAGCAAAATAGCCACACAGCCCTTTCCCTTTCTAGCATTCCATCTTCCCATATTTTCAATATGTCTGCTCTAAGTGCTTTGTGGCCCAACAGAAATTGGCTCACAACCCACGGGTGAGTCCTGACCCACAGTTTTGAGAACCACTGGGAGATTGCATTTCAAAAGAAATATTTTCTGCTATCTGAATTGGGGCGCAGTCCTAAACTGAGTTAGGCCGGCATAAACGATGCCAGCAAAGTTTGGCCAGAACAAGGGACACCATAAAGTATGTTTGGACCACTCTCGGAGTCAGAGAGGTCAGCATACATGAGCCATCCTCCTAGAGTAGTCCAAAAATGGTTTATGGTGGCCCTTGTGCTGGCCAAACTTTGCTGGCTTAGTTTATGCCAGCCTAACTTCAGTTTAGGATTGTGCTCTAGGAAACATTCCATCCAAAACAGCTTTTCTTGTTACCACAGCATATCTCATGGAGATCTGTTATAGTTAATTGCAGTTTCCAACAACCATTTAAAATATAAGATCTCTATGTACAGTTTATTTTCTGATGAGACCTGGCTATTATTTCCATAGCATCTTTATGTATTTAATAGTAATTAAGAGCCCAATCCAATCCTCCATCATGTTATTATATAGCATGCAGCAGTATATGTCATTGAGGGCACAATCCCAGAGAGACCTTGAGCCCACACAAGCCACTTGTGTCGGCTCTGTGCACCCAGTGCTGGCACGAGGGTGCTGTTTAGGACGCCCATGCCAGTGCTGTGTCTGCAGGGCCGACGGTGGCAGCAGTGTCAACCCCATGGTGCTGGCAGAAGCTGATTCCACGCCACTCCTGCACAAGCTGAATTCAGCTGGCGCAAGAATGGTTCTGGGCAAGGGAGGGGGAGGAACTGGGCAGGGGTAGGCAGACTGGGAGGCATGCTGGCCCACACAGGGGGATGGAGCTGGGATGTGGCTGTTAGGCCGCATCCAAGCCTCCGTCCTCAGGCCACTTGGCCCCGATTCAGGCTGCGCAGCAGGCGCAGGTTTGAGCAAGCCCATCAGGGCAGCTGGTACCTACAAACGTGCCCTTGCCCCAGGGACGTTCCATCAGCCTCCTAACTTGCACTGGACACGGTGCAGGCCCACCAGCCTTGCTATTCCAGCGCAAGTTAGGCTTGCGCCCTTAATCTTCTCAGTGAACCGCTTTGTGAACTGCCATTGTTTGCAGTGACCAAAATGGCCATTTACAACAATGTAGAAGTGTTCTGCTGTTGTAAAGGGCAGCATAATCCTAGTGAGGTTTGGGCTGCCCTTCATCACATCAAATTTCACAGCAAGGAAAGGAAGCAATAAGATCAATCATTCAATCAGTATTTATATAATGCTATAGTTTTATATCTAACTAGTTATATAGTTATATATGGCTATGACAGTAAAGATCTACAGGCAACCCTGAAAGTTGAGGTAGATCTCATAGATTACATTACATAAGCTGACTTTTTAAAAGAAAGGTGTGTGAGGTGAATGCTTAACATGACTAAAAATCATGCTGATTTTATTCTAATACAGAGTTCTTCAACCTTGGGGGCTGCAAAGCCTCAATTGTGGGGTCATAGCAACTTGTGGGAATGAAAAAGGTTGAAGACCACTGGACTAAATCACCACCAGGAAAAGAGGGAGGCATCTGGTTTACCCCTTCAGGTACTAGGATATGGTACCCCAGTCCTGCTCAGGTTCTTAGCAATTATGCTAAAATAGCTTTCACTAGACTTCATGGCCAGACTTCATGGTCACTTTTTCTGCTCCCTCTGATGAGAATATCTGGTGACAGTGAACAGTGCTGGGAGCAAGGAGTGGGCGGATAGCGTCCTGGGATGGGGCAGGATTGACAGTGGGGTCTTCAGGCCCATACTTAATGTGCTTATTTATATATTGGGGTTGTGACACGAAAAAGGTTGAAGACCACTGTTCTAGTATATACACCAATTAACAAATGTTACTTTCAGTCAAGCGTTCAACAAGCTGTTTATTTCTAGAAAACCTTTAAATTGATGGTTTAGATACTTCAGGGCTTGGTGATATTCCTCTTCAAGCTTTACGAAAAAGGGGGCTGTCATTATACGACTAAATCTGGCCAATGAGACAATCACAGTGCTCCTAATTGGAATTGTGGTCGTTCTGAGTCATTTATAAGCACAAATGTCTAAAAATATGTAGAACTTCCTGCCTGGATAAATATGCCACAAAAATTCCAGTGAGAGCCAAAATATGCTTCAGAATATGAAGTATTGTTACTGTACTGTTTCCATACTAGATACTATGAAGACTCAGAGCGCAATCCTAAACTGGAGTTAGGCCGGCATAAACTAAGCCAGCAAAATTTGGCCAGCACAAGGACCACCATAAAGCATTTTTTGAACTACTCTCGGAGTCAGGGAGGGTGGCTCACGTCTGTGTGCTGGTCTCTCTGATTCTAAAAGTGGTCCAAACATACTTTACAGTGTTCCTTGTGTTGGCCAAACTTTGCTGGCTTAGCTTATGCCGGTCTAACTCAGTTTAAGATTGCACCCTCATTATGAATTATATGAGTGCTAAAATATCCTGGAGCTGAGCTTATTACGTAGCTGAGAAGACCATAACAATAAGAAGTCCTGCACAGTAGGTAGCTCCTAATGTGGAAAGATCCTTATGGATGCCACCTGCAGATCAATGATCCCATCAAATCAGTAATTGGCCATGTGGAAGTCGTACAACTGTCTAGGCATGACTTACAGCCCAATCCTATCCTTGAGATCTGTGCAATGCAATAGTGCAGTGACAGTCCCACTAAAGTCTACCCACCAATGGATGCACCACAGACACCAGCGCCAACATCAGAAAAATGCGGTGATGTAGCTCAGTCATCACATGAATACCAGTGCAACTCCAGCAAGACCAAAACAGGGAAGAGATTATAGCATGACACAGGAGGGATGAGGAGAAGTCAACATATGGCAGATCCTAACCCCACTTCACATGCCCTTAATGCCAATCAAATGCTACCCCAATGATAGAGCTAGCATAGGCAGGAGATGCTCTATAAGGAACAATCAGGAAGGGAAAAACAGCAGCAACTCCTGCCCAACCCATATCCCTATGATGGAACATAGAATACAGACCACATTAGGAAACCAATCATAGCACACCAATCTCAATACTAAAGCATTTCCAGGGAGACGACAGCACAGATTATCAGCACGGCATGGTGCTATACATTTCTGCTTTCTCAAAAGGGAACTTTGGTGATGGGAACTATGACGAAAGGGCACTTAGCACACAAAGGGAGCACTTGGCACAAAATTTCTCTTGTCCCTCAGGACATGTACGGCAAGATATTATGTTGTGTTCCTTGGCGTCACACTGATGATGCGCAGGCATCACATTGATGACACACAGATGTCATGTTCTGTGGATGATGGGTGATGTCTGAGTTTCCATGGTTGCGGTGGGCGTTCCTGAGAGAACTGTGCCAGCATTACTGGAAGGGCTGTGCTGGTGTGGTGGTACCTGGCGGGGCTTAGGATATGAAATATGTCATGCCAGCATCTGTACGGCATTGGTACAAATGCAGATCTGTTTCTCCTAGTAAATTTATGTACCCATCTTGTAGGAATCTCATCCTCCTACAAAAAGGGGCAAGAGGCACTTTTCCAAGTGGTGTTTCTCTTATGTTTAGCAGGGGGAGAGTAATTGTCCCTCTTCACCCCTGTGCAGTCTTTCTAGTGGCTGTTGCTGGTGGTTTGCCTTTTTTTTAGATTGTGAGCCCTTTGGGACAGGGAGCCATTTAATTTTATTATTATTACTATTTGCCTGTAAACCGCTTTGTGAACTTCGTGTTGAAAAGCGGTATATAAGTACCTGTTGATTGATTGATTGATTGATTGATTGATTGATTGATTGATTGATTGATTGAT
>JAJKFI010000015.1:10618305-10632966 GCA_029204185.1 Lerista edwardsae | reverse complement strand
GATTGATTGATTGATTGATTGATTGATTGATTGATTGATTGATTGATCCTCCCTCCCTAATGATCTACGAAGAGGCCTGAAGTGAGGTAGCTATTTGCAAATATAATGTGAGGCAGCTGACGCATGCATTGGACCCCTAAAGTATGTGCGCATACCACATTTTTCCAGGAAGATATAGTTGTGTGTAGAAAAGATGAAATAGGAGAAGATGCCCTAAATATCGACCAGGAGGTCACCTGCTCAGGAGCCATTGCTCTTCCCACCACTGCCATCCTAAACTAGATGCTCATCTGAAAGGTGCACAACTTCTCTTCTAGCTGAAAGCCGATTTGGGGGTTGGAACCAACAGACCTGCGCCATATCCAGAGCAGTATAGGCAAGGCTGGAGCCTCCCCAGTGCAAGGACACATTTGTGCCCTTACGGTAGAGGAAACGCCAGTCTCCCCAACGCGCTCCTCGGATCTGCATCTGCTAAACAGGGCTGCGCGGGACTCCTGAACGGGCTTAGGATTTGTTAGGCTGGCACACCTGCCACTCCCAGGCCGGCACACCTGCCAGCCCACCCAGTTACACCCTCCCCCCACTCCCTCCCCTGTGCCAGCCGGCTTCGGCTGGTGCAAGGGAGGCACGGCACGGGCACAATGGGACCAGTACTGCCTGCAGCGCCTGTCTCATTGCCTTGGCGCTGACATAGGGGTACCACTCAGCGCCATTAGCATCACTGCATTGACGTTACATGCCAGGCAGGATTGCACTGTCAGTTGCTGTCTCTCCATCAGTCTCATGAAGCTGTTCAGCTGGGTGGTGTATATGCCTCTCAATTGGCTCAGGAGGCTAGGAATTAATGAGATCGTGCTGCCTTCAGCTATTCCAACACTCGTCCTAGCAAATGAACAAACCGTCTCCCCAACTCTGTTTTACGCAGTCAAAATGCTGTCATTTCCCATCGAAATCTAACGGAGGAGGAGGGAATCCTGAAACCGACCAGTGAAAGTTTAAACTTGCCATTTCATTCTAATGTAAACGATGGAGGTTGACCTTTTCAGAAACACATCTCTTTATCAAATTGTCTTGATCTTCTGTATGCTTTTAAAACTATTTTGCTTTGCTCTCCACTAGGATTGGGTGACATTTGTTATGTCTCACAGGCTAACTTCACCCACTGGCCCATTTCTGGTGACTTCATAGGAGTTTGAGAGAGAAAGCCAACCTCTGAAATTACCTGTTGTTAAATGACTGATGAAGAAAAAACAGAACAGTAGACCTCTTTCGTCTAATAGAGAGGTTTATTTTGGGTGTATCTGGATTATGTCTCCTGGCAGAGATATACAAGTCTTTAATTTAGAGCGCAGTCCTAACCTGGAGTTAGGTGAGCCCAGTTAGGCCAGCAAAGTTTGGCTGGCACAAGGGCCACCGTAAAGCACGTTTGGACCACTCTCAGAGTCAGGGAGGATGGTGCACGTTCATGTGCTGGCCTCTCTGGCTCAGAGAGTAGTCCAAACATACTTTACAGTATCCCTTGTGCTGATCAAACTTTGCTGGTTAGGAGTTAGGCAATCCTACACTTATATAAAACTCTCTGTATTCAATAACATTTGAGTTATTTCTTTTTTATCGTTAGCAAAAGCAAGCTGCCTTTCCCATAAACTCTAATAAGTTGACTAAACAGAACAGTTTAGGCTGCAATCCTATATACACTTCCTGGGACTAAGTCCTATTGAACACAATGGATCTTATTTCTGAGTGAGTAGAGCTGTACAGGATTGCACTGTTAGTTACAGGAGAGCTATCTTTTCATCCTGCACTGGACCATTCTTATGGCTGGTGTTCTTCAACACTTGTGCTGTATATATGTCAGCAGTCGTTATTGCTCCCATAATGGTTAGGATATTGGCTTGCTCTGGTCATGGTGGCCATATCAACATAGAGGTTTTCTCATGCTACTTCCAGACCATGTCCCTTTATTGTATAGACCAGAGATAACTCTAGCACAGAAATTCCAAGCGATGCTGCCACTACAGTTTGTCCAAAATGAAATTCTAGTTAAACATAGAGGTTTCCATGGAATTTTGAAGGAAGCTAAAAGAGTTTAGAGAAAACTTTCAGGGGAGTGTTGCACCTTCTTACTTCTAGAAATGTGCCAAAAATACACAGAGATTTGCCAATCATACCGGAATTCATTTAATTTTGGTTCTCTTGAATTTCCTGCAATGTTTTGTCTAACAAAGACCTGCTGTCCAATTCACCGTAAATGTCACTTTGGATAACATCCAAATGGAAAACCCAAAGCTTTACGTGCGCTTTCTGCACCAATTGATATCTCCAAATGCTCTTCATGGGCAGCCCCTTGTAGAACTCAACCGGGGCCCAACCAGATAACTTTAACTGGGTCAGACGTATCCAGGAAAGGTTGCCAAATCAGCAGAAACTGATAAAAGGTGCTTCTCATCATCAAGGACGCCTGGGCCTCCAACAGAAGTTTTGGATCAAGGTGCATCCCTAGACTGTGAATGGGCTGTTTAAGGACAAGTGCAAACCCATCAGGACAGACTAAACACCATCTTCCAGATCAGTAGAAGACCCAACTAAGAGCATCTCCATCTTGTCTAGCATGAGGCTTTCAAGTGAAATAGCTGCTGGGGGACCTAGCAGGATGGAAATCATGAAGTGCAGGCAACGGGTATTTACAGTGGTGTCATCTAAATGATTTAAGAACAGGTACTCACTTTTGATTGGCATGCGTTGGGACCCGCCCACCGGAAGTGACGTCATAAGCCAGAAGTAATGTCGTGGCAGGAAGTGACATGAAAAAAGCCCTTTTTGAGGCCTCAGATGATTTTAAACTGACCCAACAGTTGCAACAGTATTCCACAGCACCCCCAGAACATGTTAAGGAGGCCTGGCATCATGTTAAAACCCCAGAGCAACTCATTTTTCAGTGGCAAGGAAAGGAAAGGCTCCGCTCGCTGCCTGCCTGCCTGCCTGGCTCTGAGAACATGCATGCAACTCAAACATGCAGGAAATTCAAACATCGCAGAGGGCGGAGTCGACGAGTGGGCGGGCGAATGGGCGGGGCCAGCTGTAATCCTAGAAACCGGTACTCGCGTACCCCTGCGTACCCCCTGCATGACATCACTGGGTATTTAGGTTTTTTGTGCTGTGGTCCCAAAACCCATGCCTCAAAGCCACAACAGGAGGGAAACTCCCTTTGGTGGAAAAGGATTGAACACCCTTTCCCCATATGCCATGATTCCAATCCTCAGCTTCCCCCCCCCAAGAGTTAAAGAAATGGCAAGCTTTTGCACCAGGACGCTTGGATTACCAAACATGTTGAGCTCATCCTGGAAGCCAGCTACGTCCAACCATCTCCCCTCTCCCTGCCCAGGCCTGAGGGGCAAAATCCACAGGGCCTGGGCTTCTAGGAGCCCAAGACCATAACAAAACAAACTATATAGTACAAAACAAATATATTACAGAATTAATTTTGGTACTTCAACCTCAGCCTATCCAGGGCTGTGTTTCTTTAACCCACTTTCACAACTTTATTCCATATTCAGTGCACTATTACCCCACAATGCATTTGAGACTGTAGATTGTAAAGGTCTAACAGGTCTCAGGCTGCTATCCTATCCATATGTACCTGGGAGTAAGACCTATTTATTAGAATGGGACTTACTTCTAAGTAGACAATCATAGGACTGGGCTCTCAGATTCCTCAACTATAGTCCCCCCCAGTGGCGTCATCCTCAAACGACGTTCCGGAATGCTAGGCGGGACTTACCGCCTGATTGGCTGCCCGTCCGTGACGTGTCACTGCCTGCCCGCCCGCCGCGTGGGCACCCCTGGCTTCAGAGGGGGTGCCTGCTTGCCTGGGGGGCACGCCAGGTGCCTGGGCAAGCAGCGGAGGGGTGCGCCAACCCGAGGGAGCCCGCGCGGCGGGCGGGCAGGCAGTGACATGTCACGGACAGCCTGTCAATCAAGCGGTAAGTCCCGCCTAGCGTTCCAGAACTTCATTTGAGGATGACACCGCTGGTCCCGTCCCCCCACCCCACCCCACCCCAAGAATGCATTTCGGGAATAAAAGTGCTTTGAAAGTGGATTAAAGCTGTGATGGAAATTCAGCCCAGGTCTTCTCCTAAGCACCAGCATATTAATAGAATTCAAAATGGGAAAGTGAACCTTACGCCTTCAGACCAGAACTACTAGGCCCCAACTGTAGGTCACTCATGGCGCAACCCTATGCGGCACTGGAATGGTGAGGCTGACTTGGCAGTGCCATATCCAATGCTGCATAGGAGAGGCTGGAGCCCCCCCCCCATATGGCAAGGGAGCGTGCGCCATACGGCTAAAGAGGGGTGCAGATCTGAGGAGACCGCACGGCCCGAATTGCTCACCCACAATCTGAATAGGTTTGAACAAGCCTGCCCACATCCTCCCTCCCTCCCACCAATCCCCGTCCCGATATGGGACAGAGCCTCCCTTGTGCCGACCGGCTTTGAGTAGTGTTGGCTTCAGAGCATTCATGCTGACACGGGGGTGCTGCTTGGCGCCCCCACATCAGCGCTATGTCCTTTATAGGATTGTGCTGCCAGTTCCATTCACATAATTCCTAGGCACCAATTGTAAGCTCCATCACTACTTCTAGTGTGTCTAGAACACCTGCCCTCAGATTAAGTCTACATGTGTTTTGCTATGCTCCTCCTCGACTGATCTTATTGAACAAGGAAAAATGAGCAACAGCATCCCATGTCACTCATCTCGACTCAGAGAGCCTTAATTATCCCCTTTTAATGCCTAGGAACATTTGGATTTGTTACTGAAACATGCAATCGAAAGAAGCAACAAGCCTTGTTTTGGTCTTGGTGATATTTGTCGCTATTTGGAAGACTTCTTCCCTCTCAGAGGGAATATCCAAGTGAGTAATTACTAGGTGTCTCTTCCCTAATGAAGATGAATGCCATATCATTCTTGTAATTCTGTAGCAAAGAGAATAATTCTTCCGGTTAGCACAAGGTATATGCTGGTAGGTGTCAGCTATTGAGCTATTGTGGAGTTAAAGTAATTCATGGCTTAAAACTTCTAGGTGCCATTGATCTTCTTGTTAATCCTTGTGCATCTTGTTAATCCTTCCATTAACCAGCTAATCTGATACAGTATGGAACAAGGACGGTGTGAACACCAGACGAATCAGTGCAGTGATTTGATTCAACTTTTTAGTCCGCATTTTCAGTGGCGTTCCAGGGGGGACAGATGACGCTAAGTTGTTCAGGCTCCTGAATGCCCATGTAAAGGGGCCCCTCCCCCTTCCTTCAGAGTCATTCGCAGCTGGAAAGCAATGCAGAGGAGACGCCTCTGCTTTGCTTTCTCAGCCGTAAATGGCTCAGAAGGCAAGGGGGAGAGGCAGCTTTACACAGGCATTCAGGAGCCTGAAAAACGTGGTGTTTTGCCCCAACCCTCTAGAAACGCCACTGCGCATTGTCATACCTTGTGTTCCCCATGTGAGAGGCCACACAGGACACTTTGGAATCAAAGTTGGAAACAACTTCTTCTGCAAGTCAGTGCAGTTGTACTGAGCACTTCCAACAACTGAATACAGTACACTGAAACTGAATAAAGAGGAAGACTTGCTAGGGAGTAGGTGAGCAGCAACCTGTATTTGCACATGTTCAGTGTCACTGAGGGCACAATCCTAACCAACTTTCCAGCACCAGGATAAGGGCAATGCAGCTCTGAAGTGAGGGAACAAACATTCCCTTACATTGAGGAGGCCTCCATGACTTCTACTCCACTGCAGAATGCAGAACGTGCCCCATTGGCACCGCTAAATCAGTGCTGGAAAGTTGGTTAGGATTGTACCCTGAAAGTCTCAGGCATTTCCATGTTGATGCAGTTAAGAAAACTGGATCAGGCCATGTCAGCCTGTGACTTACCTTTCTTGGACCCATCACCTGATCTGTGTGCCGGGTATTCCCAGTGGCCACTACTTGTGACCTGGTTCCATCAGCCAATTTCCATGTTCATGTATTGTACTATGCAATGCATGTATGACACTGTGCCCTCTAGACCCGTGATTTTCAACTTTTTTCATCTCATGGCACACCGGCAAGCCACTCAAATGGTCAAGGCACACCATCAGTTTTTTGACAAGTGACACAGTGGGTCACACTGTTCTGCCAGTGGGGTCCCACATCTCCCAATGGCCCTACTAATAAATAACCCTCACCCAAAGTCCTGCGGCACACCTGAGGTCCATTCATGGCAAAATGGTTGAAAATGTCTGCTCTAGACAGTCATGAGGGGGGGATATGAGCAGCGATGGGATCTACAAATGAACAAGGGGGACACTGGGTGGGACTTACGCAGGGCTTCCGCGTGATTGGCTGTCCATCCTTAGCATTCCGCAGCTGTCCTGGCCTTTGGGGGCTGTCCCTGGTTAGCGCCCCCCCCCCGCTGCTTGCCCAGGCACCCGGCACGACCCTCACCTGTCCCCCGCTGCGAGCAGGAGCCCCCCCCCGAGGCCAGGGCAGCTGCGGAACGCTACGGATGGGCTGCCACTCAAACGGAAGTCCCGCCTACGTCCCGCCTAGCATTCCCCTTGTTCATTTGTAGATCCCATCGCTGGATATGAGGGGTTGCAGAGAAAATGATATATGGAAGTCTGCAGTGCTCAAGCAGTCACCTGCCCATAGTCCTTTCCATCTCAGCTGCATGAAAGGCTCATTAGACTTCTGACGGGTATTGACAGTTGGCTTCCAAGCAACAAGGAACTCGGCTGTACAACATGACCATATATTTGCTTTCCTAATCTTCAGTGCACTCGCCTGTCAGCTGCATATCTTTAAAGGTACTCCGATACAGAAAAGACAACTCTACATGCAACTAGTCACAGCCGAGGAGAACCTGTTTGGAGGCTTTAGAGGTTTAATAAAAAGGTTCAGCAAGACCTTTACTACTGAAGAACAAAAGAAATATTTGTCACAAAGCACACTATAAAGCCAGATTATGGCATTCTGTAAATCACATCGAGATCCTTAACTTGGGGGGGGGGGGGGAATCTGCAATTCTTTAGTGAGACTAAGCTAATAAACAAGCAGATAATTAACAAAGGCAATCCTGTCTTTCAGTCCAACTGACTTCAGATTTCTGCAGCCTTCTGGTTTTAATATTTGGCATGTATGCATGAAATAATTTATTGCTGTTCCAAAGTCATTTCAACATTTGTTGGTTTGCTGAAGGAAATAGTAAAAAAAAAGATTCTTTCATGTGAACATTGGTTCTTAATTTTAACATTTCCTTTTTTTAAAAAAAAATGGGATGTGATGTGGCAATAAACCTTAGGAACATTTCTAAGTGGAGAAATATTGTAAGCAGGTGAGGGTTTTGTTACATGATTTCCAAAATGAGGGGAAAGGTGACAGCTTAAATCAATAAGTATGTAGGTGGAAAAGCACCACATTGGTATAGCACAAGAGCTATTCACAGCGCAATCCTGTCCCTGTCTACTCAGAAGTATTAAATGGGGCTTACTTCCAGGAAAGCCCACATAGGATTGTGGCCTAAGCCTCTCTTCCACTCTCAAAATATTCATTGTTCCAAATCCCCCAAAACCAAGTCACACCTTAAGTGGTTTATTGATCACAGGCTCAGGCTTGAAGTTAAGGTTTATGAGAATCTGATCTAATGATTAATTTAGCTATGTAATCTGCCTTGTCAACTATTTTGAGTTGAAAAGCAGTATACTACGACTATTGCTGCTGCTGCAATCATCATCATTATAAACATCCCTGTCAGAAAACAACATTAGGACAAAATATTATGTAAAAGCACTGAACAAAAAAAACAACCCTCATTTGAAAATTCAAACTGTTAACACTCATATAACACTATATGACTGTTAACACTATATAAGGAATATAGCAAGACTAAGGTCTGCAACTTCCAATATGGCTGCTCCCAGCCATAACCCACCTGACATCAAATTGTGACCCACAGTTTGAGAAACACTGGCGTGTAGGCTCAATTTGACATTTTATTTGAGCTATTCTCCACACCCCATAATCTCTTGTGGTTCTTCACAACCAGCTCAGACCCCTCAGTTGGGATGTTTTTGCGCTATTAGTATCACTTTTCACTTCTTTACAATGTACTGCTTTGGCCAGTTGGTTGACCAATCACCGTATTTGGAGAGATCTTATTGGTGCTTTGCTTTTTTAGCACCCTGAACTGTTGGGTGTCTTCTACAAACGTGGCAACCTCACTGCTCACCCCTACCTCTAGAATTTTCTTAACCATCTTTTGCAAGAAAGACCATCTTTTGCAAAGAATTCATCCATCTTCTCTGCAATCTCCATTTTCTCTTTAAGTTTCCTTTTTATAACCCCCCCCCCTTTATACTGCCTCCCTGGCTTTCTACATTTTTAGAGAAATTTTTATCATTTAAAAACCTGGTATCATTTGGTTTTGAGCTGGAGCTGGGAGAGAGAAGGGTGACACCAGGGCGAAGGCTTTCTGGGAAGAAATATATTCATTAACATGTTTATAGCCTGCCTTCCTGTCACACAACATGGAAACCCAGGGCAGCGAACAACAACAATGGTATAAAAACTCCATAAAACAGCATTTGAATAAAAATGAAAGGGCAAGAAGATGAGCAGCAGAAAACAAAGTCAGAAGCAATAAAGTGGCAACAAAGAAGGAAGGGACAACTAATATATACCAGGGGCATGTCTAAACAAGTCAGTCATCACAAAACACTGGAATGTCAATAACGGGTGATGGCTGGGGGAAAACTCTGAATGAAGAGGGCCAAGATCTCAGAAGTCATCATGGAGGCAGAGGCGAATCTAGCCTATGGCCCCACGGGGCATGAGCCCTGGGGCGCCATACGGTGGGGGCACCGTTGGCATGGTGCCCCGACTGCAAATTTGCGCGCCCCGAGCCAGCGCGCCCTGAGCAGGCTGCGAAGGGACATTGCCACTCGTCGAAACTACACATCCCAGGATGCTTCGGGAGGCGGAGGGATGAATGAGGAAGGGGCGGGGGGAGAAAAACTTGAGAAACAGAGGGCAGAGTCCGCGCCTGCACCAACCGGCCTCAGTGGCGCATTTTTCCCCTATCAGGCGAAGGTGGCGACTGAAGCGGAAGGGTGTGGGGACTCGAGCCTAGCGCCACAGGGCTAAGGCCGGCCAGGGGCTTCCATCGGAGCCGAGGAACGACCTTGGTCTGGGCCGGCAAAGGAGCGGTGAAGACGCAGCTGAGGTTTGTGTTTGGAGGGGCTCCGACCCCAGCGCGCCTCCTGCGCCATCAGGTTTCAGGCCGCTTCCTCCTCCCCCTCCCTTGGGCGTGCACTTCCGAGGCTCCGTCCTCCCACTGCCTGCTCTAAAGATGGGGCCGCCGGCTGGGAGGGAGGCATAAGGGTGCTTCTCAGCAGCCGTGCTGGAGTTAGCTGGTGACTCTGCTGTCCCCGTGCGCCTGTTTGCTGCCGCCCTCCCATGTTCGCACTTCCCCTCGGACAGCCCCCATTGTAGGTGCTGCTCAGGGCTGGTGCTGGTGAGAGAGGGCAAGACTGGAAAAGCCGGCAGCCAGGGCAGGGAAGCTGGCACTGCGTGTGTGTCCCCCCAGCCGGGAGGCACGCCAGTGTCTCCTGCCCTGGCTGCCGGTCTTTAGTGCCCAACCGGCAAGACAAGGAGGCGGGGCTTGGCTTCTGGAGAGAAGCCACACCCCGCAACCAGTAGTGTCATTCACAAACGAGCCGCCGGAACGCAAGGCGGGACTTACGGCTTGATTGACAGGCAGTCCAAGATGCGTCGCTGCCTGCCCGCCCGCCGTGGGGGCTCCCTCCGGGTGGCGCACCCCTCCGCAGCTCGCCTAGGCACCCAGCACACCCCCCAGGCAAGCGGACACCCCCTCCAAAGCCAGGGGTGCCCGCGCAGCGGTCGGGCAGGCAGCGACGAGTCACAAATGGCCAGCCAATCAGGCGGTAAGTCCCGCCTCGCGTTCCGGCGGCTCATTTGTGAATGACACTACTGCCCGCAACGTCATGACATCACGACGTCATGACGTCACGACATTGCGTGCCCCTGGGCGCAGTTTCGCCCAGATACACCTCTGCATGGAGGCCATGAAATTCTAAGAGGCTCCAGATAAAGGAGCCACACTATGAATATTGAAATCCCCTGAAACAAACCATCAATCTTGGGGGACTACTGGGCAGAATGTGTCTTCTGTCTCCAAGGCCCACTAGCAGCTATAGGCACCAATGGCATAGCTAAGAGGGTGCAACGGAGGCAATTGCACCGGGCAATGAGCTTTCGACAGGCAACAAACTGAGCTTGACCCTGGTGGCCAAAATTGTGTAAAGCTTGGTAAGTACAAATAATGCCATCATATTCTATGTCATCGGAAAGGTAATTCATGCAGAATGCAGTTAAATGTATCACGTTGGAATATCTGTATTCTAGCAAACATTATGGCCAATTAACCAGAAACGTTTTGACCTCGGGTAGCAAATATCTTGGCTATGCCACAGGCAGGCACTCACAGTTACAAGAAGAGCAAGGAGTGAAGAACGGGCAGGGTCTCCTGACTCCTTGCTGAGGAACATTTGCAAGAGAGTAACATTCTTATTGGTGAGGTTATGCTGGCAGAGAGATCATATAATCTGATCTGAGCACTTACTGATAAACATTTAGGACTTGCACTAGCTGTTATGGGCCAATCCTATCCCCCCAAAGCCTACTCTATGCAGCAGCGCCAACAGAATGGGGGCTGCATCCTCGGGGTGGTGGTGCGACCCTTCAGCCTCCCAGGGGTAAGTAAAATATTTTTAACTTACTTCCCCAGAAGCTGCCTGGCTGCCAGTGGGTCTCCTTGGTCCTACACCAGCTATTCAGCTGGTGTAAATCTGAGGAGCCTTAGAAGGCACGTCGGGTTGAGGAAAAGGGAATAGGCATGTGACTGCCATGAAGACCCACCCCCTCCCACCTGAAAAGCACACGCACCGACCCCACACCCTGCCCTGCTGTTCCCCCCCCCAAGCCACCTATGACCTGCCTCCACTACCACCTTACCTGCTTTGGCACGACCTGGGAGAGCTATTGGTGCACATGTGGGCAGGGGCGCAGTTAATGAAAGTGTAGCCAGTGCAGAGGCAAAATGTTGCCCCGGAAGTGACGGCACAACAGGAAGTGATGCCACAGTTGGATTTTTAGTTTTCTCTGTTTTTTTTGCCATATCCTTTGAGAGAGTAAAGATATTACATTCTGGTTTGTTTCATGGCATTCTGCATTCAATTACCTATCCAACGATATATAACATGATGGCATTTTTCATACATATCACATTTTTCACCATTTTGTCCACTAGTGTCAAGCTTGTGTCAAGTTTGTTGCCCCCCTAAAGCTTGTGGCCCAGCACAACTGCACCCCCCTGCACTTCTTTAGCTACGCCCCTGCATGTGGGGCCTACAGCTATTTGCACCAGCGGTCTCACAGGGCACGACAGCAGTGTGCCTTTTGCAGCACCGCACCAGGACATACAGCAGTGGATTGCAAGATCCACTGCTCAAAGTCCCCAAGAGGATTGGGACATTAGTTCAGTTTGCTGAAATGGCATGTTCACTTCAGGCCAATGTAGGCCTCAACCTGTGTTTGAATCTGCCACCCACTGCTGCTTCTGCTGACATTCAACTGTGCACATCCCTTCCATGAAGGACAGGCAGTGAACAAATGTGCTTGTATCCCCCCCTTCCCTTTACTTTAAAAACATGCATGTGCAGCCTCCTTAGTCCACACATCTTCTATTTACAATGGAAAAGTACAGGAGGTTGCTAGGAACCCAGCTCATTACAAATAGGGGTGGCATGAGGAGCTCTGCACAGCTATCGTCATAAATACAGGGAAGGGGCAGGTGGACTCCAAAGTGCTCTGCCTACCTAGTGCTTTTCAAGTACCAATTGTAGGAAGGGGGAGGTGATCTGCCATGGCAGTTTTTCCCTACTTCTCCTTCCAGCAGTGCCAAAGGGGGGAAGGAGGGTGTCACGGCTGTGATCCTCTTCCACATCACTCCCAGCAAGTCAGCAGAGAATTGGAGTGCTCAGTGGAACGGCAGGTTGAGAATGGAGCTCTTTGGACACCCAGGCAGATGAGTGTGTGCGTGCGTGCGTGCGTGCGTGCGTGCGTGCGTGCGTGTGTGTGTGTGTGTGTGTGTGTTCATCTGTGCACTGCTGCTTCACATGAACATTTCAGTGGTTGGACCATCACTGAGTAGGTGATATAAAGAGGTCCTGGGATGCAAATAAGTTGGCGCCCAGGCCTATGACTGACACATAAACTAAGCAGTTTTAAACACAGCGGACTCTCTTGTCTTGATGCATTTTAAAATCTCACTGTGTTCTCTGTTAACTATGGAAGGTCAAGAAACATTCCTTTCCACACAGAAGATCTTGCACGAAATGAGGCCCTCACAATCTTTGGTTTCATCTGGCTGCATTCTCTAGCACGCCAAAAGAAATCGGAAGAAATTAGCTGCTGCTTCTAAAACCATGCTAAGTCTTTCTTCTCTACTGCCACCTACTGAGCCCTGAAAAAGATGCTAACGCATTGATTTTTGTTTCAGTTCAATAAAAGTTTGATCCGCCCACCCTGTTGAGAAAAGGTGCCAGGATTTAAATTCAGATCTCAGTGGGACAAAAAGTGGTTTAGGTCCTTTGGATTTCGACAATCAGGAAAAACAGGTACAAGTCAGCAAGCACTTCACTTTTTCATGATTCTATATAAAATTCAAAGCCATAACACAAGTAAAATACACAGCATGTGGACATTGGAATCTGCACAACCTATGATGACCCATCATGTTGAGTGCAGCTCACTAGCCATGTTTTATGGTCCACTAGAGGTCCATAAGATTCCTAGTTTTTACCTCTCACCTGGGACTGCAAAACTCAAGTGAAGGGTTTTCAAGTACTGTATGTCACAGAACACAACAGATGGCTGATGAACTGGTGTGTTACAATCTGCACAGGTTCTCTAGATAAGTTGATACAGGGCCCCTGTGCTGAACCATATTTTAAGGCCCCAGGATTCCACATTCCTGCCACATTCTCCTTGACTGATGATAGCGTAATGCAGAGGTCCCCAAAGCGTGTGTTGCTGCCCCACAGGGGCAGCGCAGGATGTCCCCAGTGGCCCCTCCTATTGGCTCTCCCATCTTGGATGCACTGCCATCTTGGATCGCACATAATCTTGTATAATCCAAGATAGTAGTGCCCAAATCCTGGGCAAAGGGGCTTATTGTACACTTACCCTTCGTAGTGCTAGCCTCCAGAGGAGATGGGGAGCCTTGCGGACACCCCCGCAGGTCTCCCCAAGTCTTGCAATGTGTTAAAAATACGATCACAACCCACTTCCAGTTTTGCAATTGTACCCAGACGTGGGTCGCAATTGCATTTTTAACACATTGTGGGGTTTGTGGAGCCTTGCAGGGGTGTCCCCAGAGTTCCCCACACATCCTGGAGGCCAGCACTGCGAGGGATAAGTGTAAAATAAGCCCCTTTACCCAGGGCAGCAGCACAAACCTGGGGATTGTGTTGCTGCCTTTCCCCTCTCCCCACCTCTTAAAGGAAGCACTGCTATATACACTTACCTGGGAGTAAGGTCTATTGAATTCATTGAGCCTTCCTTCATAGTAGATACACACAGGACTACACTGTGAATGACCCCAGCTGCACACATACGTACACTTACCTAGGAGTGAGTTCCATGATAGGCAATGAGACTTCTGAGTAGATATGCATACTAATCTGCTGATAAGCTACAGCCACAGTTTTGGAGGATCCATTGAAACTATCCACTTGAGGTAAAAAGGTGGGTCTAAATTCTTCAAATAAATAAAAATAAAAGTGTGTGTGTGTGTGTGTGTGTGTGTGTGTGTGTGTGTGTGTGTGTGAGAGAGAGAGAGAGAGAGAGAGAGAGAGAGTGAGTCTAAGAAGAGACATGAATGTGGTGAGATTTCTTGTACAATACATGGGGTCATGGAAAAGCCACTGTAGTCAAACAGTAAACAACCATAGGGAGAGAAAATGAATGGGGTGTCATCAGATGTGGCTCAGCAGATCAGAAGACCTTGGACTTGACTCCAAAGTGGTTGTTGGTAAGTGCCACAATAATTCAGGGCCAGCAGCCATATTGTGCAATGCTGAGGGGAGGACGATGGTTGTGTGATGTAGTTGAGGCACTTGGGAGTCAAGAATCATTTCGAGTGCTTTTTAAGAGGAATGCAGAAGAAAAATGGGAAGTTAAAAGAAGCTGTTTTGTCACACATTTTTTAAAAAAATGGGTTTCTTCTGCCGAGAAGATGTTTCAGTTCATTTGGACAGCTGTGAGTGGTTCACATGGAAGCATGACATAAACAAAACAAGAAAGTTATACCATGGAGTAAGGTGCATCTTCTTCCCTGCATAATACTGAAACAAGAACTTTGACAGATTTCAGTGCACTACACATCATACTATACTACATATTCTCTCTCTCTCTCTCTCTCTCTCTCTCTCTCTCTCTCTCTCTCTCACACACACACACACACACACACACACACACACACACACACACACACACACAGAGAGAGAGAGAGAGAGAGAGAGAGAGAGAGAGAGAGAGAGAGAGA
>JAJKFI010000015.1:10601222-10617518 GCA_029204185.1 Lerista edwardsae | reverse complement strand
TGTGTGTGTGTGTGTGTGTGTGTGTGTGTGTGTGTGTGTGTGTGTGTACAGACTACTTCTGGTATGTCCTGTTGTCTCAGTCCCTTCCAATTTCTTTTTTTGGTTCTACCTCAGTCTTCTAGCAACCACTAGCCTGATTTTAAAGACTCCCCTTCACCAAACAATTCCACTTTCTACTGAGACTCATACATACAATAATTTAGTTCACTAAACAAAGACATACAATAGTTTAGTTCAACTTAATTTTTTTGCAAAGTACTAGGGGTCTAACACCCCTTCAATAAGTTTTATTTACACAATTTTCCACATTATAATTATTAGCCCACCACCACTTGGACCATTTTAACCATTGCCAAACAATACTTTAAGGCACCCCCTTGTCCCCCCTTGGTTCATGATCAACAAAGTCTTTCCAATGGATTGAAGGGAGGATTCTGAACAAGCAGTGGAACTTCTTTCACCTTCTCTTCATTTCTCCCCTTTTTACCCTTGCAACAACCACTATTTTCTTCTCCAGGATTCTTTCAACCAGCATTGGACCTGAAGATCAAAGTTCATCAGGAATCACTGAAATTGAGTGAGGCATGCCAATTGCCTTCAGCAAATTTGCTCCACAGGCAGTCCAGGTGTGGTCTATTTGAGCCCCACGTTGGGCGCCAATTGTCCGAAACAGACTCTAAATTCCAGTTGTGTTGATGCAAGGTTAAGGTTTATTGAAGCCATTTGCAAAAAGGCTGATGAAACTTCCAAAAACATGCTCTTAATAACCAGCAAGCAGGAAGTCCACACTTTTCAATACAGGGCTTAGCATTTTGTATCTCCTTAAATGTACCACTTCTTCCCCTCCTCTTCCCCTCCTACTTTTCTTTAATTAGTTGAAGCTTTGACCAATGCAAAACATTCACTCTTAAGCATGTTCTCTCACCCTCACTTCATACATCTCATAACCATGCAAATAAGATTATAATGAGTTGGAGGCGTGTCAGATAATAGACATGAACTTATCACGGCTGCGCAATGGTACTTTTCTATCTTCTACCAGGAGCTAGTGCTTTGCTATCTTGTTGTCGTTTTCGCTTATGGTTGCCAAACTACAGTTTATCAGCACCTCTGTACCAACTGTTCAGCTTTCCCAGCATTTCTTATCCACTAGCGAAACTTTTCATAAGCTTCCATTGTTCTGATTCTGAGCAGACTGCCACCAGCTGAAAGTATTTAGCTTGCAATTCTAGCTTACTTAATTCTTAATATGTCTATTAAAACATTTTCCTAAATTATAAGCTTTTATTTCTAACTTCTAGGTTTTTGTGCTTTTTAGCTTTACTTTAGTTCAAAGTGATCTTAAATATTAAGATATGAAGCTTACAACTTAAGAATAGTAATTTTCCATTTCTATCCTCTTGAAATGTTTTACAAGGTAACTACCTCACTACAGAACTGCTTTTATCTATCTTCTGTGTGTGTGTGTGTGTGTGTGTGTGTGTGTGTGTGTGTGTGTGTGTTCGTTCGTTTGTTCGTTCGTTTGTTCGTTCCAGCATAACTCTGGAATGCCTGGAGCGATTTACACCAAACTTGGTACACATATGAATCTGGAAAGAAATACTGCAGGGGTAAGACACCCCTAGCGCCCCTAGGGGTGGGGGTGGGAAGGGGGTGACAAGTAAAAATAATCAAAAATGACCAATATTACTGTCGAACCCATAGTTTTCGGGGTCGCTGAGATAAATAGTGACAGTCCCGATGCCATTTAAGTCCAAGTTCAGCCCCCATCAGCATGGGGGGTGAGAAGGGGTGACAAGTGTGTATGTTCCAGCAAAACTCTGGAATGCCTGGAACAATTTACACCAAACTTGGTACACATATTACTTACAATCTGGAAAGAAATACTGTGGGGGTGAGACACCCCTAGCATCCCTAGGGGTGAGGGTGGGAAGGGGTGACATGTAAAAATAATAGAAAACAACCGATATTAGTGTAGAATCCATAGTTTTCGGGGTCGGTGAGATGAATAGTGACACTCCTGATGCCATTTAAGTCCATGTTCAGTCCCCCTCAGCGTTGGGGGTGAGAAGGGGTGAAAAATAAAATGACCGACATTAGTGTCAAATCCATAGTTTTCGGGGTCACTAAGCTGATTGGTGACAGTCCTGATGACATTTAAGCCCAAGTGTAGTCGAATAGAACAAATAGAGCTCTGTAGAACCTTCTGGAAATGTTTAGAAATCATTATGCCCCAGTCTTGGACTCCAATCAAATACTTGCCATGTTACCAGGCATAGTCACTGAATACAAGTCTATCAATACCGTAGTAGATGCCTATAAGGTCATCAATTTCCCATCAGACTTACTAAACTCACTTGATCTGGCTGGATTGCCACCACATCATCTTTTACTTACAGTGGGATCTCCAATTAATTTACTACAGAACCTCGACCCGCCAAAACGTTACAACAGCACAAGGCTGTTTGTCAAGAAGATGCTGGGTACTGTAATTGAAGTGACAATCTTAACAAGAAAGGGAGAGGGTGAAACAGTTTTTTCTTATGGATAACACTCATTCCGATGGATCTCCCTTTTAATTTTAAGAGACTGCAATTTCCAGTGAGACTTGCATTCTCGATCACAATCAACAAGTCACAGGGGCAGTCTATTAAATACTGCGGAGTGGATTTGAGATCGCCATGTTTCTCCCATGGACAACTTTATGTTTCTTGCTCAAGGGTGGGTTCACCCAAGACTTTATTTATTATTGCTCCTGTAGGTGAAACTAAAAATGTTGTTTATAATCAAGTTCTGAGCTAAATTAATATTATGGTGAATTTGTAAAAGATTTTACTTTATAATTTTTATACTGTACTTATACTTTTAATTTCCTGTACATAAAATTACTTCGATCTTACACTATAGATAGAATTCATTCCTTTTCCTGTCTAATAGAAGCTTGGGATACATAAATACCTGGGCAACGCCGGGTAAGGACAAGCTAGTTATAATATAAAATTGTATATTATTATAGTGGCATTTTATTAACAAAGCTTTGCTGGAAAGTTATATATTTCCTATATTTTAACAGGGAGAAACGTTTAAAAGTTTATGTTTAGAGCAACCATCAGGTGATGCTATTGCACTAGTAGTCTTAGTGTGCAGCTAATTTTCTATTTTTCTAAACAATAGATAGTGTATGCTATGCTTATCAGTCTAAGTTATTTTGGTTAAAACATCCTTGGCTTGTCACAATAATGTTGCAAGCTTGAACTGCTTTTCTAGCAGTTTGATAGGGGTCCCTCTGTTCTTTTAATAGCTTTAAACTGGAGCCTGATGTTTAACATTTAACAATCATATATTTTATTGGTAGTTACCTATACCCATTTGTTAAAACTGATATAAAACTATTCTGTATGTTAACAAGCTTTTTATTTAAGTATTATGCATTTCTTATAAATGAAGGCGCCCGGCACGCCCCCCACCCATCCCCGCTGGCAAGTAGGTGCCCCCGCCGAGGCCAGGAGTGCCTCACAGCGCCGCGTCCATCACAGAGTGGTGGCGAATGGCGACGGGGTGGGCGGGGCAGCCCATGGAGCATTCCGCTTGTTCGCCCGGTAGATGACATCACTGGGTAAAAGGTATAGGCACTCTGCATTGTAGCAGTGGCCGTCATGGGAATAGGATTTTGGGCCTTGTGGGGCAGCAATTACAAGCAACCTTAACACACCCAGGTTAAAAAGGACTTTTTTAAAAGCTTTCTTACCTTTTGCTTATAATCCAACCTGTGGGAGCTCACTATCTCCAGCTGCTATAATCCAGGAATGTTCCTCTTCACCAATAGTGCGCTGCAATGAACTCAACGCGAGCCACAGAGTTTCAAGGAAGCTGCCCAGTGGTGGTTCCTCATGATATTAAGCATCTTTGCAGGTCAGGCTGAACAACAGAAATTGGTCCAGACTCCAAGGCCTTTGGAAGCACATCAATGGAATGTACTCCTGAAAAGACTTTGAAAAATTGCACTCCATATCCAAAATGTTTTCAACAACAAAAAGAAAGAAAACCATAAGATGAAAACTTGAAATAGCACCAACTTAAAAGTCTACCTTTAATATATGTTATCGGAAATAATTGATAGTCCACTGTTAGCAGCATCCATGTGACATATTGCTACGTATTGCTTTAAAAGGTCTAGCAGTATCATCATGGCTCTTGAAGGGAACAGAAGTAGAGTAAGATGGACGGTACTTTTTGCCTTTTCCAAATGCCATCACAGTACCTGTTTTACAACATTCTGTAACCCAAAGAATCATCCATCTATTTCTAAATAAGGACGGCATTACATATTTTCTATGATTTATTAGTAAACGACTAAATAGTAACATTAAGCTTTTAAGAAAAGATTAACAACACTGTGCTGCAGTAACCTGTCATTTTCACTTAAGTAAAAGCTGTGGAAAATGCTCCCACTTTCCACTGGAACATGCAAAATTCCTTGCCTAATGGATGTAAAAATGGCAATAAATCCCTTTTGCACCAGAACATTAAAAACAAGTTATTATGTGTGCATGTATCGTGCACACACATGCGCAAGCACACACACACATGCATACTTGAGGCAGGCTGAACCACAGATAAATTTATCTATGTATTCATTTGCCTGTGGATCAGGGAAGTGAGGCAAAGTGATTACAAGCAAGGTTTATCCATTGCTGGCTGTGGGAGAGGCCCTAGGGCAGAGATTTTCAATCACATGGGTGTGCTGCGAATGGTTCGCAGGTGTGCCATGGGAATTTGAGGAGGGTCACTTATTAGTAGGAGCATGTGAGCCTCACACCAGCAGAGTGGTGTGCCTTGTCAATTGTCAAAACACTGATGGTGTGCTTTGGCAATTTTGGGTTCTTGTCAGTGTGCCGTGGGATGAAAAAGGTTGAAAATTGCTGCTCTGGAGATTCACACTCCATCATGTGTAGTCAACGATGGCAGACTTTAATCTCTACTCTTAAGGTCCACACATATAGACGTTCCCCATAATCTTTTTCTACATGTTAGCATGAGAAATAAATGTATATGTATTGCTAAGGATTTTGAACTATGTACTTTGCAATTCATAGTGTTTGCACACCACACACACACACACAGAGAGAGAGAGAGAGAGAGAGAGAGAGAGAGAGAGCGCACTGGTGCCTTTATTAACTGATTATTGTATTTATATCCTTAAGAGTTGAGGACTGATTATTTAGGGCGCACTCCTAACCTGGAGTTAGGCCAGCAAAGTTTGGCTGGCACCAGGGCCACCGTAAAGCACATTTGGACCACTCTTGGAGTCAGGGAGGATGGCACACGTCTGTGTGCTGGCCTCTCTGACTCTAAGAGTGGTCCAAACATACTTTACAGTATCCCTTGAGCTGGCCAAACTTTGCTGGCCTAACTCTGCCGGCCTAACTCCACATTAGGATTGCGCTCTTAATTCATCTCCTGCCAGGGGACTTCTGGGCTGAGCAGAGATCTGAACTCTCTGCTCTCTGACTGACTGCCCAATCTTTTCCTTGGATGTATAGACATTGTCCCGCTATTGTCAATTGCCCACCAAAATCCTTAGCAATACGCAGAGCACCCCTTCAGCAGCCATCTCCAAGCCACCGCCACCAAGCAGCAACAAGAGCACTGGAGGTCCACGCTTGTGGCCAGTGGACTTTAACCCCGCAGGTACGCTGGTGTGGGTGATGGTTCATGAGCAGGGAGGGGAAGTAATGGGATGTGGGGGAGGAACCAAGGGCATGTTGAGGGAGGGAGGGTGGATCCAGTGGCAGCTGTGCATGCCCCGCCTTACTCCCTGAAGCTCCCCACTGCTTTTCTCTCCTCTGACACACACCACCAACATGGGTGTTTGTTCTTACCTCCTACAAGTTGTTTCATTCCCCCCCCCCGCCAACACACAGCACAGCACAGCTTTAGCTGCATGCTAAAATGTGGCAGGGGGGTAGGATTGGAGCCATAGTGTAACAAATGCCCTGAGCTGCAGCCCTATTTCACCTAAAGTGAAATTTGAGGGAAATTGTATTTATTTTTAAGTACTTATGCTCCACTTTCCTATGTTTTTACATGGAACTTAAGGCGGTTTACCCAGGCAAGCTACTCATAAACCACAAATGGGGTCTTTAGTATTTGTTATGTGAGAAGAACTCACAGAGCCCTCAACACACTGGATATTTCTGTCCAAGCGCAGTCATTGTCTTGCTGTGCTCTGCACTGTCTAATCTCTCAGCCCACCCTTGGTTAGTTTTTCAAGATGTTATCCATCTTCAGCTGACTCCTCCGCATTCCACACTCTCTTACAGAACCTTCATACTCCCCCCCCCAAAAAAGTGCCTTCTCAAGGTTCAGCAGCAGCTTTCCGATCTCCTTTCCGATCAAAGTGAGAACCCAGTCTGATCCTGCTTAGCTTCTTCAGGCAGGGCACTGGTTCAACCACCACCAGACCACATCTCCTGTCTTTTAATATTAGACTGTACAAAGAATTTTAAGAGTCCCTAAATAGAGAGGTTTCATACAGCCTTCAAGATACCATAACATTTCTCCTGAGAATTACATGCAGTTAATGCACAGACTTGGGCCTCTGTCAAAATAATTTTGGTTATGCTCCTCCTCTACAGTTAGGCCAGCAAAGTTTCGCTAGCACAAGGGACACCATAAAGTATGTTTGGACTACTCTCAGGGTCAGAGAGGCCAGCACACAGACATGCAGCATCCTCCCTGACTCCGAGAGTGGTCCAAATGCACTTTACGGTGTCCCTTATGCTGGCCAAACTTTGCTGGCCTAACTGTGCCAGCCTAACTCCAGGTAAGGATTCCGCCCTGACTTTCTCTGGACTGGAGCCTTGCTTGCGATTAGGTCTCCCCTACACTTGAAATAGTGACGTGGTGGCGCAGCAGGTTAATTTGCTGCTGCTGGGCTTTCCGACCGGAAGGTTGGGAGTTCAAGACTGCGCAACGGAGTGAGCTCCTGTTGCTTGTCCCAGCTCCTGCCAACCTAGCAGTTCGAAAGCACCTAAATGCAAGTAGATAAATAGGGACCACTTCGGTGGGAAGGTAACAGCATTCCGTGCACTATGGCGTTGAGTCATGCCGGCCACATGACCACGGAAGCTTGTCCTCGGACAAACGCTGGCTCTACAGGCTTTGAAATCGTGATGAGCACCACCCCCTACAGTTGGTCACGACTGTCGCGGGGAAACCTTTACCTTTTTACACTTGAATGCCTGCTTTCTCACCACTATCCCTCACAATACCTCTATAGCCAAATTAGAAGTTCAAGCAGTACTAAACTGCTCGTTATTCCATAAATAAAATAGTGATCTTTCATTCCCAAAGGTCTTTGAGCTAAGCTGTTGATAATTGTCCAGAGCCAAAAATGGTCTCCAGATTTAAAAAAAAAATGGAAAAAGAGGAATGTTAGGATTTGGCTCCAACTGTCAGACAAAGGAGGACTCGTCAAGTTGAATGAAACCTTCCTCAAAACAATCAGAGGGCTCTTTGGTTTTAATGGCCTTTGCATCAGGTCCTTCGTGCTGGAATTGTATAAAAGGGTGTCAGTGTAATATACAGACCAGTGCATGTTTTATGTTGCAAATAGGATGAAGTCAGCATTACCATTTTCTAATGCAGTGGTAGAACATCTGGAAAAATAAATTTGTTTAGCTTGAATAGCAGATCTATTTATTGAGCCTCCTTTCAAGAATATGCACATATCAACACTGGGATTAGATTCTCCAAAGGGGGAGAGGGAGGGGGGTGACGGGGGTCTGGTGCATTCAAATTGATGTGCTACTTATTCTACAATAGTAATTCAATTAATGATTTTATAGACCCTATGCTGTATTCTCAGTCAAATGGAATATAGAATCAAAGCAATTAACTTGGTTTGCCAATGCAGCAGAGTCTCAATCTTGACAAAGTGCATTGCAACATTTACCTTGTGCTGTGCTCCAGACAGAAGAAATTGCTTTTGAGATTTGGAACTTCTATTTTCCACCCTGAATTCCTTGAAATAATATCAGGCTGTTTCTTGCAGTGACCTTGAGGCATTTTCACGATGCTGTTGTTCAGTCCGTAGCGGACTTAAACAATTGCACGTATCTCTGTTTGGCCGCTGATGGAAGATACAATATGATGCCCATTTTTACCTCCTCGCGCGATGAACTCTTGGAAAAATAAACACATTAGGATTGAGGGTTTCAAAACTCCAATCTATAGCCAAAGTCGACGCAAATTGCCATCAGATACTTTAAAAGACAATGGAACGTAGCCTTTTCTACATTCACACACACACACACACACACAAATAACTGCACATTTTCTGTCAAGACAACAGCAAAAGATAATGCAATGCACTTACCATTGATACAGACTCATGGGGTACTCAGCTTGTGCACAGTCCCAGATTTGTAAGGCACTTTGTTTGGCCTCCAACCATTCATGGGCTTCTCCAAGTACATGTATGATGGAATCAAGATTAGGAGCACCTGCACAATCACTGGAGCCCTGGGTGGCAGGGCTGAAGACTGGGGTGAGAGGGAATCACATTGTTAGCCTCCCTTCTATCAAATACAATCAGAGCAGGATGCAGTGAAGTCATGGGAGAGTGCAACTATGCTGTACAACAACAACACCCCCATTTCTGGCAACTCACATGTATGGAATTTTGTAAAATCAGAGGCTTCAGCCATGATAGGGATGGAAGAAGAAGAACAGGTGCAATCACTCTTCCCACTTTGGGGATAGTTTGCACAGCCAAGCAGAGAGATGTGGAAATTCTACACTAGAGATTATAGAAGTCTGGCAATGCAAAGTTCAACTGTAATCAACTGGCCATTAGAAATGTTTTAGAAAACAAGCTTCCAGCTCCTGTATTACCATCACAACTGAAAGTTAGGATTTTATGTTCCTCTGACTTCTTTCTATGCCTGAATATATTTATTTCTTAAATAACAATTTACTCCTTGTTAACTGTTCCTTTGTTTTGCCCCTAAGTCCTAAACTGTGGTTCCTAAACTGTGAGCTGTACAGGGAATAAGTGTTAATTAGGTTGACTGAAAGAGCAAAGGTTCAAATAATTCCACTCCACTCAGAATAACATACTGATAATCTGTGTCACTGTGACAATAGTAAAATGTGATAAGTTGGAATTCCTCTCTTGAGAAAGGCTTAAAAATTACAGATCAATCAATTGAATGTTTGATTTTAAGCCTACCTTCCACATGGCATCCAAGAATCAGCTCTTCTAGATCAGGGAAAATCAAATGAAAGAGATACCTTTGTCTCATATTTATTCACAATTTATCATCCTCTTGACTATTGTCTTCTGGGGGTTATTGTTACCTTACTAATTACAATTTGCAGTTTTGCCAGGACTACTATAAAACAACTGTAATCTTTGATCTCATGGATTCCAAGGACAACATTCAATGGAATGAATTTGTAGAACAGTACAAAGCTTGTGCCTCATGGCAGAGAATCTCAGACTAGACCGATGCACACAACCTGATTCAAAGCTGATCACAATAAAACAGAGCCATACACTCCCACAGAAAAAAATCTTTCCCATGCATTTGGGAGCTTACCCCTGGCTCGATACAAAGCATTTGTTCATTGGTATCAGGCCCACAGTCATTTTGGTGACATGTTCAATCTTTGGATCCAGTTGATTATTTTCTTTCTTTTGACTTGGTTTTCAAGAGGTGATGGTTCTCTAGATTTGGCTCACATAATCCAGACCTGCAGTGTCAGTGCCTGAAATGAATTACTGTTTATATTAGAAACTTTGTTTAATAAATTAGGTCTGGTCTATGAACTGTCAAAGTTCTCCTTCGTCTGTAATTCATATATAACAGATGCCTTTTCCAAGACTCTTAGCGAAAAAGTAGCCAACATGATTGCTTCCTCCTTGCCATTACTAGGTTCTGTGGCTTTAGCTATCTACTGCCTATAGAGAATTAAAAACAATTTAAAAGGGCATCTGGTAGAAAGCACTCTAAGGCACAAAAATCGTTCCATATACAATGCACTTCTGTTTAGGCCAGAGAATTATTCAGTAATTGGCACTTGTTTAAATAGACCATTCAGAATCAGTTTGGCTTGGGTTTTCCAATTGCAGATTGAGTTACCGAACTTTCTTCTTTCCAAACAAGAAACTTGGGGAGGCCTGATTTTTCCAGCGTATTCATGGCACCGCGGTGATTAAGAGCAACAGCTAATTTTTGTACAAGAAACAAACACATTTTTCAAAAGTGACATAAATAATTCAGACATTTTTCCCCCAGATTGTTTATAAATTATATATATTTCGTTTACTCTGGCCTAGTTTGTGTAAAACTGATAAAAACTGAGAGGCAATGGCCACATTTTTTTTTGAATTGCAGAATTTGAAATGGCAAGGGGAGACGCCGAACATGCCATTCTCACTTTTCGGCAAGTTTCCTGATTTTAAAAACTAAGCCCCCCAAAACAGCCCATGATTGGACTGGCTGTTGCTAAGCTGACTGTTCCTTCCATTGTTTGCGTTTTGCAAAGCACTCTTAATGTGGGAACAGTTGTCACATGAAAAGTTAATAATGAAGCATATCTATAAGGATATAAAATAATGTTGTGGAAACATCAGTTCACATCAGCAGTTATAAGTTCAGACACTTGGAAATTTCCCTCCTATAGCTTTAGGTGACAACATTATGTGTATTTGTTGGTCTTTTTTGCTTAAAAAAAAAAAAAGTTTGATTTCTTCCTTCACATTCTTTTCGGGTACATTCTCCCCAAAATGTCCGTCTCAAGAAAAGACATTTTGAATCGAACAGCTGTCCAATGAAAATTTCATTGTTCTTCTTAGTAACACATTAAGATTTCAATACAAGTGAAACCAATCACTAGGGGAATTGAGAGATGGGGTTGGTATGTTCTTGTGCCTATGAAATTAAAATGAAGCAGCTAGCCATGGGAAGTTCTTTTCTTTTTTTTCTTTTTTCGTATCAGAAGCACCTACATTAATATAATTTTATACATACATCAAAATATATTTTTAGAATAAAATACAAGGTTAAAACTAGATATCATTTGCCCAGTACTGGGCCACTTCAACAGCGTTCTCCCTTGCCAACATAAGATCTTCCATTGTGAATGTAGAGCAGCGCCATGTGCACCATCACATAGGTGAGATGGTTTGTTCTTCTCCATATTCACACAGCATGTCTTTTATGAGGAAACTCCGTTTCCTCAGGTTGTCCTTAGATCTTCCTACCCCAGCACGCAGTCGATTTAAGGATTTCCATACAGGCCACGGTTGTTCTTGACCTGGTGGAGGGCATACATATGTTTGTGCCCATTCACTCGGCAGCTCCTTGCTCGCTTTCCATAGTTCCAAAGCAGTCTGTGGCAACTGGTTATTAGGGTGGGCCGCAATCCTAAGGAAGCTATTCGGCGATCTCAATCTTGACGGTGGAAGTGGATGGCCATACAGTGGGTGCGTTTCTAGGGACGTCGCTTTAACCCACTCCTTCTGCACTGCGCTTTCCCGACGAAATTTGGGAGGGGGAAGGCCAGCTAGGTAATGCACCTTTTGTATTGGAGTCGGTTTTAGGCATCCTGTGACCAGTCGTGCTGTTTCATTTAGTGCCAAATCCACCTGTTTTGCGTTATTACATCTATACCAGACAGAGCTGGCATATTCTCCAGCCAAATGGCATAGTACTAAAGTGGAAGTCCTTAATACATGTGGTTGGGCACCCCAACTTGTGTTTGTTATTGTCCTCAGGATATTATTTCTGGCGTTTGACCTTCCGTTTGGTGTTAAAACAGTGACTCTTAAAAGTCAGTGTACGATCCAGAGTTACTCCCAGTGGTGTCATTCTATAATGAAGTGCTGGAACGGTGGGCGGGACTTACCGCGTGATTGGCTGCGCGGTTCTGACGCGTCGCCACCGTTCCGAGCCCCGCGCAGGCACCCCTGGCTTCGGAGGGGGTGCCCGCTTGCCTGGGTGGCGCGCTGGGTGCTGCGGAGAGCCGCGGAGGGGTGCACCACCCGGAAGAAGCCCTCCGCGGCGGAACAGCAGGCGGCGACGCGTCGCAGGGCCCCTGTCAATCAAGGGGTAAGTCCCGCCTGCGTTCCGGCACTTCATTATAGAATGACACCACTGGTTACTCCCAAGTATTTGGGGGTAGCACAGTGTTCTAAGTTGGTTCCATTCCAGTATACCTGCAATGTTCTTGATGCTTCTCGATTTTTCAGATGGAAAGCACAGATTTGTGTCTTTAAACAATTTGGTTTAAACTGATTATCCCTATAATATATACTTAGTAGATTGAAAGCCTCAGTCAGTCTTTCCTCGATGGCCTCGAAAGTTGCATTCTGTGTGGCGATTGCCAGGTCGTCGGCATAAATAAAACTTCTGGTAGCTTCTGGCAGCGGTTGGTAGTTAGTATATATATTAAACAGCATGGGGGCTAGCACACTGCCCTGTGGCAGTCCATTTCTTTGGATTCTCCATCAGCTGTGTTGTCCCTGAAAATCTACAAAAAATCTACAATTTTCGAATAGGCAGCCTATAATGCTTGTAAATTTAAAATATTTTGTAAGATGGTAGACTTTCTTCAACAGGGCAGCATGATTAACCGTATCATAGGCCGCGGTGAGATCTACAAACAGCACTCCTGTAATTTCCTTCAGTTCAAAACCATCCTCAATATATTGTGTTAAATTAAGGATTTGAGCTACACAATTTTTACCAGGTCTAAAGCCTGCTTGCTGCGGTATAAGCAGGGGGTGTACTATCTCACTCATTCAATTCAGAATTAGATGTTCAAATATCTTATATAGATGGCTAAGGAGAGATATGGGCCTATAGCTTTTTGGATCGTCTGGTGGCTTGCCTGGCTTTAGTATGGCTATCACATGGGCCTTCCTCCATATCTTGGGTATCTGAGCGGTGTTTAAACATCTATTATAAAAGTTAAATAGCCATTCTTTTGTTTTGGATCCAAAATGTTTGATCTGCTCAACAGCAGCCAAAAAGCATGGAGATTACTTAACCGCCTCAACTAAACGATCACCACATGCTAATATTTCAGCCAATCAGATTGCCCACCAGCTTGTGCTTAATGGGAAACTGGATTTTAATTTACAGAAACAGAAATTGAGACTAGTTAGGAATGAGGAATGGAAGACGAGCAATCTGACAACCCCTTTTACTATGGGAGAGCTAGAAGAGGCAATAGGTAGGTGCAAGACTGATAAAGCAGCCGGCATCGATGAGATTCAGGTTGAGCCATGGAAAGTAACAACTGCAGATGTGAGCCACAAATGGGATGGAAGACTGGTGGGTTAATGGTTGATGAAAAGGCAGGACCTATACTAAGCGGACTTCACAGTCTCTGCCCAGGACTCCTTCGAATTCCAACTGATGGTTCCTATAGCTGTCTACTGCACACTGTCAAAAGTAAACAGTGATTTGATGGTGTCACAGCTTGTATAGTCCATTCATTACCTCTTGCTGCCAAAAAAAAATGACTTTCAGATGTATGTATGTATGTATGTATGTATGTATGTATGTATGTATGTATGTATGTACAAGTTGTATGTTGATGTCTAGTGGTGTTGGCAACTTGAAAAAAAATGTAGACTGTGCTGATTAATGTCTTTCCAATGCCATCACCAGAAAGGGAGATCTGCAGCTCTCATCTCTTAAAAAGAAGAAGAAAACCACTGAAAGTCATCTGGTCCTCGAGAATCTATAGTACATAATCTCACATCTTGTCAGTTTCTTTATCAACAAAATGCCTTCAAATGGCAAGAGGCAGGTAGTCGGGGAAGGGGGAAGGGATGTGCGAACAATGTGTAGAGGTATTGAAGATGAAATACATAATGCTATTCGAGTTCTGAAGTGTCTGAGAGTGACTCCATAAGGAATGAACTAACTCAGGGAATCTAGAGTTGCCAACTGGCCAGAAAAAAAATAGTTTGTGCTTTTAACTGCAGATTAACTGCAGCAGGCAATTTTTACACACCAGGGGGAGAAGCGTTAATACTACAGTACCTGCTCATATTTCAGTTTAGGCTGCTGCTAAGAGTACAGGAGCAGAGGCTAGAAAAGACAAGCTGACAACACTGTGGGTGTCTTCAGGCTTGTCTCCTCCTACATGTATCCCTGTAACTTCTCAAGTCTTCAGAGGCTGCCCTAATTCAAATGCCCTTCATTCTGCAGTTAAGCAGGAGGTGATTAGAAATAAAGTCTTCTCTATGATGGCTTCTCTAGTTTCCAAGATGTCCAAAGTGTCTTTGTTTAGGACTGAACTCAGTCCTTCTTGCTTGATGCTTTATTCTTGCTTGTCTTGTATGTGTTAACTATGTGTAAGACCCCTCAAAATGCAGTTTGAGAACAGTGAGGTAGAATATACAGTATATTGGGGGAAAAACAATACATCAAACCTTTCATCACCAAGGTGCAGTCCTGATCTCTGTTAAGGGTAGGTATGCTCTGCTAGAAAACAAACCCCCTGACATCCATTTCAATTTAACAGCATTCCTATTCCTCCAAACCCCTGGCTGTCTGAACGATTTGGATGTAAATTTTGCAAGGCACTTTGCTGAGATTGAACGTCTGCTGCATTGCAAAGCCAAATTAATTGCTCGATTCTATATTCCAATTGACTGAGAATACAATGTTGCATCTATATAATTATAAATTGAATTACTATTATGGAATAAGGATAGCATATCTTTGAATTCAGCAAGCCCTTTTTGCCTTCCTTTTAGAGCTGCAACATAATGCTGAAGTTGGACAGATGCTTCTTGAGATATATATCCTACTGATAGAGCTTAGCCTGCTGCACCAGTGAAGGAGATTGACCAGCCAGTGGTCCACCTTAATGCAGTGCTGAAAAAAGGCAGATCTATGCTCTACATCAAACTGTGTATTCAAACTGTGGGTCGGGGCTCACTTGGTGGGTTGTGACATGATGTCAGGTGGGTAGTGCAGAACTGGGAGCAGCCATCTTGGAAGCTGCAGACCTTCCTCTTGCTATATTCCTTTTGTGAGTACTGTAGTGACAGTTTGAATTTTCAAGTGAGGGTTTTTAAAAAAATGTTTTTAGCTTATTGCTTTTACATAATATTTTGTCTTAATCCTGCTTTCTGTCAGAAATGTTTCATGGTTGTACACAGTGATGGCATGCTGGCGGAACGGGCCAGTACGCCGTACCGCTTCCTCCGGAGGGGCTGGCAGCAAAGGGCGCCATTGCGCGGCAGAAGCCACGCGTCTTTGCGCCCTCCCGCCTACCCCTGCACTCGGTTCGTTCCGAAATGGAGCGATTCCGGGCGCAGGGAGGCGTGGCCGGGCTCCGCCATCGGGGCGGAGAGCTGCCAATCATCTGGGCATTCCGGTTCTTGGCGCGCCCGGATGACATCACTGGTTGTACAATTGCTACAGTCTAAGAATACCAATGTGCATTTCAGGAGTTTCAGTTTATTATGCTACAGTGATAGCACTTCCTGCTCGATGATGTCGCTTCTGGCTATGACATCACTTCCGATGGGTCCCGACATGAGTGCCATTCTAAAAAGTGGGTCCTGGTCTGAAAAGTTTCAGAACCACTGCTCTACATTACTACTTCACTCTGAATTATGCATGATTCCCAGTATGCCTCTGGTCCCAGTTCAAAGTGATGGTTATGTCCTTTCAAGTCCTCTGTGATTTAGGATCAGAATAATTGAAGGTCCATCTTCTCCATTCAATCTGCCCATCAACTACAAAAAAGTCATGTTTTGTGTCCCAGCACAAGAGAAAAGAATGCCTTCCTCTCCTGCTTATGGTCTTCTCAGTCAGAACCTGCTGGGCCCAATTGTTCCTGGGAATGATTGGGAAACTGGTTGCTGGGCTTGCTGGACCTCTGGCCTGATCTAGCAGGGTTTTTCTTATTGAGAGGTGCAGTGGGAGGGGATGTGAATCCGGGCATGCTTGGTAGGAGTGCCTTGGCTTTGGAATTCCTTCCCCTGGGAACAATGTGGTTGGCTCAATGATTTCCAGCCTTCAGAATGTGGGTGAAGACGCATTTAACTTTTAGCATTTAGCTTGTTTAGCTTTTCTCTTCTGCTGCCTCATGGCTTTTTGTTTAGGTTCCCAGTTTGATTTGTCAAAAAAAAATATTAAAATTTAACCTTCTGCTTCTTGCATGTGAATTTTTCCTTTGTGTGTTTATTTTTTAATTTTTTTTGTTAGATTTTCACACACACACACACACACACACACACACACACACACACACACACAC
>JAJKFI010000015.1:10577426-10601212 GCA_029204185.1 Lerista edwardsae | reverse complement strand
CACACACACACACACACACACACACACACACACACACACACACACACTAATTTAGAGCTCTGCCTTGGTAATCTCTTAAATGAGCTGGGTTTGCGGAATATATTTAAATAAAAAAATAAGAGAACTCCCCAAGACTTACATTTTTCATCAGATTCTGGACTCCAAAATTTCCACAGGAGCTTCTGGGAAGTCAAAAGTGTCTCCAAATAAAGAAAAAACAAGCAAAAAGAGAGGGAGAAAATATGGCTTTCATCACACAGGTCTATCCATAGTATTGGAGTTGGCGTTGGCACAACTCTGTCTGCTGTCTAGAGGAGGCCGTCTAATGTTCGAAGGGGGCACAATAGGATGTCCTGTGACCTAGACCCTTCTTACCTGTCCTTTCTGTGATTCCTGCAGGGGGGTGACCTTGACCTTATTCCCTTCCCTTCTCCTCTGAACACGCCCCCTTTTGTCCTCTAACCACCAATCTGATAAGATGTGCAGACCAAGGGCACCCCCTGCCATCTTAAGGACACCTCCATTCATGGTGATGCAGCTCTACCCTTCCAAGTGTTAGTTGTACCTCTGAGCCTAATCAGACGCTGTAGATATGCACTGAATGGAACTGTGAGTAAACCTTTCTTTTTGCATCTTTACCAAGCCTCTGCCTCATGTGTCTTTTGTTAATAGCAGCCAGCCTGGGTGAGGAAGGTTCCCATGAGATAATGCCCTAAGGGGGAGGAATCTGCTGCTTACTCTACTCTGCTTTCCCCCATCACCAATAAGAAATCTCCAACAATTGGCCCCACTGTTCAGCTAAGCATCACGAGTGATGTGGTTGTCCTGGTCTGTGATCGCTGTCATCTCTGCAACTAAAAGCAATGTTACGGCAAGAGGTGATGGAGAGGTATGCAGAGGGTTCCCTTTGTTTTTGTGGTGCCCTCACAGGAGGAATCCGGTCACTTCCTCAGAGGTTGCTCTTTTTTTTCCCAGTGGCGTTCTCAATGGCAAAGAAACTGTGGTTTCTTGTATTTCCTCCTGCGATTCTGCATTCCTGGCCTACAAAGGCTACTCCTCGGCTTCCCTTGAAGCATATGAGATTTAACATTGATTTCAATGTTAAATGGATTAAGTCATTTATTATGGAGAGTTTTAGTTAATGGAATTCTCGCTGTCTCCCAAAGTAGTTTGCTAATCATTCAAGCTGGGCAAATTATTGGGGCATATTCATTCCAAACAAAATCTATGGCTTCAAACTGAGAGTATTTGCAAAACATTGGCTTCCCACACTGAAAAGAGAGAATTGTGGAAAAGAGCACTAAATCAAGGGAGAACAAATATCACCACCAATTGAGCACTTCTGTACTTGATGAAGGTTTGTTGCTAGCAAGGATTGCTCAACAGCACTCAGCCCTTATAATTGGGGCAGATTTTTGCAGATAAGAGTTGTTCCTCCCACAGTTGTACACATAGGAGCATTGCAATGAGTGAGCCATTCGTTCACAGATCCCCCTGTGGCCAATACCCTAACACTACAATTTGAGCACTGGAAATCATGGGCCAGATCATAGCTGAGATCTGGAAACTACCAGCTCTCACGAGATTCCATTCCTCCTGTAATGATCTGCAAGCCAAACCAGCTGGAGGATATTCTGTCTTGAATACCATTTCCTGAGCTCTGAGTATCATATTTTTCATGAAAAATCTATCTGCCTATCGTTCCTTTTGGACCGTCGTCAGTTCAATATTGTCAATTGTTCATATCAGTTGAAGGCACCAAACAATTTTTGCACATGAGAGAAACGTAAGTGTAGGGTTTGGGATGTAGGGCTCAATCTTGAGCCCATTATCGCCAGCGGTACATGTGTACCACTAAAAATTGTGAAAGTGCCATAAAGCACGTCTGTGACACCTCAGCGCCAGGCCCCAACATGGGCAGGTGGGCGGGACAGCCGGTGCTCCAGTAGCACCAGCTACCAGTAAGCCCATTTGGGACAGAGAGGGGTGGAACTGGGTGGAGGGAGGGGAGGAGCCAGCCCATGAGGGGGGTTGGATCAGAGTGGCTTCCACACCAAATCTTACCCTGGCCTGGGCCCAGGCAGCCTGACCAAGGGCTGCTTGATTCACCACTGCCTGGTCACCATGGGATACAGGCAGTAGTGAAATTCTGGGGGTTCGCCCAGGTTCTATAGTTAAATGTTCTATAGTTATAGTTCGCCCAGGTTCTATAGTTCTATTGTTAAATGGCCGGGCCCCGCCCACTCACCTCGGCTGGCTTCGGGTTTTTTTTTTGCTCTGGCTATGACATCATAGAACAGGTTGTTAATTCATTTGAATTGCACCACTGGATGCAGGGGTAGCCATTTTGGTACCGCTGTTCCTATGAGAGCCAGACAGCTCAAGATTCGGCTGCCCCTTATTTACTTAGCTTTATATCCCAGCTTTAGCCCTAAGGCTTACAGACTGCTTCTTAGCATTTACACCTACAAAGTGAGAATAATTCTTTATACTGTCCTGAAATAACTGGAGACTTTTTAGCAGCCTACTGATGATGCGGATCACCTTGGACTTCTTGCTGGGACATAAGCTACGTGCCTGCGATTGCGTATTTTGCAGGCTTTCTGATCGTAGGTGCAGTGTCAGAATTATTTATATCGTGCCAAATGAAAAATTCTCCCCTGTCACATATGAAAATTTCAACAGGAGAATGAAAACTTCTGGCAAATCAGCTCGGTTCTCTGCAGTCATTTATATATCAAAGAACTTAAACAATCTGTGTGTTTCACAGACCAAATCTATAAATGCCCCCATGCCTGGAGCCGTACATGCCTGCTCCACATAAGCGTTTGTGACAGAGAGTTGCAGCACAATCCTATCCCCTGCCAACCCGGGGAGTGCAGCACATCCATTGCAAAGTGCACCACAACCGGACAGCCAAGGAGAGGTAGGTAAAGATATTAACTTCCCAGGTCAGGGAAGGAGGGTAATATCTGATGTGTGCACCAGATTCCCTCCCTCCATCTCCCTCCTAATTGCCAAGCTTGGCCTGCTCCCCACCCTCATCCACCCAACATACAAGCAATGATAGAGGTTTTACAAACCGCTGTTCCCTGTGTAGCCGCCACCCCCAGAACAGTGGGCCAGCTGCTGCGCCAGCGGTCCAAGCATTGCACTGTCAGATCGCAAGAGTGTAAGGCCTGGATAGGATTGGGTTATAACAGTGGTTTTCAAACGTTTTAGCACTGGGACCCCATTTTTGGAATGACAATCTGTCTAGGACCCACCAGAAGTGATGTCATGGCCAGAAGTGCTGTCAGAGCCTGCTGCTTTCCTGAAAATGCAGCAATAAGTTGGGGTAATTCTCAGCCATTTTCCAATAGCAAAGGGAGGGCACAATCCTAAAATGAGTTAGGCTGGCATAAGCCAAGTCAGCAAAGTTTAACCAGCACAAGGGACACCGTAAAGTATGTTTGGGCCATTCTCAGAGTCAGAGAGGCCAGCCCACAGACATGAGCCATTCTCCCTGACTCCAAGAGTAGTAAAAAAAAATGCTTTATGGTGGCCCTTGTGCTGGCCAAACTTTGCTGCCTCAGTTTATGCCGTCCTAACTCCAATTTAGGATTGCGCTCTGAATCAGAAAGAAAAAAGCCTATTTATAGCCTTGACACAACCAAAACAACTGCACAGCCCTCCCCCTTTCCAGCATCCCATCTCCCCATATTTTCAATATGGCTGCTCTAGGTGCTTTGTCACCCACCTGACATTGGCTCACAACCCACTGGTGGGTCCCAACCCACAGTTTGGGAACCACTAGGCTATAAGATTCCATGCCAGGGCGGAGAGGAAGAACAATATTTTTAATTAGTTTATACTGTTGTACCTGGATTTCATACTATCCCATTCACAGTTTGGCAAACCTACCTTACATAGAGCTGTGCATCATCATCATCATCATCATCATCATCATCATCATCATGATGTCAGATTTGTTTTGTTCTTCCATTGCTTATTTACCACATGGAGCTTTCATTAATCTGGAAGCTGATTTGCAATAAATAATCCTATTTATCCAACTCAGCATGAGTCCAGTTTACAAGTGATGGATTTTTTTTTCCCCTCCGGAATTAGAAATGAAGACAACTGCACTATCTTTTATCTGGCCATTACTGATCATATGGTAATTCCTTGAGCACAAAGGCATACTGATGTGCAGCACAATCTAAGGCAGGCCTACTCAAAAGTAGCTTCTACGGTGTTCAGTGGAGCTTCCACTTTCATAGTTGTGTAGAGGATTCATAGTGGATATTATTAACATTAGAGTTGCCATGGCATGGTTAACCTATAGCTCTTAAAGTCAGCTTCTTCTGGCATACGTTATTTATGTCAATCATAACAGTGTATTGTGAGGTTCATTGGGGGCTTATGCCCCCTGCTCACATCTGCAAATGCTCCCAGTCAGGGCTGGGATTTCTCCTTTTTCAGCGTTGCTTATATAAACTCTATAAAGGATTGTGTGCGCTCATGTTGCAGTATATGTTTATAAAAAGCATGGAGGTGGTCATAAGGGATAATGGTATGTACAATAAGCACAAGAATCCAGGGTTTCCACCCTGATGCACCACATTGATGATGTCATGCTTCAACCAAGTTTAGACACACCAAGTTCCTGGGCCAGCTAAGCCAACTGGTTGCAAGTGTGGCTGGTGCAGACAAACTAGTGTCTGATGGAAAGAGGTGCCCACAGCACGGTCAAAGAGGAGCAAGTAGTTCTGGAGCAAGCAGGCTGGGAGAAGGGCAAGGCGCAGCCTGGCACAGGGAGTCCATTCAGCAGTTTATGCCAATGCTGAGTTTTTCAGACTGAGGGGCTGATTTTGAGGTCAGGACTTCATAGACGTTGGTGAGATCAGCTGACAGAATTGCAGCTTACAGCAGTGGTTGCCAAACAGGGAGCTGTTTGGGAAGCCAAGGGAGCCAAGGGAGCCAAGGAAACTGCAGAATCCTCACAAAAAAAAAATGCTGCCCTATATTATGGATAAGGGATATGCTGGCGCAGTGGGTTAAACCGCTGCTGCTGGGCTTTCCGACCGGAAGGTTGGGAGTTCAAGACTGCACAACAGAGTGAGCTCCCGTCGCTTGTCCCAGCTCCTGCCAACCTAGCAGTTCGAAAGCACCTAAATGCAAGTAGATAAATAGGGACCACTTCGGTGGGAAGGGAACGGTGTTCCGTGCGCTACGACGTAGAGTCATACCAACCACATGGCCACGGAAGCTTGTCCTCGGACAAACGCTGGCTCTACAGGCTTTGAAATGGTGATGAGCACCGCCCCCTACAGTTGGTCATGACTAGACCATTCGGTTGTGGGGAAACCTTTACCTATATTATGGATAGGATTGTAGCCCTGATAGGGATCCATGGCCGTTGGCCCAGTAAGTCAAGAGAGCCGCCAGTTGAAAACGTTTGGGAACCTCTGGCTTAGATGGTTCCCCAACCCTATTTTCTGGGCTTGCCAAGGAACCAGGATTCTCAATGGCTACTTGAGGCCCTACTTTAAGGACACACTCATTCCATGGCAGCTTATAATCACTTCATTGCTGAGCATATGTATCCAGCAGATATTAGCTATATTGATCACAGCCAGAATTCTGCTTGAAAAGAACCCTCATGTTCATGCAAAGAGTTCTAGGTTTACCCAAGGCTAAGTGAGCACGAGCAGAAGCTCCTCCATGTTCTTCTATGGCCTGAGCATAGCAATATCTTGACTTTCATCCACTTGACTTTCATCTGCTTTGCTCTTTCAGCCATTTTCAATTATAACATTTCACCCATGTGCCTTCCTCTTTTGTGCAATTTCATCCAACTTTCCCTAATGGTTGTCAATGTTCTTATTTCTAATTATTTAGATTTTGCTTGCATTGTTTGTACACACACACACACCCCAATGAGCACTCAAGACACCAGGTTAGGAGAATGGACCACTTTATTAACTGATATTTCCAAACAGGAGAAATAGACGCTTGAGATCTGCAGATCTTCCAGCTTATTAAAGCTGCAAAGCCAGCATAGTGCAGAGGCCAGGGCATACAAGGGCAGGAGAGAGGGCAGAATACATTGGTTCCTGGCTGGATGTAAAAATACCCGGTTCCAAGCCACACACTTATTCAGGCAACACCAGCTTATCTTTGCCAAATTCGCAAGGGGGCCAAGGCACGTAGCGATACCACGTGCCACTGAGCCTTTGAGGCAGCCTCTTCAATCCAGGCACGGGACAACCCTCCCCTCCCCTCACACCACTAGGCCACTGAAGTGGGTTAACCCTGCCCTTGCTGACTTCAAGATACACAAAGAACCCACACTTCCTGCCAAGAAAAGTGACCAAGATGTTGATGAGCTGGCACCAAGCAGCCCAACAATCTGGGGTAGGCAAAGACAAAAAAAAAAAAAAAACACTGTGCACCAATCAGGTGAACAGAGAAACTCCTACCCGGACCAAACAGGCGACTAAGCAGACTGCTCAAAGGATGGGTGACTGTCAGTAACAGCATGCAATCCAACATGCAAGAGGAGGAGAGCAGAGCGCGGATCCCTTAAATTCCTTCAAGCCCCACCCCTGCGCTTGCTGGCAGCCAAGCCTTCCCCAGGAAGTGAACCTGTCCTAGGCTGGGCCAAAAAATGTCCAATCCCTGGGCATTCCAGATTGGCATTCACGTGTGCTATATTATTAGTTATTCGAGTTTTTCGCCTCCCAGAATAAATTTGCAAGCTAAACAAAGCAATGCTTTGCCATTCATCTATTTTTGACTTTCCTCCATGCTCTCATTCCTAACCCCACAAAAGTGCAAGGTACTGCTGTAATCTTCTAAGCAGGTAATGAGAGTGCCCTGTTGGATAGTTGATATGTTGATAGATGGGTAGTAATGAGAGTTGGATAGTCTCTGCTATTGGAACAAATGGGGCAGCCCCCTGATCTTCTACACCTCTGGGTGTAGACGGAGGCCCCATGAAGAACATTGGACTGCACTCTTAAGGTCTCATGTGTGTGTCTAATCTTCCCATTGCTTCCACTTTTGCTTTGTAAGCCACTGCCCAGGCAATTAACAGTTTTTTTTTTAACTGGTGAAAATATTCTTGGACGCCTGCTGCAATCGAATTCATATTATGCCAAGCCTACATCTGACCCACTCCTGCTCCTGATTATAGGGCTGCCTGTTCTGTAATGAAAAACAAGCATATTTATAGAGACAGGTTTCCTATTATCCTAAGAGGCAGCTGTTACTCTGCTGTGATCCTTTATTTCTTTAATTAGTTTAGTGGAGTAGTGTCTGTTAATTCCACTCTTGACAGTGATCTTTGGCCCCAGTTTCTGAAGCTTTAAATGATATTGTCCTTGAAAAAATTCAAGGCCCTCTACCATTAAATATTTGATTTGATTTGTTCTATTATCCAGCATATTAAATGTTATTCTGCCAGCTAAGTATATATGGGTGTGATCCAAGGGCAATTGAAGTTAATGGCTCTCTTTCAATTAGCGTCAATGGTCTTTTTTTTTATTATTAAGGACAGAATACGCACTTTCTAAATAGCACTAATAACATTCTGATTACACTAATAAGGCGTTTTCACAAGAGCCGCACATATGAGGCTCGTATAGTTTGCCACACATGACAATGAAGGGAGAATGATTACGGTCCACTTCATCATACTGAAAAGCCGCTCCTCTGCCCAGTTCTGAAGTTGTTTGAGGTGCTGGCCCCAATCCACCAAGGACTATTTCTTTGAAACTGGCATTTATTTTAGTGGGGGGGGCGCCACTTCTTGAAGAGCCTGGGCTGCCCAGCTCCATCGCTTAGGAAATGTGCTACTGAAACGTTGTGCCAAGCATCCACAATGGAAGAAAAGAACTGAGCAAGCAGCTGGAGATACACTTCCTGATGTCACTACCCACGTTCCTGCTGCCCAAGAGGCAAACATCTGTAGAACACCACAAAGGTTTGTCTCTTTTGCAATCCGAACAACTGCAGCAAAATTATGTCTGCCTTGTCCTGATCGTGGTGGCGCAGCGAGTTAATCCGCTGTCGCTGGGCTTTCAACCGCAAGGTTGGGAGTTCGAGACTGCGTGACAGAGTGAGCTCCCGTTGCTTGTCCCAGCTCCTGCCAACCTAGCAGTTCGAAAGCACCTAAAATGCAAGTAGATAAATAGGGACCACTTTGGTGGGAAGGTAACGGCGTTCCGTGCGCTACGGCGTAGAATCATGCTGGCCACCATGATCGGACAAAAACGCCGGCTCACAGGCTTTGAAACGGAGATGAGCACCGCCCCCTACAGTCGGTCACGACTAGACCATTCGGTCGTGGGGAAACCTTTACCTTTTACCTTGTCCTGATCTGTCCCATCCAGTGAGTCTGGTACCTGTTGTGGGCGCAATCCTAACCAACTTTCCAGCACTGACACAGCTGTGCCAATGGGGCATGTGCTGCATCCTGCAGTGGAGGAGTAGTCACAGAAACCTCTTCAAGGTAAGGGAATGTTTGTTCCATTACCTTGGAGCTGCATTGCCATTACCCCTGTGCTGGAAAGCTAGTTAGGACTGCACCCTGGGTTAATAATGCACATGCATTGCAGTTACATTTGTGTTACATCCCGTTCCTCAAGCTGCATCAGAGGCAGCTTTCTTAGGAACATAAGAAGTTACCTGATACTGAGCTTAGCCAGTAGCCCATTGAGAGGGAAGCCCAATTCTAACTCGTGCTGGTGCAGTATGTTTGGACCACTCTCGGAGTCAGAGGCCAGCACACAGATAAGACATGTACCATCCTCTCTGACTCCAAGACTCCAAACGCGCTTTACAGTGTCCCTTGTGCCAGCCTAACTTTGCTGTCCTAACTGTGCCGGCCACACTCCAAGTTAGAGAATGTTTGGTATACTCTAGGACAACAGAGCAGGTGCCACGCCAGCAGATCGGTTAGTCTGGATTGCACTTCCAGTATTGTTGACAGTGGCCAGCAGTGACTCTCCAAGCTTTCAGGCAGGAATTTTGCCCTGCCTTACCTGGAGATCCTACAGATTGAACCTGGGATCTTCTGCACATGAAACTGTCGGACTTCAACTGAACTACAGCCCCTGTCTCCAGGAGAATGTCAGGGTTGGCTTGCTTCTCTGCCAAGGTGAATGTTTGTTTTGGTGCTCAGAATCCCTGCAGCAGGCATGGAAGGCATCATACAGCTCTTTAACTTTATTATTTCTATTTACTATCCATTCAACTTTATTATTACTATTTGCCTGTAAATTGCTTTGTGAACTGTGTTGAAAAGTGGTATATAAATACTATTGATCGATGGATTGAAAATTGCTGGAGCAAATCAGCAGCCTCCTGCTTCTCCTTTGCATATCGGAGCTTCTTGTGTATCCCTCATTCCTCAGGTGCCTCATTCCTGATATGAACAGGTTCCCCATCAGTTTTATGCTCATTCATCTTTCCCTTGAGGCTACGTTTGTTTACAGGACCATGTGTGATGGACAAAGTCCTGCAAAAGAAGCTGCAACCCTAACCTCACTTACTTACAAGTAAGCCTTGTATAATGAGACTTAGGGCCTAATCCAGTAGCAAGCCCTTATCGCCAGTGTCATGAAAGTGCCGTAAGGCACTTCCAACTCCAGCAGGAAGGGCTAACTGCCAGGGCTGAGCCAGCGCCAGGCCCCAGCACCAGGAGGATCTGATGAGGAGTCGGCCGATGGTAAGTCTCACCACCCCCAGCAGTGAGCTCTCCTGGGGCGGTGGGAGGGCAGAACTGGGAGGGGGAGGTGTGGAGCAGAAAGTGGGACCAGCAGTAGTCTCCACCACTGGATCCTTTCCTCCATGTTAGGTTGCGCAGCCCTGCATGGATGCCCAGAAGTCTGCACTGGCAAAATACCTGGCTCAGACTTGAGGATGCCCATTGGTGACCCAATACCCATACCTGGGATAAGGGGATGAATGTTCCCTTCTCCCAAGATGCCTTCTATGGCTGCCGCGGCACCCTTAGGATGCAGAGGTAGTTGTTTTGCTACTGCTGCTACTATGGGGGTCCAACACCATAGGATTGGGCTGTTACTTCTCAATAGGCATGCATAGGATTGAGCTCCACATCTTTTTCCCAACTCTTATTTCTTTGAAGGTATCTGAAGACTTAGAATATTATTCATTTTTATGGTCTATGTCGATGTGTTTCTTTACCGTTTTTAATTACCTCCAGTAGCATTCACTTTTGCCTTGACGATGAATAGCATCTGGGGCTTTTGTTAAAGAATCCTGCCTCTGCATTCCTCACTAATCTTGTCAAATTCCCTCATATTTGATTCAAGGACTTCAGCCTAGTTGATGGTGTCATCAGGTAGCGAAGGTCCTTGAGTCCTTCTTGTTATTCTCACAAACCCTGAAAGTTTTCTCTAGGAGGAGGTGAAGAGTCTGTTAATTTCACCCTTCAGAATGCTCTTTGCCCCCTAGTTCAGTGTGATTGTTCTATGTATGCCGAGGTGCTTTAGCATACTCATCAGACCACATGGGTCTTCTTCCGTCTCATTCACAGCCGCCACAATGCCGCCTCTATTCTTCACATATTCTATTCGATTCCTACTTGACAAAAACCACACAAAACAACTTCTGAGACAAACAAAAAAGCTTGTGCTCCTTGGACCATGGTCTGCAACAGCCTCAAAGGAAGAATTATCCAATGCAAGAAATGTGCATGTATTGGCGAGCTGAAGTGTAGGGTGGTTGAGAAAACATCGTTATATAGGAATGAAACATGAACTGAATTCTCAACCCAGAAACCACTTGGATCTCAGCCAACCTGATGGGGCTAGATTAGTTCAGGTATTTCAATGTTTAAGCCTTTCTTGAAAATCTTGATTCTGCCAGAGATAATGTATTTGTAGCAGGCCTCTTCACATGCATCCCAGGATGCACTGGGACCTGAACTTGCAGGCTGTGCACACGGCTTCCAGAGTCAAATCTTTGCCACTTACCTTTCAGGGCAAGGTATTCATTTAGGAAAAAGTTGAACACTGGACTGGGATCTATATACCATAAAGATTGTCACAACTGTCATCTCTTCAGTGTCCTGCTGGAGGACAAACTGGATCTAGCCCTGTTTCCCTTCTTAACAGGTGATCAGTACCATCAAAGCACACATGCTGTAACCTTAAGCTCTGTGGGTTTGAGAAACACTCCCCACTTTTTCAAATTAACATTTCATTGAGGTTTTCCAGTTTATATAAAGTCATACAAAATAGCATAAACAGCCCATCATCAGGCTCCCAACCCTCTACTTTTGTGTCACCTCTGATTGATCCAGTACAGATCAAGCTAAAAACCATGAAAAAGTATTAATTTAGAAAATTCCAGATGAATCAAATGCTGTCATTCAGGAATGCTTTTCAAGGAACTAGAGAGATTTGCCCACTATCCAACTACCCTCAAGCCCAATCTCCAGGAATAATTCGGTGAAAACAGCACTGTTCCTTCAAGTGAACCTTCTTTTGGTAAGTATCTGCAAGCCAGACAGCTGAACAGCCCATTTCCTTGAATAGGTCTGTGAATCTAAAACTGTATAGAATAAGGCAGATCTAAGGGAGGGCAAAGCTGATGTTGCAAGAAGCCTTACCCTGTCATGTAAATCCCTCCTTTCCCTTGCTGCTGTAGCCAGTAAGCAATGCCAAGATGTTGCTTTTCCCTGTGAGGATTGGCTAGAACAGTGCAGGAGAGGAGTGATTTCCACTGCAAGGTAAGGCTTCTTGCAAAATTTGCCCTCCCTTAGATCTGCCTCTGAGAATAACGGAAACACTATGTTCTGCATGTATAGCTTCAAATAAGCCCTACTTTTCATTTTGTCATCGCTGAAAATTTTTATTTTATTTTTAAGTTGTCCTTCCTAAGCTTTCATTATTGTTATTCAATCTACTGTAAAGTTCAATAAACACATTTAAAACCCACAATCCCATCCAGGGGGTCTTCTATTGCCTCCCTGGGCTTCAGAATGCCTTATAAAGGCAAAAACAGTTTTTCGAATGGGAAACCAGAAGTTAGTGTTTTGCCTTTAAAAAGCATTTTGAAGCCCAGGGAAGTCATATATGGCCTCCCCAGGCCTCAGAAAACCCTCCAGATACAATCAGACTTACACTCAGGTAAGTGTGTGACTAGGAGTGCAAGCTCTGGTAGATATTTAAGGCAATTCAGGAATAAAGCCCACTCCTCAGTTGTTTGATCACAGTGCCCGCTTTACTTTTGAGGCACTCTCTTTTCCTTTCAATGCATTCCAGGTGAAATTTCTCTTTTCAGTATGTTTTGAATGGAATTCAAAATATTTAGGACAGTGTTTCTCAAACTGTGGGTCAGGACCCACTTGGTGGGTCTTGACCTAATGTCAGGTGGGTCATGGAAAGCTGGGAGCAGCCATCTTGGAAGCTGCAGACCTTATTCTTGCTATATTCGTTTTGTGAGTGTTAACAGTTTGCATTTTCAAGCGAGGGTTTTTTTTTTTTTTACATAAAAAATGTAGTTCAGTGCTTTGACATAATATTTTGTCCTAATCTTCCTTTCTGTCAGAGATGCTTCATGGTTGTGCAATTGCTGCAGTCCAAGAATGCCACTTTGCATTCCAGAAGTGTCGTTTGATTATGTCACAATGATGGGAATTCCTGCTTGATTTTGTCACTTCAGGCTATGAAATCACTTCCAGGTTAATGACATCACTTCTGGTGGGTCCCAACACGAGTGTCATTCTAAAAAGTAGGTCCCTAAAACATTTGAGAACACTGATTTAGTGTGTTCTCACCAATACTTTTCTCTCCTAGGTTCTCTTAAAGGATTCTCAGAAGAGGCAATGATTTTGACTGTTCTTTTATCACTATTATATTTGGTGTTACTTGTAGGCGTTTTGGAGGAAGGGCTGTGAGACTGTTTCAGAAACAAGGTCAGATTATTCCTTTGATGGCCTGCTGAGATCCACTTTTGGTGCTGAAGATAAGATGGTCTTTTACCAGGATTTTAGATCCCCATAATCAACCCCACATAATCAAACCCAACTGGGCCCACTTTTGCAAACCCAACTGGAGTGCAATGGTCTCCTTCCCAGTTCTTGACATCCAGTGCAGTAGCCTTTGTGTTTTGAGCCTTTGTGGTATTCATTAACAACTTTGGGGAATCAAGAAAATCCCTGGAAGGCCATTCAGGAAAAACCACATTTTGAGCAGATTTATCCATGAATTAATGAGGGATTATGGGGATCCATTCATCTCATTCTCAGAACCAAAGGGTTCTGGCATAATAGAAGCCAGGGCAATGAAGTGGACAGAGTGTAGAACTTTGTCTAGGGAGACCAGATTATCAATTCATACTCAGTCATGAAGCTCACCTTTAAATGTCACGATAGGGCGGATCATGTGGCCAATCCAGATAAAAATAAAGGTATGATAATGTTCATGTTTGAATGCACGGCATCATCGGCTTAAACAGAACTCCTTATACCTAGCAAATATTATTATTTATTTATTTATTTATTTTATTTTATTTTATTTTATTTTATTTTATTTATTTAATTTATACCCCACCTTTCTGCCCGAAGGCACTCAAGGCGGCTTACAACAATTAAATACAGTAAAATCATTGTGTGAGATAGTTAAAAATAATAGTTAAAACAATATTAAAACAATTAAAATTTAATACCTACATGAAACTTCTACTTAGAGTTAACTAAATAAGTTAAAGCAATGCCCAATTTATTATACACAGTAATAATTGTGCCTCATCCATTCTTTGTGAGCTACAATCCCTTTGTCAAACCCTTTGTCAAACAGTGTCCTCAGACCTCTGTTTAGTGGAGGTTAAATTACACTTCACAGATGACAATTTGTGGAGGAGTGACTCTTAAGAGGTGACAATCAGGCTTGTAGGGGAAAAAGATCAATGTGCGGTTTCAAAGGCACCCTGGTGTGTTTAAAAGTAAAGCAAGTTTAGAATGCCCTGTCCTTGATAGCAAAACCGTGAATTGAAGCAAGTAAGAAAAATTATCTTCAGTTGAACCTAGATCTATCTAGTTAAAGGAAGTGTGTGCCATAAAGAAGCCCCACACTTCAACTTCATCAATGTAGGCAAGTAAAAAAAATAAAGCTCAAGGTATACAGTACCTGTGCCAGGTTGCCTTTGAGCAAAGTCCCCCCTCGGAACCCATTGCTGCTCACCCTCATGGCACATGGGGTGCTGCCATTTTCACTGGTACCAAGAGCTGAGGGGTTACAGAGGGCTCAGGGTCAGATGGCCCTCTGATAGGCATGGGGCCTCAGTCAGTGACCAACTTGGCCAAACCCAACCCAAAAGGCATGTCTTCTCTAGCTCATTTTCATAGCACTGTGGATACCATCAATGGGGTGATGTTATAGTTTACCCAGTGGTGTTATGCTGCCGGAATGCTGGGCGGGGCATCCGGGTGATCGACAGCCCGCCCGTTGCGTTCTGCAGCGTTACACCGTTTGCTTAACGTACTCAAGCGGCGTAATTGGTTACGCAAATGGCATAATGCTCCGGAACGCGATGGGCAGGCTGTCAATCACCTGGATGTCCCGCCCAGCGTTCCGGCAGCATAACACCGCTGAGTTTACCCCATGTCTGGTCACCAATTTAGCAATCTGCTTAGGTTTCCTTCCCATAAAAGCTGGAGCCCAAATAAGCGTAGCCAAAGTGGAATGACTCATGTGGTCAGGACATAGTGTGGCTACAGGCATTACTGGAACCAGATTCTCACACTGTGAAAACTTGTTCCCAGTATGCATTTTATATTTATTATGTGTATGCAAATGACATACTTGTGCATTTTCACAGAGATAAAGAGAAGTCCTGTTTTACCATATGAAAATGAATAAGAACATCAAGGAAAAAAAATCTGTAGCGAGATGGCTACATTGAAGGAGTCTACCTTTGTTAATGCAGCAATGTGATGCGAGATTTAAACACACACACACACACTCTTGTGGTACATGGAAGTTTAAAATCAAGGATACCTTGATTTTTCAGATGCTCTTAAAACTGCCACATGGATTGAAACAGCAACCTTCCTTGTTCATAAAATATTAGAGGCAACAATTCAATTATTACCACATGTCTGCTGGGTTTTGTATTTTAATTATTCCACACTCCTTTGCTACAGAACACCAGACAATTTGACACATCCATCCACTCCTGAAATGAAATGTTTCAGGAACACTTCATAGAGACATTCGCCACCAGGACTCCCGCAAGATTCTTACAAAGAGCTCACTTAACTATTCAGAGAACAATGGCCAATATGTCAAACCCTTGAAACTCGAGCTTTTGAATATGCAACAACAGATCGACACGGTGCCATTCATAGAATATATTTTGTCCTTCAATTAAAGGAAAAGGAAGCAAGTTAGGATTCTCTCTTTGGTATTCTCTAGCACGGCTATGCTCTAGCACGACAATGACTACATTGTCTCCCTTTTTCAAAGAAAAATCTGGGCCATAGAACCTTCTGGGCCCTTCAAACAAAATTGCAGAAATTGCACTTTGTCATTCAGTGGCAACTTTCCGATCAGTGACCTTGGAGGATTTGATAAGCCATAATTTGTCTTCAGAGGTGCTGATGTGGGAACCCCCCCAAAAAAACCTTTGATTCCCTCAAAAACCACCATGGTTCTTCTACCTGGCTGCGAGCACCCAGCCCAGCCAAGCTGCTAAAGAAAACGAAATAAACTCTTAAAAACTGAGCCTTCCCACTGACCACTTCCAACTCTCCGGCAAAAGCAAGATTCTGGCAACAGTAAAAGCAGCCAGTAGCAACTCTTGGTGGGAAAACACTTTTTGGCTAAAGTCAAACTGTGGAGAGCCTCCTTAACATAGCTCTGTACCCCATTGTGGTTATTTTGGCCTATAGGTAATACTTGTGATTGCTAAGCTCAGGATGGTCAAATGGAGGTTTAACCAGATGCACATAATAGAGGACCTGGAAAGGTGAAGGGGTAAGACCAGGATGTGATGGGAACAGGTATGGACCCCATCGAGGGGAGGGCAATGCTGAAAACACCCTCTCCTTCCCTTAAACGTGTACAGGTCTGGCTCCATTTTGGATTTCATCCTGGGAGTTCTGAGCTGCTACCCTGCAAAGAAGTCACAGAGATGATCCTCGGGAAATAGCACAAGACAATGCAGACCATTCAGAATTGGTGCCAAGGAACATTCAAATGTCTCCCTTCCCTCAGGGTCTTGTAATGCAAATCTGAACATCTAAAAAGAGCATAGTAAAAAACAACTTCTGCCTAACTCTATTCTAATCTGCCCAGGAGCTAGAGTAACCTGGAAAGTCTTCTTTGAAACTAAGCCAAAAGGTTTCCCCACCAAAGTTCAAAGCAGCAACAGAAAAAAAGACTATTGTCAATCTTATCACCACTACTGTACTATTCAAATGCAAACTCCCTTCCAGGCACTCCAAAATAACCTTTTATCAAAATGATAAAATCTAACTTAAAATTTGCATCTTCCTGTGTAAGTACTTACCACATTGATAACTGTATCAAGCAATCAAATGTGTTAAGCACTTATGTTTAAATGTGCCAACCCTATTGTAATCTTGTCTCAATCTAAATGTACCTATGTTTGCTTTGTAATCACTCCTCCCTGACCCTTGGTTGGGGTCACACTGGAGGGGAGGGGAAGCAGCAGCAAAGAAAGACCACCAATCAGATGTCTCACATCACCAAAATTGCGAGTAGCAAGTTGCCAATGTTATTATTTGTTGTTGTCAATTCCACATGTTCAACTGTATAACTGACCAAACCCAGCTGTATAAATTGCACAAGTTCTGTGGTCTCCTTGGAGGTATATTGCATTTGTGTCCATTTTACTGATGTCCTACACATGAGTAAAATGTATTTCTCTTTCTGCAACATCATAGTCCAGCTGGCATTTCTTTCGTCGACGTTAAACTATGGGTAAGCTATAGCAAGGGGTCCCATGGAGGGGATCAGTGGGCTAGGAGGTTTTGCGGAACTCAGCAGGAACAAGGAACGCACGCTGAAAAAACGAACATTTCAATCTTGGGGGAGCCCCGTCTCACCTCTTAAAGAGACAGGGAAATCGCCTCCTAGGCTTGATTTCCTCCTATTTCAGTGCTATAAACATACTGAAGGATCGTGAACAACTTATATTATCCCAATGAGGTTGAGCCTAATTCGCTTCAATTTTGGCCTTCTAAGCCCCTGAGAGTGAAGCAGAATCATCCAACAAAGCTCTTGTTGAAGAAATTCACCAAATATCCTCTTCCTGTCCTTTTCTTTTTATTGTGTCACAATGTAAAGGTTCGGCATAAGCAGCGGTGTCATCTGTAAATGAAGATCCAGAATGCTGGGCGGGAGTTACACGGGGCTTCCGTGTGATTGGCTGCCCGTCTGTTTCGTTCCGCGGCTGCCCTGGCCTCGGAGGGTGCCTGCTCGCCAGGGGAGATGGGTGGGGGGCATGCCGGGTGCCTGGGCAAGCAGCAGGGGAGCGCGACAACCGGGGGCAGCCCCCTCGAGGCCAGGGCAGCCGCAGAACGAAATGGACAGGCTGCCAATCACACGGAAGTCTCGCCCACGTCCCGCCCAGCGTTCCAGATCTTCATTTACAGATGACATCACTGGGCATAAGGCTGAACTGAATGTTTCTACATGGTTGGAAGCTGGCTATTCTTGAAAAGCACTTATACTGTACGTTTTTAACAGCCACAGGAAGGTTTTGCTGTCCACATCCAGGAAAAGAAGAGCTCTGCTCACTGGGAATAGTGTTGAATGAGCTGTATTTCAGTCTCCAAAGTCCTGTGCAGTTTTCCAAGTCAGCCCCTAAGTCCAAGTTCAAGAAAATACCCCCACATTTGGAAACAAGGAAACTGTGCAGCCCCTAAACTAGTCTACTAATACCACATTTATCTCTCTGATGAGAGAGCAAAACCGCAGATTCCCTTTCTATAACCTGTGTAACCCTTCCCCCATAAACCATGTGGTTATCGGAGGCCAGAGACAAGAAAGGGTCAGGGCCTAATTTTCAGGAGCTTGTCTGGACTTTGCCCTAGTTTACAAACTGCATGTTCCTGGAGCCTTGAAGAACAGCAATTTGTTGTTTCCTTCTGCATTATGTGTAAGCAGTACTTTCTGCCTGGAATTGGGCAAAAGATTCCAAAAACTGTTCCTGTTTCAGCCTTTATTTGAATACGTTGGACAAAAAGTAATCCCTTACACAATATGTAATTCTGAGCATATAATCAACATTAAACCAAAAGTTGTGGTTCAACCCTACCCCAGATTATAACTTTGCAAAATGTTCGTTCCTAGTGGCCCAATCCTATTGACGGCCCACAGTCACGGATCTTATGATACACTGTTCTAAGTCCCAGGCCAGCATCATAAAGGCCATGCCACTGTCATGCACTGTGAGACTGCCAGCACAAATGGCAGCCCTGCGCATACACCAGCAGCTCTACCAGCCTGTGCTGGAACAGACAAGGCAGTAGCAGGGTGTTTTGTGGGAGGACAGGATGGGGAGTCCTTTGAAATCTACTGGCAGTGCAATCCTAAATTGTGCGCATCGGTGACACAAAGGTGTTTCGTCGCCGCTGTGTACCTAGTGCCGATGCGGGAGGCACCAAGCAGCACCCCCTATCAGTGCTAAAGCAACGGGACCAGCACAACAGGCAGTGCCAGTCCCGTTGCACCCACGCCATGCCTCCCTCACGTCAGCCGAAGCTGGCCAGCACGAAGAAGGTGCCATTGTTAGACGTGGGAGGGAGTGGGCAGGGGAGGAAGATTCTGGGAGGGATGTGGGGGGCGTTGGAGGGCTGCGAGCAGGCCAGTAGGCCTGCCAGCCCAGGAGGGAGGCGGGCCTTGGATTTGGCCTTATGGCCGAATCCAAGGCCTCATCCCAAGGCCGTGCAGCCCCAATTTGGGCCGCACGATCTCCTTGGCTCTGTGCCTGCTGTTTAGCAAATACACAGTGAGGCCCAGTTTCACTTTCTTTATGGCACCATGCGTTTTCCTTGCCAGCTTCTGAGTGTGCTCAGAAGACAATACCACCAGTTAGGAGAAAGCAGCAGAACCGCCTGTGGAGTAGGCACTTATAAGCACAGCCAAAAGCACTTAGAGCGCAATCCTAACCTGGAGTTAGGCCGGCACAGTTAGGCCAGCAAAGTTTGGCTGTCACAAGGGACACCGTAAAGTATGTTTTGTTGGGCGTTGTGAAACAAGGCCTGTAAATTTCCAGGCCTGTATGGGTGAGCAGAACTGAATAATGCTGAGTCATGCAGCAAGAGAAGGGACCCAGGAGTTCTGCTGAGTCACTCTGACTCAAGGGGATGAGATCATCTAATTTCTGATTGGCTCTGGGAACCGTTTAAGCCAAGCCTGAACCACCTGTGAGCTTTGGGTCTTGTTAGAGGAGTGAAAGTATGGTGGTGGTATGCTGGAAGAAACTTTGCCGTTTGTATTTTTGCTGCCAGAACCTTTGTCTGTTAATACAGATACTCTCTGCAGCCTTATCTCTGTGTCTGAGTTTTTTCTTCTCCAGGACTCTGCAACCTTGAAACTTCACAATCACAGCTGTAAGCCTGTTTCCACACAGCTCTCAACATGTCTGGACCACTCTTGGAGTCAGAGAGGCCAGCACACACATGTTCTCCGTCCTCCCTGACTCTGAGTGGTCCAAACGCATTTTACAGTGTCCCTTGTGCCAACCAAACTTTGCTGGCCTAACTAGGCCGGCCTAACTCCAAGTTAGGCTTGCATTCTCAATGATTTAAAACACTGATAGCCTTTAACAAGCTTCTTATTAAGCTGCCTTTGTTTTTCAGCACTGTTCTTTTCTCTCCTTCCTGGATGCTTGGATTACATTCCTTTTTCACATTCTAGCACAGTATTATTCAAACTGTGGGTCAGGACCCATTTGGTGGGTTGCGACCTGATGTCAGGTGGGTCATGGAAAGCTGAGAGCAGCCATCTTGGAAGCTGCAGACCTTACTCTTGCTATATTCCTTTTGTGAGCATTAACAGTTTGAATTTTTAAGTGAGAGTTTTTTTAAATTTTGTTTTCCGTTCAGTGCTTTTCCATCATATTTTGTCCTCATCTTGCTTTCTGTCAAGGATGTTTCATGGTTGTACAGTTGCTGCAGTCCAAGAATGCCAATTTGCATTTCAGGAGTGTCATTTTATTATGTTACAATGATAGCACTTCCTGCTTGATTATGTCACTTCCTGCCACATCACCACTTTCAGGTTAATGATATCAATTCCCGTGGGTCCCGACACGTGCCATTCTAAAAAGTGGGTCCCCATCTAAACAGTTTGAATACCACTGTTCTATCATGTTCACCACACTAGCAATTTGGAAGCTATTACAAATGACCACTTCCATGCTTTGATTTCTGCTGGCAGAAACAGGGTGACCTCCATAAATTTTGGACAACTCTATGATTGGATGCCATTTTGTCATTTTGTCAATGAGCCAAGCCTAGAAGTATGCTGGATGCGTGCTGGCAACATACTTCTTGCTATTTGCTATTCAAAAAACTGACGCTGCCTTAGGGCGCAATCCTAAGCAGCGCCGGACTGGCGAGGCCAACGGGCCAGCGCCATATCCAGTGCTGCTTAGGAGAGGCTGGAGCCTCCCCATGGCAAGGGAGCATGCACTCCCTTACCATAGGGGAGGCTCCAGCTTCCCCTATATGCTCCTTGGATCTGCAGCCGCTAAAGAGCGGGCGTAGATCTGAGGAGACCGCACGGCCCAAATCAGGGCCTTGCGGCCTCTCTGACAGCCTTAGGAAGTGGCCGTACTGCCACCTCCCAAGCCCGCCTACGGCCTGCCTCCCCTCCCCCCTCCCCCCAATCCCCATCCCAATATGGGACAAAGAATCCCTTACGCCTACCATCTTTGGTCGGTGCAAGGGAGGCTCTCCGTCGGCACTCTGAAGCCGATGCTGCAAGTAGCGTCAGCTTCAGACATGGAACAGTGATGCGGGGGTGCTGCTCGGTACTCCCGTGGTGGTGCTCCGCCCCTTGCGTCGATGCTATGACTTAGCGTTGACGCAAGGGGCACACTAGGCTTGCGTTGCCCGTCAGGTTTGCATAACTTGCATATGTGACAAAAAAGATAGGAAACAAAGAGAAAAGGGGAGAAATTAGGGGAAGCCATCTGGGCTGTAATGTGCTATGTGACCTCAAGGTGAACAAAATCAGGAAAAGAAGCAATCAGAAAAATGGGAACAGGGGGAAGCTATTCCATTGATCTCCAGCACAAGGTAGCTGCCCAAGTGACACTTGCTATAATCAGGAGGATACTTTACATTTGTCAGTCTTTTCTTTCGCTAGTTGCAGTGGAGGTCCCTATTAGGGTTACTAACTTCCAGGATTGGCCTGGAATCTCCAGGAACAGCATCAATCTCTAGGTGATGACCACAAACAATCTTGAAGATTTTCACAGGGAGCTCAAGAGTTTCCAGCATTAGACCACATTGGGGGAAGTCTCCAGGAATAGCTTCAATAAGATTTGGAAACTCTAACTACTGCAGATACTCTTATAACTGGGGGGGGCGGCGGTTTGGCAGGGCACAGTGGAGGGTTGCTGTCAGAAAGCTGGAACTCAGAAGACCCACAGTGATTTGGCCCACACAGAGCTCCACATGCAGTCCTAAGAAAAACGAGCAGACATGTAAACAGGCCTCCAAACCCAAGAAGAAGCAAAAGCACAAAACCCTGGCCTAAGAAACAGGAAAACTCGAGTTTGGTTTCTTTGTAGATAAATGCACCAGTCCAAACATCTGTATGTTTCCAGGTGTGTAACTGGAGTCACTGGAACCAAGATATGTCTCTCTGTACTAAATGGAATGGAGAAGACGCTGAAGATGAGTCAGGATGTGCCCAAAACAAATCACCAGCCCAGAGCCATTCCCGGCTTGCAGCATACCTGGGGGCAGGGCAACATCACTGTGCTCCCAGCGTGGCCACCCCACCCCTGTGCGTTGCCTGGCCATACCTCCCTGTGCTCAGAATTGCTCCATTAAGGAGCAATACGAGCGCGAGGGAGGGGGCAAAAAGCGCACAGGTGGTTCTGCGCTGTGGTATCTCCCTGCTGCCAGCGCCCATGGCATTTGCCACCCCCTGCAGCACCCTCCCTCTGCCTCTGCACTAGCCCCAGAGTCAAAGCCTACATTTTTTAGGATAAGTGTAGGTGTCTGTATGCTTTTCCTCCAACAACTATTTGTGGTGGGATATCTTACACAATGCTCAGTCTTTAGGCAAACGTAGATTGGAGTCTGCAATTCTGGCAACTATAGGTTGGAGTCAATTGTACTGGACAAGGCTCTTACTAGCCCACATTTTCTCAGGGTATTTAATTGTAAATTTTATTACAGCCAGAAAAGCAGTGTGTGCAGACCCATTTCCTCCTCCCACCCCTATGCAAAGCGTCCTTTGTCTGTCATGAACAGGAAGTCTACAGCAATGCACATAAGAAAACAATTGCAACGGACTCTCTGTCAAAGAGAATGAAAAGCTCATGAGTGCCCCCTAAAGCTCTTGAGAAAGAAAGAGCAATGAGAAGGACTGGTGAAGCCGGACTTGAAAAATGTGTGCATTCCTAGAGAGCAAAAAGAGGCTGGCTGCTGGCCAAGCAGCAAAGATGCTTTGAGAGCGCAGTTGGAATGTTGGAATTAGGTGTAGAAAATGTCACCTGGAAACATTTGAAAGAAAAGGTCCCTCAGTGTAAATTTAAAAAGAGAGCCTACCATAGCAAAAGACTTCAATTTATAATAACCGAATGAAAACGTTTCTGTTTATGTACAAAGAATAGCTTAAGCATCTGATGAGGAGGGCTTAGAGCGTCTCTGAGATTGTATGGAAGTTTTTCCGCTTTTGTTTTAATGAATTGCATTGAGGGAAAAGGGCTATGCTAAGCTGTCGAAAAAGGACATACCAATAGCATTAACCTTGGTAGTGTTTACATAGCTACTGACATATGCACTTTGGAACACACGAACCCTGGCGCAACCTGAAATCGCTGGTATGTAACTATATAAAAATTAGAAGAATGGGGACAGCGGTTGTGAGAGCTACACACAGAGACGCACGCGCGCACACACACATGCTATATGCAAAATGAAATATTACTTGGAAGAATGGGTCAATTCCAGACCCTCACTGGATCCAGTTTGAGGATTCCCCCATCCAAACTGGGGAACTGCTGTGAAGTTGTGTCCTTTGTGGATGGGACAAATATCTGTGAGCAGTGTTTTACTGGTAGGTCCCTGGGTGGTATCTAGAACAGTAAAGGTGTCTGACTCCCAATTGTTTAACAAGAGCAATCCTAGAAAGGCTCACTTCACTTTAAAAAAAAAAACGTTGCTGAAATCAAGAAAACTTGGTAGGGGACCACGAGTGTATTTTTCTGCAGAAGAACTGTGACCTCAGTTCTGGTACTGAAAACAGATTTCTGCGCAAATTGAAAACACATTTCATCTCCCTGGAGACATCCTGTTCCTTCATTCCTACAGTAAATGCGCTCCTGAGGTTGTTGTCACTCCCCCCCTTCTATTAGCAATTGGTGGACCTCAAGGCCCCAAAGTCAATACTGAGGTCTGGTCACTGCCCTCATGCACAGCTGATACCACAAATTGTGCACATTTTGACACGGTTACACTTGTTTCAAAGACACAGCCCTATGGCAGCCTCAAAACGCTCCAAAATGGACCTAAGGCATTTGGTCACAGTAGCCATTCCCCCTTCATTTCAATGAACAAA
>JAJKFI010000015.1:10538691-10553772 GCA_029204185.1 Lerista edwardsae | reverse complement strand
CATAGGTGTAATTGTCATTCCTATTGTCGCATAGATCGTTCCTATTGTCGCTATTAGATGTAATTGATCGTTCCTATTGTCCACTTTGCCAATACAAGAACTGCTCAACGAATGGGTGTATTCACACATGGGGCACAAAGCCAAGAAGGGGATGCTTTTATACAAAACGAGACCAAAAGTATAGGAATGCCAGAGGAAGCAGTTGCAGTTGCACATAGCTATGCAGGGGCCAAATAAATGCTAGATCCAGTAAAGCAAATACAAAATCCAATCTGTGGGCCTGTGACCCACTCCCACTGGCATAGATAAATTGGCATTGCATGATGAACATGTACATAAGCCCCTATAGCATTTACTCCCTACAATGCGATAGCCACTCCCAGTTTTTGAGTCCATTTGGAAACACGCCACCCACACTGAACATGGTGCTACCAGAAATATATATTCTATTCCTTTTTGAAAATCAGCCAAAACCCAGAGTTTGGCAATGTGTTCAGACATGTGAGACTTTGCACAGCTCAGGCAGAACTAATTAATCTCAGAGATCATGCCCCATTACATTCAAGATTTAAACTGTCAATCAGGGAAGGAAAATAACAAAACCGTCACTTGATCTCTTGTGTGCCAGGCATCTGTTCAGGTCTAAGGACCTGTTATAATTTCAAAAGAACCACAATGAAGCAACAGGAGATTCAGCATTGATGAGGCATATATAAAAAGTGTTATAAAGGAGGGAGAAGCCAGTTGTTCATCCTTGTTTCTGAAGGTAAGGTCAGAAAGAAAATTTCCATGAAACATTTGCTGGGGACATTCTACTGGGGATAATCTTCTAACCATTGAAACAGATACAATTCTAGGTATCTCTGCTAAGTGCACTCCCAGGTAAGTGTGCATAGATTTACAGCCTAAAAGATTCTGTGTATTATACAAAGTTCTAAAACTTACTTTGGTACATATTATTCTGTTAAGATTTAAGTTTTATCGTTCCGTCTTATCGTTCCATTTAAGATTTATGTTTAAGCCCTTGTCTGATCTGGAGAAAAAAAAAAGAATGCATGGCTTAATTATCTGTTTGTGATTGGTATGGGAATCTTCTCGATATCTTCTGCAGTGAAGACTTTTGCAAAGAATTCTTTCAGTTTCTCTGCTAACTTCCTGCCTTCCATGAGTAATCCGGTCTCCGCTTTGTTGACTAATGGTTGAAATGAACCAGGGTGCCACCTCTGAAATGAACCAGGGTGAGTGCACACATGCTCCAGCCACGTGAAACACCTGGGGTGGCTGGGGTGATTTTTGGTGGATGCCTCCAAGAGAACCAAGAAGTGACATTACAGCATCACGTGACATCACAGTGTCACCACCCCAGGAACTGCAGCCCCTGCCGATGCCACTGTCATTATCATAAGTTTGGTTGGGTGTAACATGGGCCAAAGCCTTTCCAATTGTGGCTCCTAGATTATGGAACACCTTGCCACTGGAGATTAATTTGATTCTTGCACTGTTGGTATTTCATCTCCTGTGCAGGGCTTCTATTTTTGCACCAGGCATTTACTGTAAATGTTCTTGGTTTATTCTGTGAAGTTATGTTGACTGACTGACTGACTGACCATGAATGGTTCCTATTCTGCTCTTGCTACTTATTTTGTTCTTGGTTCTATCATGTATTTTTTTCTCCGTGGATAATGTTAAAATGTGTATATTATGCAAGCTGTGGTGGGGGTCTCTTAGGGTACAATCCTAACCTGGAGTTAGGCCAGCACAAGGGGCTTTGTGCCAGCTCAAGAGTGTCACAAACATAACATACCATAAACTGTGTTTGGACCATTCTTGAAGCAGGGAAGATGGCACACATCCATGTGCCACCCTCCCTGACTCTGAGAGTGGTGCAAACAGGCTTCACGGCGCATTTGCAACACTCCTGAGCTGGCACAAGTCCCTTGTGCCAACCTAACTCCAGGTTAGGATTGTGTCCTCAGAGGGCCAAAAGGCAGGATATAAATTTCAACAGAAATAAGTACAAATAAATACAAGATATTACACTCTAGTTTTTTTCATTGTTCTTCATGAAATTCTGTATCAAATGGTATATAATATGATGGTAATATTCCTAAAAACCGCAATTTTAACAAACAGCGATTTTTACAGAAGTTGTATTTTCCGTTTTTTTGGCATAACGTTTAATAGAATAAAGATATTACACTCTGTTTTTTTCATTGAATTCCTTGCAAAATTCCACATCAAATTGTATATAACATGATGGTATTATAACTATGATTTTAACAGTTTTGGTCCCTAGTGATGACACACTACCCAGTGGGTAGCACCTGCAGGACCCTACCCCCCCCCCCCGCAACCCATGGGTAGCTACTGTACTGATTCTCCCCCTACTAAATAAAAGAGAGCCATTTCAAAAAAAAAAAAAAAAAAAAAAGCTCCTCTTTACCCAGTAAGCAGAGGTTGTCTCTTTGAGCTCATTCAGATGATAATGTAGCTCCTGAATTGGGCCCACATGATTGCCAACATGTGTATACATGTAGCGTACACTTCACTCAGTTCTTTCTTATTTCTTCTAATGGTGGGAGGGCATCAGTTAGGGCCCATCACCCTTCTGCACACAATGCCAATCATGCCTTAAAAGTTGGTTTAGCAACATATGTAGAGGGCTGAATCACACCCCCGGTTAGAAAACTAACTGGAAAGGAAGGGGAGGAAGCAGGAGAAGCATGCATGGTGGTACCCACATGGGTCCAGTCAGGTATTGTCTGAACCAACCATTTGTCACAATCTAAATGTACGTGTATTCACTCAGTTGTGTTATTGTTGCACATCTCCTTAAAATACTGCACAGTTCCTTGATAACATTGCAAAGCATCTTGTAATGCAGCTAGTTCATAACACTTTGCAAGTGTATTGAACTATACAAGAAATCAATTCATCTTTAAGATGTCACAAGACTATATATGCCATGAGTGACAGAACCGTTGTGTCCTGGACAACTGTGTCCTGGTCAAATGCGTTCTGCTATATTGGACATTTGCATCCCTTCTTTTTGCATCCCGAACATTTGTGTCCCCATACCTGTATTTATGTGTACAGATATTTAAATGCATTTTTTGATTCTAAAAAATGCGAAGGTATGGTAAGATTAGGGCTGAGATCGAGAGCCCAGTCCTATACTGCGCTGGATTGGCAAGGCCAGCCGGTTTGTGCCAAATCCAACACTGTATTGGGGAGACTCCAGCCAATGCGCTACTCGGATCTACACCTGCCAAACAGCAGGCGCAGATCTGAGGAAATCACACGGCCCAAATCGGGGCCGCACGGCCTCTCAGCCAGGCTTAGGATTTGGCCTTATGGCCAGATCCCAAGCCTGCCCACGTCCCACCCCCAACCTCCCTCCCTTCCCACCAACCCTGTGTCCAGACGGACATGGAGCCTCCCCCAAGCCGGCTGGCTTCAGCCAACACCGCAGTGGCGCTAGTGACGTAGTGTCAATGCAACAACGTTGCATCAATGCTACAGGGCATGTAGGATTGCACTGCCCAAGGTGTAGGATATATAATCTGGAGTTTGTGGCTCAGCTATAATTCGTTTGTTGCCCAGTTACAGTAGAACACAAATAACCAGGATGCAATGTCCAAGGTTGACAATGACCGGGACACAATCATCCCAGACACAAATACCCTAGTACCAGCCCAATCCTAACCCCATGCTGGAAAAGGGAGGCCAGCCGACTTGCCCCATATCCAACACGGGTTTGGGGCTGCCTGCGGTGCAACTCGCAGTAAGGTAAGTAAGTAAATATATTCCCCTTACCCTGAGTAATGCCCCAGCAGTCCCAATAAGACTACTCAGAGTTGCCCCAGTGAAATCGCTGGCCCATACAGGAATGGGGACAGGGGGCTGGATCCAACCTAAGTGCTGGTTAGCCCCACCCCCATCCATGGAGCCTCCCTCCCCGTTCTTCCTCTACTTGATCCGTTTCGCTCCGCCCTCCCCAAACCTCTGCATGGGCTGAACCCGGCTGAACTGGGTCAGCACAGAGGCTGAATGCAACTGGTGTGTGTCCTCACACCGACCCAGCCAACTCTCAAGGTAGCACAAACATGCCTTACGGCACATTTGCTATAGCATTGGGTCAGCACAAGTCACTTGGGCCTGCCTAAGAGTGCAATCCTTTTGCACTCTTTGTGGCACACTCTAGAACTCAGTTAAATACTAAGATCAGTTCATTGGTTCATTGTCAGTCTAAATATTATTCACAAACATATTCCTTGTTTAATCTTTTTTTGTTGATGCTTGGACATTAAAATCTTATTCAAGAGGAGTGTTCTTCCTTTTTCTTTGCCCAGCAAATATGCTGTATCTGTCTTTCCATCTATCTTGTGTGCTTCTAAAAATCTAAGGAAATGAAAGACAAATGTTAGAAAATATTTAAACACCAGAAAATATTCCCATGAAAGCTTTAAGCTCTTGAGCCCAAAGTTCCCCAATATTTAAAAGTATACGTTAGTTGCAATATTTGCTCTAATGGAAAAAGATAACTGGCAATCCTCCAAAACAAACCACCAAGAATGGAGCAATAAAGCAGTAAAAAAAAAAACTGCTAGCTTGGCATTTAAAGAAAAAGGAGATGAAGCGAGAACTGCTGTCTGGGATAATAAAGAATTAACCACAAACCCTTTTTCTATTAAGCTAAAAAAAATCCTATATTAAAATAACATACATCCGTAAATGTTCAAAGCATTGTGTAATGTTTTAGCCCTGCAACTTCCACAAGCCTTTGGAAGCCACAGAGCTTAATCTTCACATTACTGATTTTTTTCAAAATAATACAACAATGTATACCCTGCAGAAGATAAGCCTCTTGGCTAGGCCAGGCCAGGTAGGATTTCTCCACCCAAACTTCCTTTAGCACCCCACATCAGATTCTTTTAATGTGACTGAAAGAATGGGAAAATGGTCAGACCTTGCATATTGAGAGTGGACAACGGAAAGGTAGAAAGGTATGATAAGGATTTTTATTTATTTTTTAAATACGGAGCTCTGTTTGCATATGCCCAGATGAGCAGTTCTGTGTCTCTGTGTACATTTTATCTCTTCTTGAATAAGACTACTGTGAAGCTCTGCAGAAGAATCAGTTCTTCTCAGAGGCGTATTTTGGGGGGGTGCGGGAGCAGGTGTTACGGACAGCAGTTGCGGCAGGGTGCGAATTGACAGGGAAGAGTTACAGCAGCAAAGGAGGTGGGGAAAAGCAGGAGTTGGCCCATCCGCCCTCCCCTGAGTCTGTTTGGCTCAGAAATGGAGCAATTATGGACGTTGGGTGTATGGTGAGGTGGGGCAGGGGGCGGGGCAGTGGTGCTAGGAGCGTGATGATGCAGACGGTGATGTCACAACATGGCATCACCCCAGGCACAATTTGTGCCTTTTAACGGCTCTGGTTCTTAGTCTCAGTGACTAGATACTGAGAAAGAGTATCAGAGAAGGAGCTTATCCTTTGGGAGAATAGTGTTCCATCATGGAAGCTCCTCCTAGGTGCAAAACACCTAGGACTTTCATTCCAACAAGGACCCCTTCTGCTTCCAGAAGGATGCCTCACTTGATCACAGAGCTCTCTTTATTCACAAAAGAGCCTCTGATAACAGAGAGCCACTCTGCCAAAGGTTAGAGTTGAACTCAGTGTACCAATAACAGCTGAAGGGCTGTTTATTCATTTGTCACCATGTGTTCAGTGAATGTATGGGGTGTGTGAGACTGCAGCTAATGACCCTGGCCCTGATATTGGCACATTGGTCTGCCACATCCCGAACATCTGAGCACTGGGTGGAACATGTGGTAGAGGCCTGTGTACAGGGCCCATGAGAGGGGAGTACAGGGGGTAATTTGTACCTGGGCTCAGGGTCAAAAAGGGGGCTCAGGAGCCAAAGGAGGGGGCCTTGAAATTTCTGGGATCTTACATTTTACAATCTCACCCAGACTTGCTGCCCACACAGGATGTGGAGGTTCAACGGTGAGTGCACAGCAGTGGCTGCTGCCACAAGCCATGTGCACCGAGTCGAGGTTGCATACATGACACTCCTTAACACAGTGTCAGTTCTGAGAGGAAACTGGCCTGCTACAGCAGCTCTTTGGCTGGTGGATCTGCTTGCCATGAAGGAGTATATAGATGCTCAGGGCCACAACTGCGGAACTACAACTGCTGCAGAAATAAATTTGGGTACCCATAGGACACTTTCCATTCTAGTGTAAGCCTAAATATGATGATGCTAACTTTATGCAATGATTTCTTATACAGCAGTGACATAGCTAAGTGGGTCCAGGGGGTTTCAATTGCACCGGGCAATAAACTTTAGACGGGCAACAAGCGGAGCTTGACACTAGTGGCCAAAACTGTGAAAACTTTGGTTACTACGAATAATATCCACATGGTATATGTCACTGGAAAGGTAATTTAATGCTGAATGTAAAGAAACAAACCATGTTGGAATATCTGTATTCTATCAAAGGTTTGGCCAATTAACCAGGACACCTTTTATGTATTTATTTAATAAATTTTATTTCATCACAGATGGCTGCAAAATCTTCTTTGCCGTGGGTAGCGGATGCCTTAGCTATTCCATGTCTATACAGGATTTAAAAGGTTTTAGGGAGGAGGGTGTCTGGTTTTCTGAATTACTATATCTCGCGGTTGACACCGTGTGGGCAGGAAGACCTGGGCTGTGCATTGGGAAGCATGGTAGATCTGGGATCCAAAGACTTTTCTGGCTATTACCACCTTCCATTCACTCTATTTCTCCTGCCCCCCCCTTTGGGAAGGGGCCCCAAAGAAACTTTGCATCCCCTGATAAAATTCCTCTCGAAGGCCCTGCCTGTGTATATCCAGAGTACATGTGTCATATATGAGGTTCTTTCACGAGATCAGGAACCCTAGGAATCAGAAATGGGATCAAGATAAATTGGAATAGTATAGGTCTGGGACAATTTATATGTTAAGCAGAAGCAGACGAACAGCCCAATCCTATTGGGCTGCCACACCAGCACTCCAACACTGCTGGCTGCCTTAAGGCAGCCGTAAAGCACAGTCCAGCATCATGTGCCAGCAGCATGCGCCAGATCATTAATGAGCAGGGTGACAAAACTGGATTGTAAGAGCTCTGAAGGCAGTTGTTATAGTATCAATGTGTCTTTAGGAATTAGCAAGTCCCTGGACATCCATCAACATGATAAAACAAAAAGGTGTCCCTGTCATCCAAATTACACAAAATATTTTAAGTATAGTGTTGTAGTAACACGCTAACCTAGTATATCCATCACAGCAATAAAAATGGGAAAGAATAGGAGCACCGAGCCATCTCAGGCTTTGTGTCACACCACAGTCGGGATGATGAGCAACAGTAAAAATAGCAAGATTTTCCCTGGCGTATTTTTGTTGTCAGCTTCGTTTTATAAAGCTGACAACAGAGCAATAAGAGACTGCAGCCTTAAAATTCTTTCAGCTTAAACAATATAGCTACTTGTTAGTGAAAAATGACAAAGCCATTTTCCTATGTTTCAGCTATGCTAACAGTGCCATCTTACTCTAAATGTATTACACTCCCCTTGCACTGAGGCATCTAGAAGTAAACAGCATTTTCATACTGCAATATCAAGTGGTAAAGCTTTTGCTGGGCGGTACCACTTCAAGCTGTCTTTCACCAGTCTTATCAGAACTTCTTAGTTTTCCTCAGACTTTCTCAGTCTTTAAGTGAAATTTGGCAACAACTTAAGGGTGTTCACCCACCCACCCCCATTTCCCCACCCCCACCCCCACCCCCAAAAAGGGGGTTTTATGGACTCCTTTTGAGATTTCTCTGGAGAAAAAACACTGCAGGTCTCCACATAAAATACATGCAGAAGCCACTCCAAATTATACCCTGCTACCAGAGGCAAGCAGAGTGTGAGAGAGTTGGTAAACGTGTATTGTTCAGTTGTTCAGTTGTTTTGTTCATAATGGCTGTTGAAATATTAGACACAATTTTACTACAGTTGTGTGTTGTCAAGGCCAATCCCTAGACCCACTCAGTCTAGTGAAATGGCTGCTCCAGGTCTTCATTATGCCTGTCGGTGACGGTCCTACCATTATGAAGCGGGGAGGGGCAAATGCCCCAAGTGGAGCAGGAGGGGGGCAGTGATGATGTGGCTCTCGCAGAGTTGAGCCTGTCTTGATGTGTTCAGCCGGCTTGCTCTACCTTGCCCATATACCGCTCCAAAATGGAGCCTGGCCTGGTGTGTGGGCTTGGCGGAGCAGTGCAAAGGGCGGGGAGTGGCGGAGGGGGTGCCGCTCCACATTCTTTGCCCCAGGGCAGTCCCTTGGCTTGGTCCACAACTGATGCTGGATGCTGAATATGTCCTCCACCTAGCCTGGCATAAACAGCCTTCTGCATGGAGGCATCAATTCTCACAAATAGCAACTCTGCATGCATGCTGTTCAGCCACAAGCCTAGCAGCAGCACTCAGAAAGAGCACTGTCATAGAACTCCTGAGGCATTCAGGAGTGGGGGTCCGCTATGATTTCTGACATTGGCCTTAGCATGACCTCATCATCAAGTACTGCAGAAGGAGACATGACAAATAGCTTGCAAAGGTGGAACAGTATGAATATGGGCACTTGGTTTGAGAAGAAAATATTTTTGTCCATTCTCTTTTTTTTTTTAAAGTTAAAAAAGGAAAACGAAATCCTAACACTGATGAAATTCAAGGTTAAACTTAAAAGACATATTTCTCCAAGATCCAGAGAAGAAATGACACTTTAGAACTAGAGTGATGCTTTAGTCTGCATCTCACCAAGAAGTATATCCTTAACTCTTCAGATACTTACAGGTTCTCATAAAATACTGAAGAGGAGCTCAAATGAAAAGCTCTTGTCATTTCTCAGCTATGGTGATTCTTCGAGCATTTGTGCTTGCCTCTCTCCGCCGCTTCAAAATGTATCAGAAAGTTGTTATTTGGGAAAGTAAACTCTTATCCATGCATATCTTATGTTTTTAGTGCTAAGAAAGACTCCCATTCTATTGCAGATATGCATGTCAGATGCATAACTGATTAGTGACAAGTGACACAGAAACAGAAAATGTTCCATGTTCTGATGAATAATAAACACATGCAATTTATGTAGGAAGGAGCATAGCAATGATCTTCTGCACTTTCCCTCCATATAAATAATATGGATAGCACAGGACTAGGTCCAAGAAGAGAGAGGTTGCAGAGGTGATGGGCTGGGGGGCGGGGGGAATGGCAGACATAAATTGATAGGGTGATTTCAAAATAAGAACTCTAAAAATTGGTGGGTAACAGCCCAATCAACCCGCAAGGTGCTGGTGCTGGAATAGGCAGGCCAACTGAGGTAGGGGTTGGCTGCAGAGCAAGGAAGGGCAAGTGGAATCTATTCCCCTTTACCCCTTACCCTGGGTAATGCGGCAGCGTCCTGAATGGGGCTACTCAGATCTGTGCTGCCAAAATCGGCAGCACAAATCCAAGCTGCCCGGCACAAGGGTTAGGATCCAGCCCAAGTGCCAAATCCTGGCACCAGCAGTCTCCCTGGGCTGGTCTACCCACAAGGCTACCCTCTCACCTCCCTCCACCTTATTCCAACTTCTCTCCACCCTTCCCTCCACCCTATCCAACTGACTGAACTCGTCTGGCACTTGCCCACTTACCTGGGGCGGCATGGAGGCCCCTCCACGGGCTGGTGCACGTCCTTGTGCCAACCTAGTCAACTCAGGAGCTGGTGCAAAGGCGACAACCAGAAGCCAGTGCAAGGGCAGTTTGGATTGCACTCTAAGGTTGCCATCTTAACCTGGAGTTAGGCTGGCACAGTTAGACTAACAAAGTTTGGCCGGCACAAGGGCCACAGTAAAGCACGTTTGGACCACTCTTGGAGTCAGGGAGGATGGCGCGTGCCTGTGTGCTGGCCTCTCTGACTCTGAGAGTGGTCCAAACATACTTTCTGGTGTCCTTTGTGCTGAAATCCAGGTTAGGATTGTGCTCTAAGTAGGCTACTAGTACTAGCCCCATAAGAATGACACAAAGCTCATAATATGAACTTTTAGTTAAGTCTGATTGGAGGGAAAGTCCTCATCAGATCGACTTTTATTCTTCAGATTTAAATAAAGTATGACATAAATAATCTATCAGGAATCAAAGAATGAGATACAGTAAATGAAATGGAATATTTTTCTCCCCGGAATGATACAATTCCCTGATTGCCCTCACATACAGAAAACGTCTTCTAAGCATATTCATTTGGGTGTGCTTCCCTGATGTACAATACTGGGAAAATAGTTCACCATCTACACTTCTCTGGTTCAAATCATATTTTCTATTACTCATTGTCACGTCTATCATGGCGGAGAGGCGGAGATCCCCAGCGAGAGCCGGGTGCAAGGGCGAACGGGGCTTGGCACCTTGGAAGGATGCTCTGGACACTGGCTGTTGGTGACTCTTTAATCTAGTCAGTTTCTTTACACTCATCGAACCCTGTTGCTTCACAGGACTCGATCACAGTCTATAGTGAGCAGTGCCGCAGCTGGTGTGCTCGCAGGTCAGTGCCTGGCCGCCCACGGAGGGGGCACTGGATTGCTTTCCTGGCTGGTCCAGTTGGAGGATGGCCGCTTCCCCGGGCCAGATCTTGACTTGCCAGGTCTGCAGCTGGGGCAACTCCTGCTCTTGGTCCTGAGGCCTTGGCCCAAGCGGGGGCGGTCGGGATCCTTACAGGTGTCCTGTCGGGAGAGGGGCCCCTGCCGGGTGGACCGGTCCCCCTTGCAGGAGGCCTCCCTAGGTGTGGGCTCCAAAGCCGGTACGGGTAAGGAGGTTGCAAGCCTCTCCACATGTCCTTTTCCCCAGCTGGCCGTCCAGAGACTGCCCCTTCCAGCCAAGCCAGGCTTCCTTTTAAGGCCCAGGCTCCACCTCAGGGCCCTGCCCCTTCCTTCCCGTGATCTCCCGAGGCTTCCCTCTAGGCCTTCCCCTGCAGCGGCATAGGGCCTGGGGCTGGCTCCTGTACCTGCCCTCCCGGCCAGAGGTCCGAATAGGCCCTGTTCTTCCCTGGGTGTAAGGGCCTCCAGCCACCCAATGTTGGCGAGGCCTCCTTGCTTGGCCCCTTTCCCAGGGCCGGGTGTCTCCAGGGGTCACCCCTGGCAAACCCCCTCTGGCTGCGGTCGTCCTGGTCCTGCCTGGGGCGCCACTCATATGCAAACATAATTACAATTTATTAAAATTATATTATTGGCATAAAGAAAAATTAGATTTCTATGATTAATTATAAACAGTTGGTCCAGTGTGAGCCAGGAAGGGGGATGTGGACATCACACATTATTTCAATGCTAAGGTAAGGCTGTTAAGAGTGCCATTAGGCACACTCAAGAACTTGGGAATGTCCAGAGGGCTACCATCATTAATATTGCACCATATACAGGCATGTCCCAGTATCTGCTGGGGTTCTGTACCCTTGTGTGGATACCCAAAACCGAGGATACTGGGGACACCTTTTTTAAGCTAGGGGAACATGCGTGATTTTACTGCAACATCTTTTTAATAGGTGTCCCAGTATCCATAGTATTGGTGGGTAACTGAAACCATGGATACTGAATCAGTGGATGCCACTTATACAGTGGAAAAGTTTGTACAGGCCATGCTATTCCAGCGCTGGGTAGGATTGCACCCTCAGAGTGCAATCCTAACCTGGAGTTAGGCTGGCATAGTTAAGTCAGCAAAGTTTGGCTGGCACAAAGGACACTGTAAAAAGACAAACTTTGCTGGCCTAACTATGCCAGCCTAAGAGCGCAATCCTAAACTGGAGTTAGGCCGGCATAAGATAAGCCAGCAAAGTTTGCCTGGCACAAGGGGTACCATAAAGCGTGTTTGGACTACTCTTGGAGCCAGGGAGGATGACACACGTCTGTGTGCTGGCCTCTCTGACTTTGAGAGTGGTCCAAACATACCTTCTGGTGTCCCTTGTGCTGAACTCCAGGTTAGGATTGTGCTCTAAGTAGGCTACTAGTACTAGCCCCATAAGAATGACACAAAGCTCATAATATGAACTTTTAGTTAGTCTGATTGGAGGGAAAGCCCTCATCAGATCGACTTTTATTCTTCAGATTTAAATAAAGTATGACATAAATAATGTGTGTGTGTTGGCCTCTCTGTCTCCGAGAGAGGTCCAAACATACTTTACAGTGTCCCTTGTGCTGGCCAAACTTTGCTGGTTTAGCTTATGCCAACCTAACTCAGTTTAGGTTGCACCCTAACTCCAGGTTAGAATTGCACTCTGAATGGGATAATTTGTCCTGATTTGTCTCAATGCCAGATCTCATTGTTTGACTGGCATTGTGACATCATCATAATTATTGAATGACCCTTTATCTCCCATGCTCACATTTAAAGAACAAGTCCAGTAGAACACAGAAAATGATGTTGAAGCTTATTCCCAGAGGGGAAGGCAGCAAACATGAAAAAAAGAAAACAAATGTGTTTAGGGAGGATAGAGGAAGAGCACAATCCAGCGCCCATGGTAAGAGCATGCTGTGGGCAGTAGTGTCGCAAATGTGCCGTTAAGGGCTTAGCGCCTGCACTGACCCAGTCCCAGAGTGGAGCATTCGGAGGCAGCAACAAAGGACCTGCAGGCGGTGAGTTCTCTGGTCCTCAGCGTCACACTCTTTTTGGACTGTGGAGCAGTAGTGCTGGGCTGGGGGGTGAGGGGCAGAGTGGAGTGGGACTGCACCCGTGGTGCCCAGGCAACTCAGGATTGGGCTGTCCCTACGTTATTGGAGGCTTTTCTGCTGGTAATTTCTTGCATGGATAATATTAGCATAATCAGAACTGGAGGGGGATGTATGCTGAGACGTACAGATTCCCAGTGAGAATTTTGTTACCAAAACCTTCTAATTTTTTTTCTTCAGTTGTTTTATGGTTCTCCTGAGTCCTTCAATTTGTCCAAATGTTCAATTTAGGCAGAATCAGAAGCAATTCAAGTTCCAATGCTTATTTTACTTGCTGCATAGAATGTTTCTTCTTCAGGTCCAAAATCTCAAGCAACAAAACTCCCAGGGCAGGTGAGACAAAATCCATAATATGGCTGGACCACTAAGTGCATGAATGTTTTTTCCCCCCGGTATTTATATACCGCCTTTCTTGGTCATTGGATTGCTCCTTTGACTTTAATTCAAGGTGGTTTACATAGGCAGGCTTTTTTCTAAATGCCAAGGGTTTTTTACAAATCACAAAGAGGTTCTAATCTTTCAAGAACAGCTACATTCAGATGAAACTTTCCTAGTTCAGTCTTTCTTTCTGGCCGCATGATTGCCTTCACAACGGCTTCTTTGCTCTCACCAAAGAAACAGCTGGTCCAGGACAACTCCTCTCTCACAGGCAACTGGAGACAGCTCAGCTCAAAGCTTAGCAGTTGCGTTCTCAAGGTCTGCCGCTCATGGAAGCTTCTGGTGTGCTCAAACTGCCAACCTTCGGATCTTATCTTTGGACATAATGGCGACTCAACCCTCTCGACCAGACGTCCTGCCCATGTGTGTCTCCGCTAAGGATGTACAGTACTGCCCTGCAAAATGTTGCTAGATTTATCTAACCTTTGCTTTTTGCTTATCGGAAACCTTATTTTGCTTATTCATCTGTTGTTGTTCCTGAGAAGAAACCTCCCTGAGTCGCCTGGAAATTTTGCTTTTGATAAAATTTGGCAACTCTACACAGGAAGTTACAAACTGCATGCATATGTAGACTGCCCCATTTGTGCACATCTCATGATTTTCTATATGCCTCCTGCGGATTGTGGAGAAAGCAGGGGAATCACAAAATACTATAAATGGGTGCTATGGAGATCAGGCCATCAGTGTGCTTGCGTTCTTCACTCAGTGCCATCTTCTGGGCTCTGGATCCAATCACAGTTGTACAGATTTCTAGAACTGCTGACTATATCACTACGAACAGTATAATCTACATAATCTTCTTTATTCTATTTGATCATACTGTAGCAAATGTACTTTGCACTTTATTTACATTCAGTAAACGCTTCCCAGATGCCCCATACTCTGATATTTTGCATCCCAATTCTTATACGATCAAAGCTCCAAGTAATTCAAAGAACAGCTATTGAAAGACTCGTCAGATGGGGGAGGAGGGCAGGCATGAAAAAGCGTGTCCTCTTTAAAAAGTGGGGGGCTAGATGGTAACTGGATGCAAAATAAAATGCTGCTTCAAATTAAAAAGTTATTATCAAATGCCGCTAGATTAATAAACAATTACCATAATAACACCAGCATGATATAAAACACATGCAAGTGTAAGTGGACATCCAAGACAGCTGACAAGGACTTCTGTTCCCTTTGTTCCTATAAGACAAGTGGCAAAGACATCATTTCAAGTTATTTCCCCCATGCTTGACCTCCACTTTGGGACAACACAGATCCCTAGCAACTGGGCAAAGAGGCCCAGTGTGGTGCCTCCTTAAATGTTCTGACCTCTCATATTGTGCAGGGAGAGAACAAGTGCACTCTTCACCCTGTTTTTTACCTTCTCTGGTGACTGTTTGCTTGTGTCTCTTTTTGCATCTTTTTTTTTTTTGTGAAGATGGGGAGAACCAATTGAGAGAGGCACCTATTTATTTAGCTATGTAACATTGTTTTGTGAACTTACTTTTTTATTGTTGGAAAGTGGTATATAACTATTACTAATACTAGTATAGCCGCAATAATAATAACCCCTGCTAACTGGGCAAGAGGCACTTTTCCAAGTGGTGGTCCTCTTATATTTAGCATGGGGAGAGAAAGTGTCCCTCTTCACCCCTGCGCAGGGACTTTCCAGTGGCTGCTGCTGGTGGTGTTCTGCATTTTTTTTCTTAGATTGTGAGCCCTTTGGGGACACGGAGCTATTTAACGATAAAATTATCATTAATAATTACTGTAAACTACTTTGTGAACTTTTGTTGAAAAGCGGTATATACAATTTTGATGGATGGATGGATGGATGGATGGATGGATGGTAATAATAATAATAATAATAATAATAATAATAATAATAATAATAATAATAATAATAATA
>JAJKFI010000015.1:10527360-10538156 GCA_029204185.1 Lerista edwardsae | reverse complement strand
GATGGATGGATGGATGGATGGATGGATGGATGGATGGATGGATGGATTGACAATACTGTGTCAGCAGGAAAAATCCATTCCTTTAAAGCAATGCTCTATTTTCATAGAACATCTGTGCAAAACTTGGACCACGTTCTTCATCAGGCATGTTCTCTCAATGCACATGAAGTTGTCGTTAGTTCTTCTGTTGACCATGTGCTTTGTCTGGTAATGACGTGCTGTCAACATCTCAATATTTGACTTGTGTTGACTTGTGAACTCCAACTTAAGGAGGATGCAGAAAATTCCCCACCTCCAATCTGGATTATTTAAAGCTGCCCTTATTTTATTTCAGCTTATTTAAAGTTGCACATATGTCATGGAGAGCTCCAAGTTTTCTCCATAAATGGCAGGCTCTTGACTGACAAAAGGTTTTTACACTCCAGTGGAAAAGCTGTGTTTTTCACAGCTCAAGCCTAAACATGTCTCCTCCGAAGTAAATCTCAGTCTGTTCAGCAGGGCTTACTCCCAGGAATGTGTGCACAGGACTGCAAGCCCCAGTCCATCACAGGTGGTGGCCTCCTGGTTTCCTCCCTTTAGCAAATTATTGATCCACCATAGTTGCATAGAGAGTTCACAAGAAGCTTAAAAGGCCCTAAGTTAGAAAGTACATTGCAACAGAGCTAATCTTTGGAACGTATTTCTATATTATATGCTACCTACGCAAACTATGGATCAACTTACTTTTGATATTGTAGATGATATATCTGATGTTATGTCTGCGAAGAGAGTTTCTTGAGATGTTGTAAATATCCAGGCAGCCATTTGAAGGTGGGAGAAAATCAATTATATGGGCTGAAGAACTGGGGCAATCCTTCCTCTCATAATTGTAAGGTGGGGGAAAATAGGGCAAATTCTGCTGGTTTAGTCTCCTCAGTCGCTTTCCATTACTAAACAAGCCAAATGCCATGGTGGAAATATAGATGTTACATGTCATCTTGATCTGCTGCCTTTTTTTTTCTTTCATTAAAGCTTTAATGCTGCAATTATGGCCACATTGCCCTATAAAAAAAGAAAAAGAAAAGGCAGTTTACTTTAAAAAGTGAAATTGCATAGCCTACTATTTAATTATACACAAATGTAAATGGCCCATTTTTCCATAACTGGTTATTACAGCACTGTTTTAGTTTCTGAGTTTTCACAATCTCTAAAACCTACAATGCTTCCTGCTATATAATTGTTTTGTTACATTATTGTTTTCATCTTATTTTTTTTTCTTTTAATGCGAGTGCAGCAGGAGGATAAATCTTGGTTTTAAGCCAGCCTGTACTTCATCTACTTAAGCTTTTATAGATGAAGATTGCTGTAATTATCAGAATACCCGCTTATTTCTGAAGTATTATCTTGGCAACCTGCTGGCATTTACAACCAATTAACAAGCGTTGCCCATTAGTTGCATAAGGGGTATCGCCGAGTAAACCTATTGTGTGCTAATTTTCTATTTTAGATAATCAGTTTGGCCATCCAAAATGGAAAGGGGAAGAAAAGAAAGGTTTGACACGCAGTGGCAAGCGTGTAAAAATTACTACGTGCTTCCAAGAGACAAAGGTATCCAACAACTCAGTGATTGCTTCACTGTCGTCACTGTCGGGTCTTAAGTATTTATTCCTTTTATCTCTTCTGGAAGATAAATTATAAAGTACAGCTCTGGCAAAGTAATCATGTCCTTTTTTTTTTTTTTTAAACTGACTGGCTTCTCTTCCTGTCTCCTCCTGTCCATAATTACATCAAATTGTACAAGTGTTAAACACTATTTAAAAAGATTTTTTTAAAAAAAGACAAAGCAAACTGGCAGTTGATAGAAAAAGCAGCTACCAATCTCTTCCTATTACAATTAAAAGGGAGAAATAAGAAGGGCTCCTTTAAAAGGCAGCCCTTGTCCCCTGCTTCGTGCCTGCTGCCTTCGAACAGAAAATCTTTTGCTGTTTCCTATTATTTTTATCACATTCTCTGTTTGGAAAGTGGGGTACCACATGTGGGCACCCTGAGACCTTAAATGGGGGGCAACGTAGCAAGACGAGCAGACAGAAAGGCAGCAGCATTCCCAGAGGGGGGGCAAAGCGCTAAGTTTTTAGGCGCCTGAATGCTCATGTAAAGCAAGCCCTTCCATCACCATCAGAGCCATTCATGGCTGCAAGAGCAAAGCATCTCCTCAACTTTGCTCTAGCAGTTGCGAATTGCTCTGAAGGCCAGGAGGAGGGGGCACTTCACATGGGCATTCAGATGTCTGAACACTTAGCCCCCTTTTGCAAATACCCCTACAGAAAGGGCAGTTCTTAGAACTGGTCTTTTTTATTGCCAGCCCCTTATCAAGGAGAACACCAATCCTAGCATCTGTCCTGTTCATGTGTTGATTGTGAGTTTACAGTGACCCTTGATCTCTTCTGAATTTTGTTAAGAGGTGAATATGAACGAATGTTCATGCTTTTGAGGGCCCTGGGACGGCGTGGTATGTGCTGAGCCATGGATGAGCAATACTGGGCTGCTCCTGAAGCAACTGGCATGACCAAGAAGTGAAAATTAATGTTTAGTATTGTTGGGAATTAGAGCCTGGTTGAACCAATAGGCTCTAATTCCCAAAAACTCCTCGCATGCAGAAAACAAGTGTTTCAGGGAGAAGAGTTCAGACTGACTTGCAATTTTTCTGGGTATGGGGAGGGGTTTTTTTACCACTTGGGTGAACATTCAGACATATGTTCATACAAACTTTCTTGCAGTTTGACATGGCATAGTCAAGAAAAATAAATCCCCCTTTGACTCTACCAGCAGTTTAAGCAGGTCCTGAATTGCCTGAAGATACATTTTGATCTTCCCATCTGTTCCAAGTGAAAGAGCTCTGACACACTGCGATGCTCCTCTGTCTTCAATGATGTTCCCATTCCCTTCAAGCGAGTTGCACACACATTCCTCACACACATGCACGGTTCAGCTCAGTGGGGATACCCAGGTGTCCTAAACCACATCTGATCTAGTCCATTCTGTTATGGAGAGAAGTGTCTTGCATTGGCCCTAGGGCACTCCTAGGATTGAGAGTTTTACTGCATCATTGAGTGAAATTCTATATCCTGTGAAGCTTGGCTTTCGGAGTGAGCACATTCAGTGATGTCATTCAAGGGGAGCAGACCAGAATGGGTGTTCCGGATCCTAACAGGCTCCGTGGCTGGTTCCGGGTTCCCGACAAGTGCCAATCAAAAGTGAGTTCCTGTTCCTAAATCATTTGAATGACACCACTGAGCACATTGATTTCTGAAACTGAAAGTGTTTGGTTCCGGAGTGTAATTTCCTTTAGAGTCTGATCCACAGAGAACAATCAGTGAAAAGGTGACCGAGGATGAAGCTTTTTAGTGTCAGTATGAATTGGAACTACGTTTGCATTCATGTGAGCAAAGGATTTGGGGGTAATCCTTGAGGAGGGCATCAGGGATAGAGGTCCAAATTTGTCCGAGGGCCCGCCTGGTCTGACCCCATGGTACACCTGACAGTGATGTGCCCATCAGGTGACACCATGGCAAGGATTTGGCCCTGGTTCCTCAGCAGCTTGGTGTTGGCACTGATCATCAATGGTGCTTTAAAGGTCATTTCAAATCTTTCCAGTATCTGATACAGAAATCAAACCATGCAAACTCAGATATCTGCATGAAGAATCTTCTGTGGGTAATTTCCTTGGAGTATTGAGTTCTTGCCTGGGATGCACTTATGATTTCTAAATGAAGCATCGCAATACGAAAGTAAAACAGTTTCATCAGATTCAAGTTGCCAAGATGGTTTTTTCACTGAAATTTGGAAATCTGCAAAATAAAAAATAAAAAAAGGGACAGCAAGACAGATATTTTCCTCTTCCAATAATCTGTTCAGTGAACAAGCTGCAAAAAATAGTTCTGCATTCCCCCCCCCATGTGATGTAGCAGAAGGTAAATTTCCATTTAAAAGAATAAGTGGAGTAGCTGTTGGCACTGAACTTGCTTATCTTAGTCAAATCTACTTTACAAAGAGGATAAAGCAATACAGCACTTTATTATTTCACTCAAGCAGAAATCAAATGGGAAAAATGCAAGAGGGAATGACTAAGTAGGGTCAAGGCCATCAATATTTTCTGTCTTAACATTTGAGAAAAACTCAGGGATTGAAGTCAGTACTCAGATGTGTATGAAGGAAATGTCCCCCCTTTCACCTCAACTAACGAAGGAATCATACTTTATGTGTTTGAATAGCACCTTTCTGTCTGAAAGCACTTTGCAGGTATTAACTAAGTCTTTCAACACCTTGTATGACTTGTGCCTAGAAAAAGAAAAAGCTTAACCTGATCCTACCTGTTAAGTATTAACCAAGGTCTGCGGCAAAATAATGGAATCTCCAGAGCAGTGCAACTTGGTCACATCTTTGATCATTTGCACACCTGACAATGAAAGAAATTCACAGAATTACCTACAGTGAAACACATCCTGTTTTTAGCACCGCAATTGCTTACCATATGCCTATGCACAAGGGAAATGGAGCCAAGGGAGAAGCGTGGTCCAACTGTGCTTTAGTGGTCTGATTCACACAGTGGTGGACCTACCCAAGGTTCCACCCTGGTCGGATCAACACTCACCGCCCCCTGGCGCCGCCCCTTGCACACCCTCCCTGGCACACTATGCTCCATTTTGGAGCGGTCAGAGCATGAGGACGGGCAGGTGGGCCAACGGTGCTCTCCTTCGCACTTGAGGTGCTATGGAGGGTGGGTGAGCGAGTGATGGCTGCGGCTCCACTGCCACTCCAGCCCATCTGACCCCCTGGACACTTGGCACAGCATGCCACTGTATTCACATGTTCCCAGGCAGACACTTGGCATTTGAAAAATAACAGTTTTCAGGTAGATCAGATACACATTACTGTCTGGGCCACTGGCGGCCCAGTAAAGATTTCTAATAGTAGGTTGAGACCCACCACTTTGGGAACTCCTGCTCTTGGAGTCAAGACAGTCAACAAATTTCAATATGTGTCCAAAGGTGGCAAAAATATAACTATTTTTAATGCGAATATATGTCTGGTTAAATAGATGCCATATTAGCCAAATACATTTACTCAAATGTCTCATTGTGTTGAATGGGTCTTACTCCAGGATATGTGTACATATGATTCCATCCAAATGGCTGGCCCTATGCATGTAAGTTCTGTTCATTTTAATGGGGCTTACTCCCAAGTCAATGTGCATAGCCTTTTATTTCCAGCCTTGGCCTATTGAAATGGAGACACACACTGACATTCCTCAGCTTGTGAGACTTATAGTGCTGGTAATGTGCAATGGCTGCTCCTAAGCCTCCCCCCCCCCCGAACTACTCTGCTAGATTATTCTTATCAATTTTTTCCCCTTTTGTATGCTAAATAGTTAAACAGATCGTTTGTTCATATTACCAGATTCATTTTATTGGAATGGTTTTACGGCCATACCTTAAATTTTTAATTTTCCAATTATTGTAGCCAATAGCGATTAATTCAAAATAATTAAGCCAAATCTACCCATCAATTTGCCAAGCACAACATTTTCCTCCTTCATTTATGACTTAATAGACTTCACTTTGTACACGTCGCCTTTACTAATTGCACAGCTGATAATTCTTTATGACTTTGTTTGAAGAGTTCAACATTTTCTATCTTTTTCTTTAATGGGCTCTATCGTTTTAGCATAATCATAGTCTTAATTTTGTTTAACTTATGCTGAGGGAAAATATGAATCTAATCCACAGGAGGAAAATAAAAGGCATCATCATACACTTCATTTAATAAATTGCATTTCCTGTTAGTTTGCAGCAGGAACCATTCAACCATCCTGATATGTGGAATAGCTGGGATCTAACCATGCTTTAAAGATTCCGCTTAAGTCTTTGAAGTACAATGATCATAGCCATATTTGGTCATAGCGAGATCCAAGGACACTCTAATACTGCATTTTTGCAATCAGTTACAGTACGTTCAGTACACTTACATTGTCACAGTCACATTTGTTGGTCTTATACTAAAAAATGGACAGCATCCTGGGGGGGGGCACATTTAAATCCCACAATGACCAAATACGGTTTCAAATCCAGCTATGACCAAATATAGCTATTATCATCATACTTTCTTTCAAAGACCATTCTTTCAATGGATCTGGGCCTAACATAATTTAGGAAGCATCTCTTGTCATAGACTCCATAAGGGATCATAGCATGTTTGGACATAGGTGACTCAGGGCGCAATCCTAACTTGCTCAGGAGCAGGCAGGCCTGTGCTGCATCCAAGCGCAGGTCAGGACTGCACTAGAGCTCATCACAGGGCAAGGGGATAGTTTACACTGGCTGGGTGTAAGCCCCAGCCAGACCAACGGGGCTCCTTGTATTGGACCTGCGGCTGCTTTTTAGCAGGTGCAAGTTGGAGCCCTTTGCCGTAGCCCAGATCAGGGCTGCATCATGGCTCGGGGACAGGGGTTAGGATCTGGTATAACAATCAGATCCTGGCACCACTCCTGAGCTGGCACGAAGGACTTGTGCAAGCCTAACTCACTTTTAAAGTGCATCCTTAAAAAGATTACTACAAAATCATTTTAAAAAAATAAATAGGTTTAAACAGGTCATTACCAGTGAATAGTTTGTGGGGGGGGGGGAAGCCCCCTTTGCCACCAAAAATGTTAAGGGAAAATGGGAAAAACCCATTTTCTCTCTGTAGTTGTTTCAGTGACAGAGAGGAAGTTCCTTTGTGGCTGAAGGAATCCTTTGGTATTGGGCTTGGAGGATGTACGTCCACTTGGAGGACATGCTTCTGCCAATGCTAATTCTGCAGCCAGAGTCACGTCCTGCCTGCCTTGACCTTCCTTCTCCGGATATCAGTAAGGGAAGACTCAATAATATGCAAGCATGAAATCTGTGTGACTACCTTGCATGGACAAAGGCTGGCCATTTGTACAGAGGTGACTGCCCTCTGCTTCATAGAAGATGACCGGTGATGCAGTCAACAAAGTGGTGTACCCTACAGGGGTGTGAAGATAGGAATGTCTCCCTTACGGAACAGTAACATTTTAAAATAAGATGTCCTGTAAGAAGTCCAGAGTGGTCTGAACTGAGTTTGACGGAAATCGTAGAGCATCCTATTAACAGAATTTTTCCACCAGATGCCACACTTCTTTAAACTGTCCAAAGATCTTATTCCAAAATATAAAATCATAGACTTTGCAAAGTAGGCCTCCGTTCCAGTAGATGATATACTACGGTAATTGAAGATTAAAGCTCAAAGAAATAGAGTCATTTAAGCACGTGGAAAGGGAAAAATCCATTTACAGCCCAATATTAACCTGTGCCGGTACAGCCATGCTGAATGGTATATTGTATCCAGAACAGGTTAGGAGGTGGCTGGAGCTCTCCTCAGGGTAAGGGGATTTTTTCCCCAAGCCCCAAGTAATGTACTAGCCTGCCCTATGGAGCTTCTCGGATCTGAGCCAGGTATATAGCTTGTGCAAATCCTGTAAGTCCAGTGTAAGGCTGGGAGGACCAGAAAAGGATTAGGATATGGCAGAGGAGGCCTCAGCCAATCCCACCCCCTCCCCGGCCTGATCCACCCCCTTGTTTTGCCCTTTTCCTGCCAGAAACCCCGCCTCCCTGCCACTCTTCCCATGCCCCTTCACCACTTGGTGCTTTCCTTGTGCTGGCACCCGCAGGTCCAGATGTTGTACTGGCCAGGCAGCAGCTGCTCCATCAACACTGCTTACTCCCAAGATGTGTCACAGATGTGCTTTACAACATGTTTAGGACACCTTCAGAAAGCACAGGGGTCCCTGCACCAGCCGAATAAGAAGATAGACTTGGGCTCTTTGGCTGCAAGTCTGTGCACACACACCTGGGAGTAAGTTCCATCAAACTCAGTGGGGATTACTTCTGAGTAGACAGGCATCGGATTGTGTTGTCAGATTGTGTTCTGCTGTCACATTACAACCTGCCATTGGGCTAGCAGTTTAGTTTCAAATCTGACTGAAAGATGCAGAGATGCCCAGGAGTCACAGATGGGTGGCTCTTTGGACCTGGGTCACTTTTCCTTATTCATTGCTCTACACTCAGATACGCCCACCTATAGCCTTACTATACATACATTATTGCAGAAGTGGCCAAACCACAGCTCATGAGCCACATGCGCCTCTTTGACATATCATGTGCAGCTCCCGGAAATACGTTGGCTGAGATCCTTTTCGCATCACAATTAATATAAAAGATAAATAAGAAATTTCCAAGCTTTATAATTATAATATAAACAGAGAGTCCCATGGATTAAAAAGCTTAGTGTTCACAGAGTCATAGAGCTGGAAGGGACCTACAAGGTCATCTAGTCCAACCCCCTGTCTTTAGCAGGAAATCCTCCTGGAGCATCTCCAAATATATTTAAGAATTTAAATGCTTCTTAAAAATTGCTGCTCTTCAACATCTGAAGTTCATCATATGTGGCTTTTCCATTAAGCACGTTTGGCCATCCCTGCGTTATTGTAAGTGCCTTGACGTGGTTTCAGTTGCTAGGTTTCTCTGTCCCAGGTGTTCCTAGAGCTTGCTTGGGCTTTGCTTCCTATGCTGCTAGAAAGAGGTGGTGGCACAACCATGGCCCATACTGTAGCGCAACCATGATCCAAATGGATCATGCACCAGATATGCCCTACAGAGCTTCCTACAATGGACTTTCATCTCTGCTATGACATCTTTCAACATCTTTAGTTTTCATATCCCTTGTCTTACAAGGCTTGTGCAGCCTTCCATGGGCCCGTGGCCTCATTCATTTCTCCAGGAACACTCGCTAGCCATCTTCCAACAGTCCCTTGTGTCCTTGAAGGCAGGCCTCCATCTGTCTGGTTTTGGCACTCCGCCACTTTCATCTGGAACGAGGATTCCAAGGAAGCTCTTTCACAGCATCTTCAAGCATGTGGTTAATTAATTTTGTGTCCCTTTCAATGAAAACAATACTTGGACACTGCTTTTCTTCCAGTATGTTGCTTTCGACTACAACCAGAGCTCCTGTTCTAGCCATTTGCCTTGTGATGCTGTTGTATGATACAGGAAGGGGGGAACCCCAATTTGTCACTTTGTCCTTGGGGACAGAGAAATGCAAGAGGGGAGTCAAAGGGAGAATGATTTTTTCTTTTAATTGTCTGCAATTAAAAAAAAAGTTTCCGCAGTGAAGAAAACGAGAGGTGTGCTTGCTGTGAAACAAGGCTGCCTGCATTTGCGACCCTGCAAAATTGTTCAAGACCACTTCGTGCAGTGATGTCATTCAGGGGGAACGGACCAGAACTGGCGTTCCGGATCCTAACAGGCTCCGTGGCTGGTTCCGGGTTCCCGACAAGTGCCAATCAAAAGTGAGTTCCTGTTCCTAAATCATTTGAATGACACCACTGACTTCATGCATATGCAGCCATAGCCTGCCAGTCCGAATGAGACCTTGGGGGAGAAGGACTGTCACTGTGGGGTGCTGGGACCTCTCTGAAATGTGCCCAGTGGGCTGCTTTGAAGATGCATCTCTCTTTTACCTGCTCTTTGTATCCTCTTATTAACAGAGTAAGTATTCTCGAGTTGGTGACTGGTCTTGAAATGTCTTGAAATACTCCTCCAGTGGAAGAGGAACAGCTGCAGAATCAAACCGTTTGAGGTGTACATGATATTCTCACTATGTTATCATCGTTCCACTAGATCATGTGATTCCCTGGACAGGGAGCACAATCCTAACCTGGAGTTAGGCCGGCAGTTAGGCCAGCAAAGTTTGGCCGGCACAAGGGACACTGTAAAGTATGTTTGGACCATTCTCTGAGTCAGAGAGTCCAACATACAGACACGCGCCATCCTCCCTGATTCCGAGTGGTCCCTGACTCTGAGAGTGCATTATGGTGGCCCTTGTGCCAGCCAAACTTTGCTGGCCTAACTGTGCCTAATCCTAATCCCAGGTTAGGATTGTGCCCTGGGAGGGCATGTCTTCATTTTTCTGAAATGGTTGCTGAAGGTGGTTTAAAGCACTCAGCGAGATGACTATGGCAGGGTGCTGTTTGTCGCTATTATATTGTTGCTGCTGCTGTGAAATATTAAAGTTGGAGATTCATATTGATATCTACTTAGATATCTACTTAAATATGTTCATCACAGCTATAGTATATATCCAGTGAGGGAATTGTGAATTAAAAGCTTCTGGAACCCAGATTGCACTTTCTGACTTAGAGGACCACAAATCCTCCTCTGCCATAAAGTTCATTATCTGTAAAATGGCTTTTGAGGTTTTAGGATAAAAATCTCTAACTATCATACATGTTTGCACTAGCACATCAATCCATAGTCTGATATAAGGTGATATTTTAAGCTACTGGAACACCAGTTTAGTTTGAGCCCAAGCCTTAATATGCCAGCAGGTAAGCTCTCCAAATGGATACCCCCACACAGTGTGCCAAACATTATATGCACCAGTGTTGCTAAAGTGCTACAACTCTAACATACAATCCAGGCACTCAACCCAGCCTCACTGTTTAGGTTCAGACGGGTGTAGGCAGGATCATGTGAAGAATCTTGCAACTCAATCCATATGCCCAAGTGGGGGGATAATCACAAACAAGGAGTATTAGCAATTGTAGTAGTAGTAGTAGTAGTAGTAGTAGTAGTAGCAGCAGCAGCAGCAGCAGCAGCAGCAGCAGTAGTAGTAGTAGTAGTAGTAGTAGTAGTAGTAGTAGTAGTAGTAGTAGAAGAAGAAGAAGAAGAAGAAGAAGAAGAAGAAGAAGAAGAAGAAGA
>JAJKFI010000015.1:10504155-10521551 GCA_029204185.1 Lerista edwardsae | reverse complement strand
ACATACATACATACATACATACATACATACATACATACATACATACATACATACATAGGCGCAGCTGCTATTTTCAGTTCCAGTCACAAAATTCACCTTATTTCAATCGTTTTACTTACCGTAAAAAAAAAAATCACAGTGTTATTGTTGGTCTTTGGTTGGTGGCACTGGAGCATAATTGCACTAGAAATCCTGGTGAAACTGAACTATCTACTCAACTATAAATGCATAATGTACAAAAAGTCCCTTGTATGTGTAGGTTATTACTTGTAGATAGTAATAACTGTAGTAAACAATGGAACTCTTTGGCTGTCATCAGCAGTGACATTCCTATTGGGGGTGGAAACACTAGGTCTTGTAGGAGCCTGAGCACCTGTGTAACTTGGCCTCCAGAGACATTCACAGCTTGGAGACCTGGTTCAGAGGCTTTGCTCTCCAAGCTGCAAATGGCTCTGAAGGTGAGTGGGAGGGGCTACGTTACACAGGAACTCAGGCTCCTGCAAGACTTAGCATTTTGCTCCCCCCTGTAGGAACCCCATTGGTCATCAGCCTCTTAATCTACCACTGAAAAGATGTGGAAGACAGATGTTTTTCAGCCTGTCTCCCCCAATTATAGGTAATGATGATGAATTTCTACTACACACTACTCCTGCACTACACACACAACACTACAGTACTACAGTACTTACTCATGACTACCTCATGCTAAAATCAGTGGGGATTACTTTTGAATAAGCATCACTAGAATTCGGCTACATGTCCAGCTCACATAAGTACTGTATCTCCAAATCAATTTTTGGCATTGAGGGCCATGGCTGACCACTTTGTTGGTGCTTTCCTAAAACAAAGGTTCGCATTCTCTATGTGTGTGTGTGCACACCCTTTAGTCTTCAAGAATGGGTGCAGCAGCACATGCTGTTGTCTCTACCACACTAAAATGAGCTGTCGCCCATATCTTCAACAACACTGGCCTCCGCCCAAGCTGTAGTTCATAGCATTTTGCTATGCGGTTGTCAAGGACTTTGGGATGCATATTGCATCCTGTAGGACCTTAGACAAAAATAATGTTACACAGCAACAAGTGATCTTGTTTAGAAAGCTTACTATAAAAAAAAGAGCTTCTTTGGCACTGATTCATCAGTAAGCAATAATCAACTGGGATACTCCTTTGTAATTTTTCTGTTTCAGAAATAATATAGGAGTTTACTAACAGGAAGTTTTGTGGGCAGGAACAGTAAACAGTCTCACGGTCCATCTGTTATTATGGGATCCAAGAAAGCTGAATCAGGATATTTGCAAAAAGAAAAGAAAAAAAGAGGCCATTTAGTTGTTTAGGTATTAAAGATACTTGGGCGGGGGGGACAGTTTATCTGAATTATTAAATGAATATAAAAAAAATCCAGCAATCAGGATATCTTTCTTTTATTAAAATATTTGATGTTACCAAAGAGCTTATAGATGAGCTATATATATAACATCTTAAACTAATCTTATGCAGACTTACATGGGAGGATATCCCACTGAACCCAAAAGGATTTACTTATAAATTGGCATGCACCTAAGATATTGGTGCATGGTCCTGATTAATTGTAGTACTTTTATATGCTATTGATTTAACTGGAATCGATCTGAGTAAATGTTTAACTTCCTTGGGAGCTAGAAATGATTGATTTTGGATGGATCTGCTCATTTGACATAGAGAAGATTTATCATCATCATCATCATCATCCTCTTGACTCCCATGCTTTGTCAAAACTAGTTCATACGTTTGTTAAAACCTGTTGATGCAATTGTCGGAGACAGGCTTTGCTGTGGTTTCATGGGGATGGTGGAAGGGGCAGTGAAGTTTGCTTTCAGGGTTTGAGTGAAAAATTGCTTGACGGGGAGAGATGGATATCACAAGAGCTTCTGAAAGACAGACTGGAAAATTTGGATAGTGTTGCAATTATGGCTGGATCTTGATGCTTAAGGCTGCAACCCATCTGTCCTAATGATATCATGCGATTCCTGCAGCCGCCTAGCGTCTCACCCCATGATATGAATTCTAGCATCATTCCAGAATTGTTATGCTGGCTCATGGGACATTGTGTTGGTATTGCTGGAGAGATTACACCTGTGCAGATTATAAAGTTTAAAAAGCACACCTGACTCCACTAGCATCCTTATGACGGACAATGGTGCAATGGTTTGGGGTTTTTACCCTTGATATGTGAGTAGATGTCTAGGAGGAGGGTACAAGCACTTATGCCATTTGGGGCACACTCCTAACCAACTTTCCAGCACGGGCATAACTGTGCCAATAGGGCGTGTTCTGCATTTTGCAGGGGATTAGCAGTCACGGAGGCCTCCTCAAGCTACGGGAATGTGTTTGGACCCCAGTGCTGGAAAGTGGGTTAGGATTATACCCTGGGTTACTTATTACAAGAGGATATTCTTTGCCAGGGAGGGAGGTTGGGCTAGGCATAGGTTCTCTGCCTTCAAAGCAAAACATTAACCTCAGTAGTAAAAATAGCATTTACAGTTCTCTATCTGTAACCAGCTCAAGGATCTAAGGACAGATATGTGACCATAATATCATACATTATAAAATACCCACATTATATTTTAAAGCATTTTGATTTTGAAAAATGCTTCTATTTTTCCAATTGACATAATTATAACCCACTCTTGTTAGAACATAATCTTAATTCATCTGTCAGCCACCACTGTATTAAAGTGATCCCTTTATGGCAAGAAGAATGGCTCATAGAATGGCTGGCCTTCAAAAAGAATTCAAAAATTCAGCCACAGTTGAGCACTTTTAGTTGATTTTTTTTTTCAGTAGCAGGGAGCAAAACACAGATCATGCCCATGACTTTAATGTGAGATAAGAATCAACACTGCCTTTAAAAACATCTTATTTTGTACCTATGTCTGTAGCTGCGACCTATGCATATCTACTCGGAAGTAAATCTTCTCTATGTTCTGTGGTATTTCTCTTCAAGTTCCGTTTCTTGCAAATAATATATAAATCTGGTCCTATTTTATTTGCATTGCACAGAGTCCTAAAGGGAGCATTTGCAATCAGCCTCTCTCAGAGGCATACTATACCTAGAGGGGGGAATCACAGTACTAAGTTTTGCAAGCAGCGGCTCCCCCTCCTCTTTGTAGCCATTCGTAGCCAATGTAGCCTCCGTTTTGCAGTAGCTGCTGGGAATGGCTCCGAAGAGGAGGGGGCACAGCTGCTTGCAAAACCTAATGCAGTAATCCCCCTCTAGGTACACCTCTCTCTCTCTCTCTCTCTCTCTCTCTCTCTCTCTCTCTCTCTCACACACACACACACACACACACACACACACACTCACACACACACAACACAACAACACAACACAACACAACACAACAACAACAACAACAACACACAACAACACACATGACAGAGAGAATTTACAGAAGTATGTCATGCCAATGAAATGCTTCATAAAAGTCAGATGTTGCTGCAGGACAGGAAGCAAAATACATCAATACAATCAGAAGGCTAATGCAGAAGGGTAACAATGTTATTCTGCCAGCAAAAATGATGATGACTTGGAAGGGTCCAAATCGGTGATACTTTGGACTAGAGTGACAGCGCAATTATATGCATGCTTACTCAGCAGTAGGTGCCATTGTATTCAGTGATTCTTACTTCCAGGAAAGTGTGCGTGGGATTGCAGCCTGAGAATCCTTTGCACGCATGCTTGAGAAGAAGCCGCATTGCACACCAGGAAACCCTACAGAGCATTGGATTGGGACAAATGGATCATGTCATACATCTGCATAGACTAGAGACCACTTTTCAAGACCACGTCTGTCTGGTGTTTTTCCATGGCTAGCACTTCTAGATTCATCCTGTAACCCTTACAAGGGTGCCATCTCCTGGTTTTCCATGTGAAAATCCACCCTACCCTCCAAAGAAATGCTTCTACACATACAAACCCAAAAATGAAATGCTTCGCTTTCCAAAAGTCGGTATTGGGTCAGCTATTTGAACCTACATTCCGAACACGTGCTTATAAGAAGATGTGCTTCTGTCTCAGCAGATCAGGGCCTCGGCATGGTTAGTTTTAATATTACTTGATACTTTTTACCTCAAATAGATGTTTCTCCATATGTTTTTGCTGACGTTATTGATACTTGACGTTAACCTTAGCAACACATGAAATATTATCACACACACACACACGCGCGCACACACACACACACACGATTCTCCGGACACATTCAAATGGTTCAAATCACTTCAGATTACAGAAAGCCCAGTCCTATGGTGCCAGACACACATAGGAGCCGTGGTAGCAAAACAGCTACCACGGCATGCTATGGGCACTGCACCTCGGGCGAAAAAGACGTTTGTCCTCTTCCCCTGGGTAAGGGCGCTGGCCCACCAATGGGCCACCGCAAGTCTATGCCGGCTATCTTGCTGGCGCAAATGTGAGGGCCTCCGCGTCAGGCTGTGTGGCTTGACCCGGAGGATAGGATCCAGAGGTGGAGGCCACCGCCAGTCCCACCCCACACCTCCCCTGCCCAGTTTGGCCCACTCCATGCCCTCCTCCACACCCCGAACTATGCCAGCAGCAGTGTTACCACTAGGCAGAGTCTGGGGCCTAGCACCTACTAGTGTGTACTAGTGTGACACAGTCCCAGCACCGGCAGTAAGTCCTTACCGCTGACACTAGAAGTGTTTTATGGCATTTTTACAATACTGGCGCCCTTAGTAAAGGTTTGCCGCCAGCGCTAGCGTCAATAGGATTGGGCCCTTCGAATGTTTTGCTGTTTAAAAACTACAGGGGAAAAAATGAGGCATTGGCTCGTGGGCTGAATACATTAATTCATTTTATTTCCATTCTTTCTCTGAGCTCAGAGCTGAGCCATGAGTCTATTGATTTAGAGCTTTTGTCTTTTCGTACTTCACCTTGAAGTATATCTTGAGTAATTTCATACAAAGGCAACTAATTATTTTCAATTTCAATATTTTTTTAAAAAAATATAGGGAATGCTTCACACATCCACATGTCATCCTTGTGCAGGGCCATGCTAATCTTCTCTGCATTGTTCCAATTTTAGTATAGGAGCTGCCGAAGCAAGCACTTCAATTCCAATTACGACAAAAAATAAGTTCTATGGACAAGTAAGTGGAGAGCAAAAAGAGTGTGCTAATTTTTATTTTTTCTAATCAAACTACTCTGATTGAATAGTCATTCATATTTCCTAAAATTAACAACAACAACAACAACAACAACAACAACAACAACAACAGTATTTATATACCGCCTTTCTTTGCTCCTCTGACTTTAATTCAAGGTGGTTTACATAGGTAGGCTTTATTTCTCTAAACCCCCAAGTGGTTTTTACAAATTACAAAGTTCTGTCTTTCAAGAACTACAACAATATACAGATGGAACTTTCGTGGTCTAGTCCTTCTTTCTGGCCGCACAATTGCCTTCCTGCTGGCTGATAGACGGCTTCTCTGCTCCCACCAAAGAAACAGCTGGCCCAGCACAACTCCTCTCTCACAGGCAGCTGGAGACAGCTCAGCTCTTATCAGTCGCAATTCTCAAGGTCTGCTGCTCACGGACGCTTTCGGTGTTCTCGAACGGGCAGCCTTTGGATCTTATCTTCAGGCAAACGGAGGCTTTAACCCTCTCGACTAAACCTCCTGCCCTTACAGAGCAATCCTATCCTCAGGCATGGCCTCTGTGGCATGCTTTGGGCTGGCAGGAGACCATGCCCAGATAAGATTGCGCTGTTAGTAATGAATGTGGATATACATTGGTTTAAGTTTTCTGCAACTAGAAGACAAATCTAAGACATGATTTAAACCCCATTAATTTCAATTGGCTTTCAATCTTCAGTTTATTATTGGAAGCAGTGGAATCAGGAATTACTGTAGCTTCTTTCTGGCTGGACTGAGCCCACAGTATGCCCTATTACCGAAATGAAAGTTCTGAATGCGTTGGTCATAACACAGCAGGCATAGAAAAATATCTCCCTTTCTACTCCAGGCAACTGTATACACTGAAGTACTACAGAAAATTAAAAAAAAATGTGTTCTGTGAACATTGGAAATAAGTTCATCAAAACTGAAGTGCGGCTGCGGCGTTCAGCCTCGCCCTGTGGGGCTGGTGGAGCCATGAGCAGCGATCACCCTCAACCAGGTCCCGGCCCTCCCTTTAGAATGAATAGGAATTAATTGACTCCAGTGGGCGGGCTTAGCGACCATGTTGTTAAGTGCAAAACATTGCTCATTCCAAGCATTTCAAATGGGTTTTCGCATGATGTTTCGGACTTATTTGTTTACTCCTAAAGTAAAAACTTACCAAAATAACGTGTGATCGTGGAGAAACGTCATTGGTAACCTAATTATGAGTTAATATGCAATTCCAAGGTTTAATTCCGCGTAATTATATTACTGAACACACCGGACGAAATGCCGCTTGCAGTCTATTCAAATTCGGATTGCACTTCTACACTCAACCCCCCCCCCATAAAACGAATTCTGTTAATGTTCAGAATTTCGAAAATATTACCGTAGAAAATGGAAGGTGGGGAAAAAAGTATAAACGGGAAGGGGGCAAAATATTTTACTTTATGAAGTAATAATATTTTATTTTTATTTTTTCTTCATATCTACTTCAGTTTGTGAAGTAATATTTTTCTGTAGCAACGAATCACAATGATTTTAAGTACCTGTGGAAAGTAATCCCATTTTTCGTCCAGCGATTTGTGCACCCGTATGCAGAACACAAAGGCATGATTAAAGAGGCTGAGATTAACTTTCACACGCGCGTCTGAGAGAGCCCCTTGTCGTTCGCGGACAAGGTCAGCCATATTGTTCGGTCAGGTCCAGGGCTTCAAGAATGTGACGTCATGGCCACGCCAGTGTTCTATTATACCTCCATGCCCTCAACTGTCTTGCTCCAATATGGCCGGCAGTGACATCATCACCAGGTGTCACAGGGCTGACAGAAGCCCAGAGGAGCCAATCTGGCCAGCTGGGCAGAACAGAGTTACCAGGGAAGGAGGATTTGAAAACAGAGACTGAAAGGCACAGTCAGGGAGGCAAGAGGAGAAGAGTCATGCCCAGCTACAAAAGAACAGGAAGTCCCAGCAGACAGAGAAAGCACAACCTCTACAATCCCAAGGGAACAAAAGCAACCCTAGGCTGCAGCTTCATGGAAAGAGGCTTGCTCACAACAAACCCTCAGATGGGTTTATTTAGTTCTTAGTGGGATTAGGGATTGGGTAGAGAGCCACAATGTAGGGCTTCCCCAGTGAGTTTGATGAAGGGGAGTGAATGAGCCAAGAAAGGAATTTCTTGTAGACTCACCTGTCTTCCTTTGCTGAATAAACCCCTCCTCTTAAGTGTATTTGGTTGCGATTGCTTTTCCCCCTGAACATCAATCAATCAATCAATCAATCAATCAATCACTAGTATTTATATACCGCTTTTCAACACAAAGTTCACAAAGCGGTTTACAGGCAAATAGTAACATTAAAGTTAAATGGCTCCCTGTCCCAAAAGGGCTCACAATCTAAAAGAATGGAGAACACCACCAGCAACAGCCACGAGAAAGACACTGTGCTGGGGTGAAGAGGGACAATTGCTCATCCCTAAATGATACCATATCCCACACTCTTCAATGTGGATCTCCCGCCTTGGGACGAGGTGGGTGGCACCAGAGGGGGTAGCAACAGCAACTGATTATCTCTGCATTGTACCCAAAGACCATAAGCCAACTAAGGCTATGTGCAACAATGCATGTGCAACCAAGGACGGTTGCGCATTGCCATCTACCCGCCTTGCATTCAAATGAAAAAGCACATCCACAGCCAAACCTCGCAGTTTTTTTATCAGATGCCTCATGTCCCAGGACACACCATGCTGTCAATTCACTCTGGTCAATTCACCTCTGGTTCACCAGCAAAGGTATAAACACGCTTTAGAATCCATCCTCACAACAGCCTTGCAAAGGGGATCGTAATACTGCACATCCAATTTTTCAGTTGGGAAATGAAGAATGAGAGCATAATCCATCTGAAAGTCCAGAAAATTTAGGACTTAATGACACCATGTAACGTCATATATGTGCTATGGCTGGTGCACTTCAAAGTGTTGCCACAAGCAATTTGTTTTTAATTATCCCTAGTGGCAAGCAGAAAACAGTGTCTGGGTTTTTCACTGACCTAAAACCGCAGTTACACCAACCTCAGTTTGCACTGGATGGCTAAGAGACTCTCTTATCCCATCCAGCATTTGACTTGAGCTAAATCATTTTTTTCTGGCTGGTTGAGTGTTGTAACATGCACAATATATATTGCTCCTGCTTTATTATGCCCTGGTTAATTTACCCATTATTTATTTATTTATTTATTTATTTATTATGGTGGTGGTGGTTTTGACAAATTTTAAAATTGCAAGTCATTAACAAGCTTTTGGAAGTGGAAAAAAAATGAAACACAAAACAAGCTGTTGGTATTGTGTGATTATTTATATACCAGCCCTGCTCAGCCTGGATAAAACTGATCCAAACACAGCCCAATAGGCATTTATGGCAGCCCACCAGCTATATGATAAGCCTCCTGCTTTTGCTGCATCTCTGGCTCTGTGGAAACAAAGCAGAGAGGTTTGTTTTCATATTGGAATCGGTTTAATCTCACCTTCTGTACTATTGTCAACACTGATAGCCAGGGGCTGTCCCAGATCTGAGGCAAGGCTTTCCAAAACCTGTTCCATGTGATCTTTAAGCGGGTGGCTCTGGGATCTCAGCCATGCGAAGCATGCGATCTATTCTTGACTGCTGTTGCAGATGTAAAATGGAAAGGGTATCAGAGAGCCACCTGGTGCCTTGCCCAGATCCCAAGACATGCGTAAAACAATGACGCAGCCACTGAGAAATAACAAACAAACCGGGATCCTCACTATTCTCTATGGCTGGAAAAGTTAAAAAAAAATCCTGAGCACCGGGGAGTGCCAACTCTCCATTTATCCCTGGGAACCCTGTACCGCTGCTGATCTCAGACCATAACCCCCTTATAACATTAAGCCAGAGGCAAAACTCCATATAAACTTTCTTTTCCTCACTTCCCATTGCACCATATTCTTCTCTCTCCAAATCTAAATAGCAACCATGAATCATAGAGGCAGTATTGATTCAACAGTGTGCTGGTTGAATGGGGAAATGCCTGGCCTGGGAACCTAGGTATACAACAGCAACCTTTGAAATGAGGCACAAAGCAGGAAGCAGCCCTCATTGGTACCACAAGGTCATAACTGGAGGGAGGGGGAGTTCCAAAGCTTAGCAGTTGCAGGCAACCAAAAGGAATGGTGGCTTGCACAGGTAATGACTTTTGATTACATGTAATGTACAAACACATCTCCCTGCCTCAGATGCCTCTAGTAGACACCCACTGGTAAGGACATGGGGCTCCAAAGCAGTGGTTGCTCTTTAGACTGCACGAGCGTGTGCACACGCGCGCGCGCGCGCGCGCACACACACACACACATCTCCACTGACTTCTTTTCTGACTTCTTTGAGGGGAAAACAGCCCGTAAGCGTAATAAACCATATATTATAGGTAGATAATTCCTGGTTAAATGTATGACTGGAAATTTAAAAATATCTTCCAGCTCTTGATAGCACCTCTGAGAAACATCATTATCTTTTTGGAGCAGCTTTCAGCTAATCAGATATAGCTATCAGCAGCTTTGAAACATTCACCACTTCCTTTCTTTTGCTAAGGAACTGTTTTCAGTAGAAGCTTGGTGCACTCCAGTGGTTACAAGCAGATATGACATGTATCTCTGTTCCCAGAAAAAGACAAGTAGCCTTTTAGCTTTCACTTCCTTGTATGTGGTTATCCTATGCAACGTTCTCTATACTTTGGGAGAGGGGTGGTGACAATTCAATTCACAAGAGTCTTCACCAAGATGGGTTTTGCTGAGATACCTACTCTTAAAAGGACTCACTTCCTTCCTCATCTCCGAAGTCTCCTATGATTCCCTCAGGTTCTGTTTTTCTAAATAGGCAAAGAGCACTTTGTAATCTGGATACAGTCTAAAATGGCAAATGTCCTGGATCTCTCTATTGCAGTGGTTCCCAAACTGTGGGTCGGGGCCCACCAGTGGGTCACAAGCCAATTTCAGGTGGGTCGTGAACCACCTACAGCAGCCATATGGAAAACATGGAAAGATGGGATGCTGCCATACAACCTTGACACAAGCAAAACAACCACACAGTCCTCCTGGTTTCCTCCCAGTTTGCAAAAAAGAAAAAAATAGGCTTTTTTTCTTCTGATTCACTTTGCTATTGGAAAATGGCTAAGAAATAATCCAAGTTATTGTTGCATTCTCAGGAAAGTGGAAGGCTCTGGCATCACAATGACAACACTTTCCAGCCATGCCATCACTTGCAGTGGGTCCTGGACAAGCTGTCTTTCTAAAAAGTGGGTCCCAGTGCTAAAAAGTTTGAGAACCATTGCTCTGTTGCATTTGTATATTTATCTACACACTTGGTCACCTTGTTCATGTTCAGCAGGGCCGGCCTTAAGCCAGTGTGACCAATGTTGTCACATTGGGCCCTGCACATTGGGGGGGGCCCGGACCAGCACAGCAAGCAGAATACCTGATGCTGCAGCCAAGATCTCTATGGGCTATAGACAGTGATGTCATTCAGAGGGGACGGACCAGAACGGGTGTTCCGGATCCTAACGGGCTCCGTGGCTGGTTCCGGGTTCCCGACAAGTGCCAATCAAAAGTGAGTTCCTGTTCCTAAATCATTTGAATGACACCACTGGCTATAGATCAGTGGAGTGAGCAGAGCAGCTTACCATTGGGCTCTCCCACCTGCCCCTGCCTCCGAATGGCCCAAAATGTACTTCCTGAAAGCAGTTGGAAACTATGTCGGCATGTCGCCACCAATGATTTCCAGGTGCTGCATGTGGCACCAGAAGCACTTTTCTTGGGGAACAGGGGCCCCATGAGGACGGTTGGGAGCCCCATGGAAAAGCTCCGCATTGGGCCCCACCACTCCTAGAGCCGGCCCTGATGTTCAGCCTCGGACATGATACAAATACCAGACTTGAAATATAGAATATGACAGCCAGAATGGTGTGGCTTCTTGGGTGACCTTGGGCCAGTCACTCACACTCACTCTCGGCCTCACCTACCCCACAGCGTTGTTGTGGGCACTGGCAACGGCAGCCTGCAGAGTGATGGATCACTTGCTGTGTCAGATTGTGGCAGATTGCACATTGCAGACTGTGTCTCACTGTGGCAGACTGCAAGATCCGCTAGCATAAGGCCAGGGTTGGATTGGTCCCTTACTTTTCTCTGAGCCCAATTTAACCTAGATCATTTAAAAACAAGTTTTTGAAGTCTGTGCAAAGGGATAATAGTATGCAGCAATTAACCTATATTTCCAAATGTACACATGTTTCTGCTCCTCCTACATTCCAATTCTAATCCAGTAAATGTAGCGGGGGAAAACCCATAACCTCCAAAAATGTCTAACAAAAGGTCTGACAACTGTTTTTGTCAGTACTCGGTGTACAGATTGACAGAAAAAAATTCAGCCACATTCAGATCACCAGAAGTGGGTTTTCTACAAGATGGCAGCTATTTAATGTTTATATGGTGGGACCTTACTGTGTCAGTTTCAGCTATTTAATGTTTAAATGGTGGGACCTTTCTGTGTCAGTTTCAATATAGCTAATGCAACATTGCTAATGCAGTATTTTAAAAAATGGAAGACCCTCATTATAAGCCTTCTACCTGTGCTCTACTCTATATGATACTTGCTCTATGTTACCTGTTCAGCTCTATGGAACCTGCAGGGGTGTGGCCCTGAGTTCACTTCCTGTGCTCTACTTCTACCTGTGCTCTACTCTAACTGTGCTCTTTCTCTATGTTACCTGTTCAGCTCTATGGTACCTGCAGGGGTGTGGCACTGAGTTCACTTCCTTCCTTCCTGCTCTGAGCACATGTAATGCTCTCTTTGTCTTCTGACCACTGCACTGACCAGGTAATAAACTCGTCAACTTGATCATGGAAGAGCTGGAGACGAGAGGCTGTGTGGCTTCTCAAGCACAAGGTGACGCTGATGTGGACATTGCAAAGGCTGCAGTAAATAGCGCCAAGGAACATTCCACCATGCTGATTGGGGAGGACACTGACCTGCTAATTCTTCTGCTACATTACACAGAGGTGAATGGCAATCCACTGTATTTTAGGACACTCAGTTGCAAGGCATTCCAAGAGTGTACAACATCAATGACTTGAAGTCTACTCTGGACAGTAAGGTATGTGCACAGTTGCTATTCCTGCATGCATTCACAGGATGTGATTCCACCTCTCATATTTATGGTGTTGGAAAAAAAGCAGTTTTCCAGAAACTTTTAAAAGGGAATTCTGTCCTTCAGTCCTGTGCAACTACATTCACTTCACCAGGCAACAACCCCACTGACATACAAAGTCTTGGCACTCAAGCGATGGCTGTTATTTTTGGTGGCAGCGGCGAAAGTTCTTTGGCAGCCTTGCGTTACCAGACACTTTCCAAGAAAGTCATCACAGCCAAATCTTTTGTGAGTCCAGAACGCCTGCCTCCAACTGAGTCTTCCACAAAATTCCATTGTCTGAGGGTGTACTATTAGACCATGACTTGGATGGATATGGCTGGGGAAATGAATCCTGAGAACTGGGGGTGGAAACTCGATAGCGGTGAACTTGTTCCAGTCATGTGTGATCTTAATGCTGCACCAGACGCGCTACTACGAATAATACACTGCAATTGCAAAACTGGTTGCAGTGGTACCCGCTGCGGTTGCAGGACCTACGGACTTCCATGCAGTTCTGCATGTGGAGAGTGTCAAGTAACGAGTTGTGACAACCAGGTGTCAGGTGACCTAGAGGTCAGTGATGATGATGAATAGTATAGAAAATTAATATTACTGTGTTATCCGCAGATTGCTGCAGTTCTCTTAAACTAGTTGAAGGGGTTCTTTGTTGAAAATGTAGTTTAAAAACAAAAGGAAACAGTTGAGTTCAAATGTATGTAATTACGATAATAAAAACATACAACTTGATATTTGTTATGACTGGTGTTGTACCTGCAATGCTCATTACATTGGAATCCAATCTTCAACCCATGGACCAAGTAATTGGTTGAAATGAATTACTTGACCATAAAAGAACCTTGAGTTTGAAACAAGAAAAAGGTCCTAAGCTTAAAAATAACACAGGTGCTTGATTCTGGCCGGTTTGCATGGCCTGCGGTTGCCATCTTGGAGAAAACCCACTTCTGGTGATCTGAATGTGGCTGAATTTTTTTCTGTCAATCAGCACACCTAGTACTGACAAAAACAGTTGACAGACCTTTTGTTAGACATTTTCTGATGTCTGATGACATGTTTACTGGACTATTCATACTTTTGTGACAAATAAGCAAGTACAGTACAATTCAGCTACAATCCTTTGTGTACTTCCTTGGATGTAGGGCCCTTAAATCCAATTAAATGTGCAGGTTTATTTTTAAGCCACCAGACTGCATGGGCCTTGGCAAAACGGCAGAACTTGATTGCCGGGAAAAGAGACTTGCTTCAAACTTCCGCCTTTGTTTCACAATTTTTTTTTCCTCCTGTAGAGGGCTGCAGACTCTAGTTCATAAGAGAAAAAGATACTGAATGAACCTCATAAATCTTCCAGTTGTCCTAATGTCAATCTTTTCGTTTTGAGCTAGTGTTTAATACAGTGATGGCGAACCTTTTGGGTTCACCGTGTCAAAAAGGCCTAACTTGATTCTGCTGGTGGGTCACTCCTCCCTCCCAAACAAAAGAGTAACTATTATTTACGTATTCATTTATCCAAAAAAAATTACGGCCCAATCATGTGTGGGGCTATGCATTATATAAAGAAACATCAAATCATTACAAAAATGAAATACAAATAAAACAATCTCAGTTGTTGCCGGGTATTGGTGAATGCTGGCATGTCACGCAGAACGTTGTGCTATGTCAGCTTTGACACACGTGTCATAGGTTCGCCATCACTGGTTTAACAGGTATGCGAGTAACTGTTGTTTTAAAAATGTATTTACCCATGCACCGCAAATAATCACACCAGATATGCAGATAATCACGCCAGATACACGTTTGCTACACTCCCAGGCCAGGCCAAGGGATTTGTGCCAACCTACTGAGCACCTAGGAATGAGCTCTGAGACCTCAAATCTTGCTCATGCTGTCAATTCAAAGCATGTTTCAAAATGTAGTAAACAAGTGGTATGTAGGAAAATTTAGGAAGGGGCCCCCAATCAGGCATCTTGCTCTGGGCCCAATGCCGGTTCTCAGTGGCCTGGCTTCCCAGCAACATTCTTCAAAGTCCCTGACCTTCCTCTGATAGTTCACGCATGAGGCAGGAGCTAGTCCCCCAGCCAAATTACCCTCTGCACTCAGCCCAAACCTCCGTATCCACTGGGGCATAGGGTTTGGTTCTGGATCTGGGTGAGTTGCCAGAAATGCTCTTCTTCAAATTCCAACACTGGCTCTCAGCTGGGTTTAGGATCGGGGGCCTAGATAAGACCTGCTATCAGAGATAAGGCTTCAGAAGAATGCAGCATCGCAACGGCGCTCCTGCCTGGACACCTTTGGAACCTGACTGGGCTGGCTGGAAGCCACGTGGCTCAACTGGCCCATATTTGTCACAGTGAGATGTTGTGATGTCAAACTCTTTGTTATTAGCAAATGCTTAACAGGCTTTTGAAAAAGTGTCATTTTAAAAAGGTATTTACAGGAATCAAGTATAGTTGCCTGTAACCATTGTGTGTCCGTTGACCCATCTAGCCACACACATGACCTATGGTCATTTGTGTCAGTGCCTGCACACGTTCTGGGGGATTCCTCCAGCACAGATGTTCTATGCTGTCCTCCCTCTCCCACTGATTGCCCCATTCTTTGTGGCAGCAAGGACTGGGCTGCTTGTGAGGCCCAAGAAGCTGACCCCCTCACGGGTCCATGGGAGCAGAGAAGTGAGATAATGCAGACCTTGGGCCTTGGCTTCACCTGGGGGCGGGGGGAAGAAGAAGAGAACCCTGTCTGCTAACACCTGGCAACAAAGTCACCACAACTGCAACAAAGTCAAAGTTTTTATTGAACAGTATCAGAAATGAAGTGGCACCTGGAAGACCCATAAGTGGAGGTGCCTTCCATTCCAGGAGGCATATTATGCCGTTGCAAGTCATGCAATAGCAGAGTAGAGCAGCGCAATCCTAGCACGCCCCTTGCATTGATGCTACGTCATCACTCAATGCAAGGGGCGGAGCTCCGGCGCATGGGCGCCAAGCAGCAACCCCGTGTCGGCGCTCCAACTCTGAAGCTGAAGCTGCTCGCAGTGTCGGCTTCAGAGCCCCGACGGAGGGCCTCCCTTGCACCAACCAAAGTCGATTGGCGCAAGGGATTCTCTATCCCGTTTTGGGACAGGGATTGGTGGGAGGCGGGAGGCGGGACTTGGGTGGGACCTGGGCAGGCTTGGGAGGTGGCCGTACCACTCTTTAGCGGGCGCAGATCCAAGGAGCACATAGGGGAGGCTGGAGCCTCCCCTATGGTAAGGGAGCGCACGTTCCCTTGCCGCAGGGAGGCTCTAGCCCATCCTAAGCAGGCAGCTGTGAGGTCTGGCTGCACCAGCGATATCCCATCATGGACTTTGCAAAGTGACAGTGGTCTTTCCAGAACAAGCAGATCAGCAGCCACAGGAGAATAGCCGGAAACATGCTGGCTACAGCTGCCAGGCATATGGTGGGCTTCTCTGTGTCCTGCACAGCTGGGCCTATGGCAGATCCTGTGTCCGTCAGACAGGACGGTTGTCTGCAGAGAGCAAAGAGAAACACAGAGAAGGTAACAAGACACAGACAGCAGCATGGTCTCTGCAGGTTCAGAGAGAGTGGTGCCACCTGGGTACAGCTGTAATAATGGCCTGTTGTGGAGGGGAGAGCACAGCACTTGGGGTGTGATCTTTCCCTCCTCCATGGGGAGTTGCAGTGGAACTAGGTGTGTGGTGACCACCCTGCTCTATGTGACCAGGATGCAATAATCCTGAAAAAACTAATGGGTCATAACCTTTGCTAACTAGACAGAGAGGTATCTCTAAAGTGGCATTTTCTAATACTTAGTGGGGAGAGCAGCTGTCCAGTTTCACCCCAGCATGGTGTCTTTTCCAGTGGCTGTTGCTTGAGTCTCTTCAGCATCTTTTTTTAGACTGTGTGCCCTTTAAGGACAGGGAACAATTTGTTGATTTATTGTGCTACATAAGCCACTTTGCAGACCACTTTTTGCTGAAAAGCAATACATAAATATTCTTAACAACAACAATAATGACGTCTGGCCAGCAGTGGCAATGGTTGGAGTACCTGGCAATCATCAAGAGCTATTAGCTCTTGCAGAAGAGCTGTTGCAGCTGTTGTAATGGTTGTCCAACACAGTCTCTAGCAGTGGTTCATAAACGTTTTAGCACCAGGACCCACTTCTTATTCTGTTGGGACCCACCAAAAATGATGTCATTGTTGGATAAATTTTTGGTTCACTCCTCCTCCAGGCTCAAAGTCTGAAGAAATACACACAGGGTGCAACCCTAACCTGGAGTTAGACCGGCCCAGTTAGGCCAGCAAAGTTCGGCCAGCATAAGGGGCACTGTAAAGTGTGTTTGGATCATATTTGGAGTCAGAGAGGCCAACACACAGACGTGCGCCATCCTCCCTAACTCAGAGAGTGGTCCAAACACACTTTATGGTGTCCCTTGTGCTGGCCAAACTTTGCTGGCCTAACTGTGCCGGCCTTACTCCAGGTTAGGATTTCACCTAAAGAAGAGATGAAACAGCTTGCGGGTTAAGATCCATTTTTCCTGTTTATTCAAGACATCTTGGATGCACACAGCTTAGTTGTTAGGTTGTGCTGCTGCTTCAAGACAAAAGGTGATCAATACCTTTATACTATGCATTGTACAGTTAGCATGTTGCACATTACATATAAAAGGGCAGTTTGGCTTCATGTCCATATTTTGCAACATTTCGCTCCCAGCTCCTATGACACATCTAGAGAACACAACTCCCTGCTTTCCACTTTCCACGCACATTGATAAGCATAGGCCTCCTTTCACATTTCTGAGTGAGGCCCTTCTTGATGGAAGGAGCCTTGTTTTCTTTCCGGCCTTTTGAACAATGCGGGGAAATGTATTTTCAGGCCACCACTTACCAGGACCTGATAGACTAATGTAAAATATATAATAATGAGATAAAACATTGTTTGTTTGTTTGTTTGTTTGTTTGTTTGTTTGTTTGTTTGTTTGTTTGTTTGTTTGTTTGTTTGTTTGTTTGTTTGTTTGTTTGTTT
>JAJKFI010000015.1:10472974-10496070 GCA_029204185.1 Lerista edwardsae | reverse complement strand
ATGCAGCCAGGTAATCCCCCGCTGCAGTCTTCAGTGGTTGAGTCCAGCAAAAGGTTTCAACTTACGTTTCAATATTTGTACACCTTGAGAATTTATACCTGGATAGCTAGGTCGACACTTGAAAGTGTGAAGAGAAAGTGATGCTCTTTCACAAGCGCCAACAGTCCAACCCTCAAAGACATGAGGCATATTTAAATCACTTGCTTGTCCATCCGCGTTCTCACACTTTCTGACATCCTTAGAACATAAGAACATAAGAAGCGCCCTGCTGGATCAGGCCAAAGGCCCATCTAGTCCAGCTTCCTGTATCTCACAGCGGCCCCACCAGGTGCCCCAGGGAGGCATGAGACAACAAGATGCTTGGATCCTGTTGCCACTCCCTTGCACCCAGTACTCTGAAGTAGCCTACTACTAATGTAAGGAGGTTACAACCCATCATTGCCTATAGCCCATGATGATAAGAACATCCTTCATGGCAAGCGGGGAAGACAGGCTTCCTCCACAAAGAAAACTGTTTTCTCCTTCCGTTTCCACAGGAAGGAGGTCAGCGTTAAAATATTCTTTCCACGGACAACCTGCTACAGAGCACAGACACATCAATCTCCCTTTCTCCTATATTTTATTTTCCGTTCAGGGTGTCAAGAACATTACAGACTGTGAGTCACCGAGGAGGACCTGCCTAGCATCTATAAGAAAGCAAGGGTGGCTTTTCCTAATTGGGGACAAAGCAACATTAGCACTTAGGAGAATGAGGTGTCGCTTAAGATCATCTTCATTTAAGCTCCACTCATGAAATCTGGACAGAGCCAACTTCCTCCTGACTGTGCCACCTTCAGGCTGTGGGCTACAGGCGTTAACAGTTCAAAACTCAGCCAACATTTAAAGATTCTTGTTTTTCTTCCCTGCCTCCATAGATCTTACAAGGAAATCAGCCCTGGGGTGGGTGGGTCCTCCATGGGGTAGAATCCTCCAGACTTAGCATTGTTTCTACATTCCAAATAATGACCACTTGCACTGTGCTCATGGGAGAAGTTCTTTTACCTCTGCCGTGACTCCTGCAGCCTGGAGATATTGGAAGGCGGGCGCAAACAAGGATACAGGTATCCTAGAGGGAAACAAGAGGGAAACAATTGATTCTTGTCTGAATCAATCCGAAAAGGAACGCTTGCAGGCTTTGATTTTTTTTTTCTACTCATATGATCTTTGGCTTTTGCAGTTGTATGAGTCATTGTTCAATTGCACTTGCAATTACTTGAGTGTTTCAGAGTTTCCAACCATGTACCTCTTGCGGAATGCACCTCCTCCAATTATTTGAAGGGTCATTCTAGATCACCCCACCCTCATCACCCCTCCCGCTTCTCCAGTGCTGCAAAGAGAGAGGAGACAATCTGAGGTGCGGGATTGCACTTATTGGGTTGGCATGGGGGGGGAAATCCTGTACTGTGCTCTGTAGCACTGGCTCATCCTGCCCCCTCTCTATCTCTCAATGCCCACCCACCCCACCCCCCCCAGATAACAGGAAGCTACCCAGAAGAAGAGCACAGCCATGCTGCTAATGCATGGGGAAGCCACCTTGTCCTCTTGTATGCTCACCAGTAGCATCCCTAAAGGGGGGGCAGGGCGCTAGGTTTCTCCAGGCACCTTACCTTGCCATGTAAACTGCTCGCCTCTACAGTGCTCACTGGCTACGATGGCCAAGGAGAGGAGCTCTATACACTGCAAAGTAAGGCACATTGCAAAATGTAGCACCCTGCCCCCCTCTACACCACTGTCGCTCATTGACACTCTCTCTTGATAGTCAAAGTGCAACAGTGGCACAGCTAAGGGAGGCAGAGGATCATGCCTTGAGGGGGGATGGATCCCAAGGCAGGCGGATGCTGGGGCAGGTGGGCACGTGGAGGCATGCCTGAGAGGAGTTCTGAGGCACAGGGAGGCAGTGCCCAGCTTCCCCTCTCTTCGGAACTCCTCCCGGGAGCGCCTCTCACCAGTCTGGCTGCATAGTGCAGCTTAGAAGCAAAATGGACTACCCAGTTCCAGGATGGTGCAGAGCCCAAGAACAGCTGGAACAGTGTCTAAAACTGGCTCCAGGACTGCAAGGGACTGCATCAGGATGCGTCAGCCGAGGACGGCCGGCCATGCGATGCAGATGCAGAGAGGAAAGGTTGTGCTGTCAACATGGTATTGCAACAGCTGCGTGTAAAGTTTGATTTTGTTGTTGGGGGATGATAACATTTTATGTGCCCCCCCCCAAGTGCCAGATGTCAAATAGCCTCAAACAGACCAATATCCTTAGTGCAGTTAGGACTCCACATAGAAAGCTGAGAAGTGCTCTGACCACGTCACCTAGAGAGATGCCGACATACTGGTAGCGCGGTTAGGCAGGAGGCGGCATTAAGCCCATTCTGGGCTTTCGAGAACCGAATCTGGTTCAATAAGCGTGCTTTAACAGTCAAGGCCCCAAAGAATTCCTGGTTCTGATAGCCTGACCTCACTCCTGTACACTGAGATGCTGAAAAAGAACGGATTTCTCTTCTGGAGATGATGGAAGTAAAACCAAGAGGTGTTTCAACAGCGCCTTTGAGAGACTCACCAGAAATGCCGACCAGCATGAGGAGGAGGGGCAAAACAATCAACACCTCCATCACTTGCCTTGAACGCTCCCCTGAGAAGAGACAAACACAGTTAAAGGGAAATTACTGGAACTTTTGTCATTCTTCCTGGAAGTTGGGTGCTCCCGCAAGAGACAAACGTTAGCAGGCCCCAGACTGATGCTCAGAGGGAGAGCTGTGAGCATTCTCTGCCTGTTGACCACACAGTGGCAGTCTCAGAATTTAGAAAGTTGTGTGGCATTTAATAATAATAATAATAATAATAATAATAATTGTATTTATATACCGCCTTTCTTAGGTCACCAGATTTCTCTAATGACTATAACTCAAGGTGGTTTACATAGGCAGACTTTATTCAGAAACCCGAAGGTTTTTACAATTTTTACAGGAACTGTAAAAGAACTGTAAAAGTTCTTGCAAGAACTGCACACATACAGATGGATCTTTCTGGATTTAGTCCTTCTTTCTGGCCACCCGTTTGTCTTCTTGCTGGCTGATAAGCGGCTTCCCTGCTCCCACCAGAGAAGCAGCTGAACTTCGGCACAACTCTCCCTCTCACAAGGCAGCCGAAGCTCAGCTGTTAATCAGTCGAAATTAACGAGGTCTGCCACTCACAGAGACTTCCAGTTGTCCTGAACTGGCGACCTTCAGATCTTCAGCTCTTATCTTCAGGCAAACGGAGGCATTAACCCGCTCGACTAAATTTAGCAGGCTAAAACTGTGCCTCTCTTCATTTTCAATATGCAGCTGCTAACAGAGATATTTCAGGAGGCCGAGGGTGGCGCTGCGGTTCCCCTCACAGCTCCTGGGCCCTTCCACATTGTCAGGGAACATGGAGCCCCACCATTGGCTGGCTTCAGCCAGCTGCAGCATAGCCTCCAACCACAGCTCTGCTGTGGCCCCCGTCCAAGACCCGGCTGGCCCAGGGAAGGGACGTGGAGCACTCTCTCCGGAGGTGCACCTGCATTGCACCAGGCATCCCAATCACCATGCAGGCAGGGATGCCACATTTGGGGCACGAAAGGGGGCAGGCAGAACAAGAAGTGGTGGCGACACCAGCCAAGCAGCAGAGCATAAGAGCCAATGATGGGCTCAAGGAACAGGGACTTAGCCAGAGGGTGAGCAGTGGATTTCCACTCCTTCTACCCTGGTGGATTGGAGGCAGCCTACAAATCCTGTGACACCAGTTTGGCCACACCCTGGAGGAGGGGTCAGGTGGTGTTCAACACCCCCCCCCAAATTGGTACTTCTGAGGCCCCTGTGCCAGAGGCCAATTTCTCCTCATCTTATATATGCCTCTCATTTTATTCCCCAGAATACATTTTCTTGTTCGAATATGCCACTTCCTTGCCACAATATAACTTCCAGTTAATGACATCACTTCTGGTGAGTCCTGACAGATAATCATTCTAAAAAGTGGGTCCTGGTGTTAAACATAAGAACATAAGAACATAAGAAGAGCCCTGCTGGATCAGGCCAAAGGCCCATCTAGTCCAGCTTCCTGTATCTCACAGCGGCCCACCAGGTGCCCCAGGGAGGCATGAGACAACAAGATGCTTGCATCCCGTTGCCACTCCCTTGCACCCGGTACTCTGAAGTAGCCCACCATCTTTGTAAGGAGGTTGCACAATCCATCATTGCCTATAGCCCACGATGGACCTTTCCTCCAGAAATCCGTCCAATCCCCTCTTAAAGGCATCCAGACCAGATGCCATTACCACCTCCTGTGGCAAAGAGTTCCACAGATTAACTACCCGCTGAGTAAAAAAGTACTTCCTTTTATCTGTTTTAACTCTCCCAACCCTCAGTTTTAGCGGATGCCCCCTGGTTCTGGTGTTTTGAGAGAGGGAAAAGAACATCCCTCTATCGACTCTATCCCTTCCATGCATAATTTTGTATGTCTCAATCATGTCCCCCCTCAGGCGCCTTTTTTCTAGACTGAAGAGCCCCAAACGCTGCAGTCTTTCTTCATAAGGGAGGTGCCCCAGCCCCGTAATCATTTTTGTCGCTCTCTTCTGCACCTTTTCCAGCTCCACTATGTCCTTTTTGAGATGTGGCGACCAGAACTGGACACAATATTCCAGGTGCGGCCTTACCATCGACTTGTACAATGGCATGATAATATTGGCTGTTTTATTCTCAACGTTAAAACGTTGGAGAACTACTGCTTTAACTACTGCTTTAAAGGCTAAGGCCAGCACTTTGAATTGGGTGTGGAACAGTAGTGTCATTCACAAACGAGCTGCCGGAACGCGAGGTGGGACTTACCGCTTGATTGACAGGCAGTCCGTGACGCGTAGCAATGGCACTGACTGGGGCCAGCCTGCCTGGAGTTCTCAGCCCTCACCCGATGGAGGGAAAGATGCCTAGGCCCCAAGCAGGAAAGGAGCCACACCAGAGATGGGGACCCAGCAGGGACCTTTGGTCAGCACCCCTAACGCCCATCTGCCAGGTGTTGGGAAGGGCAGGGCCCTTCACCAGCCATTTTGGCTACGGTCCTAAGCCCATCTAGGGCCATGCCCCCCAAACACTCCATGGGGCAACCTGTGGTGCTGGGGCCAGGTGCAGTGGTGTCACCTGCAGGAGGCCCCCCATCCCCAGAGCCCCAAGCCCAGGACATGACCGACAGTGCCACCTACCTGATTGGGAGACAGGCAAGATGTCGGCTGAACCTGGCCACTGCACATCAACCCTGGAAGGACCGCCAAGCTCTGGATCTGTGAGGAAACAGCAAAGGAGTTTGTGTTAGGTGGACTGTGGGGAACGGCCCCAGACGGACTTCCCTGATGCTGTGAAGTAACAGAGCCCCAGAAATGTAAAAATATTTACACAATTAAACTATCTGTCCAGCAACTCGTGGGTCCCTGTGTATCTCGACAACGGGCAATAGCAGGAGGCACGTGCACCCTGGGGGGGATGGATCCCCTCAGAGAAGTAAAGGGCCACCTCCTGGTAGGCAATGGGGGTCCCTAATAGGCAGGCCCTGCAGAGCTCCCCAACTTCCTATGTAAGCTGCCCCTCCCCCTCGCAGCAATCAACACCTCTTCCTGTCTGCCCGGGTGACATCAAGCCGTGCAACGTCACTGAGTGGAAGTGGGAAGGAGGGTGTCCCGGCTTGCTTGTTTCCCTTCACTCTATTCCTCCATTTCAAAAAATACAGCAGCAAAACAGGGAAGAAGTGGCAGGGGGGCAAATGGGGGCTAGGGGAGGTGGCTGCAGAAGTGGTCAGTGGATGGCGTGGTCTGCCTTTACCCATTCACCACCTGAGGCAGACCACTTTGCTTTGCCTCATGGCCAGGCCAGCCCTGCGGTCACTCATGTGCCAAAAATGATCCCTGGGCTCCACCCCTTTATCCCTGGACTGGACTCCACCCAGTATGAGCTTTTTCATCTATGATTCAAAGGTCAGCAGTTTTGTAGATAATACCCTAGCCTGCCTCATGACATCACAAGGCCCTCCTTCGGGAATAGGAGGTGTACGGAGGTATCTGACCTGACAGCGTTACGATTGCAGAATCCTCTTGTTCTTTGCAGCCCCCCCCAGTGGGGCCCACCCCAGACCTGAAACCACTGGGGTACAGATGTCAGTGCTACTCACTTTGTTTTCAAGGACAATGTATCCACAAATTGACCTACCTAGAACAAGCGGCTTCGGGTTCTGGCAGGTCTGGACATTACTTTTAGCTTCTTTCAACCTGGGAGTTTCAAAACTATATTGGGCCAGTAGATGCCTCTGATCCGGCAGGTTTTTACCTATTGGTGGAAGATGGCTTTGAAAATGTGTGCCTATAATGCAGATCAAGCCAATGAAATGGAGCATCCTCCCTTTCCCGGTTCCGCCCACTCCCACCTGTCTCTTGCCCCCCCCCCACACACACACACTGACTTACCAGTCATTGATGGGACGCACAGCAGTTGGGACAGTAACCTGGCTGTGCTTAATGGCGTGTCACATTTTGCAACAGCCATAAAGGACCTTCTGCTGATGCAACAATAGTTCTGGCAGTGCAAGACCCTCATAGGACTGGGCCACACATCTCTCCCAATAGAGATCAAGTGGACTGTTGAAAAGCAGTATTCAGTCAAAATGTTCTTCATAACTCTTTACAAAGGCCTCCATATATTCCGCTCAAGGAATGGAGCAGGGGAGAGCACAGAGCACAATCCCAAGCGCTCTTTGTTCCCAGGAGTGTCACAAATGTACCAGAAGGCATGTTTATGCCAACTCCAGAGTCGGAGAGGCAGGCAAGGATGTGCTCTAGCCTCCCTGCGACACTTCCAGACCCGAGCCAGAGATTTCAGCAAGGAAGGTTGTGCAGGGCAGGGCGGAATGACTGCGGATCAAGGCAGAGAGAGGGTGGGAACCGTGGGTGGCCTGGCCTGGGAAGGGGGTGGGATCAGACCGGATGACATAGGCCAGAGCCAAGCCCCTGTTCCCAATTTGGTCTGCTTTCCTGGGCCACATTTAGGGGCTCTATTCCCCATCAAGGGGCATTAATTCCCTTTACCCTTGGTTTTGCTATAGCCAGCTCCAGGTCCATGATAGATATACGGCAGGCCAGCCAGTCTCCCTGTTCCAGCGCTGGTTAGGACTGGGCTGTATGTCAGTTGTCAATCTTCAGCATGTAAATTTTTGTCATAAGCCTCAATTCACCATCTGACTGATATCTCAGTGCTCAAGGGCGATATGGCACTCAAGTGTCTTTTACAACTTTTCTGGCTCTCTGGTCCAGGAAAATGAAATACTGTATAGAACTGGATCATGACTGTTTCTACAAGAAGTTAGTCCAGCAGCTCAGTCTGCCAGTCAGAGGCTGTGTTTCAGAAAGCACCCGGCATCTTCTGCCCCATATTTTACTTTGAAAACACGTGTGTGCAGTTGAATATGAAATGTCAGCCTGTATGCTTGGCATCTGAATGCCATGTTATCTCTCAGTGCCAGGGTTGATCTTGGCTTACAAACTAAGCCGAGATACAAGTCAAAGCAAAGTACGTGGCCGATGACCACACTCACTACAGCAAGGCTGCATCTCCTCTTCCGAATCACTGCTCACGAAGCCAACGTCCATCTGCGTTTTGCATTCCAACTTCCCCTGTATAGCCATAGTTTTGCGCTTCCTGCGGATTTTTTTGAAAACCCTGAGAAGAGAATTGAAGACGCTGACATGTGTGGCCAGGCCAGATTTCAAGGTCATCTAGTGCTTATTCCGGGATGGACACCTTCTAAGCAGGCCCTTCTGAGGCCAAATGTGGAGCATTCCAAAGGCAGTGTGGGGTCGAAAGGGAGAATGTGGACGCACGGGAGCACAGAGAGCTGAACCATGGGTGCTGGGTTCTAGATAGGACGGTGTGAGAAGGAAAGCCAGGGGGAAACTCTTGCTCAGGGGAGCTCAAGGGAGGCCGGTCCTAACTGGAGGTGTTTCCCCATCAAGGAGAGTTAAAAGAGGCCACAGCCGGAGACTGGAGGAGGAATGCAGTTAGGACAGAACTGAGAGGAGGATGGAAGTATTGCTGGCCCTTTGTCCTCGACTGGAGACAGACTGAATTCAGGACTTGTGAGAGATGCTGAATGTGTTGGACTGTTGGCGTTTGTGCGGGTGAAGAGCATGTGTGCTCCCCTCAGGGGATCTGAGGGGATTTACGTGAATGAAGTAGACGGGCCTCCCACGACAGATTGATGGAACTCTGGGAGGGGAGGGGAAAGTGTCTGTAGCCCCCCCCCCATATTGGAACCATGGACTTGGTACATAGTCCTAGTAAGTCCTAGAGTTGTCAGCACTTCTGTGGCCGGATGTGGGGATAGCCCTCCTGGGCCCAAGTGTGACAAGGAGAAATATCAGGACTTCAGGTGTTGATGCTCTGCTTAGTCAATATTATATGCCATTGTACAAATCCATGGTAAGGCTACATCAGGAGTATTGTGTATAGTTCTGGTCAGTCGCCATATCTCTAAAAGGATGTAGTAGAACTGGAAAAGGTGCAGAAGAGAGGGACCAAATGATTATTGGACTGGGGCACCTCCTTTATGAGGAAAGGCTAAATCATTTGGGACTCTTCAGTCTGGAAAAGTGGGGACATGATTGAGTCGTACACAATTATGCAGGGGATAATTCTTTCCCCTCTCACACAGTACCAGAGGCAGGGGACATCCACTAAAATTGAGTGTTGGAAGAGTTAGAATGGATGAAATACTGTAAATTAAATTTCCTTTAAGAAAATACAGTTGTTCCTCAATATCCCCGGGGATATTCCATTATGACCCTCAGAATGGTCAAATGGCGGAGATTGCGAGCCCACCTGTAACTTTAACCAGTTGCATAGTCTGTGGAACTCCTTGCCATAGGAGATGTGATGGCTTGTGGCCTAAATGCCTTTAAAAAGGATTGAACAGATTTCTAGAAGAAACATCCCTCACAGGTGACAAGCCATGATGGGTATGTACATCCTCTTGGTTTCAGATGTACGCTACCATGGAATGCCAGGTGCAAGGGAAGGGCAACAGGTATCTTGTTGTCTTGTGGGCTCCCTGAGGCATCTGGTGGGCCACTGTGAGATACAGGAAGCTGGGCTAAATGAGCCTGTCATCTGATCCAGTGGGGCTCTTCTTCTGTTCTTCTGTAGGTCCCCTGATTAAAGGAAAATCTTCTGTGCAGAAGCAAGAGACCTGGGTTCAAGACCCAGGTGGGAACTTAGGCAAGCCTCAAGCCCAGTTGTTAAGCCATTGTTGAGATCAGGGATGACATCAAGGGTCAGCCAGGCTGGGTCTGGGCACTAGCCAAGAACCCCCCACCCACCCACCCATCAGCCAGTAGGACAACCCCAACCCCTCTTTTCTAGTGGAAAGGGTCACGCCCAGTGTCCCATCAAGTTCAGTGGTGCTGGGTGTCCTCATCAGCTGACAGATTGCTACCAAGTCTTTAAGCCTGCCCATCCACCTTCACTCATTCTAAAAAGATGTGGAAACGAAGAGTCCCCTCAAAATCTGCCTGGCTCCTTTATGAAGCACCATTAGGGGTCCTGGTGGAAACCTCCCCAAGGGCCAGAAAGAGCCTGCTCAGACCCTGCAATTGAATGGAGACTGGCCACAACCCACAGCTGGCAGTGCTCACTTCCTCTATCACCCCCCTTCCCCCAAATATTTCATCACATAGCATTGCAAAAGAGTATTTGCTCTGGTGAATTAAACGGATGCAGCATTCTGAAGAAAACATGAACCAAGTCCTTTCAGGGCAATTGAAAGAATACAGATTAATTCCACATGAAATGAAATGGAAGAGTGCCTGCAGCCTGCTATTCAAACATAATCCCGGCCAATACATTAAGAACGCTCCCCTGTACCTCTTCACTCCTGTCTCTCGATACGAAATGGGCTTCTCCCTATGCAGGTTGGCCAACCTTTCACTGCGCCGCTCCATGGTCATCAGTCCGAAAGCTGCAGATAGGACAGACGTTGCTGAACCTTTGCCGTCGCATTTCAGTACTTGCATTATGACATTATGGGGGAGAAGCTCATTCTCCCCCCCCCCATTTATCCAGATGGATTAAATTAATGGGGTTCACACAAGCTTGTTCATCCCTGATGAATGTCGGCGTGAGTAAAGCTTCCATGTGCCAACAGACCACCGGAAGATAGTATGCGCGCAGGCATGTCTCTGCCCATCAGCTCAGATGTGCATGTGAATCAGATGTTCATTCTGATTTCATACAGAATGCTTTTCCATGGGGTCGCATCAGCTTCCAATCAAGTGTAAAGAAAGAAGGGGACCTTCATGAGCCTGTGAATCAAACTTTCGATTCAGATTCTCTATAGAGGTGTCAGCTCATCCAAAATGACTATTTCTCCAAATGTTTGCTTTTTTAACACAGGCAGATTAGCCCGCTTGGAGCGGCCACTGCCCACCCTGCCTCTTCATTGCCAAGCGCTCTCCCTTGACAGGAGATCCCACCCCGCTCCCATCGCGTATTTTTTCTATCACATTTCAAAGTTGGCAGTCATGTGACATCACCCAGTCACCCCCTCAGAATTCTCAAGGTTCTGGCTATATCTGACTTGATAGCTCCTTCTTAAGCTGCTATCATCATCATCATCATCATCATCATCATCATCATCATCATCATTATTATTATTATTATTATTATTATTATACTTTTGCACGGTCACTACAGGTGTAGTGACCGGTATACTCTGAGCATCGGGTCCTTCCCAAGGACCTGGGATGTTCAGAGGTGTTTCCTCAGGATGTGGGCAGTTCCTAAGAGGGCTGCCTTTTGTAGTTGCATAGCCGAGATTTTTGTGAGGTCGAGCATTATTATTATTGTTATTATTATTATTATTAATAGTAGTAGTAGTAGTAGTAGTAGTAGTAGTAGTAGTAGTAGTATCACCCTTTCTATCATTATAATACATAATTATAATTATAGTTAATTATAATATTGATTGCTTCCAAATATGTATATACAGCTTCTCAACAAGTTCACAAAGTGATCTACGAAGAACTACGACGAGCCCACTTCCCCTTCCTGTGAGGTCAGCCTCTGATCACTCCCATCCCGGAGGATGCTTCCCTTCTTTACCTGGTGGGGTTTCTGGGCCTGCCGGGAGGCCACTGAGATCATTACAGTGGTCCATCTTTGCAGCTGCTGAGTCCGGAGGACTCCTGGCTCAGATGCTTCACGGGGAACCCAGAAGAAGTAGCGGCGTCCCAGTTGCATTGGCAGGCAGAGCTCACCCTGTTGGGCTCTGCGGCAGCCGCGTTATCACTCTGAGTGGGCTGCTGAAGCTGGATCGTCAGGTGGCAGGGATGCCCCCCCCCCAAGAGAAGATTGCCAGGCCCCTCTGGCTGCAAGGGTCAGCTCCTAGAGGCCAAAGGTTCAGGTTGCCCTGGACGGTTCTATATCACTATATCATCACAGTTCAATGACCTGAAAGGAGAAAGGAAAAAAATATCCACTATTCAAATGCTTGAAAGGAAAGGGGAGAAAGATCCAGTGCTTGCTACTGGAGGCAAGACAGGGGCTGTCTTCAGAGGCAAGAGATGCACCCGATGAAACAACAGCCACAACTGATGCAAATGGCACTAGGTCTGAGGTCACAAAAGGACCAAACTGTGAAGACCCAGAAACATCAGACCATAACCAGACTAGACCAGCACAGAAATACTCAAGTGCTTCCTGGACCTTGATGGACTTACTAAGGAAAAGAAGCATCAGAAACGAGGAAACATCCCTCTGAGAATGGCTTTCTAGAGCTACACGCATGTTATGCTGTACCTAAGTAAAGAATGGCAGCATGCGGCTACACATCTGTGTAAATGACTGTAACCAAGTGCATTTTTCATATTGATTTATGTGCATAGTACACAGATAGCACCTCCATTGAATGGAACACAAGGACAACTGAACCCAGGATCAGCATAAGAAGTTGTGCATCTTTTTGGACACAGACGTACCAAGGAACAGTTTGATATGTCAACAGCCCTTCGCTGTTTGAATGTGTTGCATGGATGTAGGGTGAAGATGCTATTGGCAGGGCTGGGATTTTTCGATAATACTGCTTTCTGCACTTCTCCTTTTTGTAAAAAAACAAACAAACCACCCTGAAATCTGCGGAAAAATAAAACCATTCTCTTACACCTCTTCATGAATGTAGCTGCATCTGCTGACACTATACCACCTATATCACCGACCTAGTACACTTTAAAAGCAATTATAATTTACAGTTATAATTTATAAAACTGTGCCCTTGGAATAAAAACACATAACACCGCTCCCTGCTCTTCTAACTTTGGAAAACACCAAACACCGTGAACAAATAAAACCATTTTCACCCACCTTCAGCTATTGGTTGACCATCAAGGTCCCAATGGCATCTATGAGAGAGGATGGCTTCTGTAGAACGGAAAGCCCAAGTGAAAAGTGATGGTCTCAATAAAGATACTAAGTGGAAATCATCTGCATGCCTTATGTAGCGTTAGGAGGAAAGGATACAGCGTTTGGGGCTCTTCAGTCTATACTAGAAAAAAGGTGCCTGTGGGGGGGGCATGGTTGAGAGCAAACTCCAAATTCCAAGCTGCGAATGTGACACCAGAGCAGGGAAGGTCTGGGCCAAGAAGTGGAGAGAGGGTGGAGGGTGGAATGGAGGTGGGGAGAAGATGTTTCTAGACAGAGAGGTGGCGGAATAGGGCAGCACAGGGTACGTCGTGAGCTGCTTGGCCCTGCAGTGCTGGCGCTGGTTAGGATTGGGCTCACCAAGGTATACAATTATGCATGGGATGGATATGATGGATAGAGGGATATTCTTTTCCCTCTCTCACAACACCAGAATCAGGTGGCGTCCACAAAAACAGAACAGACAAAAGAAAATTGTTTCTTGACCTAGAGTGTAATAAATCTGTGGAACTCTCTGCCATAGGATGTGGTGATGGCACCTGCCTAGAAGCCTTTAAAAGGGGATTGGACAAATTTACAGAGGAAAAGCCCATCACAGGTGGCAAGCCATGATGGTTAAATCTCCTGATTCTAGAAGTAGGCTTTTTCTGAATGCCAGATGCAAGGGTACGCTCCCTGATACATCTGGTGGGCCACTGTGAGATACAAGAAGCTGGACTAGATGGGTTTTTGGCCTAATCCAGCAAGGCTCTTTCAGCATTGCTTCTGTTTATTGCAGCAGAAGGTTTTGTGTACTAAATTTCACTTCACCAGCTGTGTGCATCAGGTGCTTAAAGGTGCTACTAGACTCTGTTCTTTTTTGTTCTTTCCTTTGTTATTTTTTTCTCCAGTGCCAGATCCATCTACCTAAAGTTGAGACATATAAAATTATGCACAGAAGGGATAGAGGGATGTTCTTTTCCCTCTCTCACAATACCAGAATCAGGGGGGATCCACTGAAATTGAGTGTTGGGAGAGTTAAAACGGATAAAAGGAAATAGTTTTTTACCCAGCAGGTAATTAAGCTATGGAACTCCTTGCCACAGGAGGTGGTGATGGCATCTGGCGTAGATGCCTTTAAAAGGGGACTGGACAGATTTCTGGAGGAAAATAGGGCTATAGGCCATGATGGGTTGGGCAACCTCTTTACATTAATAGCAAGCTACTTCAGAATGCCAGGTGCAAGGGAGTGGCAACAGGATGCAAGCATCTTGTTGTCTACTGAACTCCCTTAGGCACCTGATGGGCCACTGTGAGATACAGGAAGCTGGACTAGATGGGCCTTTGGCCTGATCCAGTGGGGCTCTTCTTATGTTCTTAAGTTGCTATCAGGAGAATTTGACAGTGTTAGGGAGGGGGGGGAGGGGAGCATATATTAATGATCCCAATACACATGTCCTGTGGAGAAGCAGAGTTACTTTGAAGCAGTTCCCATGTGGTGGTCATATTGTGTGAAGCTACCTACAATCAGAAGCAGGAAAGTGAAAAGCTTTGAAAATGAGGACTAGAACCTTGAAGTTGATAGAGTAGATGGCACTAACCCAATACGAAGATGAGTTCGGAAATAGTTTTCTGGGAAGAGACTTTTGATAAGGGGAAGGAGCAATGAGAAGGATGCTCCAAGACTTCAGATGTGCAATCATAAGAATATGGGGAATGGTTTTCACGATAAAGAGATTGTAGCAAAGCAGATACAACAGTCTATTCCAGCCACAAACTTCCTACCAAGCAGAGGATGCAGGTTTGTAACAGCACAGCATGAAACCTGCCATTTGTTTTGACTATCCTTTCAGGCAACAATATAAAGACAATTTATAAAGACAATGTCTTTATCTCTATAGGAGTTCTTTCTCACTGCGTATCAGTAAACAACTTTCTGTGTATAGTAATAAGGTTGTGTTTTTTTAACTTTGCGTTCCCACACCGTCACGCTGAAAGGATCAAAATTATAAATAGGTAAATTATCTCTTAATGATTTTATTGTGTTGTGTTTTGTTGTGTCTGTCCTGACAATAGAGCTTCTGGGAAGCCAAGATTCCCACACATCACCCTGTAACGAGAGTAGAGAAATTGTAAAGAAACTGAAAGAAACAAAAAGAGAAAATGACAGCTGGAGTGGGAGACAGAAAGGAGTTGGAATGAGTGGTCCAGTCGACAGGAAATTGGTGCAGACCCTTTGCAGTCGGGATCACAGGAAACTGAGCTGTAACATATCAGAGGATAGGACCACACAACAGAGAATATCTAATACCGCAGCTATTTATTGTTAATAACTCACTAGACAGCCCCGTACCTAAAACGTGGATGAGTGAAACTAACAATCCACCATGTCTTATCGGTAGACTATCTCTAGTTCAATGATGGCAAATCTTTTGGGTTTGCCGTGTCAAAAATGCCTAACTTGACTCTGCTGGCATGTCACTCCCCACAGTCAACCAAAGAGAAGCCATTATTTTCAAATTCATTTATTTTTAAAAAAATATAGTCCAATCATGTATGGGACTACGCATTATATAAAGAAACATCAAATCATTACCCCCCAAAAATCCTCAGTTGTTGTTGGGTGTTGGCAAAGGCTGGTGTGTCACCCACAACTCTGCGTCATAAGTTGGCCACCTCTGCTCTCATTTTCAGATTATCCACTTTTGGTGTGTCACAAATGGTACTCATGTGTGCCACAGGAATTTGGGACATTTATTAATAGGGCCACTGGGGGATGTGAGCTCCCTACTGGCAGCCCAGCATGTCTTGTCAATTGTCAAAAAGCTGGCCGTGTGCCATGAGCTTCTTAGTGCCCTGCCAGTGTGCTGTGCGATAAAAAACTTAGAAAATCACTGTTTTAGACCATCTGGTCCTAGGACTGTTCAGACCTCTCATGCAAGCCAACCGCTCAGGGCACAGCAAAACCAAACCTAGTTCTCTTCCATGGCCTTTTTTGTCCTGATGCCTCCTTGGCTTAGCTCTTAAAGGGACAGAAGAATACGTGATGTGTTTTCATGCATCTTGTGACCAGGGCTGGCTCTAGGAGCGGCAAGGCCCAATGCAGGGCGGTCCCATGGGGGCCTCCACCCTCCCTGCAGGGCCCCCAACTCAACAAGAAGAGTGCTTGTGGTGTCACGCGCAAAGTGCAGCACCTGGAAATGGTTGATGAAGACATGATGACATCACTGCCAGCTGCTTCTAGGTGACCCATTTGGGGCCGTTTATAAGCAGGGGCAGGTGGAGGGGCCAGGTATAGCTGCTCTGCCCCTCCCACAGACTTACAGCCCACACAGAACCCCGCTACCGCAGCAGGTTTTCCGCCCCCTGGGGGGGGGCCCCCCCCCCCCCCCCGCAAAAAATGTGGGGCCTAATGTGATGACATTGGTCACATTGGCTTAAAGCCAGCCCTGCTTGTGACCCAAGATGAACCAACCTCATGAGCACGTAACGTTCACCTCACACGAAAGGCAAGTGTAATGATTTCAGACGTCTTCTCTAGCTGGAGAAGAGCATAGCTTCTGTCCCTTTTCCCTTACCCCCAAACCTCACCCCAACCACACACATGGCCCCATTCGCCGTAACTCTCCGCACAGCGAATCAGCAGAACCAGCACAGCACCTGCTGTGTCCCGTGGGGGCAGTTTGGACTCCAGAGGCCTCCTTGGAGCAAGGAAACATTCGCCTCGGGGTTTCTGAGAAAGGCAAGAGGCCTTGAGGAATTGCTCCTTCAGCTTAACCCAATAGCCTCTGTGTAACATTTATTTTTTGCCACTTTGCAAATGTTTGTTGAAAAGCGGTATATAAGTACTGTTTGATTGATTTGATTGATTGATTTCCCCCCCGAATATGTACCCCCATCAGCTGCTACTTCGTAGCTGCTGCTTCTTAGCTCTTTTCTCAATTATAAAAATAAGAAATCAGAAAGAGTCCTTTTTTGTATCAGTTCACATAGCCTGATAAATGGGAGTTCTCCTGTCGAAATGTTTGTGCTCATTTAATGTTTACGACTACCCTTGACATTTTATCTGGTTGATTTTTGTGTTGCTATTGTTTTGTTGTAGATTCAGTTGAGTCCTTTGGGAGAAGGGTGGTATAAACGCTTTTCAGACTAAATAAGTGGATTCAACGTTGTTTGCCACTTGAGATTTGAACTGCCTGGCTCTGCGTAACACGCCTGCTAGAATTTCTCAGAAGAGCTTTTAAATACATTTCTTCCTACACCTCGTTCTGTCAAGCTGCGGTTTGCATGTATTGCATCCTGGGCTCATGCATTTCTTTCAGGAACTTATAACAGGGATTGATCTGGAAATGAGAAGATAGCAGCTGATGTAAGATATGTTGGCTAGAGCCAGACTTCCTCCACCCTGCTTCTCACTATATTGAATTTTAACCTCTTACTCACAGCTTACTGAAATGTTAGCATTCACTTTAAGTTAAACGCAATCAATGCCCCTTCTCTGAACGTATCTGCTGGTGTCTGGCATCTTCTGGACTGCTCACACCTTGCGCTGGACCCAAATACCAAATGCCTGCTCCTGGAAACAAATTTCCGGTGATTGACAGAATTTCCGGTGATTGACAGAGTGGGGCAAGTGGGGCATCTGCCCTGGGGCACAAAAATGTTAAAGGGTGGGGTGGTCATCTGATTGCCAGGGAGCCCACTTTCTTTTATTTAAAGTAGTCTCAATTTTTTTCTTCTTCCTTGCCCTGGGTGCTAATTTCCCTTGTTATGGAACAGCTTGATTAATGTCTCTGGGTATGTTTTACAGGTCAATAATCTGCGTACGGTGCGCACAGATTGTACATGCACTGAATGAAATGTGACTAACTGTACCCAGGCACACAAGCATGTCCCACCCCTGCTGTGATCAGAGATCCCTAGAGTGGTATAATGGTCAAACAGGACCTCAACATGTAAAATTGAAACACGCAGGAACCGAGTCATGCGGTCAGAATTAGCCACACTCGCCGAGCCTGGGCGTGTTGTCCTTTCCGCAGTGCGCTCTCGTTTGACCATTGCACCGCTGTGTGGATAGCTGATGGCACTGGAGGTGAGCCAGGCATGCCAGATGTGTGGGGAGGAAAGGCCCGCCCTCGCTCCCCTGCCTGTGTATGGGCTGGGTTCAGAAAAAGGTATCATCCAATCCAGAGGCATTTCTACAGGGAGGGCTAAGCTCCAAGTGTTGCAAGAAGCCTTACCCTGTCATGTAAATCCCTCCTCTCCCTTGCTGCTGTAGCCAGTAAGCAACGCCAGGATGTTGCTGTTCCCTGTGAGGATTGGCTAAAACGGTGCAGGAGCGGTGTGATTTCCACTGCAAAGTAAGGCTTCTTGCAAAACTTAGAGCTTTGCCATCCCTGTAGAAACGCCACTGATCCAATCCAGCAAGTGGAACCTCTTCCAGGGAAGACTGAGCTCCTGGCAGGCTTTTGTTTTCTTCTGCCTGTGGGGAATACAGTCTTTAACACAAACAGTAGCGCACAGTAGCTTTGTTTAGAGGTTCAGGCCCTCACAGGAGAAGAATGGTGTTTTCCATTTCTGGCAAAGAATCAAGGACTGTCTGAGCCCCTGAGATCTGGGTCACTAGCAGTAATTGGGACATTATCATCTCCGAGAGTAAGCCAAAAACATAGAGACCCCCCTTGGCTACTGCCAATAGGGCAGATAGTACTTGAGCATCAAGAATGCCAGGCTACACGCCTAGATTCCCCCATGAACACGATAGGCCAGTCCGCTTCCGAGCATGGCCTCTCCAGCCTTTCAAGGCGTCCAGGCATTCGTGCACCGTGCAAGGAGGACCTGTGCTACTCAGCCTGCATTTAGCATCTCCTTTTGAATCTAATTAAAGCCCTTGCCTTCCAGGAGAGGAGATCAACTCTTTCGAGTAACACTAAATAATGAATGCCCAGGAGCTCATCGGAGCCAACATCAAACACAGTTTAGAAGCTCAATTGACCTCGGTATTGCGCAAAGGCAAAGATTAAATATGAATCTCCTTGCTTTTTCCCCCTCAATGAATTCTTGTGCAGGCAAGAATTCACAGGAAATGCAATTGGAGGGAGGGGTGGGGGGAAAGGCAGCTATGTTGATCCTTGGGGAAAAGGGAAGTCTGAATGGGAAAAGCATCCTCATATTTATGAGGTCTTACACCAAGTCAAAGGTCACAAAAGCACGAGCAAGCTTTGGAGTTTCACAGAAGGCTTCCCAAGTCTCCATTTTTCAAGAACAGAAAAGTAAGAAGGTGTGGTGCGGGACTAAGAGATGCTGTTGCTCAGAGAAGTTTGTCAGATTCACGGCAATGTATCCCCCACAGCACTTTCCTCTGCTCACTGGACAAGAGGCACTTTTTCAAGTGGTGTTCCTCTTATGTTTAGCAGCGGGAGAGTAACTGTCCCTCTTCACCCCTGCACAGTCTTTCTGGTGGCTGTTGCTGGTGGTCTGCCTTTTTTTTTTTAGATTGTGAGCCCTTGTAGATGGGGCGCCATTTAACTTTATTATTATTACTACTTGCCTGTAAAGCGCTTTGTGAACTTCATGTTGAACAGCAGTATATAAGTACCTGTTGATTGAAGGAAGTGGCTTTCCTTTTCAACTTTCACAGCAGAAAGATGTTACTTCACGCCCATCCACAGTTCATTTCATGCCCATCCTTTTTTTTTTTTTTTTTAAGATTGTGAGCCCTTTTGGGACAGGGAGCCATTTAACTTTATTAATTATTATTTTATTATTATTATTTGCCTGTAAACTGCTTTGTGAACTTTGTGTTGGAAAGCGATATATAAATACTGTTGATTGATTGATTGATTGATTGATTGATTGTTGATTGTTGATTGATTGATTGATTGATTGATTGATTGATTGATTGATTGATCCTCCACAGAGCTGAGGGCATTGTATACAGTCATCAGTCTCCACCATTGGCGTTGCCAGCGCAGACGCCGCCCAGAGCAGGAGTCCCCCCCCCCATGCCCTGCAACACCCTCCATACTCCCCTGGAATGACGCACAGCACTTGGAAGTGGTTCGTCTGCGACGTGATAACTTAATCATGTCATGGCGCTCACTAGCAAATTCCTTTTGGTCTGGCCATTTGTGGCCATTCAGAGCGTGGGGGTGGGAGAGCCCACCCACCACCAAACGTGGCACAGGCCTCCCCTCGGCAGGGGCTCAGGTGGTGCACCCAACACCTCCCCCAGGGTGTGACCACTCCCTGTCCCTTGCTTGCTATGGTCTCCCCCTCACAACACCCCTGGGAGGGCTTAGAAAGTGTGACTTGTCCAAGGTCATCCAGTCAGCTTCGTAACTGAGCAGGGAGGAGGATGTGACCCTCTGGGATCCAAGCCATAGCCCAGCAGCCATTGCACCAGGCTGACCTTCACATTTGCTACCTTCTGGCACGGTGGGGATGTCAGCATTCTATGCCAGTCCCCCATGTCTAAATACGGCTTCTACTAATGCGCCATTGTCAAAAGTTGGAGAGGACGCTCCTGGCTGGGAGCTGCCTTTTTGGGGGTGCTGTGTAAAATACTGGAGGCTGATGATGCAGCCAATTCTTCGTAAAACCATTTACTTGCTTCCTTATGTACTCAAGAAAACGTTGTAAGGCTCCTGCCCTTGAGAGCTAGTAAGACAAACACAAAAGGAGCAGAAGGAGACACAGGAGAGTTCAGAAGATGGGATCAGTGAGAAGCAGGTGGAGGTGAATTGTGATGAGGCTCAGGAGGAAAAAGCCTTTTCTGAATAGGCAGATCAAGCAGAGGAATTTAAAGGAGGTATCCTGATAGCTATGAGGCTCCTCTCATCCAATCGGTGAGGTCCAATCCATAAGAACATAAGAAGAGCCCTGCTGGATCAGGCCAAAGGCCCATCTAGTCCAGCTTCCTGTATCTCACAGTGGCCCACCAGGTACCCCAGGGAGCCATGAGACAACAAGATGTTTGCATCCTGTTGCCACTCCCTTGCACCCGGTACTCTGAAGTGGCCTACTACTAATGTAAGGAGGTTGCACAGTCCTTCATTGCCTATAGCCCACGATGGACTTTTCTTCCAGAAATCCGTCCAATTCCCTCTTAAAGGCATCTAGACCAGATGCCATCACCACCTCCTGTGGCAAAGAGTTCCACAGATTAACTACCTGCTGGGTAAAAAAGTACTTCCTTTTATCTGTTTTAACTCTCCCAACCCTCAGTTTTAGTGGATGCCCCCGGGTTTTGGTGTTTTGAGAGAAGGAAAAGAACATCCCTCTATCCAAGGTTGTAATGAGCAGCCATCCAGTTATTAAACCATACGGCAAATGAACTGTGTTGTCAAAAGCAGAGACAATTCTTTTAAAAACACGGAGGGCATACTCAAATGAGGAACAGCTTGAATCCTGGCAAGTGAGATGTAAAATAGCTACAGATCAGATCAAGCCAGAGTTGGAGCTGCTCACATCATCATGCTAATAATTATTCTCCACCCTGACCATTATAGTCAGAATGTGGGAAGCCTGCCAGAGCACGGCAGTCAAAAGAGCACAGGGGAATAAAAGATGCCCTCTGGGGACACTGAAGAGAATCTAAAATGATTTTTTTGTGTGTGATCAGACTTGACTGCAGAGAGCTTTAGAGGAATACCCATACAAATGCATCCTGCGAGAGGCTGGAGAAACAGTATGTATAAGATCGAGCATTGTGGTTGAGGTACATGGATCTTAAAAGGTAAAGGTAAAGGTTTCCCCACGACTGGATGGTCTAGTCGGGGCGGTGCTCATCTCCGTTTCAAAGCCTGTAGAGCTGGCATTTTGTCCGAGGACAAGCTTCCGTGGTCATGTAGCCGGCATGACTATACGCCGTAGTGCACGGAATGCCATTCCCTTCCCACCGAAGTGGTCCCTATTTATCTACTTGCATTTAGGTGCTTTCGAACTGCTAGGTTGGCAGGAGCTGGGACAATCAACGGGAGCTCACTCGGTTGCACAGTCTTGAACTCCCAGCCTTCTGGTCGGAAAGCCCAGCAACAGCTGTTTAACCTGCTGCGCCACCACGTCCCTTACATCTGGATCTTACATCTGAGTAAACATACAAAGGATTGCTCTCAAATATAACTTCTCTATTTATTTGGGATTTTTAAGAATTCCCCCTTTCCATTTTTATGCATTCGTTATTGCAACCCACTCGGAACATTTGAGATGCTTGATCTTGAAATGAAGCACAGTACATACCAAAGCAGAAAGAAGTGGTGGTGGTGGTGGTGGTGAAACGGAAGACATTTTAAATTTTTGTGGGGACGCAACCTTAACCAATTTTCCAGCACTGGGATAAGGGCAATACAGCTCCGAGGTGAGGGAAGAAACATTCTCTTAGCTTGAGGAGGCCTCTGTGACTGCCCCTCCCCCAACAGCAGGATGCAGCACATGCCCCATTGGCACAGCTATGTCAGTGCTGGAAAGTTGGTGAGGATTGTGCCCTATGTTGTGTAGTGTGGCTATGGAGTGTAGCCACTGGGGTGTGTGTGGCATGACTAGCTCCTACACTTAAACTCCTACCAGTGAGGGTAAGCCACGTGCCAGTCTAAGCTCAGTATGTAGCAGCGTTGGGAGAGAACAAGGAATTAGGCTGACCCTTTTGTGGTCGTTTGATCTCCTGAACTCCCTCCTGCTCCTTGAGCAGCAGCCTGTTGGAGGGGAAGGAAGCAGGTGCAGCTTTTCTAACCACTTAGTTCTCTGCCAGGAAAAAACTTTACCTGCTTAATTTTGATGTGACAGGCTGCTGTGAGAAGACCCACTTGGAAAATTCTCATCGTCATGGTTAACAGACTGCAAATACTGGTTCTCTACATAAATATGACACTGGAGGAAATAAAACAGATTCCTCTCCCATTACCCTCACCAGAAATAAAACAGATTCCTTTCCCATTCCCCTCCCGTTTGCTGCCTTATTGGGGATTAGGTTTTGGAGCATAATGGAAATGCCAGATGCTACTGGGCTGGGGGGGGGGGAGAGCTGGTGTGTGCCGAATCCCTGAGATGGCAGCTCTTTGCCACTAGGTGGCGCACACATATTTCCTTGCAAAGACCCTAAACCTTGAAAGATCAGGGATGAAAAATACTGTAAATGCATTTAGAACCATTTCTTGTAAAGTCTTGTCCACTCATTCAAGACATGATTCATTAGCGCCTTGTATATTGGGTTGCCGACACTTGAGCTAACCCTGCTCTTCTGGCTTTTCTAGCAACCTGAATCACATAACTGTAGCAGGTGAAGTTTCTTCCCTATTCCTTGGTCTTTATTTCTGGAAAAGCTCTGACCGGTTTCATGATAGGGCCTCTACCACTGATATCCACCCCTCCAGCCTGCTCCCTGCCCTCCCCCAGAAACCTCCCCTTCCCTTAACAAGGAGTTAATCTGTGGAACTCCTTGCCACAGGAGGTGGTGATGGCATCTGGTCTTGATGCCTTTAAGAGGGGATTGGACAGATATCTGGAGGAAAGGTCCATCGTGGGCTATAGGCTGTGACCTTGTTGGTGGGGGAAACCTGGTATACTCCAAATTTCTGAGCCTTGAGCCCTCTCCTCAGGTACAGCTAGTCTCTTCCAGACTCC
>JAJKFI010000015.1:10444318-10472964 GCA_029204185.1 Lerista edwardsae | reverse complement strand
CTCAAGAGTATTCCTATCACTTGGTGCTTCTAGCTGCACCTTAACATAGGCAATGATGGATTGTGCAACCTCCTTACAAAGGTGGTGGGCTACTGGTACCGGGTGCAAGGGAGTGGCAACAGGATGCAACAGGATCTTGTTGTTTCATGCCTCCCTGGGGCGCCTGGTGGGCCGCTGTGAGATACAGGAAGCTGGACTAGATGGGCCTTTGGCCTGATCCAGCAGGGCTCTTCTTATGTTCTTATGAACTTACTGACACTGGCAGAGGAGCAGCTGGCACAGATGCTGCACCTCTGGCCATTTGCACCAGGAGCCCAGAAGTGCGTGATGCCCAGAGAAATGATGCTTGGGTATTGTCCTCTTTATTACCGTAGCCCTTAACATTAAAAACGCTGGCTGCTTTGTATTGCTGAAGAAGCCAGTTCAGGCATTAGACCGTGGTGAGTTTGCTGCCCAAGTACCGTGAACGGCTACTGTGAATGACTATAGGATTTGCCTTGCAGAGTTGTCAGAATAGAGTCTAGATTTGATGCAAGAATCCTAATGCTTCTTAATGGCTGAAGAAGACTCCTCAGGGGTGCAGTCTGAGAAAGGAGTGCTGGCAGACTGCGGAGAAGCAGCTATTGGCATTGGGGGGTGGGGGAGAGAGAGAGACAGTGTGCTGGCGGTTGTCTGAAGACTCCTTGAGATCCGGGGTCTCTCTTGGGATGTGATGATGGGTCGCAGGTTTGCTACATATTTCCTCGACTTGTGAACCATTGAAAGAGCTGTTCATGCTACCAAGAGCCCATCAGTGAAAGAAACTAAGGGCTCAATCCACGTTTCCAGCAGTGATGCAGCCACAATGGAGACCCAAGTTAAGGAACAAATGTTCTCCCACCTGGAAAAGGCCGCTGTGACTGACTCTCCTGCCCCCATGCAAGGTGCAGCTTAGGCCGTGGTGGCAGAGATGTATCAATGCTGGAAATTTGGGTAGGCTTGGGCCAAAGCCTGGTAGTGCTCCCCCACCCCCCCACACAAATAACTTCTTACTGCTTGGGGAAGTGAAAAGCACATAAACTTGAAGAAGAATAAAGCACAACAGAAAAACATGAGGACTGACAAGTAATGAAGGCCGGAATCCATGGAGATGCCAAAATAAGGAGAATAGCAAAACACGAGATGCAAAACCGGCTGTCAGATTTAACAGGGAATCCATTCTAATGCAATTAATGTTTCCAGTTCCCTTGGCAAGCATTGCAAAGGAGCAGGTTGGCTTGTTAATCTGCTGGCCATACTGAATGTGATTAGATAACTGTTTAGGAGCATTATTGATGACACATTCTGCACAGCGTTTCAGAGTCCAAAATAACCAACTGTTAGCATCATGTGGCACTTAGGAAGCCCTGGCCACAAAGTCACTGCTAAAATCTCAGATAGGTCAGACAGAAAGAAATCCTCTGTGGACTCAGACTTCTGTGCCAATTGCCGGCTGGTCACAAGTCTTCTTTCCAGCAAGTTGCTAGAGCTGCTGTTAAAAGCACAAGAACAAAGATGATTTGAAAAGGTTGGCAGCCATAGGAATGGGGCAAGTCTGCTCACTTTAATAAAACTTGAGATACAGGCATAGGCGCCATCTTGGGGGGGCTCTGGGTCTTTCAGCCCCCACGGGCTTTTTCCGTGGGGGCAGAGCTCCCATGTTAACGCCAGCCCCCTCCGCATCCAGCACCCACAGCTAACCTGCACGGTCTTTGGGAGGCAGACTAGTGAAGCGCATGATGCCATTTTGACTCCTGGTGCGTGTGCACGACGTCTGCTCTCCTAACCGAGGGAGCTCCAGAGCCCAGGTCTACCCATTATAAGTATAGCCAGTAGACCTGGGCTCCGGAGCCCACGTCTACCCGCTATAATGTAATTTAATTTAAAGTTGGGCGTGGCTACGTCATATCAGGTGGCATGGCCACATCAACATCAGGGGCATGGCCACAGGCACCCCCCCGATTATAAAAGCAAGTCGGCGCCACTGGATACAGGGAAAGTCCAATTAGACAAAGCAAATCACTCTGATCAGCACATAGGACACTGAACCACCAATAGGGACCATTCCACTTATGAAGAAACTAAAAAAGCTGGGAATTGACCTTGACCTATTAGGCTAGATAAGTCAGGAGAAAGCATTCCAAACAATCAAAAGGAGAATCCTGGATACTGAATACCAGGATTTTCTGAATGCTGCAAACAAAAGGTGCTCGCTGTTACTTCTGAATACTCCCATTAAAACAGGCCAAATGGCTGCCTTTTTCCCCTCCTTAAAAGGGCCAAAAGAACCAAGAGCATACCCATTAGCAAGGTATAATGTTTAGTTCTTCCATCTGCTGATTTGTATGGCAGATTTAAAGGACTGCCATACTGTACGCCGAAAGGAGTTGTCAGTGCAGGAGGGATATAGAAACTGTATCACATCCGCTTTTTGATTGTTCGCTTCTCGAAGAGCAGAGATCAAAGTTTCTAGATGCGATTTTGGCCAGCTTGAGTATTTGGATGGATGAGACCAAGGTTAGGTTTGTTCTATCTACAGAGGTGGTTGAAATAGTGGGGAGAACGGCAGCTTTCCTGAGTCGGATTAATGAATACTAGAGATACTTAAGGGACATGATGGCGCTGTGGGTTAAACCGCTGCTGCTGAGCTTGCTGACCAGAAGGTTGGCAGTTTGAGACCACGTGACGGAGTGAGCTCCCGTTGCTTGTTCCAGCTCCTGCAAACCTTGCAGTTCAAAAGCACGTAAAAATGCGAGTAGATAAATAGGTACCACTTTGGTGGGAAGGTTACAGCGTTCCATGCGCCTTGGCGTATAGTCATGCTGCCACATGACCACGGAAGCTTGTCCTTGGACAAACGTCGGCTCTTTGGCTTAGAAACAGAGAGGAGCACCACCCCCTACAGTTGGTCACAACTAGACCATTCGGTCATGGGGAAACCTTTACCTTAGAGATACTTAACTACTGTAATTAAGGGGGGTCAGTGAGGAACATATGTAATATACTGTGCACTGTGTATGCCAATAAAGGTTTTATCTGTCTATCTACATAGGATGCATGCAAATTGTGCCTGAAGCCCAGTAATGGAAGTTGAACAAATGCAAGTTGTTCCAAAGGGAAAACTAGAGTAGGAGAAAGAGACCGGTTCCACTTCTAGGCAGTGCTGGAGTGGTAAACTCTGAAGTGCAAGAGCTTTACTATGCTCACCAAGATGATATACAAAAAAAAATTCATTATGAGTGTTTTCTTCTCCTGTCAAGCATGCTTTGAAACCTATTATACTTCATTTAAAGATGTAGCTCATTTCATCCCAGGACTCTTGGGCTGCCATACTTTAAAACAAATGTATAAAACACTTTTTTTTTTAAAAAGGACAATTAATACGTATTCCAGATAAAAATGACACATTGCTTGTTTACACAGGGGCAAGTCCCACTTTGTTCAACAGGATTTATTCCCATGTAAATTTGCATAGGATTGTAGCATTAATGTAAAAAGAGCTATACTTTCTCGCCGAGAAAACCCTTGGGAAACAAACATATTCACTAGGCAAATTTCTCAGTTGGCCTCCTGCTGAACCTGATGTGTCTTTCCACTGAGATCCTTTGAAAAAAGCTTCACAGGCAGTACTTGAGCGCTCCTGCTGCTAACAGCGCTGCTCCTCCTGCATGAGAAGTTCCAGAGCTCCCCTCACCCACCATTGACTGCACCCCTGCTTATAGATGGAGACAGGAATGCCACTTGCATGCAAAATTAAAAACCCAGCCTGCCTTTCTCCTGTGTCTTTAACAGCAGCTTGGCATAGAAGAATCATCAGGTGATGCTTCTCATGGCAAAGAGATAAATATGAGCATTTGCACAGGCCAGCAGATGAAGCTAGTGTTAAAGACAAAGGTCAGGAACTGGTAAGAGCTGGCAACGAAAGTGGAAAAACTCAGCCAGCATAACATTATTTATCTAGGATGGGGAGGCACTTGTAGACTTTCCATGCTCTTGTCAGATTCCACCCCTGATTTCTAAGTAATTTGTATCACTCTGACTGCCAGATCCTACACTTGTTTACAGTACTTGGAATTGTGCCCCACTGACAGCACAATCCTAACCTGGAGTTAGACCGGCAGTTAGGCCAGCAAAGTTTGACCTGCACAAAGGACACTGTAAAGTATGTCTGGACCACTCTTGGAGTCAGAGAGGCCAGCACGCAGACATGTGCCATCCTCCCTGACTCCAAGAGTGGTCCAAACGTGCTTTATGGTGGCCCTAGTGCTGGCCAAACTTTGCTAGCCAAACTCCAGGTTAGGATTGCGCTCTGAGTTCAGTAAAGGGATCTTTAGTGGGCGCAGATCCGAGGAGCACATAGGGGAGGCTGGAGCCTCCCCTACGGTAAGGGACTGCACGGTCCCTTGCCACGGAGTCTCCAGCCTCCCCCCACCCAGCATCGGCTATGACACTGGCCAGCCAGCCTTGCCATTCCAGCGCTGGGTAGAAGTGCGCCCTTAATGTATTAAGTAAATAAATAAAGGTTTTCTGATTAGTCATAATGTTTGATAAAATATAGATATTCCAATGTGGTCTGTTCCATTGCATTCAGCATTACCTTTCCAATGATATATAACATGATGGTATTGTTTGTACTTAGCAAGGTTTTCACAATTTTGGCCACTAGTGTCAAGCTCAGCTTGTTGTCCCTTTAAAGCTCGTTGCTCGGAGAAGTTGCTACCCCCTGCACCCAGCGGTGTTATGCTGCCGGAACACTGGGCAGGACATCCGGGTGATCGACAGCCCGCCCACCGCGTTCCGCAGCGTTCCGCCATTTGCGTAACATACGCAAGCGGCGTAATTGGTTAAGCAAACGGCAGAACGCTGCGGAACGCTACGGGCGGGCTGTCGATCACCCGGATGTCCCGCCCAGCATTCCGGCAGCATAACACCACTGCCTGCACCCCCTTAGCGACTCCACTGATCAAGAAACATGGCTGAAGATCTTTTTCAGTTTTAAGAGTAGAGCCAATATAACGTATATAGTATTTTGCTTTTGGCACTTCCCTCATTACCTTGCCCATCTGTGTTTTAATCCCTGTCCCTTTTATACATCTGACTTTTGGGAGCCCACGTTTGTTTAGTCTTCCACATCATTCTTCAGTTTCCATCAATGAATTCACTTTGCTTTCACCAAAGGTGGAAGAAGTATGTGCCAGATAGTTTCAGTTCAAAACACAAGTGGAAATTATTCATGCCAAAAATGGGTGCTAAGCAGCTCGTAACATCTTGCCTATATCATGCATCCAAGTTTCATATGGAATACACAGTTACAACTAACAATCTGCTAGTTAAAGGCTTGAAAGACATCCATAATTATTAGGCAGAAAATATGCAAAAATGAACTGATTTTTTGTAAGGGAAAAACAATAATATATTTTTGTGGCTAGTTTGTGAACTGAAAAGTTGGAACTCGCTTCTAGTGCCTTCTTTAATTACTTCTGTATCCTGAATTGAGTAGAAAATGGATAGGCACTAGCCATTTATCCAAAAACTTCCCCAGCACACTTCTCCACTACGTTGTGGTGCTTTAGTTGGTCCTAGCATTTAAAAGTTGTATAATGGACCAATACGGCTACTTATGATTTTTGTGTTTTGGGAAATACCCAATTTAGCCACCCAGAAAACTGGAGGAAGATGACCTTCTACCAGTTGACAACGAATCTGCTCGCTTCGGCAGCACATATACTAAAATTGGAACGATACAGAGAAAATTAGCATGACAATGAGACTTCATTTTGCAGGGATACTGCCCTTACAACCACTGGGTATTACTACCCAATTTTGCCTCTATTAAGCTGGTATACCTTCTAAAACAAATGTTCTGCTTTCCTAATACAAAGTGTGCCTTGTTTCACTTTAATTCTGCTGTTTGTCTTTGCAAATGATCCAAGTGGTTCACTTGGTGCTGGAAGAAAGTCTGCTAGATTTTATACTATATGGTTTTATAGTTCAAACCAAAGGGTGGAACAACCATTGTTGTCCTTTCTTTCAGTAGTCCATGCATGCAACCTGAAATCTATTGTGAGCCTAGCATGATCTAATGTAATCTAATAAAATTTGCAGAACATCCATTGTCATTCAACAGTCAGAAGCCCAACTCATTCATCAGCTATTTTAAGTTGTGATCATCTGTTGTTGGTTTTCAATGAGCCATAACATGAAATAAATCGTTTCTCAGAGATGGAGCAGGTTTTACCTGGGAAGGCAAAAAGCTGTCTAACAGCGCCATCCTATTAGGCACTTAGTGCTGATGGAACGTCGTTGCATCAGTGCTATGGCATTAGCGCCGATGCGGGGGTGCTGAGCAGCATCCCTACGTCGGCGCTAAGCCAACAGGACCGGCGCTGCTGAAGCTGGCCAGCATGATGGAGGCGCCATGATGGGGCGACGCAAGGATTACTGGGTGGGTGGTGGGGGCAGGACTTGGGTGGGCTCGTGGATTATTAACTGAATTTCTATACTGAACATGGAACCTTTGTAAACAATCAGCTTAATTGGCTTTGCAATATGAACTTTGTGTTTGTGGGTTAATTATCACTCTCCTTCACCTCCTTTTCATCAGTGACACTGAACAACTCTTAATTTCAGTTTCTGGAAGTATTCTGTTGCGTGGCTGATGTGACAAAGTGGCATGAGTATTTTTTTTTCTTTTTCCCTTGCTGTTCACATTTACATCATACCATTTAACACGGAAATCGAAATACATGCCAAATCAGTGTACAGCCACTGACTTACTTAAACACGGGTCAGAGTCGGGTTTTTTTCCATAGCTTTACTCTCTCAGAAATGTGCAACATCAACATAATAGTGTTATCAAGAAAACAGAAAAAAATAACTTAATGTATATAGGATTTTCAGACTTGTCAAACTTTCAACAATTGGCTTTTTGTTAAGTTTTGAAAAAATCAGCACATTTGTTAATCAAATTAACTTAAAAAGTAGCTTTTCAAAATAAAAGCAATGCTTTAAATAAATATAGTCTCTTATATCCATAGAACACCCATTTCTAGTAGAGGTAATGCAAATACATACTCAAGCATTTAGAAGACCAAAGTATAGGAACACCGTTAAGAATATTTGAGCCAGGACTACTAAGAATAGTAAAAGGGAGACTCATTTTGTTGTGGTTGCTTTCCAGCTTCTTCATGAATAGTAAGAAACAGGACTGGCGGAACACAGTTGTTCTATCCTCAACATTTCAACAAGAGTTTATGGAACATGATATTGAGAACTCCTGATAGCTATTTGATCTTTCAAGCGATTTCTTTCTGCTGCTATGCCTCTTGTGCAAGAAGTGGAAAGTTGTCCCCTATGCTTGTGGCCCAGTTCATTCAATCAAATTGGTATGGGGAGAACGCTGTTTGAGAGGACCAGGGCGAAACTGGACTGGCACTGGAATAGTCGAGTTCAACGACTTGCCGCTCAGTCTGCACGTACTGCCCAAGTAACCCATCATTAGCTTTGTGGCGAGGTAGTCTGGTTCAGCGAGCCTCCCTTGAAAAGGACAGCAGAAAGCTGTCATGGGGCTGCTCTCGCCTCAGGCTACATTTCATCGGGGTGTGTGTGTAAATTCTCACAGTCCACTGTGATGTTTGATAAATATTTAGTATATGACAGATAATGCTGAGAAAACCACAACTAGGCTGGGAGAGAGAAGGCACGAGAATCGGGAATTACTGCAGAGTGATGTACAATGCACAAGTCTCTCTTCTGCCATTCTCAGGTTACTTTTCTTGGATTTTCAGACCACAGAGTGACTCCTGAAGGGGTGGCGTTGCGGGCCCGCCAGGTTGGGGCCCACGCGGCCAGTCTGATCCATGAGCCCTGAACTGTATTAGTGACAGCGATAGCGCCCAACGTACCATCAGGGGTGGGCAGGGGGAGCCAGGAGAAGCCCAGTGCAGGGCCCCAGCAATCTTGTGCCAACACTGGACTTCTCCTTGGAGGTGGCCAATCTGAGATGAACTGTGAGAAGCAGCCCTTGTTCACATGACTTAGGCAGGAGTGTTCATATGAATAAAGAAAGCAGAATTAAGACCTCTGAGTTCTAACTCAAGCTCACAGTTTGTGAAATCTTCCTTCAGGTCATGGCACTAGAAAATATTTTGGAACTTCTAAAGATATCCTTCATATTCTATTGTGTCTAAAGAACACTCAGTATATCACACTTCATAACCAAAGCCTGCAAAAGCACACGGTCCACGGCAACACACACGCCTGGCAGAACTCAACTGCAGCCCTACCTTTCTTGAATGAAATAAAGTGACCTATTTCTTCCATTAATATGCATTACATGGATGCGCTTCAAATTGTGACTAGCAAAAAGTCAATGGGATGTTCATCAGAAATCCAATTGAGATCTATCACAAAATTCTGACTGTTTAATATTTCATCAGCCTAATTTAATGGGAAAATTAATTATTTACCATTCCTACTATGCTGCGGAATCCATTATTAATTTGTGCCAATGAAAGCTGGGGCGGGGGGTGGGGGTAAGGCAGGTTTGCTGGTAAAATCTCTGTTATGCTGTTGGAACAGCACAGTGTATTAGAAGTTTGCCATTGAAATGACAGCACAGTCTAGTGAATCAATGTGTTATGTACTCTCCATAGCCATCTAGATCAGAATTATGACAATCTGATCCAAGAAGGCAGAACAATAAATAAGGAAAGGGGCTTATCATTGGTGACTTATGACAGAGTTTGTACAAGCTCTCCTCATACAGACACACAAACAGAGCCTGGATTTATTTGAAATGCCACGACTAGAGAGTTTAAATTTGAATAAAATGAACTGCAGCAAAACACTGGCATTGTGAGGGTTGTAATACTTCTGGCGCCCGGTAGAGGGCGTGCCACTCGGTGTGTGTGTGTGTGTGTGTGTGTGTGTGTGTGTACACGTACTTTAAATGCAGTAAAAAAATAATTTAGGGCTATTGAACTACATGACGTGCCAGGCAGCGCTGGCATCTTTTCACAGTCTCCCATTCTCGTCCCCAATCTCCTTTTCTTCTATGGCCTCAAGGCTTCGCTTGGACTTGACATCCGGAGTCCCGCTTCCAGTTTTGCTCAGTCCACATGACAAGCAAGCCAGCTGGATCTGCTTCATGTTCTCTATGGCTTCATTCTTGGCATTCTTTAGGAGATCCCCTTGCCCCTGAGAACGTACAACACAGAGAGAAAGAAAAGAGAAAAGTCATGAATAAGACAAACCCTTCAAGGTGTAGTGTCGGGCTGGTTCTCCTCATGCCTCCATTAGCATTATTTTTGGTGACGGCATAAGGTAGGCAGACATCTGGCTTGACTTCACATCTGCTCTGGGGCCTGCTCTTAATTTCGGCTCAGACAGCAGGCAGTGAAATCTGGCAGCTCTGTGCAAGTTCTTCCCCTTGAGTTAACTTAAGAGGTTCTACAGACTACAGCAAACAAGGCTGGGTGGGCTGGTCTCTCAGACTTGGTATATTAGGAGCTATTAGCTATGCGAGAGGCTTATTTTTGCCTCTCAAAGCGATCTGACAGCTCTATCAAAAATGGCCAGAGTCCAGCAGACAGACATGTGCCTTTAAGTCCAATAGGAAACCACCTGGAGAAGACTGCTAAGAGCAGATGCTTAGAAAGCTTTCTGGGGAACCTGAAGATCAAAGTAAGACAGAAGTTTGCGCTGATGCTCACTAGTGGTTCGGCTTATTAACAACCACTTATGTTCTCTTTTCTTATGTTTATAATATAATAGCAGCAATGGCCTCGGTCAGGGTAGTCCAACATAGTGGCCCAAGGGCTGCATGCAGCCCTTGAGTTTTGGCAGCCATTGACAACTCTGCCACACCCACCAGCCTCCTGCCTCAGCGGCTTTTCAATCTCCTTGTCGGGCTGTTCCGGCCAGTGGCGGTGCTAGGGGATGCGGGACACACTGGGTGACATGCACATAGGGCAGGGTGACGCCACTACTGGCCCAAATTGTAAAAGCAATGTATTTTCAAATAACACCATCAGGTTTATTATATCATTATATGTATAATTTACAGTTGTTTAAATATTTAAAATTTATATTTGTGTTTATATTTAAATTATAAATATATATAATTTGCATTTATTTAAATATATAATTTTCTGTAATTTAAATATTTATATTACATATGCATAATTTACAGCAGAATGCAATGAAACAAAGCACGTTGAAATATCAAATGTTGATAGACAAAAAATCAAAACACTCAAAGCTGACCAATGAAACTGATTGTTCTGAGAATCAATGTGGTATTGTTATGGCACAGTAGGGAACCAAAAGGTGTTGGTATGAGTCAGCTCTCATTTCCATGTATCAGATGTATCCATGTATCTCATTTCCATGTATCAGAATGTATTGAGGCTGTTCTAGAAACCAGTGCAGGTAAACATCCAAGGACAATTTTGGGGGGTGGGTGGGTAGGGAATTCGTAAGCCTCCCTTATTTTCAACTTGCACCACAGAATGTTTTAGCAGAGCATTCGTTGTAAAGCAGCTAGGTAAAGGTTTCCCCATGACCAAATGGTCTAGTCGTGACCAACTGTAGGGGGCGGTGCTCATCTCCGTTTCAAAGCCTGTAGAGCCGACATTTGTCCAGGATAAGCTTCCGTGGTCATGTGGCCGGCATGACTCTACGCCGTAGTGCATGGAATGCCGTTCCCTTCCCACCGAAGTGGTCCCTATTTATCTACTTGCATTTAGGTGCTTTCGAACTGCTAGGTTGGCAGGAGCTGGGACAAGTGACAAGAGCTCACTCCATTGCGCAGTTTAACTCCCAGCCTTCCAGTCAGAAAGCCCAGCAGCAGCGAATTAACTGCTGCGCCACCACGTCCCTTTACACCACGTAGTAAAGCAGCTACAGGGGAACAATTGCATATGGACTTCTAAAAATATAAGCTTCAATAATAGAATGGAGAAATCTCAAGAATACACAAATATGGGTGGAACTACATGTTATAAGAAACAAACACTAGCTGCCCAGCAGCTCTCTACTGAATCCATCCCTTCCCCTTCCATACCATGACTGAGCATTACCCTGTCCCTACAATGTAAAGGGAGGAAAAAACATGGTATAGTGACGTCAGAAACAGAACAGCTAAGAATTCTGCCACCTCAGTCTTCTACGTAATTCTAAATTCTGAGTAATGCATAGTTCTACACATCTGTCCCCACCCTAATCATCCTCTCCCAGCAAAATCTGGCACTTGGTGACAACCCATCATGCTTCTGTCCACTGACACAAACTGCTTCATTCACAGAATCACTCCTGTCCTGGTAAACAAGTGCAGAAACAATGGTAGCTGGCAAGTTGGGCACCAGAAAACAATGCTTGGGAACAATAGGCACTGGAAATACTGGCTTGAGCTAGGATTGCATCATAGGCTAATACCATCCAGGCCGATTTAGCCATTCTCCTAAACAGCATGGTTAGACAAAAGAGCTCCTGTCCCACTGGAGGGTCAGCTATGAGGTATCTTTCTCAGGAGGGGGCCTGTCCCCATCACATCACCTCCTTTGTACATATCCTTGACGTATCACTATAATCGAAGCCACTAGGCTGCTTTACAAGTTGTACACAGAAAGCAGTACCAGATAGCAGGGGTTCCCGAACTTTTTAGAGGCCCCAGAGGCTGTTGCCTCATTTGTAAATGCCGATCAGTGTGGCTATAATGATTTCGCAGCAGTGCTCTCCCACCCTCCAAAAAATAGCAACTTGTTTAACCCTTGAGGCGCATAGCCTAATCCACCCTGTTAGTTTTCCAAATATGCATGCACATAACTAAATAAGAGTTCCCATATTGTTAACATGCAGCTAAAATCCTTTGATGCAGCTTGAACATGCAATTGAAGGCGCAATCCTAATCAACTTTCCAGCACTGGAGTAAGGGCAATGTAGCTCCAAGGTAAGGGAACAAACATTCCCTTGAGGAAGCCCCCCTAACTGCCCCCCAACTACACAATGCAGCACCTGTCCCATTAGCACAGCCATGTCAGTGCTAGAAAGTTGGTTAGGATTTGGGCCTGAGTGCGTACATCAAACCACATGGGTTTAAAGTGTACACAGCATTTCACATAGCCCTACTTTTGCATCCTGTGTTGTCAGCTAGTCCAGACTTTCCAATAAGGCCTACGTTTTCTTATGGGAGGACATTTTGTGTTTTGTAGAAGGGTTGCCAACACCTGATCAGAACAACAAACCAAAAAGTTTCAGGAACAAAATAGTTTTCCCATTGGTTCTTCAAAGCCATTGTTATCTTCACAGGTGTACAGGTGGGAGAAAGCAGCAAAACTACTTTCCACTGGCAATTGCATTAATCGTGGGGCCACAGGAACGTAACCTTTGCTACCCACCAGTGTTCTAGGGAGAGTGGCACCACTGTCATCAAATCCATAGCAAAGCAGATTCCAAGGGAAGTTTTATCTAAGAAAAACATGGGCAGATTTAGAAGAAAAGCAGCCAGCTTAAAGGGTTAGAACTATTTTTTAAGATATGTTATAAATGGTATATCTCTGATATTTCAGAGTGTTCCAGGCAAATACATTCCTGTGTTGTGAGTGAATTCTGACAGCACAGCCATCAGCTGACAAGAAATCACTACATTGTGTCAGTGATGCAGTGCCATTCCATCTGTCTACACATGGCATTTAGCGTTGATCCACATAGGAGTATATGAATGATTTGCAAACATTTATAATTGCCAGTTAGTTTTCTGCATGATGCCCAGGTAATTCAATGATACAATCTGTTGCTGGCAGTATCACACTCAGGATGGCTTGTGAGAGTCATTCAACAATAGAAAATGCATGAGTGATTCTTCCTCCTTCATCGCTACTTTCCATGTCTCATGCAATGCATTTTATCCCCTGACCAAAATGTGTGATCTGCCTGCCCGAGGGAAGACATATTTATGCATCCTTTCCCCTCACTGAAGTAACAGAGGAACCCTGCATATTTGATGTCACATGTTGATTTTCTACTCTACAATGCATATATTGAACAAGTATACATGAGGCAAAAGCCCAAAGGTTCACTTATCATATGTTACCACCTATTTTATGCTAATTTCTATGTGGCAGTGGTTCTCAAACTGTAGGTCCAGGACCCACCAGTGGGTTGTGACCCAATTTTTGGTGGTTCTACTTGATGCTGTAGTGCATAATGAGATTTGCAGCCCTAGCTTTGGAAACAATTAGTTGCTCTCACAGGCAAGTATTTTACTCGGTATCTCTTTCATAAGAAGAATGGTGGCAAAGCAGTTTCTGTTTCTTGGTGCAAAAAGTAATAATCACTGAATTAGAGACTGTGCACCAAACTTTCTTTTCTGAAGTATGTTCAAATGGTTTAAAAAACAAAAAACAGTACAGGCATTCCCTCCCCCCTCCCCATATCCACAGATTCAGTTATCTCAGGATATGTAACATTAGTGTAGCTGGGGGGGGGCACTGGAGTCCCATGACCCCAGGCGGACTTCTTTGGGGTGTGGCCCTGTCCCCTCACTCGCCCCCGACTCCTCTGAAAGTGACTAGAACTGTGTTCCGGTCATGTCCAGAGGGTGTTCTGAGACACGAGGATGCCGACTGGGTCTTCCCTGGGCCTCAGAAAGCCTTCTAAGGCCCTCGGGAGGCCTTAAAAAGTCATGTCTGGTTTTCAGAAAAACCCAGAAGTGACGTTTTAAGTCCTTAGAAGGCCATCTGTGGCCCAGGAAGGCTTCCCCCGGGCCTCAGAAGGACTTAAGAGGCCTTACAAATGTCATTTCTGTTTTTTCCAAAAACTGGAAGTGATCTTTTAAGGCCTCCTAAAAGCCTTAAAAGACATTCTGAAGCCTGGGGAGGTCCTGGTCGGCCTCTCCAGGCCTCAGAATACCCTCTAGATGCAAACAGAGCACAGCTCCGGTCATGTTCAGGGGGCACACCTTCCAGCCTCACCACTAATACAGGGAGGCCCTCGCACCCATTATAATACCTTGTTTGTTTTCTTTAATAGCACTTGAAGTCTGGGTGTTTCTTGTTTAACAAAGAAACATTCTTGTTGAACTGAGTTTTTGTTTGTTAGAACCCTACTGGAATTCAGCAGCAATCTAAACCTTTTTGCTAGTTGCATTACTTAAGACATTCTTCATCCCTTGGTCCCTTTGCTCAGCTAATACAGATTCTCATGAATCTTGATAAAACTCGTGGATTATTAATCAGATCCTGCTCCTCTTCTCTCCCATGTTATGCCACCCTTTGACCAAGATTGTGAGCTTGCACCACTACTAGGGTGGGAGATTTCTGAGATGCTTGTATTTGAACTTGTAACATCTTCCCATAATTTCTGAAATAAGACAGAGCATCAAGGGAATGAGTTAAGGCCTCATCACCATAGGCACTTCTAATTCTGCCTGTACTGCACTATATTGTGGTTTGAGCACATGATTATTTGAAAGTCATGCATAACAGACTTAGTGTTTAGTAGTTTATCTTTATGCAAAGGATTGGATAACAAGGACCAGTTCCTCTTGTTGACAGCATTATCAACTTGAATCCGTGGATGAGCAATCACAAATTAGTCACCCCAAACAGAAATTTCAAATCGTCCAATGGCACTCTCAATATTGTGCCTTTCAACAGTTCACATACTTAGTTGAGAACAGGGAGATTTGAGCTTACCCGTGAATTCCCCTTCTCAGTGGCTTCATGGCAGGAATCATTTTCTGAATAACTGCACAACCCTGTGCCATGTGCAGGCCAGGCCAGCACATGCTGCACTGGTTCTAGACATGGCTAAACTGCCATAAAGCACTTCATGATGGCCTAGTAGTTGCTGGTGCTGGCGCAATGGCAGCTGCACACGCTGGCAAAAGGAGCAGAGCGCGTCGAATCAGGAAAGATCCACACGGAGGCAGAAAGGGGCAGAAGGAGGGCAGGGAACGGGTGTAATGGGGTGGGGGGAGGGTGGTGACAGGAGGGGGTGGTGGACAGATCAAGCCCAGGAGGGAGTGGGATTGGGGGCAGCCATGCATGCCATATCTGATCTGCCATATCTCCTGGGCCCAATTTGCTGACATGGATCCACCTGGACTTGCACCAGTTATTAGCTCATGCACGCCCAAGTAGACATGTTGCACAGGCTGGGGCTTACCCCAGGGCAAGAGGACCAATGCCCCCTTGCCTCGAGGAGATCTCTAGCATTCAAGTGTCCCCCACAGGATGCAACAAGGCCCACACTGGCGCTATACTACTGCATCAGTGCAGGGGGAGGTTTGAGAAGGATTGTGATTGTAGTCATCAACCTGGTGACACAGGTTATGATGATTATTATAATCATGCATGTCTCAGGACCAGTCCTAGATCTGTAGGTCCTGAATATGCAGGAAATGCAAACTCTAAAACTGAAGCCCTAACCTGGCCCAGCCACTTAAGCTTACCCTCAATTAACTGTTGCTTATTCTGCTTAAAATGTCAAAAATGTCTACATTCTATTCTAAGCAATGAAGGAATACTTAGTTGTTTCAAAACATGAGCAAATAACGATCGACTACATTCAATAATGTACGCGTACAGCAGTTGTCAGAGTTTTGACAGACAACTGCTTCACACAAACAAGGTGAGAAAGCAAATAACGGGAACACCATACAAGCAAAGGAACGAGGAACAGGTCTCTTATGACAATGCTGACATACTACAGCAAGGAATAGATTCTATAGACACGCTCTTGTTGAGAAGCCATCTGTTTGCTTTGAAAAACTGGTTGTGAATCGAATCTACCAGCAACATTATGTCAACATTCTAACAAAGCAAATACTAGAAGGAATGTGGGGTTAACTCTAAAAATCTAGTTAAACTAAAATAACACTTGGAAATCCGTCATTGCAATAATCTGGGAACACTGAACAACCTTCTTGGCACCCGCATACGCAGAACTCATTATTTCAGTCAAAGAAAAAGTCACATTTCTCTATGTTAGCCTTCCAAGACTCTCACTTCCTTCTGCTTCTAATGTTACCAGTGACTCTAAAAATAAATATCAAATCAAAGTAGGAAAGGGTTAAAGTTGACACTTGGTTAATTGCTAGGTAAGAATGACTAAAAGTTCCTAGTCATCTTTAGTAGAACGTTAAATGGTTTATCTGAAATACACACAACTCTTCAGTCTGGGTATTTCACAAACATTCCTCTGCCCAAACATAATGCAGACCCCCTTTCCGCAACCTTTCAACAGGGCAATTTTTCAGCAATATATTTCATGTTGTCTTCTGACACACATGCAGGGGTCCCACACTTGTCTACCCCATAGTTTATAGTGGTCCCAGTTTGCAAATTTTGGGAACAATTGAAGCTGTGATATCATGGATAATTTGAGAAAATTTAGTTAACCATAGCAGAGGTGGGGTTCAAAAAGCAGTAGACTTGCATAATGAGGCTTTAGACCACCCTCTGGTATGACAACACTGGTGTACAATGCAAATTGTGCAGGTTGGTTGGACCTCTTTCTGTTGCCCTGTAAAATTATATATCGTTTGTTTCACAATGGCGCACAAAGGAGATGCAACAGAGTCTCAGATCTGTGCTACTTACAATGGTACAGCCAATCTCTTACATACAAATGTACAGACACATACTAGAAAAAAGTGAATCTAGGGATAAATGAGAGAATAAGCCGATTATATTTCTAGGACTTCAGTGCAGATATTATTCATGAGGGAACCTTTGGCGTTTATTTGCCCTTGGGTGAGCTACCACTCTGACTGATGACTTGCGCTCTTGCAGGTTCTCAATGGAAGTATTTGGCACTGGGGAAAAGCCCAACAACGTCTGCACTGACAGTAAGCAGATTACAAAATGATCCCAATAGCCAAGAGTGTAATCTCTGTACTGAGTTTTGGAAGGTGCGAGAGAGCAGAAGGACTGGTTTAGAGCCATTAAAGCCTCCTCAGTGATCGCTCAGCTGTGTAACCCTGGTACGTTTGAAGACAGGCTTTCACAATCTCTGAAACAAAAGTTCACAGGACATGGACAAGAAGAAACATTTTTACTATGAAAATATACATGAGGTGGGTTGAGCACTCAGGAGAGGTGCAATATAAATTGTTATTCTTTTTGCAGTCTCCAAACAAATACACACAGCTACTTGTCAATCCCCTACCACAAAAAAATGTCACTGCCCATATAGTCATTTCATACACTTTTCTACAGCAATGAGAACAAGGCTGCAATCCTATACTCACTTTCCTGGGAGTAAGCTGCATTGAATACAATGGGTCTTGTGTCTGAGTAGACATGCATAGAATTGCACTGTAAGACAGTGAAGGGTTTCTGCATCTATTGTAAGGAGAAGGGAAAGGAATTGCAGGAGGCAGTGAAGAAAGAAACAGCATTGTACAGTGGGAATCAAAACTGAAAATGAACTGACATGGTTTCTAACTCTCTGATGTGAGGCAGGTTAAGCCATCCATCAGGTTTCGAACCCTCAGCATGCTCTCACTCTCAGGTATAATAGGGAGGTGGGGGTATTCATTCCATTCCAAAATAAACCTCTTACCAACAATAGACCACAACAGGTCATACGATATATTGACCCCTATTTTTTTTTAAAAAAAAAGTCCAGGTCATTCGTCAAGTGACATGGGGATTCTTCCAATCCCCAGGGACTAAAGTCTGGAACCCAATGGAACAAATGAATCCCTGTGCAACACTTTTCCAGACTGGAATATGAGTCTATAGAACTTTAAGGGGTGTCTGGAGACTTTCAGTCCAATCCTACCTAAGTTCCCCCATGCTGATGTAAGAACGCCGTCATGGCTTGAGCTGCATCCTGCGGGGGAATTTAGCAGGTGGAAAGACTCCTAAGGATAAGGGGATACAGTGTTTGTAAGACTCAGCCACCACTGCATTCCGTGTTGACCTGTGCCCATGGATCAGGCCCGGGAAGGGGAATCATATATGGCAGGCACTGGTGCCGCCAATCCCGCCCCCGCCTGGGCCTGATCCGCCCACTCCACTCCCATCACCACCACCCCCTCTGTCTCTACACCCCCACCCAATGCCCCTGCATTGCTCAGTACAGAGCTTACCTGCTCAGGTAATCATGAAGGCAAGTGAACCACACAGATAACAATCTGTAATACAGACTGGGAATGTCCCTTCTACATGTAAATTGCTTGTTAGATGTTACCTCCGCTGCATTCACACTGGAATTTATTTGGAACTGCACCATGAGTAAGAGGAATTGTGCCTCCTGAATTGTGTCTCACCATCTCATTTTCTTGGAAATGCTCCCTCTTTAACTATATCCTGAAAATACTTATTAACATAGTGTTCATATGAAAGGCTTTCACGGCCTGTTTTCAAAGCCTGAACATAAGCTCCAGCTCAGCTCTGGATGTAATAGTGCCTTAACTTTATTTAAAGTGCAAATCAAACATCTTGCAACAAAGGAAGTCTAAAGGAGTTAATTACAAAGCTTTCTCCTTTTCACAATTTTGAAAGGTCTGGCATGAGGATTATGCTAGAACAGGCTTATTAAAGCAGGCAAGATTAGTTTGGCTAATGCCCTAATAGTCTTAGGAGAATTCATTGTACTGTTGACTGGCTGTTTCCAGGCCTAAGGCAGTAATATGAGCAACTGAAGAGCAGAGCAGAGCAGAACAGAGCAGAGCAGAGCAGAGAGAGAGAGAGAGAGAGAGAGAGAGAGAGAGAGAGAGAGAGAGAACCTCCAGTTAACTGTGCCATGGTGCCTCTCACACCATTTTCCAGGTGTTGAAAAGAAGCAGTCAAAAAACATCTGGCCAGACAGAGGAAGAGAGCCACTTACACGCTGGATATTTCCAGCCTCTACTATAACCTACGCATATAAGCTGATGAACAAGTTTAATGATGGATGAGTTCAGTAAAGCAAGAATTAGGACCATAGCTTTGGCTGAAGAAAAAAATCAGCTACGTGCACAAATCTTTCAATGCTTATTGTTACAATGAGGGTTAAATATGAAATTGGAGAGAAAAGACCATTCAGTTTCTGCCCCACCTCTCTCCCCCTAACAGAACTCAAGACTAGAGCCTATTTCCTAAGCCTGTGTGCTTAGAATACTGACTGCTGAAAGGAAAGGTTTTCATATAGCATCATGAACATAATGGAGAAAACACCGAACAAGTGCTATCTAATCCAGTAGGGTGCAGCTCTAGCTAGCATGGCTATCTCCAATATGGAATCCTGAAACTGAATAATTAATCATCTTATCTAATATGTACCACCTATCAATGTGATTTATTCATCACAATTTAGAAAAAGCTAACAATATGTGACCAGCCTACTTCCCTTCAAAGTAACAGTAGGTGGCTTAGCAGGCAACCAAGAATGTTGGATCTCAGTCATCAATTAAAATGTCATGCCCTATCCTTGCATTGATTTTTAAACAAAATTAAACAAAATGATGATGTCCTGAGATCAGAAACATGGAACTCTGCAATTAAAAAAATAAACAAAAAGGGGAAAAAAACCTAGCCGGGTATTACTTAGTTACTTTCATTGAATCATCCAATACAAGATAAGAAGAGGCATCTTCTTTATTACTAATCATTGTAAGAGTCTCTCCTCTGCTAAGAAATCATTTTTGCTCTCAAATTTAACAGAACTAAATGGATAGGATTTGGACCTTAGAAATGAATTGCAAACAGTCAGGGAAAGTGGCCTCCCCTATGGACTGTGCCTGTAGAAAGAACATTCCATGCAAGACTGGGCTGCCATCTGCTTAGGATGGTTTTTACAATAGATATTCCACTCTAGGGGGTGAGGTTGGACTCAATTAGTCTGGATCCCACTGAGACTCTAATAAGAGTCTCTATTTCTTCTCTAGCAATACAAAAACGTAAACATCACTTAACATACAAACCAAGCTGTGCAATCTACTACAGGTCAACTCATAATCCAAGGGCCAACTTATGCAATTACATATTTGTCAGAGAGCTGTAGTTGACTGTGACTCCCAGTTGAGGGCAAGGTCAATGGCAAACCATGTCTGACTCTGTGTAAGTGAAACATAAATACCAACAAATCAATGTGCTTTCCCCCGGATCTCTTGATCTGTTCTGGAACAAACCTCGTCCCTTAGATGGAAAAGAATGGAAAACATCTAGTGAAAAAGCCCATTCCTCCTTTATGGTGCCAATATACAGAACCAACAAAGTCTGATTCGTTCAATAATACCATCCCAAAAGACCTTGCCTTCTTCCCCCCAGAGAATGCCACAGTGAACATCAGCAGGCGGACTGTCCTGGTTTAGAGATCCCCTCCCAGGATCAGTATATCTGGCGCCTCTGTCTGTACACTCACATAACTCTTTCACAGTACCTCTGATGTAGGTGATCTCACCTTTTTCCTATTATGCAACTGAAGCCCTCGGGGGATTGCCTCTCTGAAATTTGGGCATACAACTTTTCAAAACAAACAAATTCTACCCATTAGGAAAAAGAACTAACTGAAACTTTTCTGTGCTCGATGCTCTTGCCCACATTCTTTGGTTCACTTGACCTATTTAAAGCTAGCTGTTAAGTTGTCAAGGTTATGAACACAGATGACTGGAGTCTTCTACCATTGGCTTTACTGTAAAGCCCAATGTTCTATTGGGAGAACTGTAATCCTTTGAACCGTTTAGCTACTCGGACTGCTCTTGTTCAAACCTTCTTCAACACCTACTACCATAAAAGCTGTCAGTTGAACACGTGGCCAGAAAACAGCAGCAATAAAACAAAACACTGTTGTGCTTCAAGTCGCCAACATTCACAGTGGTTTTAACAAGGCTTTCATTTTATGTGTATAAACTTGGTTCGCCAAAATCTTCTCTGAGAAATCCAGAAGGGCTGTCAGCCACAAATGCCATAGGCAGAGCTTTCAGAGGGTCAATGAGTTATAGCAATTGTTTAAAAAAAACTACCGAACTTCAAGGTTCAAAGGCGAAAAACATATGAGCTTTCCACCAACTCCCATTTGTGTGAGAGATGGTCCTTCTTCGTTGATTTATTTTTATTTTCAGAACTGATGCCCCACTTTTTCATCAAAGCCTCAAGGAAGCTGACAAGAATAATCAAATATAGAAGACCAATAACACAGAAGAGAAAATAAGCAGCCTGCAATAAAAATATATATTTCAATTCAGGAGGTAATAAAAAATTATTTTTTAAAAAACACACCAGTTAGATGCATTTGGAAGCACGGAGGAAGTGGATAGAGTTTGTGTGGTATGTTCAGGACAGCAAGGAAGATGCCAGCTAACTCCTGCTTCTGGAAGCAGTTGCACAATTTGGGTGCCATTACAGAAAAAGGCCTTTGGCCAGTAGATGCCCAGCAAACCTCAGATTGGGGGAGGGGCAGCCTGAGGAGAGCCTCCAATTAAAAGCTGGGCAGCCCAATCCTATGGAGCCAAGCCCCCATTGGAGCAGCGGTGCCAAAATGACTACCGCTGTATCCTCTGGGTGCCGTGGCAGCCGCAAGAGGTAACTCGGGAGAAGAAGAGGTTTGTATTCTTTCCCCAGGTAAGAGTGCTGGGCTGCCAATGGGCCTCTTCAAGTCTGCACCAGCTATTTTGCTAGCACACACTTGAGTGCCTCCTTGTTGGGTCATGCAGCCTGACATGGAGGATAGGATCAGGTCAGGTGACAGAGGCCACCGCCACCGCCACCACATGTTACAATTATGCCTCTGTAGGGTTAATGAAATAGCTTGATCCATGAGTGCAAAGACACAAATACTCTCCCTTTAAAAATGGTGTGGCAACACAGGAAGATGCTTAACACACATTTGTCCATTCTGCTGACTGGCAACTTCAAGGTTTCAGATATGCATTTCTCTCTGTCCCACCTGGAGACGCTATTCTACATGCTTTGTCACTGAATATGCCCCTCCCCATCTTGAATGACTGACCTGAGGCAAAAACATTGCTGTAATTACTATGAGGTGTTGTTTTTTTAAGTAACTACAACAAATAATCTTAGGTTGCAATGTGACACATACTTTCCTAGGAGAAAACCCCACCAAACACAATGAGCAGTGGCATCACCAGGAGGAAGGATAGAATTAGACTGAAAGGCTCCCAAACACCATCATCACTTACTGTCTGAAGCAGGTGATGGAGAAATAGGTCTCCTAACCTTCAATGTGAAGTAGGTACCCAAAGGAATTATTTCCCAGCAGGGAATGACTTTCCCCAAAGTAGGTCCTGAACAATAGCAGAACCCCATTAATCTAACCCAGAGTGCCCACACTGTATATAAACCCCCAGATGCCATTATGTAGGATTCTAGCATCCATGCTAACAGAAAAACACAGTTCCTTGTTAAGTGTAGTTCATGCTATTCTGGAGTCTGAGCATTAATCACTTAAAAAAATATTTCCTTAAAAGTATAGTAAACAATGCTAATTTCATTTCAAAATGGAGAATGGAAGGATTGCCAAAGACAGAACGATAAAATCAGGATCAAGGAAGTATTTTTAGCCTTTAAGGCAAACATTCATGTAATTAAAGAATCCCTCAGAAAAGTGTCTTTTTAACAATATTTGTATGATTAAATCCAGCTTTTCAAAGATAAGACTATCACTAATGGACTTACAGAAATCTGATGAGTTTCAGCAAGGGATAACAGGATCTTTATAAACCACAAACCATTTCTAAGATGTCCTGCTGTAAAAACAAAACTGTCCAAGAAGGGTCAACCTAGATACTGCACACAGATGCATGTGACATGCATGGCCACCTCTAAACAGGAAAAGCTACCTCTGGAGGGGGAAACACTTGCCTGCTGTTGTCTGCCCAAAATTGATTCTCATAGTCATTTGGTATCCCATGTTGAGAGAGTAGGTGTATTTTGATTAGGGAAAAGGCTATGCCTACACATATGTCTCACTGCTTCTCCTATCCTGATCACTTCCCTAAAAGTGAAAATGAAAAAGGGCTGAAATTGTATTAGATCTGTGTTTCCCAAACTGTGGGTCAAAACCTACCAGTGGGTCGCAAGTTGATTTTGGTGGATCACAAAAAGTTTTTGAAATATTAAAAAAAAATTGCAAGCACCCTTGCCTGGTTTGCAGAAGCAAATCATTAGTTAGAATACTAATCTGTGATATGAGGTAACCTTCATATCCCCAAACTAAAATGTCACATTTTCCAATTTTCTGTATTAATTTGTGTGCCATAGATCACGTGTGAACGCAGTTTCATCCTAGAAGTCCTAATTGCACATCTTGCACTCCAGTTCAGCCTTCCGGGTATCCCGGAATGAATGTAAAGGGTTTTTTTTCACATCTGGAGAAATGGAGGGATCTATGAGTTTCTTTCATGGAACAATGCTCTTAAAAAACCCACGTTGAAAAATGGGGTTTATGAATAGCCCGCTTATCTAAACTGGTTTGAATCTATGTGAAAGGCAGTAAATAAATACTGTAATAAATAAAAGCACCACATTCTGACAGAGCATCAAAAGAAGCAGATACAAACAGGAGCCACACAATTGGTAGTCTCTATTTAAATATGGGGCTCCGAAGTTCAGCCTGCGGGCCGGATCCAGTGCCTCTCTTTTCCTTCTCTGACGTGAGCAGTGGCTTGTGTTCTGCCAAGGAAATCACGAAAGACGCCTACTACAACTCCCAGGGATCTTTGCTGCCAGCCGCTTCCAGAGTCTGGTGCCCAGTAAGCCACGTGGCTGGTGTTCCATGTGTGTGTGCGGCTGGCCGTGAAGCCCCCTGGGAGCTGTATTAGGGGTCTTTCACACCTTCCCCAGTGGAACGCAAAGCACCATTTGTGCTAGGGAAGATTTCCCCCACTGCAGTGGTCTCCAGTTTGGAGACTGTTGATTTAAACCATAAATAAATTAACTGTGATAAGGGGTTAGTGACACATGGAGAAAGAAGGTAAGCCAGAAAGTTAGACTTCATTTGCTTCTCTGTGGTTCATAATACTGAAATTAGAGTACTGTGGTGTATAAGATCATGGTGTATATGGCTACCTGCAAACTAAAGCTACAACTCCCCCCCCCCCATCTTTCTCTCACAAAATATGTAACAAAGAGGAGAAGGATGAGGGTCACTTCCATGTGCCTTCCCGAATTTTACATTATGCAATCAAGCAAATCATCTTTTTACATTGGGTGCATCCATACAATTATCATAGCTTATTTAAACAGAATTCACGTTAACAAATACACAACCTTATGAACAGAACTTCATACAGATTTTTTTTGGGGGGGGGGGAGAGAAATTAAGAATATATCAAGTTTATCTATATTGCCAGATGAAAAATAAAAATAAAACCACAGTGGATTGTGTTGGGTTTTCTCTTCAATTGCACCCTTTAAACTGATGTAAACGAACAACATTCATGGCTGCCACCTCTCCTCACTTCCTTTAATTAAGTATACCACAGGAACAGAAAAGAGCTTTGATGTTCGTGTCCCAGTTGAAAATGTCATCATTTCAAATAGAGGGATGACTGTGTAGCAGAAGCTGCCATATTCCTTCTGAGCATATTGAAAAGCACTGGAAGAATGAGAAAGACAGGCTTGTTTCTTACTGAAGCAGTTCTGGGAGAGAAAGAGCTGCCATGGTATTGGTTTTTCCTTCCTAGGAGGTTAAAGGGGCCATTTTGAAAACCTTATGCATAAATCAGGCCCATTTAAGCCCAACATTGCTCCTATTCTACATACAAAACTATAGCTTCTCAGATGAATGACCAGTAGAAATATTTGGCTTTTTTGTTATTACAATGTAACAGGTTAGATTTTGTTTATTTTTAACACATTTACTTGGCGAAATTGGGCGAACTCCAGAAGCTAGTGGAGGACAGGGAGGCCTGGCGTGCTGTGGTCCACGGGGTCGCGAAGAGTCGGACACGACTTAGCGACTGAACAAAAACAACAACAACAACTATACTTACCTCGGTAGCTTCTTTCAAGTTAACTGTACTTTCAGGATCACAGCTTATGGACCTGTGCAAGCTCAGGGTAGTGCTGAGAAGGATTACATTCACCTCCACGAACTGTTGCTTCTTCCCAGAGGGCAGCTTTAAGCCAATTGGACCAAATGCTCTAATTGGGCCCCACAGCTAAGGGGGTCCCCATGCTCTGGTAATCTACTTTTGTATATCATTTGGTATTAAAATGTGCTTAGATCCATTTGGCCCATTAACTCCAATGCACTTTTTAAGTGTACATTTTGATTGCTTTCCATTCTACCATAGATATATATATATATACAATAAGAGATTTATTGGCAATAACAAAGATCTATAGAGAAACCTGCTCCAATTAGGTTATAAACACTTATAGTTATGCCTATACCCAGTTGTAACAAAGTTGCTTATCTAAAGTATCCGAAAGATCCATCAAGGCTTCTGTGCATAAAGCAACATGAATTCTTGTCACTTTAGGCTGAGAACAATGGCCAACTGATACCACTTTTCTCATATGCCACCATGAGATCTGAGTGAGAGCATGTGGCAGCTGGGCACATACTTATTCGTGCAGTAAGCGAGTGGTAAAATAAATGACAATTTCAATACTGGCTGTATCTATTTGACCCTCAAATTGGCATGCAAGGGAAGTCGCATAAAAAAAAGGTTGAGAAATATGGAGAAAATGACATCTGATGATCCTTTTACAGACTCCTCAGGAAGAAGAGGGCAGAAACCCTGACATTATAAAGAGCCACATCAAGAGAATTTCAAAGATCTTTGCAGATAGCTAAAACATGTCTATCATTTTTTTCTGTTATCCATGTCTCAGAGCATCATGTTTTTGGTCCACCTTGCTAGATCCATCCAATGCACCACACAAAAAAGGTTTATCTGATTATCACACGCCCTGATGTCTAGGGACACCACTGCCTATTTTCTAAAACAGGATTTTTTTAAAAAGTGCTCTTGCAAGGTACTCTCAAATTCTGCAAAAGTGTCTGTAGCTCAATGACAAAAAGCACCTTAACATTTTTAGAAACAGAGATCAAAAAACCAAAAAGAGGGGGTTGAAAAAACCCTGTTATGAAACACCAGCAAAACTTCCTCTGTAGAGAATCAAAGCATGTATAAAAGAATCACAGACACAATGATCTCACATGCTTTAAAATAAAGAGCTTCCTACTTCCTTGACATTAACTATATCCTCTCCGGGGCTTCTGCTTTCCAATACAACAGCAGGCACCAAGGAGACATATATGGACTCAGGTTGATAAACAATCACCTAGGAGAGACTGGGATGATAATTATGCTACACTTATTGTTAGAGCTTGCCAAGAATTTTCCATTGCTAGAAAGCAATCAAGTCAAAGCCAATTGAGGACACTGTTTTTTTAAATATATGAATAGGATCATGTAGGTACCTGCCTATTTTAAGTCTTGTACAAGAAATGTAAAACCTATAAAAACAAATGTAAAAGAAATGTTAAAAAAAGAAAAGAAAGCTCTCATTGGGGTGTCCACCAAGCTTATCAACAGACTGCCACAGTACAATAGGACTATAGAAATCCAATAAGTGGTTTGGTTTTGCTGAACTGACTTCAAGCAGGAAAGCAAGGAGGTGTGCAGTGTGTTGATTTTCTAGGACTAGTACATTGGCTGTTCGCCTGTACCTGCCTCCCTGTATCACAAACCATTGGTTCCAGATCATCCATTTGGATCACATTAAACAAATGTAGAGCCCAATCTTAGGTATTTTCAATCAGAAGTTAATCTATCAATGGGACTTACTCCCATGTACGTGTGATTAACACCTGAAGGCTCACAACCTTTAACATGGAAGAAATCCTGTTACTTTAGGGACCTTATGATGGCACAGTGACCAGCAAAATCTTCTGCCTGTATGCAGCCAGCTCGTCATTCAGATTTGCCAGGATATAAATTATTCAGAGATCATTGTCAGATGTGCCCTTTTACTGCACTTCAGACAAATGCTAAATATAGTCAAAATGAGGATAGAGTGAGTACCTGGCTATCTGTGGCGCTAGAAAAAAATTAAAACAAAGAAAATAACAATTCCTAGCTTTTATCTTTGCAAGGAGCTAAATTGCGTTCAGCTGGGGTATCACTGTCAATGCTTGATACTGTATTTGGACTTCACAACTATGTAATAAAATGCCAGGGCATAGGCAAACCATACCTAAAATCCATTTTTTCAGAAGCGTCCTGTGGATAGCTCACTGCAACCAATACAGAAACATGCCACATCAAAATGTGGTATTTATTTCATACAGATGCCCCCCATATCCACAAATTCCATATTTGCTGTTTTAATTATCCACAGATTGAGGGTCCCCTTATATTCCTCTTGTTCAGAGGTGGGGTCAGGGGAGAACCCTATACTTAACATAGGTTCCCTCTTATCTGTGGTTTCGGGTGTCCATGGGGACTCAGGAACCTATCCCCTGTAGATACTGGGGCATGTCTGTACTTGCCATACTATAGTTGTTCTTCTGACCCAAATGAGAGTCATTGTGGAGTTGCTTAAGATGTTTTAAGACAAACATATATTGTTTTCCTCTCTAAAATGGCTTTCCTCTGTAGAAAACACAACTGTCTGTTCCCTGAGGTAATCTGATGAAGCGTTCTTGCATGTTCCGCTACCATTGGAAGTATGATTCCCAGGAAAAAGAGAGAGCTTTTTCTGAAGTAGCACCCCTCTCAAAGAGCTCACTGCACGAAGAGGTGAGCTCCTTCCCTGTGTTCACTTTGATACCTGTTGAAAACGTTTTTTTTTTCTGCCAAGCTTTCAAGGTGTTATTACTCCTTGTTGATTTGGCTCAATATTCCTTGCCAGCTTTTCAAGTGTGGTTTTGACAGTTTTTGTGGGGTCTGATTTTTGCTATTTTGTTGTCATTTTGCTTCTATTGTCCTTTTAGATTGGAAACCTCTTTGACTGCCTCTTTTCTGGGAGGAGCATGGCAAGATAGAATTTCTTTAAAAAATAGATCTGGATTCTTTGAGTCATGGGGACAGTTGAATAGATTGTGTTGCATTCTCTGTTTGGCCTCAGACCAGAACTTTGACCAGAAGCTACAAAACATTGTATGTGACTACCTGCCTAGTTTATAGAAAGAATGATTGGGAGGGGGAGAATTCCCCTCTTTTCAATATACGGTACAATTTCAAAAATAACTAGCTTTCCATTTCACAAATCATTGTCTCGCTACAGCCAGAAGGCCAAGACCGATGCCATGGGGGGGGGAGCGGTTCTGAAGTAAACTTTTGAAGTGATTCACAAAAGAAGGAGTCACTACTGAAGACACCTGCTGCAACAAGTGAATTGGTTTGCTATTCACAGAGTCACTGATTCCTGATGCTCAGCAGAAATTGTCGAGAACCTGACAATTCCTCCATCTCCAACACTAGGAAGGCAGCCAGACTGCTCAGTGAATTATCTTATTTTCTAACACAGATTTAGTCCAAATGAGAAGATATTTCATGCTCATTTTCACATTTGGATGTGCTGCTCTGCTTACATTCTCACAAGGCATCCCACACTTCAAGCCCTGTTTCCAGAAAGGTATTGCAAATTTCTGGAAACAAAATGAAGGAAGGAAGGAAGGAAGGAAGGAAGGAAGGAAGGAAGGAAGGAAGGAAGGAAGGA
>JAJKFI010000015.1:10418898-10440473 GCA_029204185.1 Lerista edwardsae | reverse complement strand
CTCTCTCTCTCTCTCTCTCTCTCTCTCTCTCTCTCTCTCTCTCTCTCATTAAGTTTTGTCTTTGTGGTGGCAGCACAGTCTACCATTTAGCCCTGGGCAAGGGGCAGATCTGGGGGGAAATGGGAGGCAGTGGCACCAGAGCTCCCCTTCTCACTAATCACCATAGGGGCAAACAGGAAAGAACCTGCCCTGTACTGCATTATTTTATACTAGTGAAATGCCTAGAAATGCCTCATTCCGACAGTCAGGGAAGAAGGCGGGGAGGCTTGCAGTGGGAAATAATGTACATCGCCAAAGAACCTGCAAAGTACAAAACAGATATCTGTGCATTCTGCTCAAAAGGATTCATGGTTTCCCCTGTGGAATCCATGTTGGTGGAGGCCACACCACAGAGTGTCAAAGGTGTAGCTTTTGCCTCAATTACAATGGTATGTGTGTGGATGTGCATGCACTCCCAAAGTACACCACTTTATTTTTCCAATAAGAGTGAATGCCAGTCACTCACATATTTAAGAAGAGGCAAAGGGGTGTAATTTTGGGACACAGATGTGGTGGGGTAAAAGTTTCCCCTTCCTTTGGCCACCTGTGTGTCTGACATAAAGGAAGGAGTAAGAGTTGTTTTCCTAACCCCTCCATTTTCCCAAGGGTCAAAGTAACAAGTCTTGGGTGCAGAGGTCAAATTGACAAAGTGATTTTTCTTAACCAAAAGGCATCATTTGGATTCTTAATTTAGGGTTGATTCTGCCCTGTGCCCATATTCGTTCCCCACGCCCAACTCAATCAGCAGTTGATGGTTACATTAGTAGGTACATTAGTAGGTATCAGCTATTGATGGTTACATTAGTAGGTACATTAGTAGGTATTGGCTATTGATGGTTACATTAGTAGGTACATTAGTAGGTATCGGCTATTATAGAAACATGGCATGTTTGAATCAAATTGACCTCATACACCACATGAGAAAGCCACAGAATGTGGACAATAAGAGAGGTGAGACATGGTGCCTCTCAATGCTTCCTCCCGAATGCTTTTTCAAGGGGACACCGGAAACCTCTAGGGCTCCTTTCAAATTAGTCGGCAAGAGCAGCATGCCATACAGGTCATACTCACAAAAACTGACAAGGAAGCCCTGTGGTTGCTACAGCATGGAAAGTATAACATATCAAAGGGGATTATGCATCTTCTGCATGATAATTTACATGAGTGTGATAAAGCATGTGCTGAAGATGAATGGCTGCTTTTAAAGCAATGTTGTCCTGTCAGCTCACAGTTTAATGCTTCCACCTGGTTGTGGTCACTAGACTGGTTATTGAAGGATTTGAGCATTTATTAACTCAGTCCAAAAAGTCCCTGGACTTGTGCTAGGAAGCGACATTGTGCCATTTGTAATTTCCTGCAGCCATAGGACTGCTCTATATGAGGGATTTTAGTATGTACCCACTGGTCACATGACTCTGACTGGCTTCCATAGGCAAGCACAGAGAACTCTGGTAAACAGTTCTAGAATAATCATGATGGAGATGCCTAATCAATAGTTCTCTTGGTTGCTTCTTTGTGAGCTATAAAGCTATTCTTCTTCCTAGGATCCTTTTATGTTTTGTCTACCTTGGGCCTGGATGTAAAGAATTACGCTCCAAGCCGATTACAGCAAAATAATGCCATTATTTTAATCCAGTGGTGCCAGTGCGAAGTCTAAACACTGATGGTACTTAAACTAATTCAAGCCTTAGCTACATCAACTTTGTCTCTTTCAGCTGTTACTGTACTATTAATCCAGTTAGTAAATATAATTAAGCCAGTTTAAACAAAGCTCTAATGAAGTAAACAAGTCTGTTATGGACGTTTGTGCCGCTTTAACTACATTAATTCTAAAGTCAATTTAATTAAACTGGTGCCACTTTCTAATTGAGGCAATCTCTAAATTAGATGTGGGAGGCAAAAACTGAAGGCTTTGTGCAGGCCAGATTGGATAAGTCACATCTGCTTTTTGAGGGCACAAGAAGCGGTTGACCATTTGGGTTTCTCAGGGCGCAATTCTCACCAACTTTCCAGCACTTACATAGCTGTGCCAATGGGGCACATGCTGCATCCTGCCATTGGGAGGCAGTCATGGAAGCCCCCTTAAGGTAAGGGAATGTTTGTTCCCTTATCTCAGAACTGTATTGCCTTTACTCCTGTGCTGGAAAGTTGGTGAGGATTGCACCCTCTGTGGACTCATTTCTCTGATTGAGGGGTGTCTGCTGACAAAGTGGGATTCCAAAATGGAGTTAAAGATGTATAGAATGACCAGGCACGTACAAAATGACTTACCCCTTTGGGCCTGTACTACAGTAGCACCTCGGTTTGTCGTGTTTTACATGTTTTTTAAAATTACAGAACCAATGTGAATGAGTTCACACCGAAGAAGACTTTCACCATCTTTGATTTCAGCAAAATGCCTCTTGTGGTTGATAGGGAAGAATTAACGGTGTTCCCTACAATCTGAGGCAGGACTGACCCAAGTCTTCTGGGTGCCTGAAATAGTGTGTCACATGCTGCCTGCCTTATGCGGCAGTCCTCTGCCTCTTCCTCCCACTCCCTGGATTTGAAAAGGAAGAGGGGAAAAGAGAGGAATGGAGTGTCATGACCTCCACTCTGAGCAGTGATGTCGACTGACCTCAGAGAGAAAGAACTAGTACTCGATCCAATCTGACCTCATGCCAGAGTCAGCTCTTTGAATAGGTGCCCTCATGGGCAGCAACTTCAGAGACTGAGCCCTACAAAGCCCCTGAAGAACTAGCCTCTCCCATGCCAGGAGCCCCCATTCCTTGGGGCCTGCATGCCAACCCTGACAATGGGCAAGATAGGGGCTGTGTTTGTTTTTCAATAGAAAATAGCAAGTCATGATCTTGCTAAAAGCACAATTAAAAAACAAATAACAAACCACAGAGAAACTACATAGAAATGGTGCCCAATTCCAAAGTATATGGAGTCTTTACTATAGAGATGCAGTGGCTAGAGTGGCGCCATATTGTCCCCCAAACAGAATCATTACAATGGAGGCAGCCATATTGTCTAGCACTAGTATAGTGAGTGTGCTAGAACGTGAAAAATTAACATGCCGGAAGGAGATCAACAATAGTTCTCTAGAATTACTAGCACTAGAGGCTGAAAAACAAATGCAGCCAGAATATGACAGAGTAGGCAAAGCTCAAGGATCCAGGTTAGAAGGCTGCCCTTTTAAAGTCTGTACTCCCCAAACAGGCAGGTGGAATCCAGGAGGAATAGTCTGTGGGAAAGCACTTCCATCTCAGTCTACTTTTCTGCTTCCCATAAGAACAAATGGGCTCTCCAAAATGTGACTTCTTTTGTGCTAGCATCAACCAAATGATAGCAAAATTTTACCGGCATTCACATGTGAGCCAGCCATCTTGTTAAAGGGTTTTATTTTGGTATTGCATTAACTGTCACAGTGATTTAGTTAGTATCTGATGCTTTGTTTAATTCTTGCAATTATATATGTATGAAATATGTTCTTACAATCCACAGGTGTGGAAACGTATTTTATTTCTGTTTGTTAGGACCTAAAACTTTAAAATGAAAGAAAGCACTGAACAAGATCCTCTGGGAAGATGGGGCTGCTAGCTCATTCAGGTTTAAAACTTCAGTGAAGCTGGGCTCTAGTTATAGCTGCATTTAAGGGTCAGGTATTAAAGGCTTTTGTATGCTATCACTGTGTTCTTAGAGTGTCCTTTTTAATGGCATTGCAGTAGACATTTAAGAATTGTGTGTGTGTGCTGCACTAGGATTTCAAAACTGGCAGCACTACCGCAGAAGAGGCTAACTGTCAAGAAAGCGTTACCTGGGGCTTAACCCAAACTCCTGCTTCCAAAAGCAGGAGGACCTTTGTGAATGGAAGCACCACATGGTTACTATTTCCACACACACCCTGACTGCAGGCATTCATGCCGCCTGAAAGGCCACACTGGAAGGATTGGGAGACCCATCAGAGCCACATGCAGTGCTGCTCAGGGAACTGTGGCTGGAAGGAATGCCAATGACACCCACATACCCATTCCCAAGTGAGGCCTCTACTCATACACATGGAAATTTGGGCGCAAATCATAGTCACAGGCAGCCCGATCCTGAGTTGCCCGACTGCCGGAGCTGCAGACCCAGCACACAAAGTGGATGTTGCAAAAGTTTGCACCATCCAGAGAGGAAGGAACTGGCCAGGGAGGGGGTGAAACCGGCAGAGGCGTCCTCCGCCAGATCCTATCCCCTGTGTTGGGCCTGAAAGCTCAACATGGGCCTCCTTAAGTCTGCACCTGTGATTTAGCAGGTGCAGACTCGAGAATCCCTATTGAGCAGGAAGGGCTCCATTTGGGGTAAGGGAACAAATGTCTCCTTCCCCCAAGGAGACCTCCAGTCTGCCTGGATCCAGCACAAGATTTGGCGGTAGCCGTTTGGAGCCACCGCTCCAGTGCAAGATAAGACTGGGTCCATAGGCATACCGTTTTCCTAGAAAAAACTCACTAGCATTAATTGTGATGGGTTTTTATGGTGTGTTTATCTCCCTGAGCATCCACCACAAGAGATCTGCAGCACTGTTTAAAAGTACTACAGCCCTGTTTGTAGCCACCACTTCCCTCTGACTGACAATCTGCCAGGCAAAATGGACACCATCACCGTGCTGAATCAGGCTAAGATTATTTATCTGGCAAAAATAATTCCCACCCATGCTATACTTCAAAGAGTTGAGTTTATTTTTATTTTATGAACGTATTTTCTGCCTCCATCAGCTTTTGTACCTTTCCAGACAATTAATTTGTATCAGAATATGACCCTGCAATGCCATGATTAAGGGCCTCCAAGATTCAGAGTTCCCTAAAAGAGAGTGAAGCACATTCGAAATAACGGGGACTTAAAATGAGTTTCGCTTTGGTTGAATTAAGCAGTGAGCTGAGCAGCTGCTATTGTGATTTCCTTAAGTGGGTGCATCTATTGCAGGGAAATATACTGGGAGTGGCATTCCAACTCCTTTCCCTCCCTCCTTACTATACTGGTTTACTGAGATTGTCAGCCCAATCCTATCTCCTCCGCTAACGCAATGGAGCCAAAATGGCTACTGATGCATCCTATGGTGGGCAGGCAGTTGTGGAGGACTCCTCTGGGTAAGGGAACAATCTTAAATAGCTGGTGCTGGCTTGTGTGGACCCCACCGTAGGATCGGGTTTGGGAAAGGGGTCAGGATTCGGCAGCCACCATTGCTACTGAACCTGCCCCCTTCCCAGACCTGAACCACCCTGCCTCGTTCTACCCCTCCCCTTACACCTCTCTTGCTAACTTACCTACCTGCTCCAGTGAGCAGCAGGAGACAATGATGAAGGTGGGAAGGTGCAGGCCTTCCTGCTGGTGCTCCTGGCAACATGCAGAGTAGTGCACTACTGGAGCACCTTTTGTGACTGTCATTGACTACTTTATGAGTAGTCTTTATAAGAGGAGGAATGACATCCTAAGGGAAGTAGAGGATTGGGCTCTGTGAATGAAGTTGTCCATCTATCGTGGGAACTGATTAGATACTGCCAGCGGCATCAGTTGTGATGAGCATCACAACCCATTCCCGTTTTAAGCATGTTGTTTTATTTCCTGTCCAGGAAACACCTGTTCAGAGGCTGTTCTCTCCCCTCCAATCCATAGAAACACTTGGGGGTGGGAGCTCTCATACCACTCTTTCAAAGTACCCACCCCAAAGCAACCTGCAATTTTCTGAACATTGATTCCTTATCCCCAGCCTTTTGAAATGCACTACAGTCAAGCTCTGTACACTCTCAGTCTTCCTTGCTGCAGCTCACATCTCCTTTGTTTAGTAAGGGGAAAACAGGGCTCTGAAAAGGGCTAACCAAACTCCCCCCCCCACACACACACACACACAGCATCGCCACCCCCACTCTTTTCAGCACAGTGGGATATTGAGCCACAAGTTTTATTTGGGCTAGCATGGCATGACAATAGACCAGGAGTATTGTCACTTGGGAAGTCCCTTTGATTTCAGCATAAAAAAGGGTTACCTGCTTTCTGGCACTGAACAATCTTGTCATAAATGATGTCTGCTGTTTCTATAAGAAACCTGCTCTCTTGAATCATCTGTCAGAAAAAAAGAACATAATAAAAAGTTGCTTTTACCATCTCTCTCTCTCTCTCTCTCTCTCTCTCTCTCTCTCTCTCTCTCTCTCTCTCTCTCTCTCTCTCAGAATCCCACTGGTTCAACCTAAGGTCTATTTCATCCCTTCCTATAAAACATTCCCCGCTCCTTATAACAAAGTACATTAGAGATGATGAGGTATTTTCAGGCAACCTTCGTTTTATGTCAGATCAACATGATTTTGACAGTCAGGAAGCAATAAAAGATGCAGCATCAGGGGAAAAAATAGAGGCAGGAAATGATTGCAAGCTGTAATGCCCTCAACATTTTGAATGCTATACGTTCCACATGAACAAAGAGAGGTTGTACCTGCATAGGCTGCAATCTTATACACTTACTTTGGAGCAAGTTCCATTGAAATGAATGGGATTACTTCCAAGTAAGCATTCATTAATTCACAGCAAACGATTCTATGCATGTCCACTCAAAAGTAAGTCCCTTTATATTCAATTCAGCTTTGTTCCCAAGAAAGTGTGTATAGGATTCCCGCTTAAGCAATAAAACAAATTTTATTTTTTCATGTAGTTCTCTGAAGTGGGTTCGCCCAGCATCACCATTCCCAATGGTGGACGCAGCTGAATCTCCACCCTAGCCAGGCCAATGCTTGCCGTCCCTGGCACCCTGCAACAAAATTGCACCCCTCAGCACCCCTGGCACCCCTCAGCATGCTACGCTCCATTTCAGAGCGGATGGAGAGAAAGGGTGGGCAGGTGGGCCAAATGCTGCTCACCTTTGCACTTGTGGCAGCTACAGTGGGGGAGGCAGGTGAGTGAGCTGCAGCTGCGGCTCTGCTGTCACTCTGGCTCATGTGACACCCTGGACACCCCCCACGCCACGCCACGCCACGCCACGCCACGCCACGCCACGCCACGCACAATTCCAATGTCCATTCCCACACAGCAGATGGGGAACAAAGGGCAAAGTGCAGGACAAGCCTTCAGGCAGCAGATTGGTGGAGGGCGACTCCCATCTCTGTCTACAGTGCTTTCTGGATTGGAAAAAGAAGAGGAGTACAGAGAGGAAGAAAAAATGGGGAGGAGAGGAGAGTGCTGAGCTAGAACAGTGGAGTGTGGGAGGAGTAGAGGCTGGGACAACACTGAGTAATGGGGGACAGCATTTGGCATGATGCCCTAGGCATCAGCTGATCCTAGCAGGGTGGAGATACGATGCTGCTGTTTCTATCCACCCCCCTCTTGTAAATATCGCCAGCTACTGGCTGTAAGGCACAAGAGAAGGGGAGTGCACAAGCCCCAAGTATTAATAACTGAAACAATCAGACAACAAGTTCACAAAATTGGTAAGGGGATGGGAAAGACAGCTTGCTGACTTGACCACTTCTAAAAATAACACTGACTGGATTTGCACTGTAGGGAAAACATGGAGCTACAAAAAAATCATTTTTAATACGAAAAAAAATGAAAGAATACACAAAACCATACAGATCTAAGGAAGAAGGGAGCTTTATTGTTCAGTACTTTCACAGAAGATGTCTAATCGATACAGAACTCTTGTTCACTGCAGACCCCTTCTAGCACAGCAGCTATCGATGCACTATCTGGGATAAAAACCACATTTTTATGAGATTTTTTTTAAATGCTCATTGAAAGCTGGAAAAACACAGGACTCCCACAACACAAAGCTCGCCTCAGCTGACAAAAGTATGAATTCTGCACTTTCAGCTCCTCCATGCACACACGGAACAGCTGTTCACAAATCCACACTGGGGAAGGAGGTCTAAAGGTTTTCCTTCTATACACATACAGTTCAGTATGAGATCATCATGGCACAGAATCTGGCAGTCACCCACCATTTCAGCCTCTAAAATGAGTGAAAAATGTTGATATAAAATCAAGCTTCACCCAATATAACTGACTAAGAGCCCAATCCTATGAATGTCTACTTATGTCTCATTATTGTCAATGAGGCTTACTCTTGTTAATTTGCCTGTGGCAAATTATCACACAATAATCTGTGTGGCAGAAATGGACTGTGTGACAGGAATGGTAACTGCCACAGTTTTAACGATCCTATTGTTTATTTACTGTTTTACATTTTATTTTGTAAGTCACTCTGAAAACATTCAAGCCAATGGAGGGGATATAAATTGAAAAAAATATAGTTGTCAGAAATACCTCACAACCTCTTTCCTGGCAAGAATACATTTTCTACTTTCTGACCACATTTGTCTCACATACTTAACAAAATGCTGGGTCATTCCACAAAGCCATGCGTGGGCGAGGCTGCATATGGGGGCTAAGAGAAAGATCCCCCTCAAAAAATAAAGCTTTGAAAGAAAGTAATCCATATGGCACCTGGCCCATTCTGAGCCTTGCAGGATGGCTGCTTTTCCCGAATGTTACTTCATATTTTAAAATATGAAAACAGGTGTTTCAAAGTATTATTAAATGGAAGTAAGAAAAAAAGAATAATACTTAAATATCATGCCTCCAAAAAGATGCAAAGTGTGACTGGGGAAAAAATAAGGCAAAATCTTCATGAGGAATTATGATGTGTGGTTGTCATCCAGCAGCCAGTTATCTGGCACATTCCTTATAGTCATCAACAGAACGGTACCAGGTATGGGGTGGTCCCAAATGCACTTAGACCAGATCAGAAAACTGGTCAGGGCATTAGATGATCAGCTGTTCAGGAGGAAGAAAGCACATATGGGAATTCCTGCTCCCTGTCCTAAACAGTTGATTGGCACAATTGCTGGTATTCTAGCCAGGACTATGCATGTACAGCCCCAGCAGCTGGAGGGAGGAAGAAACACAGGGAGAGATTATAGTGGTTTCCAAACCTTTAGGTGCTGCAATCCACCTCGTCCTCCACTGAGGGTTGCAAAGTGATGGTCCTGGTAGTGCTAGAATATATATTGGGAAGCCCAGGAGGCCTTTCCCGGGTCATGTGGAGCCCATGACCCACTCTGTTGGTCTCTGCAGACCTCAAAATGGCACACAGAAACAACTTCTGTGTCTGTGCAAAAACAACAAGTCACTGCAGAAGCCACTTCTGGCTTGACTGGAAGTCACTTCTGGTTGCACCTGCTGGCCATTCTGAGGTCCACAAAGGCCACAGAGTGGGTAGCGGGGCCAGCACAACCTAGAAGAGGCCTCTAGGACTTCCCACTAAGCATTCCACCATTACCAGAACCAACACGTTGGACCCAGTGCACATGGGTTTGCAACCTACAGTTTGGGAAATGCTGCCCTAGCTAGATCAGTGCAAAACAATTTTATGTGCACATATAAAAATATAGCCTGGACCCAACAAGTGCATGTTTAGAAATGAATGACTCAAGCGGGCAGTTGTCAAAAGAGGACGTAACAAACAGGCTCTTCCATTAGCCTGGGAACAGTGGTGCCACTAAAGTTTGCATGACCACCCATGATGGACCTCCTCCCATACCAAACCATACAGAGTAATTACAATATCATATGCACAAGCTAAATGCAGTTATCACTAGCGTTGGTGACACCCCCATTAACTTTATTTTATTATAGAACAGGTCACCCAACAAATCAGTAACAACAACAAAAAATAAACCGTGGCCAATTGGAAGACAAACAATTAAATAAGCATTCTAGTATTAGCTCTGATACATGGAAATGAGAGATGACTCATACTAATGATAACTGCACTTTATTGATTCCCTGCTGTGTCATAACATCTCATTGTTAGAAGCAGACTAAAATGGTTTTATTTTTTCAAGGATTTTGATGTTAACCAAAAATAAAAATTGAAGAAAGCAGTGTCATGGGTTCTAATTCAAAAATCATGTTTTAATAAAATGTAAAGGGACGTGGTGGCGCAGCGAGTTTAACCGCTGCTGCAGGGCTTTCTGACCGGAAGGTTGGGAGTTCAAGACTGCGCAACAGAGTGAGTTCCCGTTGCTTGTCCCAGCTCCTAGCAGTTCGAAAGCACCTAAATGCAAGTAGATAAATAGGGACAACTTTGATGGGAAGGGAACAGCGTTCCGTGCGCTACGGCATAGAGTCATGCCGGCCACATGACCACGGAAGCTTGTCCTCGGACAAAATGCCGGTTCTACAGGCTTTGAAATGGAGATGAGCACCGCCCCCTACAGTCGGTCACGACTAGACCATTTGGTTGTGGGGAAACCTTTCCCTTTTTAAACTATTTTTATCAATTGCAGTTGCTGTAAATATATGCAGAGCAGGGACCATGTAATGGTTGCATGCTGTTGCACAACTAGATCATGGTCAAACATGCTCTTAAAATAACACAGAAAAAGCCCAAGTGGTTCAATTAATCAAATGCTTCCAGACACCAAGGCCATCAAGGGAGCTGTGGAGGGGTTTTTATTACAGCCACAGGACCCTGTAGTGTAACTACGACATTTGATACCCGGGGCCCATCAATTTTTGACACCCCCGTTTAGCAACATTATTTATTTATATATTTACAAATAAATAAATAAATAAATTACAGAGCCTTATAGCGGCTCTATTATGGGGCTGGCATAAGGGAACACCCAGATCATCAAGGCTCTGTCCTTGTGACACAAACTGTGTGGAGTTGCTGGAGCATATTTTTCTGTTCTGTCCCTTGCACAAGCCCTACCGCCAGAAATACCTGTTGCCTATTCTGGCGAGGTTTCAGGGCTGGGCTGAGGCAGATGCCCTGCGGGCTCTTCCGGTAGTGGGGGAGGAAGGAAAACTTAACAACATTGCCTTCTTTGCCTCCACAGTAGCAAGCTCCTGGGAAACGAAAGAATGATCGCCGGACTTATACTGGGATAGCCCACTGGGTATAATGACCATTAGATTTCTGTTTTGTACGATTAGATGTGCCAGGGTCCAATGTATGTTTTATCTGTGATATTTATGCCAATAAAGGTTTTTGATTTTTTTATTTATATTTTTCACATTTTATACCCCCTTCCTCCAAGGAGCTCGGGGTGGTGTGCATGTTTCCTCTCTTTCTTTTGTCCTCACAATAATCCTGTGAGGTAAGGGTGGCTGAGAGATAGTAATAGTCATGACACGAAATGAATAACAATAATGGCCAGAAAATAAATGCAGCGAATATTTCCCCACAAGCAATGGATGAATGTCAGTGCCCTCCTCTGCTATTGCTCCCCTGCACATAGTATTCAGTGACATGCTGCCCCTGCAGCTGGAGGTTCATTGCAGCTATCATATATAATGTTACATAAAACAGTTGTATTTTTGCATTTTCTGGTTTTTGACTATAACTTTTGACAGAATGAAGATATTACAGTCTGCTTTGTTTTATTGAATTCCTCATGAAATTCCACATCAAATGGTCTATAAAAAGAATTGAGAGACAGAACGTTTGATAGAATGAAGATATTACAGTCTGCTTTGTTTTACTGAATTCCTCATGGAATTCCACATCAAATGGTCTATAAAAGGATTATATCATTCCTTATAACTGCAATTTTAAGAAATCCTTATTTTTACAAGTTGTATTTTCAGGTTTTAGGGTTTTGGCCATAACATTTGATAAAGATATTACACTTCAGTTTGTTCCATTGAATTTCTCATGAAATTCGAACAGGTTTTCGAACAAAGGTTTTTGTAATTTTGGCCAGAAGTGTGTCACTTCCCCTGTGCATGTCACCTTGTGTGGCCCACACCCCTCTAAGCGATGCCTTTGCGTGGGAGGTACTAATTACTATTTGGCTTCCCCCCCCCCAGATGTGCCATCAGTCGCCATTCCATTTCTCTTTAGATAAAGCCAGGCTTAAAAAAAACTAGAGAGTGGACATGGGGGCAGTTGCTTTGGGCTTCACACTTCGACATTGATGAACAGTACACTCCAATTCAGATGAAAAGGAAAGGAGGCTTCAAATGATCATACAATCACCAGGACCTGGGCAGCTCAGTTCTATCCAACATGAGCACAGTAGGGCCACTGAATCCAGCACTGGATTTCAGCAGGCGCACCATCTCCTTGGGATAAGGGAGCATTGCTCAGTGGGGCTGCTGGCTGGCACAGAACTGAGTAGCCCAGTGTAGGGTTTTCAAGACTGGGGCAGAGGTTAGGATGCAGCAGAACCCCAATCCAAAACTAGGAGGGGAGTGGATAAGTGGGGAGAAGTGAAGCAAAAATAAATAAATTTAAAGCAACAAAATAAAACCTCAACCCACTTTTTGCTTGTAAAAGCTTGTTGCTTGTAAAAGCAACAAAATAAAACCTCAACCCACTTTTGAAGCCATGCTCACAAAAACCTGATAATGGTCAAGGAATCTGGTGTGCTTGTAGTCACACTTCTCTTTGGTTGGCTCTAGTCATGTGTCAGTGTATTCTCCAGTCAGACAGAATACAGTATTACCAACTTTTATTTTCAAACCAGGCAAGCTCCTTTTTGTGGAAGGAAGCATCTTTCATTATTGAATTTTAATGTGTTATGAAAAACAAGGCACCACAAAAGGTACTCAGTCTGCTTAAGTCGGGTCATTGTGATTTGCGTGCCTTCCACATCAAAGTTGGCTGCAGTCAATGGTGGTGGATGTAACTGTCAAGAGGAATGAAAACACCACACAAATGCCCCTTGTCTAGCATATCTGTTGACAAGGGATAAATGCAATGCAACAGGCAGTTAATTGTTTACAAGATCACTGTGAGGCTTGCATCTGGCCTGTGTGAAAAAATCAGAGCTTTTCATGCACCACTAAACACACTGGGAGAACTGCATTTCCTTCAGAAAAATGTATCCACATGACTATTTCTCCCTACCTCACCCCTGCTGAATCCCAGCAATCCAGGAAAAAATATTACAGTGAATTTAATGAGAAGTTAATTACCCCTAAAAACACAGACTTGCCATTGGTTGCCATGTTCTATTACATTAAATTGTTGGTTATGTTAGATGATGTGGAAATTATTATTCATTTATTAACAGCAGCAACTAATATGCTTTTCTTGGGGGGGGGGAGGATGCCTTCTTCAATTGAGGAAGAGCTGGGTAAAATGTGGGACATGATGTTTATGTCAGGATTTCCTGATATAATTAGGGTGAGGAAAAGTAGACAGATTGAACATTATTTTCCTGAAAACAGGAGATGCTTCTTTACCATATCCTAAAACTAAAGTACAGAGTGCCAAGTAACGCTTTACTTTGCAAGGTGAAATTCAGGGGACATTTATGTTGGTAACAGAAATAACTGTGTGCTGTACTCATTCTGAATTTATTTTGTCCATGACTGCACACACGAAGGCTGGAAATAATGCATACGTAGATAGATAAACTTGCACTTCAGTCTGAACAATGATTACTCAGAAGTCATTTATTGTTGGCTTACTTTCAAGCAAATACGCTTAGGAATGCATCGTTAGTCAAGCTCCCTGTCCTCTCTTGCCGAACAGAGAAATAGAAAAAACAAATACATTAAGCCTGAACTGTAATGTTTTTATTGTATTTAACTTGGACTATGGTGGCATCCCAGTACCAGAAATTGGCCTAAACATTTATTACATAATTAAACAGAATGACAGCCCAGTCCATCACGACCGCAATGCCATTCTTCAGTGCACTTGCCCTGGCAATGGCCATTGCAAACATGCCGTAAAGCTGTTTACAGCAGCCAAGAAGAGGCAGGTGCTAACACAGGTGGGCACTGGACATGCCAGTCAAAGAGGCTCAAGGAGCCAATGGTGGTAAGTTTGCCACCATATGGCACAGAGACATTCCAGGGTGGGGGGAGGCAGGAAGTGGGTGAAATGGAGTGTGGGAGGGTAGTTCAGGGGCAGGTGTGGGGGGACCAGGCCTGGGAGGGGGCTGGGATGGTGGGCTGCTGCTGGATCCTATCCCCCTCTTGAGCCTGATCTGCCAACGTGAGACTGCACGTTCCTGCGCCAGCGATTTTGCTGGAACAGGACCAAATAGTCCCATAGAGACTGCCAGGGTTTTCCCGGGGGCAAGGGCAAACCTCCAGCAGCCGCTCTGCCCATGCTGAATACAGTAGCAGCCGTTTTGGTGCTGCTGCATCAAGGAACGAGGCAGTTTGGATAGGACTGGGCTACGCATTTTAAGCTTGTGATATTATCGAGAACAATCTACGTGAAGCATTTTCAACAGAAAAGCACAATGTACAGCAATATAAAGCAAAATACGCTTATATTTTTGGCATTAACAATCCAACGTTGTTTGATTAGGCTCTCATTAAATTTGCTAAGAACTACAATATTCATCAATGGAAACTATGCTACTTCAGTTTCATGGAGATCAAATATGGTGATCTCCATGAAACATAATGGATCTGGATTATATTAATTTGCTTGCTTAATTTATGCCCTGTACATCCAGAGTACATCACAACTATTTCTTTCAGGGAGAGTGATGCTATAAACCAGGGGTGGCCGAATTTGTATAATGTAAGAGGCACATACAATTAACTTCACATGTTTGAGAGCAACAAGATTTAAGAAGCATTTACATTCTTAAATATAGTTACTCACCATGTACATTAAGCGTATGTTTTAATCCAGAGGACTCTCAGTTAATACTCGGTAAATAATTATAAAGCTTGAACATTTCTTTTTTACCTTTATATTAAATGTGATGCAAAAGGAGCTCAGCCAACATATTCCCGAGAGCTACATATTGTATGCCAAAGAGCAGAAAGTGGCTCATAAGCCACAGTTTGGCCACTCTGCTATAGACTGAGTTGAGAGAGAGATTTTCTATTATGAATTGTTGCATTATTTTCAGCTCTCCAACCCACTTCCTGTTAGACAGAGCAACAGTGACAGGAGGGCTGAAATCAGAGAAAGATAAATCATTTGCGCAATGGGCAGGAATTTGTGAACTGCTTCTTGTAGGGTTTGCTACTATCTTTGATTTCTGGTGTCTGCAGTAGCAGCGGAAACCTATCCTCCATGAATACAGGAGGGCAACTGTATTCGTAACATTTAGGGCACAATCCTAACCAACTTTCCAACACTGACATAACTGTGCCAATGGGATACATGCTGCATCCTGCTGTTGGGGGACAGTCATGAAGGCCTCCTCAAGGGAAGGGAATGTTTGTTCCCCTACCTCAGAGCTGAATTGCCCTTACCCCAGTGCTGGAAGGTTGGTTATGATTGTGCCGTTATACTCCTTTTTCCTATTCAACTTAAGGCAACTTACAGTCAAAACTGAAAAACATTGCAACGCAAACACCAAAACATAAAACGCAGCAGCAAAGGAATCAAATTAAAACACAGAAGAGAGGGGAGAAAAAGGAAAAAATGAAGCAGCCATTTCTTAGGTCAGAGAAGGCTCCCCAAAATAGAAAAGTCTTCAGCTACCTCTGAAACTTTGAGATAGGCCAGCCACAGCACACATGAGGTAGGGGGACACCACTAATAAGGCTTTTTTGCATATTCCCACAAACCACATCTCAGACAATAGTTGAACCCACAACAGAGGCAGGGCTGCATAGACTCGTGTGGAAACGAGGTTTCAATCGTCATCTCTATATTTTGTTGCATTTATTTTAATTTGATCTTGAGAAATTAAGATGAATCAAAGCATGTATTTAAAGGAATAAAATTTACAGTCCCATCTGTGTCCTAACATTGTATTCCTGGTGACCAAAACATGTCTTTCCAGATAAATGGAAAATGAAATACACTGAATGTTGTATTTCCATACAACATATATGGACCGTTTCGGAAGACCTATTGTCATCTACCCTCTTTAATGGCAGATGCTGCCTCACTAATAAAGTACTGATTATTTTAAAAGCTAACTGTCAGTGTGTGACAGCTCTTCTATCTCTACTTGAAGTCAGCTTGAGACCTAGAAGGCTTGGTACCACCAAGTTTGCTCACTTTATTTATTTATACCCCGCCTTTCCTATGCTGAAGCAAATGCCCAAAGCGGCTTACAGAGAACAAACAAAATACAATGTAACTATAATAAATAAAACATAGTAAGTAAAACACATTAAAACAACAACAAATTAAACATTAACTGGAATGAAAGCTAGACCCAATTCTCGATATCAGGACGTATTGGAGGGTGGGAAAAACAATTTACCAGGGGAGTGAAACAGACTATGACAATATACCAGAGGGATGGAGGGCAGACAGCCACACAGTCATCCAAAGGCCAGACTAAATAGGTATGATTTGAGCCCTCTCCGAAAGGCCATGAGGGAATGTTTAGTTCTTAATTCTTCTGGTAGGGAATTCCATATTTGTGGAGCTGCTACAGAGAAGGCTCGTCCCCGAGCTGCCATCCCTTTAACTTGGGACAGAGGGGGACTTGAAGGAGAGCCCCTTTAGGTGATCTAAGAGGGCGAACAGGTATGTATGGGAGAAGGCGGTCCTTTAGGTAGGCTGGACCTAATAAGTCATGAAGGGCCTTAAAGGTCAGTACCATCATCTTAAGTTGGGATCGGAAGTGAATGGGCAACCACTGCAGCTACTGAAGGCGTGGTCCTACTGAGTCAAACCGTCTAGCCCCTGTTACCACCCAGGATGCTGCATTTTGTACTAACTGTAGCTTCTGAACTGTTCTCAAGGGAAGCCCTACATATAGCGCATTACAGTAGTCCAGCCTTGAAATCACGAACACCACCGTGACCAGGTCAAAATGGCAGAAGTATAGTCGAAGTTGGCGCACCAATCGAAGCTGGGCAAATGCACTCCTAGCCACAGCTGCTACCTGGTTCTCCAGAGACAGCTGAGAGTCCAGGAGCACTCCCAGACTGCGCACCTGTTCTTACAGGGGAAGTGTCACTCCATTCAGAGTGGGTGAAAGACTTAATTCCTGCATTGAGTGTTTCCTGACTTCTGTCTTTGCTAGATTCAGTCTTAACCTATCGGCTTTCATCCATACCCCAACTGCCTTCAGGCAGCGTCCCAGGACCTTCACAGCCTCTTCACTTTGGGATGGTAGAGAGAAATAGAGTTGAGTGTCAACGTATTGGTGACACCCCACTCCAAACCCCCGGATGATCTCCCCCAGTGGTTTCATGTATATATTAAAGAGTATGGGGGATAAAATAGAACCCTGAGGCACGCCATATTGTAAAGGCCAGAGTGCCGAGCAGGTGTCCCCCAGCACCACCATTTGGGACCTGTTAGCCAGGAAGGAGCAGAACCATTTTAGAGCAGTGCCCTTTACCCCCAGATTGGCTAGGCGGACTAGAAGAAGAATATGATCAATTGTATCAAAGGCTGCTGAGAGGTCAAGCAGGGCTAGTAGTGATGCCTTTCCCTTATCTAGTCCACAGTGAAGGTCATCCAAGAGGGTGACCAAAGCTGTCTCTGTCCCAAAGCCTGGTCTGAAGCCAGATTGAAAGGGGTCAAGAAAATCTGTAGTAACCCTTGGAGCTGGGATGCTACCACCTGTTCAATCGCCTTCCCTAAGAAAGGCAGGTTGGAAACAGGGCGATAATTGTTTAAGTTAGTGGGTTCCAAAGATGGTTTTTTCAGGAGGGGGCACACAATTGCAGTCTTCAGGATATTTGGCATCACCCCCTCCCGCAAGGATGCATTTATAACGGGTCCCTCCCAACCAATCAGCTAGCCCAGCCCGTGCCATTCATACTAGCCAAGCTGGGCAGGAGTCAAGTGGGCAAGAGGATGGTTTCAAGCTTCTGAGGATCCTGCCTACCTCATCAGGCTTTATGAGCTGAAAGGAATCCATTATAATAGTCTGAGATGTCGGATGAGAGTCCAAGTCACTGGGAGTATGGGTGACAGCCTGAGGTGCTGGATCAGAACCCAAGTTACAGCAAATGCGAATAATTTTGTCTGCAAAGTGCCTTGCAAACTCGTTGCAACTGTCAGTCGAGCACTCTGGCTCGTTTGCAGAAGGATTCGAGTGCAGCAGCTCACAAACAACTCGGAAGAGTTCCACTAGGCGGTTTGTTGCAGATGCAATGGTGGCAGAGAAGGATGCCTTCTTTGCTGCCATCGTTGCCATTGAATAGGCCCTGAAATGGGCAATAGCTTGTGCACGATCAGATTCCTCACGCGTTTTCCTCCATCGTCGTTCCAAGTGTCAGCCCAGCCATTTCATATCTCACAGCTCCTCAGTAAACCATGGAGCTGCTTTGGCTCGGCGGCAAGGCCGAGGCCGTTCAGGAGCCATCTGATCCACTTTCGAATTCCAAAACAGGTGGAACAGGAACCAAATGGGTCCCCTCTCATCAAAAGGGTAATATGTTAATTAGGCCTGAAAGGCCATGTCCCAAGACAGATTTGAAATTAAATAGCATTCTGTAAATAGCAATTTTTGTGGGCAAAATAATATCCATGCCAAGTTAAGTCAGGACATGGTCTATGCTACAACCGCTTTGCTGAAGCTAAGCAGGTCTAGGATTGGTCAGAGCTCAGCACAGGTGACCCCTCTGGAAACCCCATATATGGAACTTGAGTTCTGTAATGGAAAAAGTTATAAATTTAATATTAAATGTAAATTAATTTACAGGCACAATCCTAACCTGGGGTTAGGCTGGCACAGTTAGGCCAGCAAAGTTTGGCTGGCACAAGGGAGACGTAAAATATGTTTGGACCAGTCTCTAAGTGACAGAGATGTGTGCCATCCTCCCTGACTCTGGGAGTGGTCCAAACGCGCTTTATCGTGGCTCTCGTGCCAGCCAAACTTTGCTGGCCCAACTGTGCCAGCGTAACTCCAGGTTAGGATTGTGCCCTAAATAATCTAATTTATTTTCCAGTAGGAACCGAATATTCAAAGTAACAACATATAAGACTCCTACCAGTTCATATGCAGCGAGAACCTTCTTCTGCACGTCTGTGAGTGTCCCCAATGGTTCCAGATAAGGAAAATTGTCTTTCATCGAGAGCGTCACCGAGGGGACATTGTCACTGTTCACAAGCCGCGACGACAGGGTCAAAATGCACTGCTTCAAACTGGTAATTGGTGGGAGTCCACAGAGCTCTTTAACAGACAAGATGGCATTCTGTTGAAGACAAAAAAATTACTTTATACTTCAAGCTTCAATCACAGCAGATACAGACAGGTTACCTTGGCCTTTGGCACCCCAACCATTTTGCGTATTTATCAGTCCCTCCTACATCCAAGGATTTCATCTTTCTCTTTCACTGCCTAGCAGCTGCTACTATTTAAGGCTAGTTCTGTTTGCATTGCACTGCATATGTTCTGATTCCGCTTTTCTGTTATTGTCTGTTTATCCACACAAACTGTACTGTGTTGCACCCAATACACTAACTAAGAGGTCCACACGCTACATGGACTCCTTTGCTTGTTGCATGGCAGCTCTTGGTACTTCTGAATGCACCGCAAGGACATCAAATATTATTGCCTGACTTCAGGGAACACCAAGCTCTGAGCTGCGTGGAGCTCAGCTTGGGGCACAATACTAAACTGAGTTAGGCTGGCTTAAATTAAGCCAGCAAAGTTTGGCCAGCACAAGGGCCACCTTAAAGTATGTTTGGAGCACTGTCAGAGTGGCCAGCACACAGACATGAGCCATCCTCTCTGACTCCGAGGGTAGTCCAAATACGCTTTATGGTGGCCCTTGTGCTGGCCAAACTTTGCTGGCTTAGCTTACACCGGCCTAACTCCAATCTAGGATTGCGCTCTGAGTTTGAGCTGCACAGCCACACAGCTTAAAGGGAAAAGTGGTTGCACCCATATCTTTGTCTCATTAAGGATTAATGCCAAACAATTGAAGAGGGTCATGAGCCATTTCATTCAAGACCCTTGTCAGAAAACATTACACGTGACTCTGACCATACCAGGTAACACTCTGGGAAAAATTATTACAGCCATTCCTTGCCATAAGTGGGTGGCATCACTGCTGCCACAAGGACTTCTTTATAGTGGAAGTGCCATGCCACTTTGCTCATAATAAGGCCAGTCTACAAGCTCACTCACTCACCAGCAGCTGCATGAGCCTCTGCTACATGGGAGGTGCTTTTCAGTGGTAACCACAACGTCCTTGAAATGAGTAAAATGGCCCTCAAGAGATCTCCAGAATATTCTACAAATAACTATTCAGTAGTCTGCACTGGATATTCAGAGCTACTATATTCCATTTCTGCCAGCATTAATAGTATTTAAAGAGAACCTTCTCCTGCAATGTAATATATCTCCTTTAAGAGCCTGAAACTAGTTCTGCAGGTTTCCTCATACTCCCCAAATAGCAGACTATTTGTCTGAATTTCCTGAAGTACTCAAAAAAGTACAATCATAGTGTTTTTAATATTTCACTGAAAAGGAACTAATGGTATGCTTAGAATTGTTAAGCAGTATTTTTAGATTGTAGTGAAAAGCAGAGGCCTTATCAGCGCGTGACAACAAAGAGTTCAACAACTTTCATTGTAAGGGTGTCACAGCTGCATCCTCTGACAGATATAATATGTCATAATGTCTCACAGTTACTCAGACTGCAAGTCAAACCAGGACATTGAGGTGGAATAATTTTCTAATTGAAGGAAACCTGGGATACACACAATGGTATACCAGCGCTTAACAAGTCTGGCATATAATAAGTCTCCTTCAGGAAGCCCTTCACACTTAGTCACCCCATAGTTGGGTAAAACTGTTATGTATGCTCTCTCATACACTGAAGACGGCACTGAAACTGCATAATGGAAGACAGCTAACGATCCCTTCACCACACAGGCAACTTCCCATGTGCATTATAGCCTCCACAAAAAGAAGCAATTCCTTTCCCCCACAAAAAAGGAGGGGGGGGGAAATCACACCAGGCCTCCATGTAACCAGGCTTGGGTTATATAAAAAATCATCTGCATGGTGGAGCTGAGGTGACCTGGCTGCTCGTCCTCCAGGCCATTGCAGGGCCACCCAGGTCCATGAATCCCACTGTTTTGCTGGACAGGTCCTTGCCCAACAGGGCAAGGGCACTTATCCTGCTATGGGAGTCTTTCTGCCTATTAGTGACACAACCACCACATGGCCCATCTCAGATATAATAGTAGAAAGTGTCCTTGAAATTCAAAACTTATCTTGCTTTTGCTTGAAGATGAAGAATCTTGGGGGTGGGGCATGAGACCAGGGCTTATTTTTAGACTTCGTGTTAATTGGCACGAACAATAGCCATTCTTCAGCCAGTTTGTGAAATTGGGATGTAAAAGTCTCTTTATTAACATTTCGGCGGGGGCTGAAGACCTTTTTATTTCAAAAAGCTTTTAACTGTTGACAGGCTGGCCGGCTGGCTGCTTATACTTTTGTATTTTATACTTTATGATCCACAGGGCTTGTTGTTTTTAAATTCTATTGTTTGTTTTAGTTTTGTTTTATTGTATTGTTTTTTATATTGTTTTTAATGTTAAATTTTATATTTTTTGTATTGTTGTAATGCCGCCTTGAGTGCCTTCGGGCAAAAAGGCGGGATACAAATTCAATAAATAATAATAATAATAATAATAATAATAATAATAATAATAATAATAA
>JAJKFI010000015.1:10395507-10418888 GCA_029204185.1 Lerista edwardsae | reverse complement strand
TAATAATAATAATAATAATAATAATAATAATAATAATAATAATAATATTTGCATGCCACAACAATAGGAAAATGAACACACCAAAGATTTTCTAATTCCCTCCCCCTCTTCCCAGCTCTCACTTATAGGTGGAAACTGGCTAGTCCAGGCACTGCTTGTCAGCTGGTTTGGTCTATTGCATCTCTCCAATGATTACAATAATTCAATTAAGAATTTGGAGACAAGAAAACAGAATATTCTTCCTCTGCACGCTTTCCCCTTGGTTTTCCCCTCTCCCCCCGCCAATATACAATATATTTGTATATTGTACAAATATAAAGGTATCACTAATGCTGGACCAAGATATGCTCTGGAGGCATCCACCTCTGGGCTCCATACATACAATCATCTGCACACAGGCAAAATGTGTGAACTCTTATGAAAGATAAAGATAGGCTAAAATACATTCAGGGTACTCATATGCTTACATGTGAAAGGTTATGCATGATCCAGGAACAAGGCAAAACTGGTACCCAAATCCTGCTCTAGCTGCACAAGGATGTGCTCAGCAACTGGGGATCCTAGATGGATACCATCGGTCAAAAAGACACATTCGAACAGTGCAAGGGGGCCTAGATGAACACTGCCGTGTAGGTGATGAGAAATAAAGGAATACTCCTAACCAATTTTCCAGCACCGGGTTAAGGGCAACGCAGCTATAAGGAAAGGGAACCAACATTCTTTTACCTTGAGGAGACCTCCATTATTGCCCCCCCCCAACTGCAGGATGCAGAACAGGCCCCACTGGCAGTTATGTCAGTGCTGGAAAGTGGGTTAGGATTGCACCCTAAGATGCAAGGTATCTGGATAACCTTTGATAGATTAGGGCAATGATTTTCTGCCCCACACAAAGGTAGGTGTACAGACTTAAAAGACGTGGAAGTGATGCCAAAGAACTATATTTTCGTATTTGGGGCAAGCATTTGGGGTTTTAAGAGATGATCAAATATTGTCCCTGATGTTATATTTTTTTGTATGACCCATTAAATCAAACAACTCACCAGCCGCATCTGGCAACCCAGGAGACATTCAATAACCTTCCTGTTTCTCTTGCCTGTCAGGAACTACAAATTACGACAGGGAAGCTGTCAAATACCTCTAAACACATTGTTGGTGGGCTGTGTGTGGCTGGGCAGGTCAAATTGCTCAGGCCTGCTCCACTTAGAGGCAGACAGGAAAACTGTGCCTTTCTAACTCAACTGAGAAAACGGCCTATACTGTTCACTGTGACAGTCAAAGACTTAGCAGAAATTGTTATTCATAATGAGTGCTACCCATCTTCTAAATCTCTTTGGTTGCCACAAAAAGTTCAACTGTAGTGCTTTTAGCAGAAATTCCATTAGGCACATCAGTAGGAAGAAGGCCACCTGAAATGTGTCAATCCAAAATTACATAACTTGGCGCCGAATGGGGACTTCACTACACACAATTGGAATCTAAATAAATAAATGCAACATCTGTATGTACAAAACTGTTTATAGACTACCAAAGTATAAGAGGCATCTGTCTATCTTTTTGCGACATTAACTCCTATTTCTGGTTGTGAGAAGGCCTTCTTTGTACAGGAGTAGCCCATCAATGATTTCCCAACCAGATCTTAGAGAGGCTAATTTTAGAGGTTATAAAATCAACTGTTCTCACTGGCCCTGACCCGGCTATAATCACATGCCGTAATTTTGTACAACGTACGTGTCTGGGGCGGGCCAGGATGGGTATAGCTAGGAATATTCCTCTCCACATCTAAAGATGCATCTGGCCAGTTAGGCAGAACCCAAATGAGCATAATAAGGATGTGGATGCATGTCCAAGTACCATTTTCATCTACATTAACTGCACATGTAGAAACCTGATCTTTTTGTAGCCAGATTTCATGTGCTGGATCAAGGCATATAAGGGCAGATTTTTCTGCTCTAAGCTCATTTATTAAGGTTATCCAGTCACAGTCAGGCACTTTGCTTTTGAGTACCCTCAAATATTTCAGAATGGCACGATCAAGTTGCACTTCTCTGTTTAGTAAGAAAGTCCTCTTTAAGACACAAGAAATTTGTCCCAGATACGTCTTGTGTTTTACAAGAGGGGATCTATGTTGGAATAATTCTATTTTATTGGAAACAGAGCAACAGATGGAGTTATTTTTCTTTTCATGCCCCTCCTTTTGGGGGGTAGGACGGCATTGCTGCTCAGTTTGCTGTCAATTTAAAAACCAACTTTCTGGGTTAGGCTCTGTGGCACACATGTTTTTTCATTAACTGTTTAGGACTTAGTTTGCGGCAGTTATGTCCCTGGCCCCTGTGCTGCCCAGGGCCAGGGCCACAGACTGCCACCCCCCAACGCATCCTGGAGCCTCGTGTGAAATCCTCAGCCTCCATCCCCAGGTTGCGTGGCCATGATTCGGGCCGTACTGCTTGCTCGGAGCTGTGCCTGCTAAACAGCAGGCACAGGTCCGAGCAAGCCCATCAGGGTGGTTGGCACCTACCCCGGAACAAGGGCACAAATGTGCCCTTGCCCCAGGGAGGCTCCAGTGGCCGCCTAACTTGGGCTGGATATGGTGCCGGCCATGGAGCAAGTTAGGATTGCGCCCTCGGTGCAGGAACAGCTTGGTGACAGTTGAGAACACCACAAGGGAAGAAAAGGACATCTTTACTCAAGAATTTCCAATTTTTCCAAAGTGAGGTCATACATTCATCTTTTTATAGCTAAAGTAAAACCCTACCTCCCAAAATATGACTAACAGTTTCACTGAGCTGAATGGCTAGAAGATGGCAAATCTGAATCAAGTTCTCAAATACAAAGGAAAAATGAAGCAAAATCTGTAATTACCTGCATATTCTCCCTCATGTCAGTTGCCTCTTCTAACGGGTGTACTGCTAGCTTGAAGTTGTCATCTATCATCTTAAGGCCTACATTCCTCAACATGGTATAGTCTCTTGTCTTCTTTCCCATTCTTCCAGTCAGACTGCGCTTTGGGGCCTTCCCGCCGCCACTGCGGTTAGTTATTGCAATGTGCACAAAAAGTGTAACATGCTCCATGATGTCACCAACAAAGGAGCGCAAAGGTATGTGTCGATAACCTGACTGTACACATTCTAGGGGAATGGCATATTGGCCTATAAACTCATCGCCGATATAATCATCATCCAGCACAACAAAACGGATCATGACAAGCTCTGGCAGGTTAATCTGAAACTCAAAGCTCTCGTCAAAAATAGGATTATCGCTGTTCTGGTGAACGGTCTTAGTTCTCTGTTCTGCACAGTCTGCAGGGATACCATGGACTTCTATACAAACATAGGGATCTAGGATATCACCCTTGGCACAGGCTCCTTTGGGTTTTGGAAAGTTCTGCCCACTGATGATTTTGACATGTAGGACCTGAGGAGACCCCCCTGGAACAATGCCTTTTGTGTTTGCACTGAAGTAGGAAACTTCTTCCCGCATAACAGAAGGTCGAAGGACATAACCGCATCCCCCATTCTGTAGGAACCAGCCAGTATGTAAATCCATCATGGGTCCTGGTGTTTGAAAGTTCATCGCCACTATCTGGCAACCACAATTCCAAAAATCTTGTGGACTAAAGTTACTGGAATCTATTCTCATCGCACTAGGGTATATTCTAGACAGAAATTTTTTGTTGTAATTTACGAAGTCCTCTGGAGACTCATTTGCAATTTTACTGGCCTCTGCTTCACCGAAGGAACAGATTTCCCAATAATTCTGACTTTTCATTGAGGTCTCAAAATCTGTGAACCTGATGGATTTGCATATAGCTACAAGGTCCGAGAGCCCCTTGCACAACCAAGTCATCTTTGGTTCCCTTTCACCCTCCTCCGATACTTTTTGAGATACTTCAGCTTCTTCATCTTCATCAGTGACCTCTCCCTCTAATAGTGTCTGATTGCAAGGCAGTTTCTTCCCTTTGATGATAATCTTCTTTTTCAGTTTCTCTGGGGATGGGAGGTATGCCTCTGACTGTAACGGTGTATCAACGTAGAGTTTGGTTCCAAAAACCTTCTTCATCTGATGAGCCATCACCTTCTGCTGTTGCATGGAACAGTGGTTTCCCAAGCAGAGAATGAGTGGGTACTCTGAAGAAACAAAGGCGAATCTGCTGATCACCTCAATAACAGATCGAAAGGGAAGGGGTGATGTCATGCTGTTACGGTTGCAAATTACGGGCTCCATATTGGGGCCATCACAAACATCCAGTTCAATACTTCTACAGCTCATCTTCAATGCCCTGACATAACCATTGATATCTGCTGGTCCTCGAATCTGGTCTTCTATTAGGTACGTATTGTGAGATGCATTGATATAGTAATGGGATAAAGGCTGGGTCATGTCTTGGACAACCTTTTTATGTGCAGGATCAAAAATATCACATTCTGGGGACAACAAATACTGAGTAAATCCATCAATTGCAAGAAAGCCCTTCAGCCGACCTTCCTCAGAAAATTCATACCGGCGGATAATATCAAAACACATTTCTTCAGTGACATGTGCCACCCCTTGCTCGGCTTCTAAAAAAAGCATGAGGTCATTAGCATCTAAGGATTCTTTGTTTTTGGATATCTGCACCAGCAAAAAGTAAACTTCTGGTCTTGTGCAAAGTTCAGTGTATGCTTCATAAAATTCTTCTTGTGTGACACGAGTAGTTAGCTTCTCTTTGCTTCTCTGGATTTCTTTAAATTTTAATCTGATCTTTGACTCCTTTATGGCAGAGTTCAATTTTTGTATTAGTTCTACAGCTGTATCTTCCAACATGATCCCATTGCCATCAATATCAGCATCTTCAAACACAGACCTCAGCCATGCAAACCGCGGAGTGTTCTGATTACCTTCTATCAAATCTAGAGGTTGTTTGCTACGAGAAACCAGATACCGCAAACCTGACACCCAAATGTTGGCTACATCTGCTGACTGGGCAACCAGGTCTAGAGAGTCATAATTCTCACCATGAATGATGGAAAAGGCACAGTCTTCGGAAATCTGATCTGCAAGCCCGTTATTCCTGAAAGTTTCAGTGTTCTTCCCTAATCGGATCTCCTTCAAAGCAGAGATATCCAATTTAGCCTTGTCTGTATCCTTTTTAGACGGTTCCCAGCGAAGTGCTTGCAAATCGGAGTCAAGAGTAAAAAATCGATTATAAATACGGGAGCTTGGTCGAACTTTCTTCAGTTCACAACCAGCCTGCATGAAGCTGATGCAGTCACTTGCACTACTTATTTTCTTCTCTGATGGCATGCTGCTGAAGGACACAGTTTTCTTTCTTCCACATTTTTGGTTCGCAGGGTCCTGAAAAGCAATTTAAGAAACAATGAATACTTTCTGACAAACATATATATAAAATCTTAAAGTATAATGGTAACTACTCTACTAAAAAACTTATATTAAAAGGTCATTTAATCCATAGTTATTTCTGCAGAAATTACATGCAATCAATGTGACACATGAATGCGTAATTGGTTCTATCATTACAACTAGGGATGAAGTCTTTGCATAGGCACTGTTAAGCAACAGTAATCCATACAAAACGGGGCTGATCTTAACAACAGCAGCCAACTATATCACCTTAATTCTGTCCTGAGTCATATCAGATGAAAAATAATCCAGCAAGTAGCTACCAAATTCTAAATGCTTGATGTGCATTATTATTTGCACATTTTGTATTATCTCTTAATTTTGTGGCCTTGTCACAATTGCTGCTACATAGCAGAATTTATTTAGTTCTTTTTTAATTTCCATTTATTTCAAACACATAACATTCACATAACACATACATAACATAAACACACACACAAAACCCACACAATCTATTTAGTTCTTTATAAAACACCTGATTCAGTGTTCCAACCCCTGTTTGGGCACTCAAGGTGACTTAAGAGTTCAAAAACAATTTTCAAATAATTACCCATCACACCCCAATGAGGTTACCTTCATTTACCTTCTGGTGATATTAGAAGGTCAAAAACTGAGAAAGCCACCTCTTCACACATTATTGGTTTCTCACACAGAAGTCATCTCCATGTTAAAAGCTGCACAATGCTAAAATTGTTGGGCAGAATGATCCAATAACTATACACATAAATTGATGCATATACACCCGATGGCTTACACAAGCTGGCTGTGCAGAAATAGCTATTTATAACACATAATGTCTGCCATTAACCCTTATATGCATTTGGGAATATGTAAGGCTTCCCTGAGAAGCCGAGGTGAGCTGATGACTCCCGGCTTCAAAAAGGCCACTTATCCATTAACTGTTTCTTCTCCAGTTTACAAAGTTCAAAATCTGTGAAACCAACCCAAAATTCATGGATGGAACTAAGAAGAGGGTGAAAGGGAGCTAAGAAAAAATGTCCTCATCTCCAATGGCAAATCTAGAGTAATGCTTTAAGTTAACAGAAGATGAAAACATCCCAGGAATGTCTGGCTATAAGCCAGAGCCTCCCATTTAGAAATCTTATGCTCTTAAACAAAGCTAAATGAACTGACACCTACTGATGCAACAAGAAACAGCAAGGAACAAATGAATCCATACCCATTTATACCAAGAACCACAGAGACAGACTGGGGATGTGAAGAGTACCTCAGGGCGTAAAGACCAGTTCTAGTACAGACTAGGTACAGGAGGCTTAATGATATTCAGCATGGGGCAAACAGCCTTGCAAGGAGTCAAAGTGGTTCTCAAACATTTTAGCACCTGGATCCACTTTTAAGAATGATCATCTGTCCAGGACCCACCAGAAGTGATGTAATGGCCGGAAGTTCTATCATTGTGACACCAGAGCTTGCTGCCTTTCTGGGAATGCAGCAATACGTTGGGTTATTTCCAGTGATGTCATCCGGGCGCGCCAGGAACTGGAACACCCGGATAATTGTCAGCCCTCCGCCCCTACGGCAGAGGGCTGCCACGCCTCCCTGAGCCTCACAGCGCCCGAATCGCTCCATTTCAGAGCGATTCGGGATGCAAGGGAGGGAGGGAGGGCCCAGGAGCAGCTCGCCCGTCCTCAGAGAGGCGGCGCGGCCTGGGCCTATCCGCAGAACTGGCGGAACAGTGTACTGGGCCGTTCCGCCTGCATGACGCCACTGGTTATTTCTCAGCCATTTTCCAATACCAAAGGGAATCGGAAAGAAAAAAAGCCTATTTACAACCTTGACACAAGCAAAGCAACCATACAGCCCCCTTTCCAGTATTTCATCTTCCCATATTTTCAAGATGGCTGCTCTTTGTGCTTCATGAAATTAGTTTGTGACCCACCGGTGGGTTCCGACCCACAGTTTGGGAACCACTGCAATAAAGGATATGCAAAACAAAGGCAGATCTAACAAGAGAGTTAGCCTTTTCTACATCTCCTCAGTAGCCAGCTCCTCTTCCTCCACAAATCCATGCACACTTGCCAATATCCTGAATTCATACAGTTTTGAACTAAAGTTTTCCAACTCCATCTCATCTACTTCGTTTTTGCCTCTTGCACTGGTGATACTTCAGAGGTAGAAGGCATACTCATGTAGCACCCGCAGTCTGACATTAAGCATCTGTGCACCTGAATTGTGTCCTAAGAGATAAAGGTAAAGGTTTCCCCACGACCGAATTGTCTAGTCGTGTCCAACTGTAGGGGGCGGTGCTCACCTCTGTTTCTAAGCCGAAGAGCCGGCGTTTGTCCTGAGGACAAGCTTCCATGGTCATGTGGCCAGCATGACTATACGCCGTAGCGCACGGAACACCATTACCTTCCCATCAAAGTGGTATCTATTTATCTACGTGCATTTTTTACGTGCTTTTGAACTGCTAGATTGGCAGGAGTCCTAAGAGATACTGGAATGTAAATAGTGGAATGGAAGAGGTCCACTCTATGAAGGTAACAGGAGCTTCCAAATAGAAATGCCTGTAGTGAGAGACTGTGACTGTTCTGGAACAGAATGAAAGTTTGTTTTGAGGAGGAGAGAAAATTTGGAGCATTAGAGAAAATCTGATGAACCAAATGATTTCATGATCCTTGAGATATATTAACTTTACAAAGTTCAGGATCATAATTCCTCATTACCTTTGCTCTTCATTTTAAAGCAGTTCATCTCATTTTCTACTAGCAGTTAAGTTGAAGAAGAAAGTTGAAAACATTCTGAAAGCTTGATCTATAGAAAAAAAGGAAGACAGCGTAGCACAGTTGCCCAAGAAATAAAAGCAAAGGCTTCAAGTGACAACAGATATCAGATTTATATCGGACATCAAAATGTTTTAAATGTGTGAATGGTTGGCCATAGGATACGGAATCACTTTTCCTGGAGCCTTGAGTGAGCTTTTGCTGGCTAAAGCTACAGATTCCTGACACTCCAGACATTGCAACTAAATGACTATTTCAACTCTATACTTCTATGAATGAGTCCCAACCACAATGATAGTTTATTGTGCCAATTCCAACCACTGCCTCTAAAAACAGTGGACGTCTATTTTTGGTACTGAAAATCTATTTCTAATGTCAGATCTTTACAAATGGCATCTCTTATTTGGATTGCTACTTTATTTTTAAAAATGTCATCCTAATGAGCTAAGCGAAATGAAGTTTTTTTAAAAAAAGAACAAAAAACTTTTTAGTATATTCCGTCTCCCCTGAACTCAAAATATCAAGATTACGATTGAGATCTGCAGGATATCTTTCTATGCTTCTGGTACTAACTTCAATCCTGACACCTGTTTTCAATGGGGAGGGGAAGAAAGGATGGAAGGCTGCAATCCTACGTGTCGTTACTTGAGAGTAAGACTCAATGAAGCCAAGGAGACTGAGTAAATGTGCATAGGATTCTGCTCTAACAGTTTCTTTGCTTCCTTTCAGGTTGTAAACCAGCATAAACTCAAAAGCAAAAATTTTATTTTGTTTTTTACTGGGAATTACCAAGGCGGCAGAAACTTACACTGAAATGTTTTGAAAAAAGAAAAAGGATCCAAGACACCCACCATATAATCAGCTGCTTTCACTGATATTCAGCATCTAGATTTTTATATCAGCATTGCAATGAATTACATGTTGACAAGTTTATAACAAATTAAAAATCACCACCACTGAAGTATAGGAATAACAGAAAGGTTAACCTCATATGCTGGCTTAATTGGTTTTTGCTTTACTCAATCCAGATGATCGTCAAGTGTGCAGCAATAGATGGATGAAGCAAATGGCCTGCCATTAAATTCTGGAAATAGTTGCCCAGATAGCGTAATGGAAGACTAAGTACTGGAAGCCCAGGGGCCCCCTTTTTTGTTTTCAGTCTGATTACAGTTTTGGTTTCTCATCCTTTGTTGCTTATGCAGTTTCAGATGTGGGCTGATGTAGAAAGCACTTTATGCAGGTCTTGAAGCTCTTCTGTATGGCATTACACCACATCAAAAATTACTTATATTAAGAGAATGAAAATAGAAAATATTGACATTGGGAATCACTGATAGAAAGACCAAACATTTTAAGCATTGGGACCCACTTTTTAAAATGACAGTCTATTGGAATCCATTAGGAGGTGTGGATTCTGCGGTGGGCAGGACTATGCCCCATCTGGCTTTGCCACACCCTATTGGGTCCACTTGCAGTTGCACCAAGACTTGGTGCAGGTCCAAGTACACCCATAAGATAACAGGGAACTTCCCAGGGTTTCCTTACTCCCAGGAGGCCTCTTGCTCCCCCCTTCTCCCCCCCCCATGTCCATTGCATGGCATGGCTGCATCAGTGCTGGTGCTGGGTGATAGGATCAGGCTGTTACTTTGTAATAGCACTCCCACTGTGCAGAAGAACCATTACCTCTGGTCTGTTCAAAATGCAAGGAGAAGGGATTGAACTGAGTTCAGACGCTCTCTCAACTTCTTGCTCCCTTCACCCATGATTGCACTGCCCCACGTTAACTGCACATTTTCTCAGGAGTAAGTCCCATTGAACTCAGTGGAACTAACTTCAGTGCAGATCTGCATAGGATTGTATTGTAAGTGCCATGGGATTGGCATGTCTGGGTTCCCAATGAATGCAGCCATTTGGGCAATGCAAAGCAGCTGAAGAACCACTAACCAAAGGACACAAGAATTGCAGTATTGGGCCCTACACTATGCCTTGTTAATACAACTGGGTCTATATAGATTCCCTACCTTCTGTCTCTGTGTTGTCATTCTTGCCCCATCTAATACTACAGAAAGATCTGAAAGTTACAACAAATCTCACTCCATTAATATCCTCATGCCTTGCCCATGCCACCTCCACCACCATGCGAATGAGAAGGAACTGGCAGCATGACAAATGCCAGAATAACCATATATCAGTAACAATCCCCTTATCACTAAAACACTAATTCCCAGGACTAATGCTTTGAAACCAGTTGGATTTGGATCGTCCTGCAACGGATAGGATTATTTTAATTGGAATTAATGACTCATCACTCATCTCTCGCTATTATCTAACATGGCAAATTGCAATTGAATGAGCTCATAATCGCGCTACTGGACCCCATCATATCACATCTAAGTAATCCTTTTCAAATTAAACCATTGCATTTTGACTAATTATTTAGATTTAAAGCCATATCCAATAATGGCTTTAAATGCCCTATTGGCAAAATCCCCTGGTTCACAAGGTAAAAGTGCAGGGGAATAAATAGTAAGCAGAGTTTATGGGTTAACCTTTAAAAAGGGGAACAACCAGTGAATGGAGAAAGACAACAATTTTTCTCCTCTAAAAAGTGGCCTGGACAGTTTCTAGTAGATGTATAGTACAAGCCTATGTATGTTTACTCAGAAGTAAGCCCCACTATGTTCAATACGATTCACTCCCAAGCAAATGTGGACATGTTTGTTTTCTTAGGGCAAAGACATAGAAAACTAACAATAAAAACTCAGGGATGTACATACGATACATGTTGAATGATCCAACAGTTTGTTTCTGGCATAGGAGTCCAGATGTTTAGAAAATGGATCTGCTGGCATTCATTTCAACTGTATGAATGTATCTGTCCACTAAATACTGTAAATAAGGGCAGTCCACATGTAAATGAGGCAAATTCACAATATGGAAAGGTGTGCACAAGTTTTGGTTATAAAAACAGTAAACAATACATCATCATCATATTACAGTAATTGCTGGTTCTTCAGTCCTCACTGCAGCAGTAGCAGCAATGTAAAGTGCTTGGAAGGGAAAGACGTTAACTCTCCAAGTCTCTTACATGATCTCCGCATGGAGATGTTTTGGCCACATGCAAACAGTTTTCAGAAAAGCATTCACTCATGCCACCCTGAATCAGACCAAAATCCATAAAGTCAATCTCTCTGTTTGCAGCAGTGGCCAGCCAGATGCTCCAGAGAAGCTCTCACATAGGACATTAAGGAGAAATTCCAGAATCTGTTCCTTGGAAGAAAAACAGCTTACATATATGCGCAATACATGCATGGGATACTAAGACTTGCTCTGCCACCATTGTGGCAAGTGGGCCCAGTTATTCCTAGTTCCTAGTGGGCCCAGTTATTCCTAATTCACCAAGATGATTCTCTCTCTCTCTCTCCCACCATACTGTGCCAGTTTCACCCCACCTTTAGGGCGCAATCCCACTCTCGAGAGAGCACTCGCCTAACATTTTTGCATGGGTGCTACCTCATTAGCACCAACTCAGGTGCACCAACCGGCACTCCCATATCAGCACTACAGTGCTCGGGCCGACGCTGCTAGTAGCATCGCTGCTAGTAGTCGTCCTCCTCTGGGAGGAGGCGTAACTAGGAGGGGGCTGGGCGAGCCAGCGATTTCGCGGGCTCAGATCCAAGGAAGCCATTGGGGAGGTTGGAGCTATTGTGTAAGGGCACAAACATGGTGGGCATGCTGGCCCGGGAAGGGGGTGTGGATGGGATACGGCCTAATGGCCGCATCCAAGGCCTTGTTCCCAGGCAGCGTGGCTTCCTTGGACCTGCATCTGCGATTTCACGGGCGCAGATCCAAGGAAGCAATTAGGGAGACAGGAGCCTTCCATAGGATAAGGGCACAAACGTGCCCTTGCACCTGGGAGGCTCTTGCAGATACAGCGCAGTTTAGGATTGGGCTCCCCATTGGGACTGGCCTCGGTGAGGACAACCAATGACTTCCGGAAAGAGCCAATTAAAAAAAACAACACGATTCTTACAACTGGGCCCTTACAATGAAGATGTATTTATCCACTGCTTCCGACACATATGCGATTGTTCATGATTGATTGTTCATGGCTTGCAATGGAACGTGTGAAGCGTTGAATAGACTTCACTAAACAAATAGCACACATGAGATGTTATAACAGTTCTAGCGAATGTTATACTTGCGACTCCCTCTGAGGCATGCAAGCCAACTTTTGATGTGATGAAAATAGATGAGTGAGCACACACTTGATTGATTGACTGGCTGATTGTACATGTGAAACCTACTCTTATCTTACAAGGATGATGGGAGGGGTACTATATCATGGGAAAGGCTATTTATGGGGAATAGAACTCAGGATTGTTCCCTCACTGAATTCTGAGGCAATCTGTGGTAAAGAAAAAGCTACTTTTGTCACTTCTCACTTTCCTCCTTGTCATGAGTTCCATTTTTAACCAGTAGTAGGAGCCAAGATGTTGTCACTTTCAAGTTATACAATTGTGTCAATGACATGATGACAGCGATGACAGAGTACATGGACCTTTTGGCATGGCTCCAAGGATGGAATGGATGGGTTTGTAACAAAAGGTAACATGGTCACCCTTGGATTTTGTGCCAAAGGACCCTTGTGCATAAATTGAAGATTAATATTTAAGTGAACAGAGACCCAAAAGTCAGATTTGAAGGGCAATGAGTTAATGCAGAACCACAAAGAATTCAAGTTATTGTTGCTGTGGGGAGAACATGGCTAGGATTTAGATGTTTTGTAAGTTTGCTCTCAGTTTTTTTTCCCCTGAATCTTAGATGTTGATTTTTAATGTTTGTTCATTTTTACTCAGCAATTCTATTGACTGCTAGCATTGTTTTAAATCTGCTCATATAGTAAACTGATTTTATACGTTCAGCCATTTTACCTCAGAAGGCAATTCTAAACTGTGCTGGAATGGCGGGCCTGCACCATATCCAGTACACCTTAGGTGCGCTGGAGAGCCTCCCCGGGGCTAGGGCACATTTCATACCCTTGCCCTAGGGGAGGCTCCAGCCTCCACATATGTTTCCTTACATCTGTGTCTGCTAAATAGCAGGCACAGAACCAAGGAAGCAGTGCAGCCCGAATTGGGGCCACGTGGCCTGGGGTTGGAGCCACATTCCACCTCTGCCCCCCTCCCCAGCATGCTTACCGGTGTGCCCACCCCCACCCAGAAATGCACGCACACAGAAACATGCACACACGCACGCCGACCCTCCCCACGCCCGGAACCACTCTTGCGCCGGCCGAATCCGGCTAGTGCAGGAGCAGCACTGCGGCCTGACACCGTTGAGCCGACACAAGCATGTTGCATCGGCCCAACATGCACTGTAGGATTGCGCCCTCAGTCTTAACCACATGGATTACGGGGCCAGTCTGTGGGAGAAGCAACACCCTGTTTGGTCTGATTTGGTAGTAGGGGGAAATATAGCAGTGGGAATTCAGGCCAGCTGAAGGGAAAGTGGGTAAGACAGTTGCTATCCCTTTTTCCAGTTTTCCTCGCAGCGAAGGCCACCACCACTAGTGACCACCAAAACTGGAGATGATGTAATGCCAAATATGAACAAGCAATTTCCTCACACCCAATCATCTCTCATCTAATCCTGTATGAGATTGCAGCTTCGGTATGGATAATTAAGACAAGAGTTGAGATGGGTGGAGTGATTCCCTCTTGGCTGTGTCCTCCCAAATTCTCAGTTCACCACCAACACAGTTAGTGGTGATAGTCAAGTAGTTGCGGTTGCAATGATCTATTAAACTTTCAGCTCCCTTTCTGGTTCTCCTGTCCAACATAGCCTAGACTGGGAATGTTTGTAGGTGGTGTTGGAAGAAAATGGCAAAATCTCAGGTAAGAGCCCAGAAGAAAAGGTGTATATTGGTACTACACATAAGCACAAGCCATTTTGGACTCCAGGCACAATCCTAACCTGGAGTTAGGCCATCTTAGTTAGGTCAGCAACATTTGGCTGGCACAAGGGCCACCATAAAGTATGTTTGGACCATGCTAGGAGAGAGAGGCCAGCACACAGATGTGCACCATCCTCCCTGACTTCGAGAGTAGTCCAAACGCGCTTTATGGTGTGCTAGGCAACTTTGCTGGCCTAACTAAACCGGCCTAACTCCAGGTTAGGATTGCAGTCTCAGGGTGCAATCCTACCCAGCGCCGGAATGGCAAGGCCGGCTGGCCAGCACCAAATCCAACACTGGGGGGGGGGCTGGAGCCTCCTGCGGCAAGGGAGCATGCACTCCCTTACCATAGGGGAGGCTCCAGCCTCCCCTATGTGCTCCTTGGATCTACGCCCGCTAAAGAGCCATATGGCCACCTCCCAAGCCTCCCATGTCCTACCCAAGTCCCGCCCACATTCTCCCTCCCTCCCACCAATTCCCATGCTGCTCTGTCATGGTGCCTCCCTCGCACTGGCCAGCTTCAGCCGACTCAAGGGAGGAGCTGCGCGCACGCAATAGGACTGGTGCTGCCAGCAGCACCGGTCCTGTTGCCTTAGTGCCGACGTGGGGGTGCCGATTGGTGCCCCCGCATCAGCGCTAAGCACGCAGCGTCAGCACAACCCCGTTGCGCTGACACTGCGCGATCCTTAGGATTGCGCTGACCGTCTTCTTCAGGGGTAATAAGATAGTCTTCTTCTCTGGTTAGATCCTGAAAAGCCATGGCAATTTGGGGAACTTACCTTTTCATTCTCATTGTGCCCGGGCAGACTGAGAATTCTGTCAGACAGCTGTCTGTACAACCACACTTCCTCCACTAGTCCTTCAGTGGAGGTATCCTATGTCTGGAGTTCCCGCCCACCCAGATAAGACTCAGGAAGCACCATTGTTATTGGCATTGGGTGCACCCGGTAAAAGGCCCTTTTCTCTTCTGAAGTTTTGTGCTCCTGCTATTCTGGTTTCCCTGACTCGAATGGCACACTGGAGACCTATTCAAAAAAATAATGCTCAAACTAAAAAATGCACCAGATTGGCATTACCAGCTGACTGAGGAAAGTCCAAAGAGTGGCAGATAACTTTTTAGTCAGCATTGCTGAGATAAAGAACATTTGGAGATTTAAAATATGAAGGGAAATTCAGGGTAGAGGGGGAATTTTTGCAAGCATCCCCAAATATGAGCTTTTAATTCATTCTGCTACTATATTGTGCTTATAGTTCCCCTGCCCCTATCCATTTCAGACTCAAGCAGCATGGAAGAGGGAGAAAAGCTGTGTAGTGCATGGAGCTCTGGTTTGTAAAACGAAAGCGGGTAGGGTAGGAGGGCAGCCATTTGCCTATCTACTTAAGGCACACATCTTCTCCACACAGCTTCTGTTTGAAATGCTCCCTTCTGTTTCGTTCCTCCCTCCTTAGCCATAGGTGCTTATCCATGGGGTGAGTATGGAAGCAAGCATAGAGGTGGCAAAATAGGGGGATTCAGTCAGTATGGGGGGCAGGGGTCACCACTGATCATTCCTCACAATGATCACCCTGAGGAATCCAGAGAAAGCCAGCTTGGGAATAGTTATATGACATTAGTCTGCAACGTAGAATGTTCTCTGTTCAAAACTTTCAGAGAAAGAATTTAATGGTTTTCTTCTGTTCCCCAGCTCCAGCCTGAATGATCATTGCATAAGTGCTATTTAGGGAAGAGAGAAAAGCCAGTATTAAACTTCAGAAAACACTCAGGGGAAAACACTCATTTGCTATGTTAAATCTATTTGCCAGTTCTCTAAAGTTTGCCCAAGGGAAGACCAAAATAATGCTCACTGCATTCATAAGTGAAACAAGAAGATCGGAGAAATGCTTTATAGAGGGGAAAACAGTCTACCTAGTGCTCACTTTTCCCTACAGTATAGCAACCTAATCATTTGGATCCTAATCTTCTTGCCTGAAGGATGTTGGAAAGAAGCAGCAAGATTGTTCCACAAATACAGATCACTACAGAAGAAAATTAGACATGGTGAATATTTTAATTAAAGGATGCTCCCCAATTATATATCCTGCCTTCACTTCCTCATAATCTATCAGGTACCAGCTTTAGTATAAAAAGGCCCAGAGGTACAGGCTATTAGTGGTGGCATATACAGTAACTCCCCCTAAGATCATGACAAGGAAGTCCACAGCATTATTTCCCTAACTCATTTTGGCATACAAAATTGGGCCTTTGCAGGCATTTTTGCAGGCATCTTGCTGTCTCATGTGCTCCCTGAGGCATCTGGTAGGCCACTGTGAGATACAGGAAGATGGACTAGATGGGCCTTTGGCCTGATCCAGCAGGGCTTTCTTATGTTCACAGGCGCAGTTTCATTGTAATATTCAAAGTATTATTTCATTTCAATTATAGACCTGAGTGATGTTACCTTGAGGAGGCCTCTGTGACTGTTGTCCCCCCCACCAGGATCCTGCATATGCCCCATTTACACATCTGCATCATTGCTGGAAGGCTGGGTAGGGCTGGGCCCCAAGTGTTATTTATCCCCCTGTTGGAGTGTGGGAACTGAGGCTTAGAGGGACCGTCCACCTAGTGAAAATTCACAGCCAAGTTAAGATTTCAGCAGGTTCAAATTCAAGGTTTCAGCAGCTATAGAAACCTACAGATAGCTCACAAGCCTTAGACAGCGAAGAGCTAATTTGCTCTTTTTGACTCTGGCTTGGCAAATATTTGTATATGTCAGCAATATTGATCCGCAGTTGAATTACTGCTAACCATGCAGACAACTGGATGAAATATGAATTATGCTAAAGATGACAGGTATATGCTTGGCAGATTTGTCATTGGGTCATGCCAATCTTGAAATATTTTCACACCTTCTATGTGCACATATAGCAGACGATCCAAGATTACCAGGAGGCAGAGATGTCACATTGCTTCTCTTACTGGCTCCCTGGGCAGGGCTGTCGTCATGAGTATAATTGAAGTTTGGGGAGCAAGTTCCTGCCATCCATCACTGCCAGGCTATTCAGCCTTGCTTACTTTGCAAGGGCCATAAGTAAAGAGGACTAGAATATTGCTAGGAAATCAATCAAGCATATTAAACCACTATACTTGGGGAAAATGGGGCTGGTAGGAGTTGACAACATCGCAGCTGGGGAGCAGGGGGCAATTGTGTGGTAGTTGATGATATTCTTTTAAAAATCCTTCAAACTCTGAGTTTAAAAAAACACATCTGGTTCCTAGCCAGCCAATTGCTATAAGGCTAAATGTAATGACAGATCTTCACAATACATAAATTCACACGAGTCCAATCCGGAAGTGCAATTTCAGGCCATTGTACTACACTAGATGATGCCAGACTTTAATGTACATACTGTTAACAGGAAATTAAAATGTCAGCACTGATGCAGAGTAGCTGTTAAAGGGATATACCAAGGTATTGGTAGAAGTATGAAAAACAGGCATGAAAGGCTGTGAGTTTTGGAAAAGAATGTACTTTTTAAAAACGGTGCAATAGAAAAATGCAGTGTGGATGAATAAGAACAAGAATTGAGAGCTCACAGGCTGACACAAAGAACTGACACTATGGGAGAAATTAAGACTAGAATTAATCTTAAGGAATCACATAGGCAGGGCATAGTGGCCAGGACACAAAGCACAATGGATTGTGTTCTATTTACACATTGGAGGCTTTTCAGCTCCGCCCTCTCCATAGCAACCCCTGCCCCCAAACAATTCTCAAAAGTCTGGTGGTCCTCCAAGCAGCATCCTACGATGGGCAGTTGGTGAAAGGAAATATCCCTCCTTGAAGAATGATATTTAGATGATAATCAACACAGAGTTGCAACTACACAATTATTGTGGATGGTGGATGGAATCAAGATTTTCTAGAAAGGCCATTTGCCTATTTCAGAGGTGGCCAAACTTGCTTTACATAAGAAGAGCCACATATGATAAACTTCAGATGTTTGAGAGCTGCAATAGTTAAGCAGCATTTAAATTCTTAAATACATTTACCATGAACATTAAACTTACATTTTATGCCAAAAGACTCTCAGTTTATACCTGGTAAATAATTATAAAGCTTAAAAAAAAACCCTTTTAATATTGTAATGCAAAAAGGAGTTCAGCCAACATATTTTTGCGAGCTGCACACTGTATGTCAAAGAGGGTTGCAAGTCACAGTTTGGCCACTCCTGACCTAGTTTGATTTTGATGACTGGTCCTTTCTTAAAAGGGACCAGTTGCTTCCATTGGTTTTGCACAGGGAAGGTTTTTCTGTTGCAACTTTCTGTACACTGTTGGACATGAACAATTATTAATGCATGCTTGCTTTTGGAACGTGTTTAAGTGATGATCCAATAAATAGCTAATGAAAGGTAAAGATCTAGAAATAACAATATCATATTTAATGTTTATCCAGAGTGCAGGAGCCAAGATTCTCCAACATTTCTTTTACTCCACAGATTTTACTCAGACTATTATATGTTGCACCACCAATCATTATGATTCAGTTTTCATTTGCAAGGAACCCTAAAGTGTTTGTTGATAGCTATGTGTTTAATGGCTAAATCAAGACTCAGCATTAAATCTGAAGGACAACCACAGTAGGGATTTTCAAGAGTTTAAGATTTGTCCCCTTAAGGTCAAACCCTGCAGCAAATTGTTTCCAAACAGTGTTTCCTGCAGTTCTCCAATTTGTATTTGTGTTTTAGCAGTTCAGAATTGGTTTCCTTTTTCTTTTGTTTTGCTCTGCAGGCAAAACAGGTGGCAAAACAGGGCCTCATCCAGCGGCAAACCTCCTGGCACCCAGGGCTGGGCAACATGGTGATGCCCCCCTGTGTCATCCCATGCCTGCACACTACACCACCTGCCCCCTGATTCTGGAATGGTCTCTTTCAGAGCCAAATAGAAAGAGGGCAGGTGAGCCCAAACTCACAGTGTTTGCCGGTTGGAGCGATGAGTGCTGCACCTGCCCCAGCCACACCCCAGGCGCTCCACCGCCCTCCCCAACACTTTCGGCAGGCTGTCGCCCCCACCCCAGCCACCAGCTTCATCCGCTACTGGGTTCATCAAATCTGAAGATGACCAAAAACCAGGTGAGTGTGCAGCATGGATACAGGTGAGCAACATAGAAGGGTCAAGGAGAAGGCAGAGCATGTGTGGTGCTTGACTATAACAAAGAACATTTGGGAGGGAAAAAAATGCTAATCCAAATAATTTAGGAAAGGGCAGCTGGCTCTTAAAGGAGCAGACTGATGGAAGGTGCTTGCCTCCACTACTCCTTCCTTTTTGCTGCCTGGATTCTGAAAGGAAGAGGAGGGTGGGGAGGAAGAGGAGAGTGTGGGGCCACTGTGGTCTTCCTCTTTTGTTAAAAATCCTATATGCCAGGGCCAACATTTCTGTATTTTAGGGGTCTATGCTAACAATGCAGCAAGCCTGATCCAAACCTCTAATGGCTCTTATACGCCTAGGACATGCCCAATTAAATGAGTGTGCACAATTACATAAGCAGGTAGAATTTATGGTATACTTGATCTGTCCGTTATCCAAGTCCATGGCAACTATACAAGACCACAATGTGCCCATAAACATCTTCCATTAAAGTCCATTGTGATTCACTGTTACCATCTACATTTCAATATTTATAACCAAAGAGTGCAGAAGGAAGAGTGCATAAGAGTAAACAGGAAACAAATTCAGTACAAATAAAGGGCTGAATTCGAATTATAAGAGGAACAGAAACAGCCTCCAGTGCCGCTACTCTGCTTGCACAAGAGCTTTGCAGAATTCTTCATGCAATACTATTATAGGTAGGTACTGCAGCAGTTCTTGTGCTTCCATTTTCACAAGTTCTTGCATAAGCAGGTATGTGGATTTTGCACCATTTTCTTCATCAAGTACTCTAAAAAATTGCCCTTCTGCCCTTGGAGTCAGATTCTTAAAATATACTTTGTAGATCAGTGGTTCCCAAATTCCTACAAGGGAGTTGGGAACCTTGTAAGTAAAGTAGGGCAAAGGCAGCAACACGATCCCCAGGATCACACTGCTGCCCAGACCAAAGGGGCTTATTTTAAGGATTTACAGATATGGATCCCGGATTTACATATTATTTATTTATTTATTTATTAGATTTTTACCCCGCCTTTTAGCCCAGAGGCACACAAGGTGGCATTACAATATAAAAATTAAAAAACAATTTAAAAACAATATTAAAACCATATACTAAAACAGAATTAAAACAAAAAACAATACCGTTTAAAAACAACAAGCCCAGTGGATCATAAAACTATAAAAATATAACAAGCCAGCCAGCCAGCCAGCCTGTCAACAATTAAAAGCTTTTTGAAATAAAAAGGTCTTCAACCCCCGCTGAAATGTAAACAAAGAGGGAGCCGTTCTCAATTCTAAGGGAAGGGTATTCCAGAGCTGGGGGGCCACCACCGAGAAGGCCCTCTTCCTGGCCGCCGCCCCTCTCACTTCTCCTGGTGGCGGCACAGTCAAAAAGCCCCCCCCCCCCGATGATCTAAGAGTACGGGTTGGATTATATGGAAGGAGGCGGTCCCTCAAATACCTCGGACCCGAGCCGTAAAGGGCTTATTGATACGCACATGTAAGTTCTTACTTGCTAATATGTAACGAAGCACAACTTTTTTTCCAAGTCAAGGCCAGAAAAAGTACTTTCTTTTAAGGTGACATGCTAAGCAGAGCTAAAAAAATTGTATTTGTTTTACTGCTCCTACAGAGATGACTTTGGAATGCCCTTTGACTCAAGGAAAATCTAATAGTCGGGGATTAATTATTCAAGCAAAATACCCGAGAGTCTGTTTCAGGGTTCCATACATCATAATTTATCACCCTTCATATCGTTGTGAAGGTGTTACAACATTACCATACTGGTCATTTGGAGGTAAAAAAGCATGATATATTTCATACACACACAAAAAAAGACAGTACTAATACACCAACCTAGTGATAGGATTAAGAAACTGAAGTTTCAAGAAGGCTAAAAAAAAATTGCTTACTCATTTCACTGGGCTAAGACTGGCATTACAGAGAACTGTTGCACAAACCAGTTGCGATGAAGCGTTTGGACATAAGCCAATTTGAGTCACAGGGATTTCAGTGTGGTTATATCTGTTTAAAACTTTCAAGTGGATTGCTGATTGAACTCTTACAGTATATAGGCAAGCGTGCACGCGCACATACACACAAACCCCAATCAACCTTGAAAAAGGACTCTGGGCTTGTTTATACAATTGGTTTTCTTGAGCACATAAGCTTTAACTCCCTCCAAACTCTTAGTAGGTTATATAGTCAAGAGGTCCTTATTCATACTTGCATGCTGTGCTAAATGAGAGAGCACTCAATTAAATTTGCCCACGTATGAGCAACTGCACCCACACGTTCAAGATATATTTGATCCAGTTGGCTGAGGGGAAAAAAGAGATCGGACTCTCTTAAACGACAGGCCCAGGAGCTGAATGTTTATTTGAGAGGCAAGACCGTCCTTCTCAATTGGAGTGTATTGTTTGGCAATGGTTAGAGTAAGGGGTTGGGGCTTGGGACAAGGGGTTGGTGCAAGTATTTATCCATGGCTCTGAAACTCACCCCAGACATAGGGCCCTTTGCATTCACAGGGGCGTCACACATTCTCTTCTTCCTGGCTTGTCAGGTCAAGATCACATGAAATGTTGAGCTATCGTGCAAGATTCGCACCATCTCATAGTGGCAAGCCAAGAATAAGAGGCAATGTGGCGCCCCTGTGGGTGTACAATGGTGCCCCAGGGTGCCGCAGTGTACTTTTACTTTTATTTAAATCAATTCTTTCCTCTGAAGAACTGGCGCGCTCAAGGTGTCCCAGTTATTCACCCCTTCCCGCCAACTGTTGATTGGCTGTGTGTGCACAGATTTGAGGTCCGGACAGAGAGGAATAGGAGGGAGCTGGATAATCATGGTGAAATTCATGAGGTGGTAACAAAGCAATGTGCAAGGTATGGAAATGGTGTCACAGAGCACAGAGTCTTACTGACTCACTTTTCTTACTGAAGAAGCAAGTCTTAAGAAGGGCCATGGAAGAAAAGAGAGGTAACCAGAGAGAAGTAGGGGGGGGAAGTGGAGATGGGACTATCAGGGAACAAGTGCATGGATTTAGGAGATGGGCTGCCTTGATGATAGTGGGGGAGAGATATGCTTTAGCAGTGCAAGGGTGACAAAGCAGGCCAATAAATTTGCACAGAATATGAAGAGCAAGAAGGATACTGAGAGGAAGAGTGAGAAGGCAATGCATAGGAGTGTGTTTTGGGGGTGATATTTTTTTCCAAAATTTCTTGATTAAAATAACAAATTGCCGTGTTATGTGTTTGTATTCTACATTCTCATTTATTAATTGTAAATGCTTTAAAAGTGTACTAGGTAGGTGATACAGGTGATATAGCGTCAGCAGATGCAGCCACAGTATTATTTCTAACGGGAAAAGTAGTCTAATTTCTGGAAAATATCTAAAACGATTTTTGTGTTTTTATTCAGATATTTTAGCTGCCAAAAGGCAGTGTTTAACCACCAAAAAGCAGTTTTCAACAAGAACAAAAAACCACACCTAGCAATGCATTAAAAATAAGACCTGGAAGTTTGATGTAGAGAGTGGAAAACAAGATCTTTGCTTACATCTCTTGCTAGGAAAAACTGAGTGATTTTAAACCCATAAGGTCGCCTCTCTCAGCTTTATTCACACACACACACACACACGCACGCACACACAGTACCTTGGTGCCCACAAAAATAAGAATTTCCCCAATTGTGCTGTTGATGCACAATGCTCTGCACTTCATTATGCTTAAACTAGAAAAAGATGTGTTTCTTGATAAGCTTGACAGATTATGTAAAACCATTAGAGGTTTACAAGGGGAAACGTTTTCAGATGTGTTGATTAAATTATGACTAATGAATTGAACCTACAGATATAAATCTCTAATCCCATCATCACTAATGACCTCCTGCAGCAGGAGGAAGGTATTTTAGTCAATAAAACAAGCTTTTCAGGGAGAAGAAAATGAAGCACACTCTCCAAACGGCCTTTAACCAGCCTAATTGTAAATACAATATGGGTCATGTAAACCAAGGAGGCAGCTCTAAACCCAGTAACAAGTAGCTTACACAACCCATTTTTTTGTTTCCCTTGAAACTGAACTTTAGACTTGCCTTTCAACAAGATCTGGTCTCTCTCTCTCTCTCTCTCTCTCTCTCTCTCTCTCTCTCTCTCTCTCTCTCT
>JAJKFI010000015.1:10355328-10395497 GCA_029204185.1 Lerista edwardsae | reverse complement strand
TCTCTCTCTCTCTCTCTCTCTCTCTCTCTCTCTCTCTCTCTCTCTCTGTGTGTGTGTGTGTGTGTGTGTGTGTGATTATTAGGGCCAAATGACCTTAATTCATTTTTTCAGGGTGTGTGTGCATGTATGCATATACCCTGAAAAAATGAATTGAAGTAATTTGGCCCTAATAATAATTGCTAAACGGCTTCTTTCTTTTTTGGGCCTTATATAGCTCCATAAGAATGGACCAGTCTAACATAAAGAAGGAAACCAAGGACAGCCCAATCCCAGTCCAGACTCTTTAATAGTACTATGTTGGTTTTCTGTGGCTATTGGTGGGGCAGGTGACCTTCCTTTCACCCTTTATCTCTGCAACACGCATCGCAGGCTATAATGCCCTTTTGGTAACATTGATATGCAAAGGGGAAAAATGTAGAGCAGAAGGCAGAGAAAATAATTTACTCCTTGATGAGATGCATCTCTCCTTCCCCAGTTTTGGCAAACTTACAGCTGATTCATGCCTACACATGATTCACATTTACCATGAGTGGCATGGAAAGCAATTCCCTGCCACAAGATCTAACACTACTGCAGTAAACATCTACATATGCCACCTAAAGCTCCAACGATCCATGAAAGGGCCTTCTCTGCTGTGGCACCCATTCTGTGGAACTCCCTTCCACAAGTGGTCAGATTGACGCTCTCCTTATCACTGGCTGGCATAAACCAGAGAAGTCACTTTTTCAACAGGCTTCCCTAACTAATTGTGACCTGCTCTCCATGCAGTATGTTTTCATTGATTTGTTTTATTCAACACTGCTTTGAGTTTAAAAAATAATAATTGTAAAAGTAGAAAATGCATTAACCAGAACCATAATGATGGGACCAAACACATGGATCCTTCCCATCTTTCACCCTCTCTCCTAGCTTGAGCATCCAGTTAGTGGGAAGGGCTGACACAACTGACTTTGGTCACATCTTTCTGTTATTAAGATGCTTATCACAATGAAGTTAAGAGCTCACCACGGGGAAGTAGCTCCCCTATTGCTATTGGGAAGTCTCAGCTATGCTACTGAATGATGTACATGCAAATGCAAGTCAGCTAAAGGCACAATCCCATCTCCACTAGCGTGGGGGATACATTCCCCAAATGTTGAGCATTGTGCAAAACAGCAGTACAGGAAGCCTTGTTTCTTATGAGGTAGGAAACTAGCACAGATTGATCCTGTGCTACCCACAATGCCCTGCTCCCAATAGCTACAAAGGCTGTCATTCACAGACAGACTGAAGGGTGCTTTAACAAATCCGTACGACATGAAGCAGCGTTATGAGAATACAAGACTGCAGAAAGGAAGAAGGCTTACACTTTATTCATTAGGGAAAAATTAACACTGTGATTTGGTCTATCTTCTTCCACTGACAGGAGAAAAACCCACAAACATGTTTTACATCAACCACAGCTGATCTCCGCTCCTCCCTAATCAAGCCACATAACTTACTCTGACACTGATTGGAAGGAAAAGGTTAGTGCTTTACACCAAAATTAATACAGCTCTACTAAAAGTGCATTACTTATGTGCCATTAAACACCATCCCATGAGAGCTGACTAACCAATGAGGGATAAATTTGCTTCAAGGGGCATTTTCCAAGCGAGAGAGGAAAAAAAAGGTCCTGCATGCTGCAAGTTCTAAATGGAACTCAACCAAATACAACAGTATGATGAAGTGCTGGCACCCAAGTCCCTCTTGCAGTCTAACAAGCCCCACCTTTTAACAAGCAAGCAAAAAAAAGCCCTCAAGAATCAGGCACGACTGCCACAATATAGAATATTTAATAGTAGGAGTGATGCTCAGGCAATTACCATGTTTACACCAGGCACAGAATATATAGTCCGGGCTCTGAGAAACTGCACTGTTGACAGCAGAGCGCTTTTTCACAGCCAATTAGTTTTGGAAGAGAGGCGTGGGAGACTCATTCCACTTGCGGAGATCTTTTCCGAGGCCCGCTCCAAACCAGTGCTTATTCTGTGGGGGAAATGCATCCATGAGGACATCCATGAGCATCCACCCACATGGGATTCGCAACCACACTTCCACTCCAATTCGAGGGCCTAGTCATCCAAAAGGCCATGCTAGTTCCTCTTCCCATGCCATCAGCCGTCCTTGGACAGACTTCCAACACTTGCCAGGCAAAAAGGGGTGGAAGGTTCCCCCTGAGGGTCAGCCCTTCTGGGGTAGCACACTCCCTGGTCTTTCCAGTGACAGCAGGATTCATGCGCTTTTTTGTGCACAGCAGGCTGGCCTGCTTGAGTGGCAGCAAGCCTCCAGCCACTCTTTGAGGGCTGGCTTCAGAGAAAGTGGCCATAGGGTTATGCCCCACAGCAGGCATGTGGGGACGCTCAACCATGCAGCCACCCCACACCCCTTAACACCCATACTCAGAAAAGATGTGAAGATGCACATCCCAGTCCCCTGACCAGTGTACTGTCTCACTTTGTCTAACCACATGTGGAGTGAATCGTTTCCACTTACCCTTCACTATGTGATCTAAATACTATACTCAGGGCCATATTAACCCAAGGCTGGGCCCCCTAGGCTTTCAGGTATTTTGGAGTAAAAGTAAAACATTATCCATATGCTGAATTATAGGTTGCAGAAAACTTCAGGGGGCGAATTACAGCTGATTTCTATCTTATAAATAAATGCACATCCTCAATGTATTTGTTTATTAAAACAAACAAACCCTGGTCTTAACTGTAAGTATTTGAAGGATAATTATTGCATAGCTATTTAAATCCCTGCTCCTCTGAATGACTTCCCTGTGCAAGGCCTGTTTGCTTTAGCAATTCTCCAGCTCGCACAAGAGCTTTCAGGCCTGGCCAAAAATCCAGCATTTGTTATAATGAAGCATGTCAATGATTTAGTGTCAAGGCTCTGGAATGACAAAACAGAAATGAGCCTATTAACACAAATAAATTGCTCATAAATCAAGATTAGGCTTTGGCAACTAAGCACTGATTGTTTTCCCCACTGGAAGCCGCATGAAATCACAATTAATCACCCACATTTGTTTACCTAGGTCATAGGTTTAAGTCATAGAACTCAAGAGCACATCTTCACCTACATCAACAGGCCAGCTCAAAAGTGTGTTCTAGGTTTCACAGAACAACTCTATCATGACTGTTCTGTAACATTTAAAAAGCACATATGTAGGCACTCATATGTATATTCTTCTGACCATTAATGGACATTCTGCTCTTCTGAATTTTGGAAGTCAAAGGGTTACATCCAAAGTAAATCAGCCACAATCAAGTCGCACTGAAATTATTTGGTAATTTGCAACTAAATTTTCTCATTGATTTCAATGGTGCTAACTACCTAACAGCACAATTCTCTACATAGGAAGCTCCACCAGATAAAATGGAACTTATTTCCGAGTAAATATGCACAGGGTTGCACTGTCAGTTTCTTTGGATACAACCCAGAGTTCTGCAAACACACACACACTCACAATCTGGCTTTGTTATATCCATGTGTATTCCAGAAGACTGGTACGCGATGATAATCTCAACATTCTCAACAATCTAGTCTGCAGAGGCTTAGAATAATAGTTCCTAAGAAAATAACAAAATTCTTCAAATCCCTGAACATTCCCCAAAGTGCAGAGGATAGACCTGCTGCTCCTGGCATTTTCCCCACCTGCATAATATGGGCAGGAACGAGCCTCCCTCCTTGTTGCTGGGTGGTCTTCACAGGCACATTGTAGGCTAGCCAAGCCCTCTCTCAGCAGGTCCCGAGTCTAGGATGATGGGGAGCACCTGCCAAGTAAGTGGTTTTACACTTAGGTATCCTAAGCATAGTACAGATGTTTCAAAGATCACAAAATTGGGGCTTGGCTGGCAGACCACTCCCAATTGCCTGCAACTGTTTAATGAGATCCAAACAAGACAGCCTCTCACATATTCAGAAGTATCACAGAAGCCCGTTCAAAATTTTCAGTTGGTGTTATCAGCTGCTGGTTTTGCACAGCGAAGCAAAGATTGGTTGTCCTGGTTCCCCACAAACTGCAGGGAAGAGAATGCCCTGGGACCTCCACCATCTCCCACCTCCTTATCCCGCCACCAGTCTGGCCACTGACCCATCTTCCCCAAGGCTGACAAGGAGGAAACAGTCTCCTGAGTACTTTTTCTGAACAGTCTCCTGAGTACTTGGGGAAAGGGTCTCTGCCTTTCTCTCCCCTGGTGCTTCTGCTAAAGTGCCAGGTGGAGAGGAACAGGATCCTCCTGGCTGGCACTTTACAAGAAGCCACAGAGGAGAAGGCAGTGGTGGTGATGAAGGTGAGTGCTAGCAATGTATGCGTGCGCATACTGTCTGATGCGAGAGCTGCTGGTGCTAGGAGTCTGCCTCAGGGAGAAGGGGGTGTTTCTAAGTCCCACATGGTTGGAGGATAGGCTTGAGGAGAGGGAGCGGGGAGGCACAATCCCCAGGGCCTGGGCTTCTGGGAGCTTGACTAACGACAAAAACTATATACCATAAAGCAAATTTAGGAAGAGGGGCCCAATCAGGTATCTTGCCCTGGGCCCAATGCTAGCTCTCTGCAGCCCTGTATGAAGCATACTACAGTGCAGATTAGAAGGATGGCAATATTCCACCTCACCTGCTCCTGGTGAATGGATCATGTCCAAACAGCCCCCAGTGCTATGAACACCACATCTTCCTTCCCCTCATTTTCACCTTCTCTTACCAGAAAATCTGCTTATTTTGAGCCAAGAAGCTGTACCACCCCACGTCCTTTCCCAGCACACTTGCTAGCTCGGCATGTTCAAGAACTGAGGATCTAGGATGAGCACACAAGGATTGTTTTATTTCCAATACAGGCCTTAAGTCCATGATAAACGAGGCAAGATGGCAGTATGTTTCCCCCCCCATCCGCTTCTACGCTATGTATCTCAAGCAGTTGTGCAATTCCACACATGTGCAACACAGTTACAAAGCATTTCAGGTACATTTGTCTGGGTATGGATATAATAGTGAAAGAACAAGTTAGAGAGTTATCATTTCTTCGATCGTACTTTACAAGTTAAGGTCAGGGAAGTACACGTGCCTCTAAAACATCATTACTCAGAAGTGCTTCTTGCCAAAATAAATATGATTTGCTTCTGAGCAAAACTGCCTAAGGTTGGGTTGCACTCGACTTCCACATTATACTTGAAATCATCTATCGCTTGAATGGCACAGCTCACCACAGCAAGCGTTAACCTTCGCAAGCTTCTGTGTTTATCTACAGCCTGCCAACACAGGATTAACCTAACTTTCTGTGTTATGTGCCTTATCTCCCCCGGGATACAACTGAGAAAAGCATTTAACGAAATGCAACTTGCCCCTGGCATACCCAACATCCTAGGGTGGTACGGAATACTCAAGACAGAGCAAGGTAATAATCATCGTGTTTGTAAAAAGCACACGGTTAGAATCAGCCCCTTTGCAGAAGAGGCACTCCAGTCTCCAAAAAAAATGTAAGGCTAAAAATGGAAAAATACAGAAGGGCTGCCCCTGTTTCAGGCCTGGCCTGAACTTCATCAGCACTCACAGAACTAAGATACTCATTGTCGGGCCCTGCAGCTTCCCTACTGATTACATTACCGACCTGTCTCTTCCTACATCAGGCGGCCATCACTCAACCAATAGTTCAGATTCCCTGTGACCTCTTATCCTTCACATTGTCTTCTGAGAACCATTCAAAGGACTAGTTTAAATTTACAAAGCTCAAGATAGGAGTGACCAAGCACAGCAGAAGTCAAACACTGGCCAAAGCCTGAAATATCCAGCATCTCTGACACTGAAGAGTTACTGGACACGGTAATTTCCAGGATATTGCAATTTTCTGGATATTAGAGTGTTATCCCTAACTTCATGGATTACACACACACACACCCCCAAAAAAACCCTCTCCATAATAGCACCAAATAAAGTCACCAACACCTTCACTAACAGCCACACGGAGGAGCACGTGGGAGTTCTGAACTGTCACGGCACTCAAAATTGCTGCTGGGAGCTGCTAATTAATAGAATAGCAAAATGTAATGGGCCTCTGAGCCCATCTCAGTTTAGCAGAGATTTCTGGATCATCAGGTGTCAGATATCACAACTTTTACTGTATTTGGCAGCACCATTCTAGAGAGTGCGCCAATGTAAATGAGCTCTTGCACCAGTGCCTTCAGGTGGTTTGACCTCTAGTCTAATGACCTCTAATCTAATGAGATGAGTAGAAATATAGCATAGCCCAGATGCTGCGAGGAGAGTAGGAGCGCAGCAGATCAGAAATGTGATAGACAGGCAGCGCAATCCACCAACCCCCAAGCCAGCACAAGAAGTGGCATACCTGAGGGGGTTCAAGGCAGCAAATGCCCACCCGCCTGCCAGCATCCACCCCCCCCACACACACCCTGGAGGTCCGGGTCATTCCGGGAAGTGGCTAGAGAAGGCACGTCCCGGAGCGACCAAGCACACTCCTAAGGGCCAGTTCACCCCTTCTCAGAAGGGTAGGGAGGCTCTGTGTATCGGAGCAACCCAACACGGTGAGTGCACAGAAGGGAGAGTGGTGCTTCGTAGCCGCGTCTGGTTGCTCTGAGAAGTGACCTGGCGCGGCTACAAAAACGTAGCCACGTGGGGTCGTGGCGGCACCTGCTGGGGTGGCGTACCCTGGAGGTGTGCCCCCTGGCACCAATCCCCCCCAGGATCGCCCCTGGGCACAAGTCCCTTGTGGCAGCTCCTGGGTGTCATGAACATGCTATAAAGCTGGTTCTTGCGGGAGGAGACAATAGATAACCTGGTCCCAAACCATGTAGTTATTTTCCACATTTTTATATTGCCCTTCCTCCAAGGAGCTCAAGGTGGTCTACATCATTCCTTCCCTCCTGCCTGTCCCGTTAACCACCCTGCGAGGTGGTTTTGCATCATGAATTGGCCCTGGAAACAACAGGGCAGCCAAGGAAATAAATCCAAACTACCCAGATGCACAAAACACGGAAAGAAACAGGAACTACAAACTGCATGTTTCTCATCCACCCATTATGTTTCTCTAGCCTCTCCTGCGGAGTTCATGCCTTCTTTTTTTTTTCCACAGTTGCTTCGGTCTTCCCATTCCTGTCTGCTCTAAACAAAAGGCTCAAAGGTCCTGTGCAGATAGTAACAATCCCACTAGGAGTCAATGGGAGTGCATCACGCATTTTTCCCACGAACCCTCTTCATCTTTTCATCCCTGCCGGCTTCCTGAAGCTCCTCTGTGGGAGCGGGATGTCCTCGCGGGCTACTGCTGCAGCTCAGGAGGGCTGAGCAGCTGAGACTGACTCGCAGCGAGCGGCTTATTTGAGTAGGAGTGTGTTTATTAACATGGCCATTCTCAGCAGTCTCTGCACACAGTGCTCAACATCTGTGCTAAAGTTCAGACCAGCAGCGGATTATCCAGAAACCTTTTCAAATGTCAACCACCCTTTGCATTCATTTGCAAGATGAAACTATTAGAGAGAGCGCTTAAATGTCCCTGTCACAAGAGAGGTCAAAGTGACCAGATGGGGCAGCACAGGGGAGGCTGCACATTATGTGTCCCTCCAGCACATTATTTATTATGTGCTTATTTTGCATATTCTTATACCATCAAGGATCTCAGGGCGGTGTACACGATTTCTCCCTACCTTATACCCTTACAACAACCAGAAACTTCATGGCTAAGCAGAAATTTGAACCTGGATCTTCCAGGTCTAAGCCCATCCCCAGCACCGTTCCACCATCCTGGCTATCACTATGGTAGCCACTTCCCCTCACTATGACCCCAAGGCCCAGAAAACATATTTTATTGTGTTGGGTCCATGGAAGTAAACATGCCCTCATATATTCATCTTACAACAATACTTCACAGATACATGCTAATGGGTTTAAAGAACGGAAGCTATAGGGAGAAATACAATCTTCTCTAGGCCATGATGGTGCATGTAAGTGAGGAAATAGCCATACATCAAAATGTTTGATTAAATTGACCTGCACACTAGTTCAGTGGTTCCCAAACTTTTTAGACCAGGACCCACTTTTTAGAATGGCATTCTTGTCAGGACCTACTAGCAGTGATGTCGTTAACCTGGAAGTTATGTCATAGCCAGAAGTGACATCATCATCAAGCAGGAAGTGCTATCATTTTGACATCATAAATTGGCACTCCTGGAATGCAAACTGGAATTCTTGAAGCACTGCACAACTCTGAAACATCCCTGGCAGAAAGCAAGATTAGGACAAAATATTATGTCCCTGCATGGGAAATTCCTACGGGATTCACATGCACCTTCAAACAACTCCATACCACCAGAAAGAAAATGTCACCATGAATTAAATGATAGTACATATACCAGATTGTTAGGCATACCAGAGATCATCTCCCAAAACCTACCTTCTAAGCTCCCCCTTTCAATGGGAAGTTGAAGACAATGCTCCCCAAACCTAACATGGTCATGGCACCCTTCGTTTGCGGCAGCCCTCTTCTTCCTGGCTCTCCCGTGTGCTGCCATTTTGGATTGCACTACATCTCATGAGATCCAAAATAGTAACGCGCAGGAGAGCCAGGAAGAAGAGGCCGCTGTGGACTTCCCACAGTGCCCTGTGATTTCACCACAGTGCCTCAGGCACCACAGTGCACAGTTGGGAACCACTGGTTTAGAGAGATCTCAGTATAGATCAATCTGTTATTGCACTGTGTCACTGGTTATTTTTACTGGGAGAGAGTGGGTAGGAGATTCTCAGGTGTGCATGAACATGATGGTATTTCAGTGTAGTAGATTACCCATGCAGGTTTCCTTAGATGTCTCCATTTCCAGATAGATGCACCTCACACATTTCTCTTCAAGCAAGCTACTGCACATGAAAGATCAGTGAGGATAGTCGTCTGTAGACATGCAAATATGTCTACAGAAAGAATTTTAGGAACTTCTGATTAGTGCTAAATATTACACCCCAAATCAATTCGTCTCTAAAATGGGCATTTTCATGTAATATGCCCATTCTCACAAATGTTGCCTTTTTTGGTTCATTACATCGCATGCTTCCTTGAAGCTGACAAATTTGAGCAGATTTCCAATTATCAGCCTCAAAAATGTGTCCTAAGGCACTTCTGGCTTTTTCTAGCTAAACAAAACCTTCTCATGAACTGACATTGGCAAACTAAAAGCAATTACAGTAAACAATACTGCTACAGAAGAGAGACTACTCCTAAACTCTGTCTTCTCCATCATCACTGCCCTCAAGGGAACTGCTAGAAAAAGAATTTACAATCTCATCTTTGTTTTAAAAAAAATCCCTTTCCATTAACTGCTATCCACTTTTTCTAGACGAGGCGCGTCACTCTCTTATCTGATGTTATGTGATTTGCATGTACCACAAAATGCAGGCATGTATTCCATTCTGGATACCCCCCCCCATGGATACCTGAAATCATGGATACCTGGGGGCGCCTTTTTAAAGATAGGGGAACATCAGTGATTTTGTTGCGACAAGGTGAAAAAAAAGAGATTTGTTTAATGTTCCCGTATCTTTTTAAAAAGCATCCCAGTATCCACAGTGTTCATGGATAATTGAAACCGTGGATTCCAAATCAGCGGATAACTGGGGCAAGACGTACAGTCCCTGGAATATGCCTTTCTAGATATCTATGCAGCCTAGGGCAAATATAAGGGAATATTGTTCATTGGCGGTGCACTCTGACTGGGGCTTCCTTCTTCCCTCCACCTTCTGTTGCTGTATTCATGGTTTGTATTGAGGTTTATCATATTTATTTTATTCAATAACAAATAACCTTTTTTAAAGACAGCACAGTCCCCAAAACAGTTTTTGTTTTGCTTGCTGTTGTGACTCAGGGCGCAATCCTAACCTGGAGTTAAGATTAGAACCTAGAACTGCTGGAACAGTTAGGCCAGCAAAGTTTGGCCAGCACAAGGGAAACTGTAAAGTATATTTGGACCACTCTCAGAGTCAGAGAGGCCAGCACACAGACGTGCGTCTTCCTTCCCAATTACGAGAACGGTCCAAACCTGCATTACGGTGGTCCTTGTGTCAGCCAAACTTTGCTGGCCTAACTGTGCCGGCCTAACTCCAGGTTAGGTTTGAGCTCTTAAACATCATCATTATTTCTAGTTGTAAATTTTAAAATAGCATGACATTTAAGTACTTTCTGTAACTCAAAAGACAGCCCACCCCTTGTCGCAAGGGGTGCAGACCGAGACCCAGATTCAGAACCGTTGCTTGAGAGCTAGGCCAAGTCAGTAGAAACCAGCGGGATGTCCAAAGAGAATGAGAACCCTGTTCCTCCCCGCCCCCCACAGCAGTTCTTCAATTGTCTCACACAGGACACCAGTGCCTGGTCAGGAAGGCTCATCGTTTGATAGCCAAACTGACTGGGCCAGCCCAGTAGTAGTTTTTTGTGTGTGGAAACATGAAACTGCCCCAGACATGTAGAAAGAGCAGAATGAAGGTTTGATTTGAATGGCAAAAATGATGAAGAATACAGAATCCTTTATTAACATTTGTACACCGCCTTTTCCTAACAAGCCTCTGAGGTAGCTTAGGTTGAGACAGCTTAGGTTGGGGGGTGGCCCAAGTCACCCTGGAAATATCATGGTCATGACTAGTCAAATCCAGCACTCGAAGCGCTACACTACGCGCTCTCTCTCTCAGTTGTAGAATACACATGTTCAAGGAAATGGTGCTCAGAAACGCTTCAATTTTAAAGGATACTTTTCCCACCACAATATCTTACAAACCCGGAGCACCAGAAAGTCAATAAGTTTCTTCTATGTCAACATGTAGCAGCTCTAAGTATTCTCACTGACTGACCACCACTGAGCCAATGTCCCTCATTATTTACATTACAATCTGGCCATTTTAGCAAGCCATGGGAGGCTGGTTTACAGCAGCAAATGACTAATTCTAACTGAGCCAGCATCAAGCCTTAGAATCAGGGAATGGTTTACACACTTTGACCCTTCCTCTCTCCTATGAGGAAGCAACAGATCCTTAACTCTGGTATCCATGTCCTGAAATACATATCTTTAAATCTATAATGGCAGCAGCTAATACCGCCACACCAGAACATAATCATATTTGATTCTACCAGGGGCATCGTCGCTGGGAAGGCCCATCCTTCTCCCTTCTCTATTGATGCAGCATTTCTTTCCAGCTCAGTCTATTTGCCATTCATGTTGTCTGGGGGCGCCCAAGATGCAAGCCAAGCAGGTGCCAAGCAGGCAAGGTAGCAATCTTACATGAAGACTGCTCAGATCAGGTTTCATCATGCCAGCTCAAATTGGCCTTGGAACGCATTCACTCCAACATCCGTACAGTAATCATTTGGCATGCTGTAAATACAGGTAAAAAGGTAAAGGTTTCCCCACGATCGAATGGTCTAGTCGTGACCGACTGTAGGGGGCAGTGCTCATCTCCGTTTCAAAGCCTGTAGAGCTGGCGTTTTTGTCCTATCATGTGGCCAGCATGACTCTACGCCGTAGCACACGGAACGCCGTTCCCTTCCCACTGAAGTGGTCCCTATTTATCTACTTGCATTTTTTAGGTGCTTTCGAACTGCTAGGTTGGCAGGAGCTGGGACAAGCAACAGGAGCTCACTCCGTCACACAGTCTCGAACTCCCAGCCTTGCGGTTGAAAGCCCAGCAACAGCGGATTAACTCGCTGCGCCACCACGTCCCTTAAAATACAGGTAAGCAGCTCTAACTAATCTGTAGGTTATAAAACAGAGCTCTGATGCTCAAAAAGGTGGCTTTATTAGCATTGCTGATATTGTGAACTAACAGACACTCAGTTCGTCTCTTTGCACTACATCAAATTAAGAAAAACACCTACAAAATATTGGTATCAAATGTTTACTTTTCTTTGTAACATATTTTTAACAAATCTCTCTGTCTTCTCCCTTCCCTTTTCCTCAGTTCTAAATATACAAACAAGCAATGTGATATTCAGTGCCGTCAAGGGAAAATCAACGGCAATACAGGCATGCCCCAGTATCCACTGACTCTGTATCTACAGTTTCAGTTATCCATGGATACCATGGATACCGGGACACCTATTAAAAGATAGGGGAACATTAAGCAAATCTTTTTTTTTTACCTTGTTGTAGCAAAACCACTGATGTTCTCCTATTTTTAAAAAGGTGTTCCCAGTATCCACGGTTTCAAGCAGCCACGGTGGGGTCTGAAACAGAACCCCAGCGGATACCGGGGCATGCCTGTACATTCTTCAAGGATGGGCCCTTTGACTTCTCTAAAATGCACAAATTTGTCTAAAATCTCTTCTCCTTAACACCTCCAAAGTGATCCATCTTTTGTTTGTTCAACATTACTCTTTTGAGAGTGAGAGGCATTTTTTCAAGTTACATGTGCAGAAATTACAGAAATAAAGGCAAATGTTTCATTTCATTCTGAAATGAAACATTTCAGAAAATACATGGCCAGTCACAATAACCTGATCTGAGCCACAGAAAGAAAGACTACACTGCCAACATCAAAAAGCCCATTCTGCTTAACTCCACAACACTCTGACGGGAAGACTATGTACCAGGTGTGGCCAAACTTGCCTAACATAAGAGCCACATACAGTAAGCTTCAGATGTTTGAGAGCCACAACATTTAAGAAGCATTTAAATTCTTAAATATACAGTAGTTACTCACCATGTACATTAAGCTTATGTTGTAATCCAGGGGGCTCTCAGTTTATTGTTGTTCAGTCGCTGTGTCCGACTCTTCGTGACCCCATGGACCACAGCACGCCAGGCCTCCCTGTCCTCCACCAGCTTCCAGAGTTCACCCAATTTCATGTTCATCGCTTCGGTGACACTATCTAACCATCTCATCCTTTGCCGCCCCCTTCTCCTTTTGCCTTCAATCTTTCCCAGCATGAGGGTCTTTTCTAAAGAGTCCTCTCTTCTCATGAGGTGGCCAAAGTATTGGAGCTTCAGCTTCAGGATTTGTTCTTCCAGGGAGCAATCAGGCTTGACTTCCTGGAGGATTGACCGATTGGATCTCCTTGCAGTCCAGGGGACTCGCAGGAGTCTTCTCCAACACCATAATTCGAAAGCATCTATTCTTCGGCGCTCTGCCTTTCTTATGGTCCAGCTCTCACAGCCATACATTGCTACTGGGAAAACCATAGCTTTGACTATGCTAACCTTTGTTGGCGGGGTGATGTCTCGGCTTTTTATTAAGTTGTCTAGGTTTCCCATAGCTTTCCTCCCAAGAAGTAAATGTCTTAATTTAATGGCTGCAGTCACCATCTGTGTTGATCTTGGAGCCCAGGAAAATAAACTCTGTCACTGCTTCCATTTCTTCCCCTTCTATTTGCCAGGAAGTGATGGGAGTGGTTGCCATGATCTTCGTTTTTTAATGTTGAGTTTCAAGCCAGTTTTGGCACTTTCCTCTTTCACCCTCATCAGAAGGTTCTTGAGGTCTCCCTCACTTTCTGCCATTAGAGTGGTATCGTCTGCATATCTGAGGTTGTTGATATTTCTCCCAGCTATCTTGATTACAGCTTGTGAATCATCCAGCCCAGCCTTTCTCATGATGTACTCAGCATATAAGTTAAATAAGCAGGGTGACAGAGTACAGCCTTGTTGTACTCCTTTCCCAATTTGAAACCAATTGGTTGTTCCATGTCCGGTTCTAACTGTAGCATCCTGGCCCGCATACAGGTTTCTCAGAAGACAGATCAGGTGGTCTGGTACTCCCATCTCTTCAAGAACTTGCCACAGTTTGTTGTGATCCACACAATCAAAAGCTTTGGCATAGTCAATGAAGCAGAGGTAGATGTTTTTCTGGAACTCTCTTGCTTTCTCCATGATCCAGCAAATGTTGGCAATTTGATCTCTAGTTCTTCTGCCTCTTCGGAAACCGGCTTGTACATCTGACAGTTCTTGATTCACAAACTGAATAAACTGATATAACTCATAATATAAATTGATAGACTCAGTTTATACAGGGTAAATAATTATAAAACATGAAATATTCATATTTACCTTTTATATTAATGGTGCTGGAAAAAGGAGCTCAGCCAATATGTTTCCGCGAGCCACACATATTATGTCAAAGAACCCCATGTGGCTCACAAGCTGCAATTTGGCCACACCTTCTATATACATATACAGGCAGCTATGAACAAATGTGGTCCTAGGATTTGATTCACAGAGGATCACATTCTGATGTAAATAGTTAAAACTCAGCTCTCCTGATCAAAGAATGAGGATGAGAGCACTTTGCTCCTCCCTCTTAAAGAGAACAGACTACAAGACAGAGGGCAGGGGCAGGGGCAGTCAATGAGAGGGGAGCTTGGGTGGTCTTGTTTATTACAGCTCTGTCTCCTCTTCAGCGCAGTTTGTATCCAGCCATAGGTCTACCTCTCCCTCTCTCACACCCACACAAAGCAGCACAGAACAAGCAGGTCACTCAGCAGGGCAGAGTATGAATGTTTGGCTTTGTTTCCTACATTGAGCAAGGAAAATAAGGCTGTTTGGTTTTGGTTTTGTTCCCCCCCCCCCAAACATATTCTGCACTGCTGGAAGGTCAGGTCTGTTTCTAATCTGGTCTGTTCAGGATCAGAACTAAGAGTCCCGACTAGAAGGCAAGTCACAGTGCAGGTCAAGGGAAAAGCAGCATAATGTTGCTGTCGCTTCAGTTGAAGGGCATGCACAAAATCCCAGGTTCAGTCTGTCGCATCTCCTGGTAAGGCTGGGAGACGCCCCTGCCTGGGACCCAAGAGAACAATTGACAGTCAATTTGATCATTGTGACTGAGATGGACCAGTGGCTGTAAGGCGGCTTCCTATATTTAAACATTGGGGAGGAGAGGCTTAACCAGACTCTCAGGCCTGTTTGGCTTGAGAGGACCTGGAACCAGGAACCTCCTTGAGACCGGCCTGACCACTTATTGGCTTGAGGGCTAGTGATACTGTCCAGCTCTCCTGTGCCTACTGTGCTTGGCATACAAATATTACAAATTACTGCTCTAATGCTTGAAACAATTGGTGAGCTTGGACAAGGAAAGCAGCCAAGACACACAATAGTTTATGCCAGCCACAGCTTGTTGGGGGCCTTTTGGCAAAGCCTTGAACTGCTCCTCACATGCCCCCTGATGTGCCCTGGGCCTTACTACTGTCACCAGTACTGAGGGTTCAGGGACCCACTGGCTAGGTAGGACCTCTGCTAGGTGTGGGCTCTCAGGCCTTGTCCAGGCCAGCCAACATCTAACACTATCCCTGCCATTAATTTAATCCAAGACTGGCACTTTGTTACAGTCTGCAAGAGAAGGGCAAATCCAAGTGTGTTTCACATATTACTTTAGTCAATTTCAGTACAGGTTGGGCATCCTTTATCTGAAGTGCTAGGGACCAAAACTATTTTGGATTTCAGATTTTTCCATATTTTGAAATACTCGCATATACATAATGAGAGATCTTGAGGATGGGGCCCAATACAAAATCTATTTATGTTTCATATACCTCTTATACAAATAATCTGACGGTAATTTTATACAAAAAATTTAAAATAGTTTGTGTGTGAAACACAGCTTCTGATTTTATTTCTTTAGGCAAAAAAGGGAAAAAAAGTCATGCTGGCACTCAAAAAGTTATGCATTTTGGAATATTCCGTATTTCAGAAAGGGGTACTAGTCAACCTGTAGGAGATTTTCAACTGAGAGGAGTCCAGTTATGGTTGACTACTAAACAACAAGTTAAACGCCAGTGTGAGCTTGCCTCTTTTTTTAAGCTTAAATAGCAGCCACACAGTGATCCGGGTCAAGACCACGGTGCACCAGAAGGTACGTAACCCTTTCTTGCCGAGCTATCACACTGCCCCCCCCCCCCAAGTTGCTATTTAGCTCCAGAGAGAATGTTCAACTGGCACCAACCAAGGGAATTCCTTTGGAACCTTAATGCATAGCAAGTACAGGAGCTCACATTATCCCTCTTTTTCCTTAGTGTCTGTTGTCAAGTCATCTGCCTTCACTTTGATATATTGTAGTTTAGTCAAATTTAAATGTTTCATCGTTTTATAACTTAGTCTTTGCAATTGGTCTTGGCAACCAATTCCCATCTGCAAGCACCACATTCTTGGGAAAAAATACATGGATACTGTATCCGCAGTTTCAATTATCAGAGGGGGGGGAGCCCTTACCTTCCTTTATTCTTTCTTTGGGTCACTAAAAGACCTTTTTGCTGCGAGGGGAGCCCTATATTCAACATAGGATTCTCTCTTATCCGCGGTTTCAGGTATTCACAGGTGGGCAAGGAACCTATGCTCTTATCCACATCAGATAAATATGGAACCTATCCATATCAGGTCATGCCTGTACAAGTTTTTTGGAACACTTTGAAAATCCATAATTGTTAAATGCTGAGGGATGTATACAGCCATTACATCTCGCCTTTCAGTTTCTAACCAAGAGATTTAAAGACAACTAGCTCAGAGCGACATAAACTCTTATGTTTTACTCAGCAACGCCGCTCCCTTATCTGTGATCATTCCTGTAGTTGCTTGGTGAGTGCAGCTCTTAGCCACAGGCTGCTCACTAATCTCAGGGCACAGGAAATGAAATAGCAGCATTCACATAAATTACACGTAGTCAGTAAACTGCCAAAAGGCTGGGTCGTTGGGGGGCATTTTCTAAAAACAACAACAACAACGTCATGTGTTTAAAGGGAAACATTCTGGAAGGGATTTTATAGGTTCCCACTTTCCTGTCATGTTTCAATTGCCCTTAATACTCCTTGGCCCCTTATTTCAGGACTTCCGTCAGCATCCCAAGAAGGATGAGTTTCTTCATTGCTCTTAAAAGGCCCCATTACATGAGAAAATCATTTTCTGCCACCTCTTGCCTATCCAGCTATGACTGACCTGAAGACTGTAACCTCTTTGGAATCCCTGAGCCCTGGTTTTGGTTTCAGGCCATGGCCATGAATTTCACTGGGACATACCATTACGCATGACTGAATTATACCAACCGTTTAATATTTACATGATGTAAAAGCGCACCAGGCATCATATCACTACTTGAGGATTCAGAGGGCTGCTTAGTGTGCTGGGCCCAAAGCTTGTGTTCAGCGTGGCTGACCACTGATGCAACCCCTGCTTCCCCACAAAGGCTTTTAGTCTCCCCAAACAAAGCACAAATAGGAGTGAAGGCGTGGCGAATAAGTAGTGGAGAGGCAGTAGAAGCTTCCTGTTCCTGCTTCCTGTTAGTCTCTCAGTAGCACGCAGGCTTGTTGCCTACACATTTGGTTCTTCAAGTTTGGTTCTTCAAGCCAAGACGATTAAATAAGAAGCACTCATGCTACAAGAACTTCTACAATAAAACAAATGTAATGGGAGCATGGGGACCACAATTCAGGTACCTCCCCATACCAACTTTATCCACCATGTATCCCCGTATCCACCTTATCCGTATATCAGGGGGGTGGAATACGGAACCTTCACAGATACAAGGGGCCTTGTGGAAACTCTTGAAGATAATGGAGAGCAGCTTCTACTTTTATACATGGGTTAGTTAAGCTGAATGCACATGTACACATGAGCAGGGGTTATCTTTTCCTACCAAGAGCTTAAATTGAGCAGTGCACTGATTTTGTACTTTTGAATTTGCACGGGTTCTTCTCCTCCCTGGAGGGCAATTCATTTTTTGCCTTGATGAAAATAACTTCATTAGAATTTAAAAATAAGGTGTCATTCCCTTCTAATGTCATCAGTCATTACTCATTTCAATCTGGTAACCTTCCGTCATTAAGATCACATCTCACATTTGCATGTGTGTGCGCACGAACACAAATGTGCATACCTTGGATCACATTTCGACTGTGCCTTTGATGCACTCAGCAATTTAATTTCAGGTTTTCAAAGTTCAACTCATACAGTTTTCATGAACTTCTTTAAAAAGTGCTTTGCAAAATCTATTTTCTTTGACTTGTCGTGATCCCAGACTTAGCACCTCATTGAGACTGTGTTTCAAATAATTACATCATAGGGCAAGTGCAGATAAACTATTTGCAGGGCAATCTGCTCTGTGTAAAGTTGCTCTCAGAGGCGTTGATTAGTTTAATGTAACTCATGTTGAACAGCCTTTGCTCCTAGGCTGCAATTTTCAGAAACATCCTGGGAGGTTAGCTGGCCAGATGCTTCTGGTTAAGCTGTGTGAAAATGAGAATTGTGTTTACTTGGTGTCTGGGTGAATAGCCAGCGTCTCAAGGACCAGAGGGAGCTTTACATGTTAAAATATCCAGCCGAGAAGTACACTATGCTCCCAAGCAAGAAAAATAGCCCTCAGGCACATGTTACAGGTTTTGTCAAGGCTATGAACCTATTGAAGTGAACCTTCTAAAACAGTGGATCTCAGTCATCGTACTTCAGCAAAAATGAGACTTTGTCCTTAGTAATGCAAGACTAGTTTCATACAGAGTGTTAAAAAAAATCCTCCAAGTAGCACCAATTACTATCTTGGGTAAGATCCTAAACATGCTCCATGACCTAGTGCAATAAATGCAACTTCACACTTGATGTAGTTCATGTGTATACCTACCCCTGGCGAAAATGTTTAACCTGAATTTGTAACAAAACAAGACACTGCTATCCAAGAGACCCATTAGATGCAGAGTTGCAGCTGGATCGCTGACGTTAGCCATCTTTATGTGCATGAGTTCTCATCATTCAGCAATTGTAAAAGAACTCTAGCAGCAACTAATTTCAACCATCTAAATGTACATTTATGGTCTATTTCAGTGGTTCTCAAACATTTTAGCACCAGGACCCACTTTTTAACATAACAATCTGTCCAGGACCCGCCAGAAGTGATGTCATGGCCAGACATGCCATCATTGTGATGCCAGAACCTGCTGCTTTCTTGAGAATGCAGCAATAAATTGGGTTATTTCTCAGCCATTTTCCAATAGCAAAGTGAATCAAAAAGAAAAAAAATATATATTTACAACCTTGACACAAGCAAAACAAACACACAGCCCTCCAGAATCCCATCTTCCCATATTTTCAATATGGCTGCCCTGCTTCGTGACCCACTGGTGGATTCCGACCCCAAGTTTGGGAACCACTGTCTTAGAGCATATAAAACTCTTGAGCATAAAAAACTAGGCATCTAGTCCCCAAAAACCTAGAACTCTATGCACACTTCCATGGACATGAATTTCATTGGACAGAATAGGAAATTGGTTCTGCTGTGTGTGCCACTTGGAAAATGTCTATGTCCACAGGCCATGGGTTGATCATCCCTGATCTATACTGTATCCAGGGCCTGCGGTAAGAACTGCAGGCTGGAGTGGCTCTGTATTCTTTTATCCTTTATTCTTTTGGCAGACTACGTTTCTATGGAAAGAAAGGATCTACCTGGCTTAGCAACTGAAGTCAGATGTTCAAGCTCATGCAACAATATTTCAGCTATTTTGGAGAAGAAAAGACCCTGATTCACCCTACCATTAGAATGCCCCATCTAGAATGTGTTCAACATTCAATCAGCAAAAGAAAAGCTATCCTTTGTCCCAAATGAGATCTCAGAAACCCATTGCATTTTTTTGTCCTCTTGAGTCTTTCCAAATCTCTGTTAGCAGACCTACTGTCAACAGTAGGTTTGTCCAAAGCTTTATCTTGATAAGATAAACTGGACTCATAATGGATGAATTCAACACTCTGCCACTCATTGAGCAGTATGTTATCAGAGCCAGATATTGCTTTGGAGCCACAAGCAATATTGGAGGAGGGGATGGAATACATGCACACACAATTGGAGCATACCTATTACACAGGTACCGAGTACACCACAAGCGGACAAGCCCATATTCTTAAGCAAGACAATATTACAAGAAACATCTAATATTTAGAAGTGTGTCTTTTTTATGATCACAATCTTGGACAATGCCAGTCAATCTCAACACATGATTTTCAAAAGCAACAATAATTACTAGTATTTAATATAGGTAGTGCCTAGTTATCAGCGGATTTTTCATCTACGGATTTGGCACAATGTGGGTCTCCACCCCACCCCCACCCCTGCCCCCGATCAGGCCCAACTTGAATCCTCCAGTCCTGCACTTCTTGTTTTCACCCAAAAACAGAAGTGATGTTTTTATGCCTTTATATGGCATTCTGAGGGCTGGAGAGGGCTTTTCCAGGCTTCAGAATGCCTTGTAAAGTGCAACGAAAGTGCATGTTTTTTGCCCTGCCATTCTGAGACCAGCAGAGGCCACAGGTGGTCACAGGTGGCCTCTGTAGGCCTCAAAAAATTCTCTGGGCAGGTTCAGAGGGTGAGGGGGTTGCCCAAATTTGTGAGTTTCATTACCCATGGATTTTGGTATCTGCAAGCATTCAGGAATGGGCCCAAGGATACCGAGGCCCAACCTGTATAGTGCTTTCAAGCGTTCAAAGTGCTTCACATACATTGCATTGCATCTTTACCCCCTCCCCATTTGCACAAAGAGGGGGAGTGGTCATCACTGAACTCCTCCCAGAATTCTGCCCCATGACCCTCCAGAAAGGCTTGGGGGCATGGAGGTTTAACAAGTCACAAAGGGTTAGGGCAGGGGTCAGGGAACTTTTTTACCTTTTACCCCAAAATATATTTAGATACGCCGATGTCACCCCACCCCCCTGCCAGAACAAAAGAAAAAAAATTACATATTGAACCCATTGCTTTTTATTTGATTAATTAATGAGCTTAATTAATGCTATGTAAATATGAAGTTGTAAAGGGTTTGGGAGACTTAGGAAAGTTCTTTAAATATTTTTTAATCTTACTCTTATTGTACATATCTAACCTGCTTAGTTAGATTTGATTCATATACATGCATATGATATAGATTCAAATGCATGCCCGGCTGTGTTTCGGCAGTGCGACTGTCCATTACCCCCAGGAATTTCATTTTTACCCCATTTGGGGTAATTTACCCCTGTTCCCAGACCACTGGGTTAGGGGAATTCACTTCTGCCTGTGTTCTTTAAAATACAACCTACTATTTTGTTTTAATCCTTATAACAACCACACAGATTAGATCAGTTTTACTATCCCCATTTTGTAGATAGGGAGAGGTGAAAGTGAGAGAGAATGGCTTGCCTAAGGCCAGTTAGGGAGTTCACAGCCAAGATGGGATTCAAACTGAGATTTCTGGTTTGTAGCTTACTCTCTTATCCACTGTGCTACATCAACTCAAAAACATATAAATGGGGCACAGGAATTCCTATGCAGTTTTTTGAATCTAAGTCATGATTTTAGCTGCCGCCACCGCCCCCCCCCCAGCCCTTCCAGTACAAAGCCTACAACCCCAATTGTAAACTGTATCTAATGCCAGCATCTCTGTCAGTTGGTCTACTGGCTAAGGGAACTAAGGTCTACTGGCTAAGAGGGCTGAACAAGCATAGCATTGTTAGTATAGCATTTATACAGCGTCTTGCTTTCTACTTCCATGCCTTTACCGGGAAAAACTGAATGTTAGTAGCTGCCATCATTCAGAATTAGGAAGCCCAGACAAAGAGAGATTGCCTTGGAAAAATCTGTCTTCTAGATGAACAGGGAGTCCCCAAATCTTGGAGACTGCTACAGTAAACAGTAGCAGAACATGGTGGTTGGAGAGCTATAGCAAGCCTCAAGTGACCTTGGACAAACAGAAGAATCCTTTAAAAGAAAGGGATTACGGTACTAAAAGGGACTTAGCCAGCTTTGGAAGGACAGGGGAAATCATTACAGGTGAGCAGAAAAAAGCACAGATTTCACGGCAAAATGAATCAAAGGTTTAATTACATGAAGGCTACAAAGCAAGCTGAAATCTGGATACAAATATTGCCTCTAACTTTGCTCATGGACCACAAGTGGGCTTCAAGATCCAGTGAGCTGGCTCATGGCCAGGTTTTTCTGGGTACCAATGAAAGGGAAGGTGCTCTTGGGGGAAAAAAAGGAGTGCTGAATAAAGGAATAAGAATAAAGGATAACAGCAAACTGAGAATGACTAAGCAATCCTCAGAATGCTGAGACATCTCAAACCTGTAACTGAGGCTTGTAGAATACAAAATAAATTTTAAAAAGGAAAAATCAGGAATTTTCCATACATCTCTCTCTCTCTCTCTCTCTCTCTCTCTCTCTCTCTCTCTCTCTCTCTCACGCACGCACGCACGCACGCATGCACGCACGCTATTTTTAGTTATTCAAGAAGCAGAATTCACTCTGGATGTCCTGTAAATTCCTATGGCTATGAAAGCTTCATCTGCATTAACATAAAAGCAAATCTAGATCTGTTACAATGTATGCATAAATTGACAACATTGATTTCATTTGTTGGGTTTTTTAATGTTTCTAAAGTTTGTCTAAAATACGGAGACCCATTTTTGTAGGACAAAAAGGTGGGATGTAAGTACTTTAAGAAACAGAAAACGAAGGTCTTAAGACTGCAACTGAAGATGCGTGGAGGCACCAGGCAATGATAAATGGCAGTTCCAAAAAGAAGGAAAAGAGATTAAATATCACTATTAAAAATCTCAGCAATTTCTAAAGCTTTGAAACAAGTGGAACCCTTCATGTAGATATCATGGCATAGTGCATTGTATCGAAAGACCAGAGGTGAAAAAATAATAAGGAATGCTAATAGGTTTCATTCAGCAATTGTGAAATTTGCAAAATAAGTAAAAAAGGATTAGGAGAAGGCCGTATGAAACGTGATTAATAGGGAGCTGAAACAGGCGCTGAGGTGCTTCTAGCAGATTAGAAGAATGAGCTATTCAACCAAGAAAACGCAATTAATGCAAAACAGTAACCCAATCCAAAAGGCATGTAGTAGAAAGAATGTGCCATTGATTATTTTTAAGTAGAATTTACAACACTTCAAAGGAAGCATGCTTAGGGGCACCACCTTTGTCTCATCTGGTGGCAAAGTGCAGAGCTATGGCTTTTCTTTCATGAAATATGGATTTGTTACAGTACATTCCTCATACAGTACAGGCATGCCCCAGTATCCACTGGAGTTCTGTTTCAGACCCCACCATGGATACCTGAAACCATTGATACTGGGAACGCCTTTTTAAAGATAGGGGGATGTCTTTAAAAAGGCGAGATTTTAAAAAAGAGATGTTAATGTTCCCCCATCTTTTTAATAGGGGTTCCAATATCCATGATATCCATGGATAACTGAAACTGTGGATACCGGGGCATGCCTGTACTATCAAAAATATTTTCTGGATGTCAGAAAGGATGTTGACTTCTTCAGTAGAATGCGGGGCTAAGCTGAATATTCACCCACTGTGAATTTCTGCATCGAAAGCTGCCTTTTCAACATGGAAGAACTTTTAACACTGAAAAAAGCAGACATCCAAAGTGAAGCTTCTCCAGGGACATCCCTCATTGAGGTCTGCCTGGAGACTTTGCAACCAAAAAGTGTAGAAAAATAATCATTCTCTTGCTTCTTCTGTCTTCCCATTCCCAATCTCCATACTGTTTTGTTCATGCCACCATCACCACCCAAAATTGGTAGAAGCATGGAAGTCCTAAAGGAAATGTTCATATTGGTAGCAAAGCATGGAAAATAAGTAACCATAAACTGTCTTGGTGAGCACAATTTATTCTGAATGCAAAATTGGGCTCCTACCATGTATGTGAGCATCTAAAGTCAGACCATGGGTCCATCTCACTCAAAATTGTCTATACTGGCTGGTTCCAGTTCTCCGGAGTTTCAGAAAGGGGGTTCTTCCCCAGCTGCACCTTGAGAGGACCAGGTGGGGTGCCAAGGTAAGAGGGATATGCCCTACTGGGACTCGGTGCATACAAAGCATGGGTTCATTCACCAAACCACAGCACTGTGTGTTTGGAAAGAGAGCATGGATGATGCATGGACATGCACGGAGCCAAAATGATAGCACATATACAGACAACCAAACCACGGAACATCAGGAAGAGCTGTCTTGCCTTGGGATAACTCTGTCACCTGTGTCTTCCTGCCAAAGGGTAAGAAGGATTTCAGTGCTGATCAGTTGGCAGATGTGTAGTAAAACGGTTGCCTGTTTAGGTTCCACGTTGGTGGGTCTATCCTTGCTGTATTTTAATTTTAACTTTAGAGTTCTTCCAAACAGCTGCTATTCTCTGAGAAAAAGTCTCACATATACTTGAACAGTTCAATAGGCTTTCATAAGGCAGAGATCTCACAACACAATCTCCAGTTGAGGCACTGGAAAGCTGACAGCCTGTTGTTTAATGTTTTCTCCATCCGACTCCAGACGCTTCCATTCCATTTTAATCAGTGACGTTAAACTGTCGCATCCCATGAGAACTGCTTGCTAAACAGTGTCTGCGTCTCCGACTCCACAAAGCAAGCTGAATGCTGTTCTGTTGTTTTATTCATTTCCTGCGAGTCTAATATGTACATTATGATTCTTACACTCACGACCCCTTTCTCAAAATGGAAATCCAAATCCCCTTTTATAAGTCTTGTTCCTAGACTTCAGTGATTCCTGGGGAATTGGGTTGCAATGCTGTGAATAAGATCAAATTTAAATCTATTTGTGTTCAACAAAACAACTAATTATGGAAAATGACAGCCTGGGGCAGAAGGTAGTGACTTCTTATTGCATCTGAAAAAGTGAGCCTTAGAATGAGCCATGCAATGATATTTCAGCTTCTCACGCCCCAGCCCAGGCCAATGAGGGTGAAATCCTATTATATCTAATTTTCCAGCCCTGATGTAGACGTCCCAATGGGGTGTGCGCTGCATTTGTGGTGGAAGGGGAGTCAGAAAGGCCTCCTCAAGGTAAGGGAACACTTGTTTGCTTACCTCGGGGCTGTATTGGGCCCAGAAAGGAAAGCTAAGGGCTTTGCATATATCAGAAGAGTGAAAATGTCACCCACAGCCCAGTTGAGTGAAGAAAACCTTAGCATTTCGTTCCAATAGTGGGAAATTCCAGCCACAGGCCACCACTGCCAACCCATGCCAAATTCTTTTGAGAGGTCAAAAGCACATCTTCTTTGCTTCTTAAATGTGATTTAAAATGTCCCTTCGCCTGATTTTTAATCATGGAATCATTTCCAGTGCTCCCAACTCAATCTGAAAGCCCCTTCAATGGAGAGCTTCCTCCACGTGCTATTTAAGTGGGAGGCCAGGGAGTGGAGAGAATACGATATGCAAACAGTCTTTCATCACTTGGGGTTTAAAATTCCTTTGTAATCTTGAAGCACAATTATTTATTCATGTCCACCCGCCTATCTCTCACCATTCTGTCACACTAAACCGTGGTTGTGCTAAAGAAACTGAATCCACAATAGGGATGTACACAAAAGAGAAGGTTTGGTGATCAATGGCTGGAGTTGCCAGGAACAAGGTTAGCTAAGGTCTCCATTCACTCCCATTGGGGAAGGTAAAGCATTAAGAGACACGGTTATGGTAGGAGTAAATCTGCTCACTGCTGTGCAACATTAGCTAGCCCAGCCCTCATGGACAAGGCCTAGAATAGTAAAGTGCACCTCTAGATGTCCTTGCAACTATAGACACTCTCTTTTGGTACACACCATGCCTGTCATAGGGACGTGGTGGCGCTGCGGGTTAAACCGCTGCTGCTGGGCTTTCTGACCAGAAGGTTAGGAGTTGAAGACCATGCAACTGAGTGAGCTCCCGTTGCTTGTCCCAGCTCCTGCCAACGGAGCAGTTTGAAAGCACGTAAAAATGCAAGTAGATAAATAGGTACCACTTCGGTGGGAAAGTAACAGCATTCTGTGCACTACAGCATATAGTCATGCCGGCCACATGACCACGGAAGCTTGTCCTCGGAGAAACGCCGGCTCTACAAGCTTAGAAATGGAGATGAGCACCACTCCCTACAGTCGGTCACGACTAGATCATTCAGTCGTGGGGAAACCTTTACCTTTATGCCTGTCATAATGTCAGGCATTTCAATTATATGGCAAGCTGCGCCACTTGATTGGCAGGATCATATTAAACACAGTATTCAGCTGCAGTCCCATAATCAATCAATCAATCCACAGTATTTATACACCACACAAAGTTCACTAAGCGGTTTACAGACAAATAATAATAATGCTTTTAAAACATGGTTGTGACCCACTTCTGGTTTGCGATTGCATTCTGAGGCTTGGGGAGCTCTGCGGGGGGCTCCCCAGGGACTCACCAGATGCCAATGCTAATTTCAGGATGCACCTCACACTACTGAGACAAAGGAAGAATAATGGCTGTTCCACTTTTTATTGTTCAGCAAAACAGCATGAGAGGCTTTTTTTTTTTTTTTTTGTAGCAAACCAATAAGCACTGGGCATTTGACAAGGTCCCTCACCAAAGGCTGCTGGGAAAACTTCACAGAGAATAAAAGGACAGGTCCTCTTATGGGTTCAAAATTGATTGGGGAGCAGGAAGCAGAGAATGGGGCAATTTTCACAATGAAGAGAGGTGAAAAGCAGAATGCCCCAAGGATCCATCTTGGGACTCGTGCTTTTCAACTTGTTCATAAATGACCTGGAGACCGGCATATGCAGCGAAGTGGCCAAGTTTGCGGATGACACTAAACTCTTGTGAGTGGTGAAAACCAGAAGGGATTGTGAAGAGCTCTAGAGGGATCTTGCCAAACAGGGGGAATGGGCAGCAAAATGGCAGATATGTTTCAATGTAGACAAATGGAAAGTGATGCACACTGGGGCAAAAAAAATCAAAACTTCACATATAAGCTAATGGATTCTGAGCTTCCTGTGACAGGTCAGGAGAGAGATCTTGGAGTGCTAGTGGACAACTCGATGGAAGTGTCGACCAAGTGTGCAGCAGGGGTAAAGAAGGCTAATTCCATGCTTGGGATAATTAAAAAAGGGGTTGAGAATAAAACAGCCAATATTATTATGTCACTGTACAAATAGATGGTAAGGTCACATCTGGAGCACTATGTACAGTTCTGGTCTCACATCTCAAAAACGATGTAGGGGAACTAGAGAAGGTGCAGAAGAGAGTGACCAAATGATTACTGGGCTAGGGCACCTCCCTTATGAGGAAAAAGGTACAGCATTTGGAGCTCTTCAGTCTAGAAAAAAGGTGTCTGAAGGGAGACTTGACTGAGATGTATAAAATTATGCATGAGATGGATAAAGTGGATAGAGGGAGATTTTCCCTCTCTCACAATGTCAGAACCAGAGGACATCCAGTAAAATTGAGTGTTGGGAGAGTGAGAACAGATAAAAGGAAATACTTTTTTACCCAGTGGGTAATTAATCTGTGGAACTCCTTGCCAGAGAAGGTGGTGATGGCATCTGACCTAGGTACCTTTAAAAGGGGACTGGACAGATTTCTGGAGGAAAAGTCCATTGCAGGCTAGGCTACAGGCTGTGATGGGTAGCGTAGCCTCCATAATTTAGAAGGAAGCTACCTCAGAATGCCAGGTGCAGGGGAGTGGCAACAAGATGCAAGTATCTAGTTGTCTCGTGTGCTCCCTAAGGCATCTGGTAGGCCACTGTGAGATACAGGAAGATGGACTAATGGGCCTTTAGCCTGATCCAGTGGAGCTCTTCTTATGTTCTTATGGGCCTAGGAGATGAGCAGTGCTGGCTACCACAACTTGTTCCTCCCAATCCTGAATTCTCTGTCATTCCAATAATGGATGGTGACAAAGCCCTGACAACCTCAGATAAATGTGATTTTTCAGTATGACATTTAATCTGAGCTCTGCAGGGCAATCGATTTTACTGATTTCAAACAATTTGTGTGCACCACTGGCTAAGCCAGACAGTTTAAAATGATTCCTCCAAACCGTACACAGTATTAAGTATCTCTGCAAAGAGAAACAGTTTTCATTAAACATCAACCAAATGTCCCCTGTATTGAAAAGAGGGAAGGCTTTTAAGTGTGCTAATTAAAAGTGTGTCCTTTTAGGGTTTTCATTTTGGAAGAAACACTGCAAAATTGACTCATGCCTAAATTCCCTTCTTCTCTGTTACTCTTACCCAAATCCATCCCCCAATCAAAAACCACACTTAGCAAGAGGTACAATGTACATATGTGCAATGGAAGACCTTATGCTAGCAAAGGAGAAGCTGCTGAAGTGGTCCAGTATTGGGCGAATGATATCAAAACTATATCTTTTTTTTCTTTTATTCAAAAAACCATATTTTGAGATATTTATAAAATTATATATAATTTTATAGGTGCTTCTGATCATGTTTCTGAATAAAGAAAAATCAAGAGGTGGTCAACTAAATAAAAAAAAGAACGTTAAGATAGGAAGCAAAGGAAGAAAATGTGGGGAAAGGAGAATAGGGCAGGCAGCTAATCTATTGTTTCTCACAGAAGCTGAGAAACTTTTCTGAGACTTCCCCGGAACCACTCTGACAGCTGACTGCCTTGTTTTACAAGGGACAAGGTAATGAATGGGGAAAAAAATCCATTACATCAGCTGACTGGATCCTTAAAAAAAAAAGACTGTTCCCTCATCTTAAGAACTGGAGATCTGCTCAGCACCGTGGAAAGGGCAACACAGTTTTACTGTGTCCTTCGCTTACAGAATTTTTATCTGCATCCTCTGCGATTGTCAAAAAGGAAAAGCGAGACTGCAATGTTCCCAGGCTCCTCCTTTCCTTCCCTCAAGCCAGCAAGAACCTCCTAGAACAACTCTCCTCTCGGACTTTGAGGCATTCAGTCTCAGCTGGCAGCAGAGCAGCTCGGCTGCCAAGGAAGTTGTGTCTCGCCTTCCACAAAACACTTGCCAGAATCATTCAGCTCTCGAGCCAGGTGTGTGTATTGGGGGGGGGGGAAGCAGAGGGAAAACTTTGCTGGAGCAAAGCCAATGCTATCCACACATCTCCACATTGTCAACACTTTTTCTAGTGTTGTTTAACTGGCTTGTTCCTCACAGTGCAAGCCGCTGCGTGTTTACTCAGAAGTAAGTCCTACTGAGTTCAGGGAAGCTGATCCCAAAGTAAGTGTGCAAAGAGTTGAAGTGTTGCTTTTCTGGATAACATTCAATATGTGGTGACTCTTGACAAACATCTAAATCAAGAACTTGAGACACTTGGAGCAACTTGTTCTGAAGATGAAAGAGTGGGGAAAGAACATTGAAACCAAATAATCATAACAAATGGCGCTTTCTCTGTTTATAACAATTGTGACAGCCAAAGTCTAAAATGAAAACAAAGGAACACAGGATATTAGCTGTACAGGAAAGCACCTGTGAATCAAGCAAGGATGTTAAAGCACTTTGTGTCTGGCCATGCAACAACTGGTGTGGAATTCTTACTGAGGTCCAAATAAACTTAACTCTTGTGATGCTGGCAAGGAAGGCTGACTGAGGGAAGCAGAGCTAGCAGTTAGTACGCATGCATTCCTTTCTGCTCCTCACTTTCCCTTAGCAGCTGAACTGGGGAGAACCTTGATAGCTTTTAACTACTGCCTTCAGCCCAGGCTATGGAGACCAGGCAGATGGGAACCATCTGGGAGAACAACACTGAACCCAATTAAAAAAAAATTAAATCCGCAATACTATGTGCAAGGGCAAAGAGATGTGATGACCCAATGAATTACCCATGAAGATGGACTACGTAACGAGTCAAAATGCACTTTATCTAGTTGATTAAAGTTCAAAAGAAAAGGAATTAAAGTAAATTGGGGGGAAACGTGGACAGAAAAAAATCTGCTGTGCAAGTAAGCTGATGGAAATGCCTGAACTTGGCAGGATGAGAAGAAAGGAAAAGTTGGATCAAATTGATACAGTAACCAGTTACCCCCTGTCAGAAATGTACCCACAGGGGCAGCAGCACTGTAAGTATTGCAGGCGCTGAAACATGCCGCTTCCACTGGCTGTCAGAGACATTTGGGGCAGTGAATAGCTGCTTTCCCCAAAGCGTTGCTGTATTTGGACCAGGCTCTTTTAAATAATGCCATTTCCATCAACTGCCCTTTCTTTGAAGGGACCTGGTTCATTAGCAATTGCTAGAGGTGTTTGTTTTTGTCAATAACGACATAAAAACACACCACCACATTTTGGTATTTAAGATATTTTCCAGGAATTAAAATAGTGTACTTTTCCCATTAGAAACAATTATCGGCTGCGTCGGCTAACACTATACCACCTACGACACCTTCTAGTACACTTTAAAAGTGTTTAAAATTAGTAAAAATGAGAACGTGAAATGAGAACTTGGAACAAAAACATATCTTTCTGCCTTTTTCATTTAAAAAAAAATCACAAAATTTGCAAAAAAACACCCGCATTTTCAAACACCTCTAGCAACTGCTAATGAACGGTATTACCTTCTGCTTTGTTCCAGCAAAGGAACTGTTACAATTCCAGTACTTTCACTGTGCTCCCCCCCCCAATAGCATGCACTTCACAAAAACTAAAAGAAGAGGCTGATTCTTTTGTGTCAGCCTTCTTCAGAACAAGCAGTAAGAAAGAAAATATCAAGGAAAACATTTGCACTGCACCAAACGAGAGGGAAGTGGCACAGTTCCACCTCCATTTTCCCACATCTTGGGCCTCTCAGGATGCTACACTGCACTCACCTAGAAAGACAAATTCTTTTCCTCCTACTTGAAAGATAAGTGGCAACTATGACTTCACCACTACTTCTTGCTACCCTGCCAAATCTAACAGTTGTCTGCATCCCAGGGAGAAAAAGGAAAGCGCCCTGAAGCAGGAGTCTAAGGGCCCAATTAAATCCTATCCAACTTTCTAGCTTCAGTGCAGCTATGAGGTAAGCGAACAAATGTTACCATGCCTTGAGGAGGCCTCAGTGACTATCTCCATACCACTGAATGCAGCACATGCCCTGTTGGCATGGTTACATCAGTGTTGCAAAGTTGGACAGGATTTGGCCCTCAATCTTTCCATATTAAAAGCTCTGTAATGTGGGTGGATTGGAATGGCCTCCTGCTCACTTTCCATTGGCTATCTGGATTTAAAAAAAAAAAAAAAACCCCAGGATAGATTTCACAGCATGGACGGACTACCTGACAAAACCCAAACTGCCTGGCTCCAGAGGGGATTCAGGATGTGGTGGCAGAAGCTGCCACTGTCCCTGCCCCCTCATGGACCCAATCCTCCCCTCCCCCACCCCCAATTTTCTTATCTTTGGCCAGCGCTGCTAGAGCACTGGCCAGCTTCCCGCTCAGTGCTGAGGCTGGGTGCAAATTAGCTGGCCCAACACAAGTGCTGTTTGCTCACACAGTGTCGCAAATGTTGCTTTACAGCACATTTGCAACCCTTTTGGCTGGTGGCATGCACATAACCACTGGCGATAGGGCCATAGGATTGGGCCCTGGTCCATCCAGCTCAGTCCTGGCAGCAAAAATCCAGAGTTTCAGACAGGTTTACCCAGCCCTACCTGATGACACAAAGAAATGAAACTAGGATCACCTGCACGCAAAGACAACACTCAGCCCCTGTGCTACAGTCTCCTTTCACTCAACAATCTTCCTCTTATGACAACCCAAACTTTTTTCTGAGTACTCCATGTCTCACACTCCACTTATGTGGGAACCATATTCCCACATAAAACTTGTATGCAGAGCATTTCTGGAATGCCTGTGGCTTCTTCAGGAACTGCATGGACTATAACCTGCTACACACACACACACACACACACACACACACACACAGAGAGAGAGAGAGAGAGAGAGAGAGAGAGAGAGAGAGAGAGAGAGAGAGAGGTATTTTTAGAAGTCCTTCCATGAATTGGAGCATCTGGGGAAGAAAAAAGGGAGATAAGAGAGAAGCCTGCACTGGTGGTTTACAGATCACATCTTGGAAACCACAGAGATTGGAAATGCAGACGGCTACCAGAAAAAGAAGCTGTATTCAGTTCAGAAGGGATTCTTCAAAATAGGATTCGATTACAGGACCCGGTTCAACTTGACCTACAGAGCTGGTGCTGGGACCCTTAATGCCAAGGCGGGTCTCAGTGGGCTTCCTGTGGCAATGTGTTCTAAAAAAATAACAGGGACTGCCCAACAAAGAGTCTCCTTTATTTGGTCTCTAGCGGGAAGCTGGATTGGGGGGAGGGGAGACACTGACAGAGGAGCCCAAGTGGTCTAGAGTGGAGCATGAGGAAAGGGAAAGGGAACTCTGCATACACTACAGGGGACTTTGAGGACAGTGGAACTACATTCAGAGAGACTCTTCTGTTCACACAACAGCTGGTGCAACAACATGCACAAGCAACCTTTTGCAAAAGCAAAAGCATGGCTATCAGGCCTGCCCACTATAACACTGTGTGAACCCTTAAGCAAGCTTTTGCACAAGCATTTGTGGAACAATGGTAGCAGCATTTTCTCTTCCACTCATGGTTCTTTGGCTGAATCCCAGAAAGTATTCCCATAGGTACATGAGCTTACCTTAGACAAGGGATCCAATGTAATGCCTCACTCCACAAGAACTGGCACAAAGCACCCACATGGCCAGATGCCACATGAGTATCTGTGGCTTCAGCACCTTCTTTGCATGTGGAGGACATCTCCCTTTGCTAAAAAATACTCCTAGCGTATAGGGAAGGCACAACTGAAGACAGAAATCCCAGCACATTCCTTTTTATCTAGCCCAGGGGTGTCAAACATAATGCCTGCAAGTCACATATGACCCACAGAAGTTCTTTATCAGGCCCACATAATAACTGGCCTTTCCCAGCAACACCCTTTCAACAGCACCACGTTTGCTCAGGCTCTGGGAGGAAGACACAGAATGAAGCCCCATATGGCAAACAAGGGCAGACTAAGAGTGGTGAAAGAGGGAGACAATTCCAAGGCTGCTGAAGGGTAGCCCCTTCAGCAGCACCACTTCTGCCAAGGTGTCACTTAGCACAGAACCTGAGCTTCTAAGTAATGCCTCAGCAGAAGCAACGCAGCTGAAAGGACGTGATAATTGGGCCCTCCCATAAGTTGAAAATATGATTGAGTTTTGCATGTTTTCTATCGTTTGCAACTAATGAGTTCCTACGTGAGAGTAAAGTAAAGTGCTTATTTCTGACCATTAGCTGCTTAATTCACTTCCAGCCCTTAGCAGGCACCATGAATGCAAATTCAAGCTGCTATACGATTTATATGAAATGAGCCAATCAGATTCTCTCTCAGGATGAAAAGCTACCTATCCCTCCTGTCAGGAATATCCCCATCTCATTTGTCTCTCCCACAGCCCATGGCTGATAAAACCAGCCAATAGCTATTGCTGCCTTTCTCCCTCGCTACTGGGTTTTACTGAGGCATACAGTAGTAATTAAGTGAGCTACAAGCACCATTAATCTGACACTTCATGAAATCTCTGGGGAGGGATTACCACGGCAACTACAAGCCAGCCAGGCGCCCTGTTCTTCCTCACTCTCACTGGCTGGTGCGGCAGAGACTTCGCAGAGCAGGCAAACGCAGTGAAGGCTGGATGGAGCCATGCCCTCTGCGAACAGCTTCTCAAGAAGTTTTGCACATCTCCGCAACAAGAAGCGGCCTGGAAGCATAACAAAGGCCTGAACTTCAAGTCTCAAAGCCATTCAACGTAAAAGCTGAACAAGCAAAAGGAGTAGATTTTCCATCAGTAGGTGGGGCCTGAACCATGCATAGCATAGTTGGCATGTCCTGAGGTCCACCCGATGCTTAATAAACCTTAACTTTTTGTAGCTTACACATACTGCAGCCTGGACCATAAAGCCTTAAATGCCACAGGTGGTGGTTCATGGCCTGGAGTGCATCGTGCAGCTCAATGTCACATGTAAAACAAGCAGTAGACACACGATTGTGACATTGCTTCACCAGAAGCCATGGTCCCTCAGTATCCCTCCCCCACTCCCTGCAATGCCAAGCTCCACAGGCTGTTAAAACCCTGCTGGGGGAATGATCAGGGGCGAGGAATGCAGTGGTGACTTCTCCACCTTTTCCTTCCTACACTCAACACAGAGCAGGCAAGTCACTGCTCTCAGACACACAGAACTAAGCCCCACTGAACTCAGTGGGGCCTCCTTTTAAGCACGAATGAACAGAATCAGGCGGTTGCTGAGCATCGTTCCCCCACACTGCCCATCTAGGGTTCCTCTTCCTCAGGCTTCACTTATTTCCTCAGGCTTTATTTATTTATCTGAAGAATTTATACCCCATCTTTCCCATGCCGAAGCAAATGCTCAAGACAGCTTACATGGGCACACTAGTCTAAACCACCTTTTTTTAATGGTTTTTTTTTTTTTACAAATATGTGATTCACAGAATCCTCAGTCCCAGATGTAACTTCACTGTGTGGTTGGCTATGTTCCATTGAGCTTCAGCAGGCAATCGTAAATCAAGCTTGGACAGGTCCTCAAGGTCGTTCTCCATTCTTTTGTGGGTTGGCCTTCTCTCACACTCCCCCGCTGCTCTCACTTTTTATATAGTGTAAGATTATGGGTAACACACTTTTTATTCCATTTTATCATCAAACTTAGGCCATGATCCTCCAGGACCCCCTTGTCATTCACCGTAATCCCGAGACCAGTATGCCTCCACTCAGCGGCGTCATGCAGCTGGAACACTGGGTGGGAGGAACGGGTGAGCAGCAGCCCGCCCGTTGCATTCCGGTCCGTTTTGCCGTCTTCCCCACCCCCGCGGTGAAACGGACCGGCGAAACAGACCGGAACGCAACGGGCAGGCTGCCGCTCACCTGTTCCTCCCGCCCAGCATTCCGGCTGCATGACGCCGCTGCCTCCACTGCACTGCAGCCTCAGAGCAGTTGCATGTAAAAACAGAAAGTATGCACCTTTGTGTGCATATGCTAGGCTGTCTCGGGGTGTCTGTGTAAGAGGGAAGGTATCTGTCCTTGGTTTAGGACTCTCCAACATACACTCTAGAGATCCCTCACTACACAAAAACTCCAAAAGAGATGCTATGTCCACAGCCGTGCACTTTCCGCAAAATAAACAGATGGAGGATAATTGTGTATGTTATCCAGCATGTGAACTGAGGCTACAGAAGTTCCCAGAGTGGTATACAAAATAGCCTTTGATTTTCAAAGGGCTTTCAGAACTTCTTCCAAGAGTCCACATGAGAAAGAGAAACAGAGAGAGAAAGAGAGAGAAAAAAGGTTTCCCAGAACACAGGACTAATCATTTTTCCATATCAGTAGCCAGACTTGCAATCTGCTCTCTCCAGCCTAAACATCTTATATAAAACATTAGGGGAAAATATCCAATCAGATACAGCTATTTTCAACCAGTGTGCCATGGCACACTGATGTGCCGCAAATGGTCCACATGTGTGCCACAGGAGTTTGTGGGAGGGTCATTTGTTAATAGGGCCATTAGGGGATGCGAGTCCCCCCACAAACAGCCTGGTGTGCCTTGTCTTGTCAAAAAACTGGTGGTGTGCCTTCACAGTTTTAGTGCCTTGTCAGTGTGCTATGAGATGAAAAAGGTTGAAAAATCACTGCATCAGAAGCTCGAAAACAGCCAGCAAACTCATGATCCAGTTCAATCTATTAGACATTTTCAAATGCAATGCTACAAAGAAGTCCTACTTCGAAAAGAAGAAAAGAATAAGTAGCATTTACATCTAAAACACTCAAATGATAGCTAAAAAGACCCGCATATAAGACTCAATCCAGCAACAGTGAGTCAGAATGGATCTCCATAGAAATCGGCGGGACAAGTTCACTGTTTCCATTCTATTCATTGCAAAAGCCAGCCCTACCATGGAGGAAGACACTTCAGGTGGTAAATTCTGGGCAAAGCACAGGTATTTATGCTGCAATACTGTTAATGCCCCTCTGATCTTACAGATATGCCTTTGCACTTTGTTCTGCAAGAAGGTAGTATTTTAAAACTGATTTTTGGTATCGCAAGCTAATGAAAAGGAACTGTAGCTGTGATGTGTTACAGTGACAATAAAATATGAATGTGTGCCTTTACCATTGAAATAAGTGAGACCTAAAACTTTGGTTGGATAGTTTCCTTTGCATGAAGTCTTAAGGATGCAGTTCACAACGAAGGGTGGGTCAGAGAGATTACTTATTTGAAATACTTAGCCCCCATCTTTCGTTCCCATTTAAGAGATCCCTCCCAACAGCAGTTGTATATGAAGTAGTTTTATAATGCATATATACCATCTCTCCCTAAAACTTTCTTGCTTCATCATAGTATCTGGTGCAGCATAGCGGCTAAGGATGTACCTATGAGACAAACATTTCCTAGCTTATAAAGATGATATGTTCATGGCATTCTTGGATGCTTATGTCTGATGTACATGCTGTGCTGTGATGAAAAGCACAGTAATCAGTGGTGTCATCTACTCACCAGTAGACGGTACGCTGGGCGGGACTTAGCGTGATCGACAGCCCATCCACTCACTTCCGCTTTCTTCCTGCTCGCCACGCGGCTTTCCCTCGCCTCGGAGGGGGCACCTGCTCGCCCAGGCACCCAGCGCGCCCCCACCCTCCCCCATGGCGAGCAGGTGCCCCCTCCGAGGCGAGGGAAAGCTGCACGGCGAGCGGGAAGAAAGCGGAAGTGAGTGGATGGGCTGTCGATCACGCTAAGTCCCGCCCAGCGTACCGTCTACTGGTGAGTAGATGACACCACTGACAGTAATGATTTGCAGCCAATGGCTTTACAGTCATATTCTTACAGGTCATTGATGTTGAGCATTAAGGCACATCACTGGGCACAGAAGGAGACAGGTGATCCGCCATAGAATGAAGCATTCTGCTACAGCACAGGTGGTCTCATCTTTATCCTGTCATTCTCTAAACAGCTCCACGGCATATTTTTTGTCTTCCTAGTTTTAGTCTCACAACAACCCTATGAGGTAGATCAGACTACAAAAGAGTGACTGGCCCAATCTCAGACATAATTCTTTTCCAAGAGTTTTGTTACTATACTCACTTATGCTCTTAGTTTACCACACTTCACATCTGAGGGGGGACTTGAACCTGAACCTTTCCTATTGAAGGCCAGCACTCTAACCACTACACCACATTGCTCAGTTGTGTTCTTGAACAAATCTTTTAAAGAAAGTAAATGTATTATTAATATTAATATTATGTTAATATTCTTAACATCAGAATATTAAGTGTCAGCACCAGGGTGTTAAGGCTGTCATGTTGAGGGTGACATTTTCGTCTAGGCATAACTCTGAAATGCTAATTACAACAAGGTATTTGTCTCATGCAACTCTATCACTCCAGGCAAATGTGATGCTATTTTAACACTTAGCAGCTCCCGTACAAGCTCTTCTGGTGCATTTTTACAGCCTGTTCCTAAGTGCCCTGAAATTTCAGCCTCGCGCTTCCGGTGCATTGAAGAGGCAGCCTGATCTTTACAGACACAATCTATTCGTTGACATTTTGTTGCAATTTGAGAAAGCCATAGGACTTAGCATTTTAAATGAAAGGAAAGCCAAAAAAGGACAATCCTAAGCCACTGTTCTTTATGCTGGAAAAAATATATGCCAGTGAACAATCTTGTATAAAAATTAGTTTTGAAAGGAAATGCAAGACCTCACCGTTCCCACTAGCCCAACACTTTAAAAAGAACAAGTTTTTAATCAACTCTATCAGTAGCTATTGCATTTGTCACAATACACTTTTGGAGCGGAAGAAAAGGTGGAACCAAAATGCCCGAAATCATAAATACATTGTAATTGAGCATGGAGCCTCCATATTCAAAAGCTGTACATTTCCAATTCCCACTGCCACAGACAAGTTCCCAACAAGAGATTGTTGCTCTCTGCTAAGGCATCTGAGGAAGGGGTACAATTTGGATTTACTTTGGTTACGTTCATATAAAGCAATTCAGGAATATGTATCTATGCCTCTTTAAAGTAGAATCCAGACTATCGCTCCATCCTTCCCACACTTTCACAGAAGAGGAAGGTGAGAAAATTGCTCCCGTTGCTTGAAAGAATAAACATTTTACTTCCTATAAACATGGGCCCATGCCCATTTGAGGTAAAAATTCAGTTTACAAGGACCAGCTGTAGCTGCAGCTAATACAAGAACATCCAACTGTTCTGCCCTGAAGCAAGGTTAGTTTGGGGACTGAGGGAGCCCTTCCCCTCAGGAAGACTTCTAGCCTTACCTGCCTGCCTGAAAGTGAGGAACTTCCCAGATGACAAGGACTGACCCTGCCATTTAGAGCCCACTGGAGAATTGCTCTCATTGCTTGAAAGAATAAACATGATTTACTTCCCATTCAGTTACACAGCTCTATGCAGACTGTCTAACCAAGGAGACTGTCCATTTAGACCACTGGTTCTCAAACTTTTTACCACTGGGACCCACTTTTTAGAATAACCATCTGTCCGGGACTCACCGGAACTGATGTCATGGCCAGAAGTGCGATCATTGCGATGCCAGAGCCTGCTGCTTTCCTGGGAATGCAGCAATCAGTTGGGTAATTGCTATTGGAAAATGGCTGAGAAAAGTGAATCTGAAAGAGAGAAGCCTACTTGCAACCTTGACACAAACAAAACAACCACACAACCCACCCCTTTCCAGTGTCTCATCTTCCCATATTTTCAAGGATGGCTGCCCTAGGTATTATGTGACCCAACCCGAAATTAGCTCGCAACCCATCTAGTGGGTCCTGACTCACAGTTTGAGAAACACTGCATTAGACAACATCATGAGTGCTCAGGAAGCACACACCCCTGCAGCTGCCAACTCACTTATAATTACTCACACACACTGAAAAGGCAATCACTTTTCCCATGGAAAGAACATCTCTGCAATTTGGAACACTGGAAACTGGAGCTCCCAGGACAGAGAGGTGTTTCACAAAACCATCATTCAAAGGGTTACTTGAAAGAAGCCACAACAGATAATTTATTTATTTATTTATTTATTTATTTATTTATTTATTTATAAAGAAGTGGCTTAACAGTTGCACCATAGGCACAGCCTGAAACTATAGGCTAATCATCATAAACAAGGATACAATTTTCACAGAGTTTAACTGTCCTCATGCTTATTCAGTTATGGGCTAGGTCCAGTCATGTCATGCACCCACTACGCACCACTACGCGAGTACCGGTTCCTAGAAGTTGAGCTGGCCCCGCCCACTCGAAGCTGGCCCCGTTGGCTGGTTGGCTCAGCAGCTGCGCATGCGTACTGCACGCCTGCAGCCGTTGCCTGCACTTTCTGTGAGGAGGCAGGCAGGCAGGCAGCGTGGTGGTGGCAGCAGCAGCGGCAGCAGCAGAGAGAGAGGACCAGAGGCGGCGGCAGCAGCAGCAGCGAGGGAGACCTGGGAATAAGGCAGCAAGCATGAGAAGGTAGGCTGCCTGGGGCTCCCGCTCCCTCCAGCAGCGCAGATCCAGCGTCCCGGTTCCTCCTGCAGCCTCCCCCCAGCCCCAGCCCCCATGCGGTCTTTTTTTGGTCGCCCGTTCCCCCTCCTGCTTCTTGCCAGCTAACATTAAAGTTAAATGGCTCCCTGTCCCAAAAGGGCTCACAATCTAGTACAGTCTAGCCTGCTATTTAACCAGGGAACAGTTGAAGCCAAATATGTCTATACACATCTCTAGAAAGCAAAGCAATAGAAGTTAAATCAACACTAACCACAAGCTGAAGTTATTACAAACATGATCACATCCATGGCAACAATCATGACCTCACTTCCGGCTATGACCTCACTTCCTGCCACGACATCACTTCTGGCTATGACCTCACTTCCTGCCACGACATCACTTCTGGCTTATGACGTCTCTTCCGGTGGGTGGACCCCAACAAGTGCCAATCAAAAGTGAGTACCTGTTCCTAAATCATTTGGATGACACCACTGGCTAGGTCTGGACAATATTTTGCCCTTTCAACCAACCCCATGCGGTTAAAGATGTACCTGCTCCTGGTGCGGGCCAGTCTCAGTTCCTCCTCTCACTTCCAGATAAATTTATGCAATCATGTGTGGGTGGCTCGTCCAAACAGCCCCTCTATGTGCATTCCTAACGTTTAAATTAGGCTTAGCAGTGCATGTGGAGAAGAAGGTTCAGACGCCAACAGAAACTCACCCAGAAGCAGGGGAAAGGGCCAAGGCATGCAGGCACCATGAGCACATGGAGCCAGTTATGAAGTCAAAGTGTCGTCTAATAAAACCATGTATGTATGTATGTATGTATGTATGTATGTATGTATGTATGTATGTATGTATGTATGTAAGAAAGAAAGAAAGAAAGAAAGAAAGAAAGAAAGAAAGAAAGAAAG
>JAJKFI010000015.1:10342585-10355318 GCA_029204185.1 Lerista edwardsae | reverse complement strand
GAAAGAAAGAAAGAAAGAAAGAAAGAAAGAAAGAAAGAAAGAAAGAAGTTTTGAATGAAGTAGTTAGGGTTGGCCAAAAACAAGAACAAAAAAAATAATAGGCCTAAGGAGATTGCAAAGGTTTAAAAACATATTTTTAGTCTCTCTCTTTTTTTGTCTCTCCATCCCACAGATGCTGTTTAAACTTATGCTGCTAAAAGCCGTGCCATATGGAATTCTTTTCAAGGAGTCTTTACTACAACTTTCCCTTTTTTTCACAGTGCAGTTAAAGTAGCAACACTTCTCGGTTACACAGTGCTCTTTATGTTCAAAGCTGTTAATGGATATGGAGCCACAGATTTCTAAACCAGAAGACAGTCATGATAATCTAGCCTGAGCTTCCTACATAAAACAGGTCATATACTTTTTGATTAATCATTTGGGCTTCAAGCTCATGATTTCTTCTGCAGATTCTATGGGGGGGGGCACGTTCAGGATTCACAAGTCATTGTAAGGCACTTTGTGAAACTATCATGTTCTATAGTACTGGAACTATTTGCTTCTAAAAACGTAGTGAGACAAGTGGCTTTTTCACCCACCTGATAAAATCCTATGCTTTCAATCTTCTATTCATTTCTATCTTCTATTCCTCCCAAAACCTTTTGGCTACTTGGGCAAAATATTTTAAAATCTGCATTTCAAACAAGTGAGAGTAAGTCTTAGGATATGGAATGTTTCTAAATATTTCCATGAGTGCCTCCCAAATGGCTCCTCCCCTATTACAATGAGTCTGAAGGCCAAATGACTCACAGCACTCAATCATGTTTTTTCCCCTAACTGAAAAGCAGCTCTAGAATTCTCACTAGTTGTAGGGAGAACTTTCTTGCCATTTGTCTGCTCAAAACTGCCCCCCCAAAAAAACCTGCTTTCATACCTACATAAGGAAAGATATAGAATTTTTAAAGTCTAGAGCAGCAGTTCCCGAAGTAATGGGTCACAACCCATCATCAGGAAACTTTACTGGGCCATTCCCCATTAAGGGGAGTGGCCCAGTAATGGGTGCCCCAATGGCACTGCAGTGATTGCGGCAGCGCCGGGCACACAGTGGTTTGTCCTCTTACCTGGGTGGTTGAAGGGCCTCCTGCAGGGTCATGGCGGCCCACAGACCCCTCCATGGAGTCTCTCCGATGCAGTGAAAAGCTGCTGTTAGCACTAGAAGTGAACTTCTGGTTTTCACATGAATTGCTGCCAAACTTCACACTGTCCAGCTGCTTCCAGGTCCCGGCACCCCAGCAGGTTTTGCACCCAGATTTCCAGGCAGAGCTGGCTGGCACACACTTCCCTGGGGCCTCAGGGAAGTGGCTCCCCAGCAAAACAGCAAGCCCCGTTCCTGCTGGGGGCAGCTTTTCCAGTTTGGAGACCACTGTTTGGGGGCTGTTCTACATTGACAACATGAGACCCCACTGTTGCAGTCGGAAAATGCTCAGACATGGAACAGCCTCCACGTAGCTACCATAAAGTATGCAAGAGATCATCCTGTGGTCTGATGCTATGGGATTTTTGACAACTAACACATACCCATGTGATGGGGAGCCCCCTGAAGCCTCCTCAGTTTCTTTCTGGAACAGTGAAACCGAATCACTGAAAGCAGGGAAGAAGAAAAAAGACGAATCCGGTCCCAAACTGGCCACGGGTTGCTGACATTAACACTCATCTGAACCATTGATTTGCCCTTCCACATGCAAACAAATGAAAAGGTTGAAGCAAGCCTAGGAGTTTTTATCTCATGATCCCTGGACCCCACCTGACATGCCAATTCTTATTCTTTTTCCCAGGAAGGTCCATTTCTGTTGAGCTCTGCAGTCTAGCCGAGTCAGAACCTGGCCCAGGCAAAACAGACACAAAGATTCTTTCTCAATACTTTGCATGCCATACAAGGACAGTAAGAGTCTTGGCCAAAGTAAACACCATTGTATAGCTATGCAGGAATCTACTGGAGGATTAGCTGCCCACTTCCATGTCTAGTCTTTCCAAAGTCCCTCTAAACAATAGCTACTCATACTTCCGAATTAAGCCCCTTTGATTTATGCCACTGAACACATTGGACTGTAATTCCCAGGGCTACTGAAGACAATAAGGTCTTCTGTTGCAATAATGCACAAGCGAATGGGCTTCTCTAGTTGTCCTCCCATGAGGCTTTGTCTGGTCTGCTACATTCCATTAAATGCACTATACATTCTCTTTCATTCTCTTCCTTCGTTCTAGAACACTCAGCTTGCTGCTGTGACGCAACACCCTTGTAAAGTAATCTGCTTCTGTTTCACAACCAGTCCTGGAGAAGGAGCCAAACATCACAAGAAAAATATGAAGAGTCCATGTGCCAAACAGCTGGTCTTTTCTTCCTCCATTCTCTCATAGATGCATCTTTTTCCTTCCTAGCAATTTTCATGCACCTCCCAAAGCCATCGTCCCCCCTGACCTCAATCTCCCAAAATATCTTTCTGCTCAAAAGATAGAAATCCAGGAAAGTTGGCTGATGTTTTGCTTCCGTAGTTTGTATCAATTTAATTTTGGACGAGGAGAACTGTGGGTATCGTCCCCACAAGGTACCTGGAGCTGAACTTACTCACACAACCACCTCTGAAGACCAAAGCAGTCACAATCTCCAGAGATGGGTGCAGACTGACAGGCCATCCCTTCATGCAGTGCAGACCTGCTGCCGCCACCTCTCCCCACTGCAAGCCAGGAGGCCCATGGGAATCCTTCCAGGGACGGTTGGGGAGCAGTGATAGTCGCAGATCTTCTTCATCCCCTTTTGTGAATCCTGTACGCCCTGTCTCCTGATGCTGCACAGGGCCTGCCACATTCTTGGAATTGTCCAACAGTGGCAGGGAAAGAGAGGGTGATCTACTACTGCTGCTGCCGCCTGCTCCCCACTGCCTCATGGGGAACCTTCACATTGGGCTCAGGGCTCCTGTCAGGCTTGTAGGGAGGTGGTGGTGAGCAGTGGCAGCTGTGGCATAGTCTGCCCTTAACTGCAGCAGCAGCAGCAGCAGCAGCAGCAGCAGAGGAAGACTTATTGCCTGTCCACTTCCTGGTTCCCATGCATGCAGAAGCCTTCCAAGCCAAGAGGGAGATGCAGCAACAGGGTGGGGGGCAATCACATGGGCTTCCACCTAAAACCTGGATCCAAACCTAACTACATTTGCAAAATATGTAGTCCTACATTATTGCGTGAAGCCCTAGTGATCTTCAGGATAACACTCAGAACACACATTCACCCCTGAACTGGTGCTTCTTAGTGCTTTTCAAAAATAAAAAAAATGAGATGAGGGAGAAAACTTGACAGTAAAATGTTATACTGAACCTGAGATCAAAAAGCAAAGTTCAAAACATGTACTAAGTCAAACTTCCCTGAATTATGTAGTCCACTTAAAATTCAATAACATCCATTCCTAATGCTGGGGAGAAAGATCTTCATAGGAGATGTCTTATCCTAACTGGACAGCATCACAGCGTTCTTGGCTGGCATCTTGCACTGCATAGTGCACACCTTGTACTTAACACAGCTGCTTAGCTCTCTTTCACTCCATTTTGAGGTGGAATAGCCCCCCCCCAAAAAAATTATGATCATATGATATGACAATCATATCATGAGATTATGATAATTATGATATGAAAATTATGATTTATCATAATTATGATAAACAATAATGGCAATTAATACACTTCAGACTTCCCACACCAAAGTCAGGCGAGAGCTAAACTGAGCAGGAACTCAAGAACATTCTGGTTCTTTGGGGAAACCAGTCATGCAACTCCAATGTGCATTTGAGGGGAGAACATTATGTGCAAGACGAGACCCAGAGCTCTGGACAGAATGGTAAACGTGACAAGCTGCTCCTATATCAACCTCAGTGTACACAGAGAGCTGTCCCTTTAGGGAAACTTTTTTTAAAAAGGAGTTTCCTCAGGAGAGGAGTGCTTGTTGCTGACAGGAATAATTTAGCGTCAAGCTGCACTGATTACTTGGTAGAAGTGTGCAATCAGATACCCAGCAGAGCCAGGATATCACACTGGCCACAAAATGCAGCACTGAAACTGGGAGGCTTGAGTTGGAGGGGAAAAAAAACTTTTAATTGCAAAAGCTAAAACCGAAGCAGGGATTCAAACCTCTGGTTAATTTATTTCTGCACTGACGGGATTTCTCACTGAAGAAAAGGATTCGCAGTTCCATCACTGCTCTTTGCAGCCTTTGGGTCAGAAGTATATCGTTCGCAATTCAGGTTGAATTCCCAGGACCATCATTGGAGGTACAAATTGTGCCACAAGCAAGCAGGGTAAGAGGGGAAAACTATCAATTTTTGAACAAGGCACACTGCACTGCCAGTCAGGGCTCACACATCCCCCCAACGGCTCAACTAACAAATGACTCTCCCTCCCCCCAAACTCTGGTTGCACACCCGTGGATGATTTGCAGCGCACCAATGTGGCATGGCCCAGTGGTTGAAAATTGCTGCTGCAAGGAGCTACGTACACCGATACCCCTGCTAACTGGGCAAGAGGCACTTTTTCAGGTGGTGTTCCTCTTATATTTAGCAGGGGGAGAGTAATTGTCCCTCTTCACGCCTGCACAATGTCTGTTTAGTGGCTGTAGCTGGTGGTGGTCTGCATTTTTATTTTTTTTAGATTGTGAGCCATTTTGGGACAGGGAGCCATTTAACTTATTATTATTTGCCTGTAAACCGCTTTGTGAACTTTGTGTTGAAAAGCGGTATATAAATACTGTTTGATGATGTTGATGATGATGATGATCATGCTGTAAAACTGATAAATAAATAGGATGAAGGGCAAAGCAGGAGAACCTGACTGGGAGCTGGATTGCGCTGGATTGGCAAGGCCGGCCGGCTAGCATCAAATCCAAGCACAGTATAGTGGAGGCTGGAGCCTCCCAACGGCAAGGGCACATTGGCGTGCTAAACAGCAGGCACGGATCCGAGGAGACAGCGCGGTCCGAATTGGAGTTGCGCGGCCTCCCAATTGGGCTTAGGATGCAGCATTATGGCCGAATCCCAAGCCCGCCCAAATCCCACCCTAACCCCCCAACCCCCTGCCAATCCCGTGTCCAAGAGGACACAGAGCCTTCCTTGCGGCAGCTGGCTTCGGCCGACATGAGGGAGGCTTGCCATCAGCACTCTCAGGCCAACGCTACGAGTAGAGTCAGCCAGAGAGCACTATGCTGACGCAGGGGTGCCGCTTGGTGCCCCCATGTTGGAGGTAGTGACATAGCATCGACGCAACAGGGCAGCTGGGATTGTGCTGTGGGACAACTAGAGTCAGGCACACACAGGATGTTCCTTACTTGGGCACATATTCCCTCTGCTGCCTACCATCACTACTAGTAAAGCTCCCTCCCGCCAATAACCACAAGATTTTTTCTGGATGGGAAAGGGAAGAAAGGTTGTCTAGAGAAGCAGGTTTAATAGCTGCTAAGCAACCACAGCTGCATGTCAATGAAAATGCCCTGCTGTTTCATTACATGCACACACAGAAAATTCATTTCTACCATTAAAAAAAGGGAGCTATTAAATTAATTTAAATTAAGTAGGAAGCTATTGCTGTTCACTCCTCCACGTCAGCCTCCCACCTACATTTTGATATATTTGCAACTCTGCCCTGTTGTAAACGGCAATCAAGCTACACCTCCTGGCTTCATTAATGTAAATGCGCCTCTTTATCTTCATCTCCACAATGTTCCGATGCCCACTTTCCGCATTCTCTAGTGCACCAGCTCATAAATGTAATGTCAAAACAGGCGGGTTGGTTGGTTCTTTTTGGCTTAGCCCATCTCACTCATTTTGTGCCCTCAAACACCCCTTCTGACAACAATAAAATAATTTATGGTACACATTGAAAGCTATCCTGTTCTGGCCGTCATTTCAGCCTGCTTTTGTGGGCTGAGGGAACAAAGCTTTGTCTTCATTAGAGAAACATCAGCGCAACAAGGTGCTAGGGTGAAATCCCATACACACTTCCCAGGGCGTCCGTCCCACAGGACGTATTCAACAGGACTTATTTCTAAATAGACAGGTTTATGATTGCTCTGCTAGAATGACATCTTGCCTCGCGAACCAGAATGGACAAAGGTTCTGGAAAATGCTCCAATTTGAGCAGAATTTCCGGAGAAGAATATGCCACCGAGGTTGGGCAACAAGGAATGCCCATGTTTATAGCTTATACTTGATACAGGATGTAATCCTAATCTGGAGTTAGGCTGGCACAGTTACGTCAGCAAAGTTTGACCGGCACAAGGGCCACCGTAAAGCACATTTGTGCCACTCTCAGAGTCAGGGAGGATGGCGCACGTCTGTGTACTGGCCTCACTGACTCAGAGAGTGGTCCAAATGAGCTTGGCGGCATCCCTTGGCCTAACTGTGCCAGCCTAACTCCAGGTTAATATTGCACCCTGTATCAAATATAAACTATAAACATGGGCATTCCTTAGTATTACGCTGACAGTGATGTAACAATCAAAGAGAGAGTTTTCTTCTGATTTCTTGTTTCCGGACAGCGACCAGAAAGAGAGGACTCCAGAAATCCAATTTGGGTAGAAAATACAGTCATCTTGTTGTGCTCAAATTAACAGGTTATATCTTATAGGCAAGAGGTGCTCCTCTCCTTATTCAATGCACTTACACAGTTCCTACACATACATGGGAACTTGGGAAAAGGCAGTCTGCCTGTTTGAATCTCAAAACAGATTGGATGGTACAGGTAAAAAAACAAAACAAAACCCCAAACCATAAAAATGGTTTGTGCTCTTCCTCATGTGTAGCACTTAACTACAAAGCAGGAAGGAACTTGAACAGGTTCCAAATGCCATACTCTCTTATCACTATTTTTCAAGGCATTTAAATCACACTGTCTGAGCCAGTGGCATTTAAAAACAGATAGATGGAAGATAATGCACACTCTAAACTTGTATGTCAAACATTTATCTGACCAGATGGCAAATCTGCAATCTCTTTAGGGTCATTAAAAAAAAGGATTTTGTACTGAAACATAGTACCATATGGTTGAAACCCTTGTATACTATTATTTATATCCAGTATGAAACCTGTCGCTTACTCAGTTGGCCTGAAATTTATAGGAACGCAGAACATCTAAAATATTATTGCTATAAAATCTTCCTTCTGGAATAGGTCAGTGGTGCTCTAAAGTTATGGGTTTCAAGTCTTGGCTTGCCACTTCCTTTTCCTTTGCTTAACTTGTGTGTGGCAAAACCACCACTTAGGAGGATAAGAAGATTAACAGTATAGTTGAGATTGCAAAAACGCCTATTTCTCCAAAAGCCACGCGAAAGCTATAAAATAAGCTCTGCCCCCGAACCTGTCATCTTTCCTGCTTGTATTTTAGCACTTGTGTTTTTGGGAACAAACATTACTAGTGGACATGATCCAAGTTCAGTATTTTAAAGTCCCATTTATCTCAATGACTTTTTAGCACATGCTCAACTTGCCCTTTGAAGTCAACACTTCCTTTCCTGTGCTTCACATCACAGGAATTCAGATTCAAGGGGCAACATCAAAGGAAAGAGGCAGCAGCTCTAGAACACAGAGCTGTCAGAATCAAGGAATAGAGAATTCTCTATCCATTACACCACACTTGTTCTTACTAAAAGGATACATACATCTCAGGGGAAGAACAAGAAGAGGTAGGTAATGTAGCCTGCATGTCTCATCTAACCAAAGCCTTTCCCATCCAGAGAACTTCTATCCCAGGGGTCAGGGAACTTTTTTACCTTTTACCCCAAAATATATTTAGATACACCGACGTTACCCCCTCGACTTTACTCCCCCCCCCCCGCCAGAACAAAAGAAAAAAAATTACATATTGGAACCCATTGCTTTTTATTTGATTAATTAATGAGCTTAATTAATGCTATGTAAATATGAAGTTGTAAAGACCTTGAGAGAATATAATTCAACCCTTCTGGGTTACAACTAGCTTAACCTTTCGACAACAGGTTTAGGTGCTTGGACTTAAGATTTCTCTCTATAATGAATTCAGATTGGGGCTGGCTGGCTGGCTCTCTCCCTCTCTCCCTCACACGCACACACACACACACACACACACACACAGGCCAGCACCTGCAGTTCTGATTTCGTTTTTGTTTTCTGCCTCGTTGCCTCTCGTTTCTCTTTGTGTCCCTGACTCCCTGCGCAGTTTGCAGGCACCCCAGCCGTCCGCTCGCTCGCTTGCCCGGCCGCCCCACTCCTTGGGACAGCAAGACAAGGCAAACCCAAGGAGAGCCCTAGCTGCTCATAAGCAAAGATGCATGTTCACAGAAGTCCTCTTAACACACACACACACACACACACACACACACACACACGTGCGCCTGCGGGCACATGCACACACATATACCTCAGCCGCTCACCAGAGCCTCCCCCCCACGCCTGCACGTCTCGCGTCCCTGCCGGGCTCCTGGGTGGCGGCGACAGCTGCAGCTCCTCGGCCTCCCCACCCAGAGCTGGTTCGGGCTCTTCCCTGGCATCAAGCACTGCCGACTCCACGGATGCCTGAGTGCCAGTCTGTGCCGGCCTCGCTGCCCGGAATAGGCTTGGCCTCACCGGCTCCCCCATCACCCGGCACCACCGCAGTTGCAGCCACGGCTGCCATTTTCTCTGTTTTCTCCCTCTACCAGCAGCGGGATCGATAACCACAGCCTTCTTCGCCGCCTGGGAAGGTAGGGGAACGCTGCCTATTGGGGGCCAAGTACCTTGCCGCTTCTAATCTCCTATTGGAAGCAAGGGAAATCCATCAAGCGTGAGAGGAACTTCCCATTGGTCAGAAGAATGTTGGTCATGAAGGAAGGATGAGGGAAAAGGGGGGCGGGGTATACTCCTATCTGTCCATTACCCCCAGGAATTTCATTTTTACCCCATTTGGGGTAATTTACCCCTGTTCCCTGACCACTGTTCTATCCCCTTTCCCCCAAAATGGACTAGCCCACCGGTAAAACAAGACAGAACTTTATAGAAAGGGTCATGCCAAGAACGGGTAGGGTGTAGAAGACTGGAAGCAGTCCATGTCCCATATGCTGACTACCCAACCCATCTTTCTATTCTAGATCAAGCGTCCCTGAACTTATTGGTAGGAGGGCCACGTTGTATATTTTACACATTTTGTCAGGCTGAAAAAAAAAAATCAGTTTTATAAATGAATAAAACTTTACTGAAATCATTTTTTAATCAGCGTGATATGATTCAGAACAAAAGAGAAATGTGACAATTGCAAAGCAACAATGTCATGCTTAAACTGAGAAATGATGAAATGAGTAAAAACGCTGCAAATATTAGCAAATGCTCTGATAAAAAAAAGTCGCTGCAGGCTGGTTAAAATCTTGTGGAGGGCAAGATATGGCTCCCAGGTCACAGTTTGGAGACCCCTGTTCTAGATTAAGTAACCCAAAATTACTAACTTCACCCCTGCACGCACTCACTCTATCCATAAGCATGCTTTCAAAAACAGGTCAAAAAAATCCACTCTTTGAACACACCTATAACCATCCCAATTATAAACAACAACAAAAGGATAAGGGACCATGGTTATAATCCAATGCAGAGAAAGTAATAGTGCAAGCCTTATGTGTCACCTACATCTAAGTCCCACTTAGTTCAATGGAACTTACTCCCAGGTAGAGGGGTACCTGATGGGGGGGTCCAAGGGGGGCACATGGGACTGGGCACCATGGTGGACACTCTGCAAGCCACTGCCACCCACCCTCCGGAACCACCACTGCCTGCCTACCGAGGCCTTCTTGGTGGCCCAGCAGGCCATGCATGACATCGTGGGGCCTCTGAAAGCGTTCTGAAGCTTTCCAGGGGCCTTTCAACAGTACTTCCGACGAAAACCAGAAGTACTGCATAAAGGCATTCTGAAAGCTTCAGAATGTTCTCAGAGGCCCGATGGACATCACGCGAGGCTCAAGGCAAGTGGGGGGACGGCAGTCTGTGGACCCGTCAGTCAGGGATTGGACTGCTCCCAGGTAAGTGTGAATACAATTGCAACCCAAGTTTCCTTAAAATCAGGTTTACCAATTCAGGGCCTCCGAAATTGCAATGCCACATGGCCTGAATCCTGTGTAATGTTTAAACAGATTAGACATCTTCTCATTAAAAACATGACAGCATGAGCCTAATCCAAAAAAAGAAACCAAAAAGGGATAAATTGGGACCTTTATTCATGAGAGGCTGCAAACTGCTACAAAAGGAACTTGATGAGCTCTTTCATTCCAGCAGGAGACTGAAGAATAGCATGTTTGACTCAAATCAGCTTTATATATTCAATAACTTCATCAATTTATGCAGAGTTAAATAAGGGCAAAATAAGCCTGCATATTCTTCAATACATTTCTAGAACTTATGGAGTCTTGCAGGCAACATTAAGGAAAACATTACCTGCAAACATTGTCTCTTAGGTGTTATTCAGGGCACAAAATAGCTCAAAATAAATATAAACCAGTCATATTCATGGAACTGTACGTAGAGAAACGCACATTTTTTTTTTGTAGTGTTTATTCTGTTTTTCAGAAAAGCTCCCAATAGCAAACATTGTTCCAAGCCTCTCCCTTAAAACAGCTCAGTAAGAATATTGCCTTTGGAGTAACATAGGAATGCTCCGTTTCCATCACCCACACAGTACCAATTATATGTTTAACAGGCAGGTAAAACAGCAGAAAAGAGTTCTTTTGCCCTTGTGGGAGCCCAAGTGCCTCCACAAAACTGGTAAAACTCAAGATTTATTTCTAGTATCTTGACCTTCAGGTGTGTAATGCTAAGGGGCACGAAGAAAGGAAAAATAATGATAATGTTCCAGGAATGTCCATTTCCTGTGTTTTGTGTGTGCCCTTGTACTTTCAGTACAAACACTGGCAGATTTTTGCCTAACTTGTGTGGCAGATTTTACTTGGGATCTACAGGTCTCATACAAAGGCCACTGCATGTCAAATGGTTTTCCTTGCAGAGGCAACACGAACCCTGAGATGCGCTTTGCAGATCAATCAACTGAAAAATCAATGAAACATATGCGATGCACTATGTTTCCAAGGAACTCTTTCATACAGGCAAGAATCATAAGCGCCAGATCAAACCAGGAAAAAAAACGCGTTGCGGCAGCCTCTCAGCAAGGAAAGAAAAACCACATCAGCTCTCCCCAAGCGGAGAACGCTGAAAGGCTGAGCTGCATGCAGGACCTCGCAACCAACAATACCTGCTCATCCTTTTGTGGCATTTTCTCCTTACTGAGTGCTTCATTTCAGAAGGTATGTCAATTTGTAGAAAAAGATTTCCTTCCGCTATGGGTGATAAAATATATATAAACACACAAACAAGGACATTTATGCACTCCATCTGTCACAAGTAACATTTTAAAGCAACACTTCAATGTTCTAAATACACAAGATTAAAAAAAAAAACCTCCACCCCATTTCATTCAATTGAACTCATACACCTACTATAATATTTATACTAGCAAAGCTATTAATTGAGAAAACTGCCATAAATGGTTTCACTGTTTGCACAGGTAAAGGCAAAATCCAGCTTGACAACATAAGGACAAAAGCTGTTCCTTCTGTTTCAAGATTAAAACAAGTGTGTTTTTATCTGCATTTTCTATCTCTGAGGTCCTGTTTTATGGCACATATGGATTCCAAAACAAGTAGAACAGAATACCTCCAAGCCACTATGCCCGAGTGTTATAGACAGAGTCTGGAATATCCCTCATCCAGGTCTATCTTCTCATTAGTCTCCATAGCTTTGGAGATCTCCAAGCTGATGTTCATTCTCATGTAATATTTTTTCTGGTTCTGAACAGAACAAGAGAGCACTTGATAGAAGCCCAGCAACAGGAAATGAACAAAGTGCATAATGCGTCACCCAACCCACAATTAGAAAGGGCAACAGCAATATGAACACAGATGACATGCCAATCCTGCCTTCCCAGATCCTGCCCAACCTTTCTTCCGCATAGCTAGTAAGAGGTAGCTGTGGATGGCCTTCCAAAAGACTATTGTGCATCACAAGCCCCCATCAGTCCACGTAACTCAATTTTGAGAGGGATGTTTACAAGTGAGAGAAAAAAGCTGCAAGAATCAGGGATTCAGCAAGATAACATGCTGGGATTAGCATGTTAATTAGCATTATGCATTAGCAAGCTATACGGGTATAGATCCGATCCATTCCTTGGATCGGAAAACCCTAGAAGTCCCATTCAAAAGTAGGACATCTATACAAGAGCCAGGATGGTGTAGTGAACCTAAGAAGAGCCCTGCTGAATCAGGCCAAAGGCCCATCTACTCCAGCTTCCTGTATCTCGCCTGGCATTCTGAAGTAGCCTACTATTAATGTGAGGAGGTTGCACAATCCATCATGGCCCACAATTGACATTTCCTCCAGAAATCTGTCCAATCCCCTTTTAAAGGCACCTAGGCCAGATGCCGCCACCACCTCCTAATAGTTCAGGGGACTTGCAAGATCCAGGTTCAAATCTCCACTCAGTCACAAAGCTTCCTCTGGGCCAGTCATTATCTCTCAGCCTAGCCTACTTCATAGGGTTGCTGTGAGAACAAAAGGAGAGGAGGAACTGTGTACACCACCTTGAGCTCCTTGGAGGATATGCAATATAAAAAAGTGAGTGAGTGAGTGAGTGAGTGAGTGAGTGAGTGAGTGAGTGAGTGAGTGAGTGAGTGAGT
>JAJKFI010000015.1:10292834-10342575 GCA_029204185.1 Lerista edwardsae | reverse complement strand
AGTGAGTGAGTGAGTGAGTGAGTGAGTGAGTGAGTGAGTGAGTGAGTACATACAATTAAAGTGTACATAATGAGGCAGCCATAGGAAAAGCAAGTCCAAATTACAAAAAATAGTTATATACATACAGATACATTCAAGAGCTCTTTTTCATTCTATCACATAATGAAAAGTTCAGTAGCACGGCACCCTAATGGTGTCTTCTATCAGTTCAAGCACTTTCATACCTCTAATACATGAAAAAAACGCTATTGGAATTGAATTGTTCTGCACTCCTGACTTCCCTGAGCAGCAGTGGGGAGGGGCAGCTTCCTGTGCCTTATAAACAAGCATTTCATTTACAAATATATAAGACTGAGAAACTGAGAATCAAGAAAGCACACAACAATTCAACAGCCACCTCAGTCTCCCAAAAGCAGTAGTACACCCAAAGACTCTGCTTTCCATCTTCACAACTATGTCCAGCAAGCTTCAATCAAACACAGGCCTGTCTCTTCTGCTCACACTCCAATGGTGTCTGGTAAAACAAAAATTCTAGATAAACCCAGTCAAGATTCAAAACAGCCAAATACATAACAACTGCTGCAAAACGTGTGCATGAAAAAAACATCAACAACAATTGTGTAGGAAAAGTCAATAGCTTTTCTTCCCAGTGGTGTATTGAGTAAAGCCCTTTTTTAAGACAAAATGTCTTGAGAAATACATTATATTTAAGTGCACTTCAAAAATTGTGCCTATTTGGGACAATCTGCCCCAATTTTTTAATTGAAGTATCAAAAATTGTTCAGTTATGATGAGTTGAGCCACCTACAATGTTTCCTCGTGCTTGAAGAAGCATGTGAATATTGAAAGACCCGTTGGTTGGAATAACGTAAGCCTAATGTAAGCAGGGATGACTTTTTAGAACCTTGTATTTTACACTTATTTTATAAATGAGGTTACATGCACCCACACTTTGCCTTTGAGCTCAGCACTGAGCTGGGAGAGAGCTGCACCTAGGCACAAATTCAACAGGCAAAACTTCTTCAGTCACATGCAAGAGAGACACTTGATGAATGTCTACCTGCCTCTCTACAATACACACTGTTTTAAGTCGTTCTTGATTTGAATTAAAACAAGGGGCCTCTCTAGTTTCCAAAAAGATCTGGGTCTGAGCGGAGGCGGATCTACAGGGAGGGCAAAGCTCTAAGTGTTGCAAGAAGCCTTACCCTGTCATGTAAATCCCGCCTCTCCCTTGCTGCTGTAGCCAGTAAGCAACGCCAAGATGTTGCTTTTCCCTGTGAGGATTGGCTAAAACGGTGCAGGAGAGGAGTGATTTCCACTACAAGGTAAGGCTTCTTGCAAGACTTAGAGCTTTGCCCTCCCTTAGATCTGCTTCTGGGTCTGAGCCCATTAATTTTTCACCATTTCTCTAAGACAGCCATTATCAACCACCGTGCACATTGGTATGCCACGAATGGTCCCCAGGTTGATGCGGGAATCTGGGAGTCATTTCTTCATAGGGCCATTGGGTGATATGAGACCCTCACTGGCAGCACTGTGTGCCTTGTCAGTTGTCAAAAAGCTGATGGTGTGCCTTGATCATTTTAGTGCCTGCCAGTGTGCCGCAAGATGAAAAAGGTTGAAAATCACTGCTCTGACATATGAATGTGCAATTGGATTAATTTTAAATTTCTGTTATGGTTCTTTCTCAACAGATCAGGACCAACTGTTGGGATGTTGGAGAGAATGAACTCTTCTCACTTTCTTACAAAGTTTAGAAAGATTGGAAAAATGAGTTTATTTTAATGGGGAAAAAACATGAAAAGCATTGCCTTTTTCTTTTTCTTTTTTAAAAAATACATTAATAAAGGAGAAGGGGAAAAAGTCTTTGAAATTCTAAATGGATAGACAGAAAGTTGGGATCCAAACCTCCTTCAAATCGGTCCCAATCTACAGAGGAATGAGCAAAAAAGGAAAAACAAATAAAATAGATAAAAGTTACAAAGAATATTAATATGTGATTTAAATACCTTAAAAAGGGCATCTCAATGTCCAAAAATATATCTATGCATTATTATTTGCCTGTAAATCACTTTGTGAACTTTTTGTTGGTTTTGTTTGTTTGTCATCTTATGAGCCACATGTTCAGACATGGATAAAGTTGAGAAGTCCTTGATCCTATTAAGTGATAATGGGGGTGAGGATATTACTCTTCCAATGTTTCAGTATTTTAGCTATAGTAATGGCACAGAGTGTATTTCCACTGCCCTGCAGACTGCCCTGCCCTGTATCAATAAGTATCAGTGTTTGTTGCTATATGAAATTAATACAGCCAATATGAAATTTCACAAAGATTTGTCAATGTTTGGTTTTATGAGCAAAATAATTTTGAATTAACGCAGGCAGTATCCCAAGGGGCTGTTGCAGGGCTATCGTGACCTTTACTAAAAATAACAGAAAATTATAAGCCAATTAAAAAAAACAACTTGCAGCCCAATCCTAAGCCACATGGCCTGCACTGCATCCTAAGCAGCTTAGGAGGAGCTGGAAGTTACCTTAGGATAAGGGGATATTTTCCCCTTTTCCTAAGGAAAGTCTCAGCAGTCTTTTTAGACCTGTGCCAGCTGTTTATTTGGCACAAATCCGGGATTTCCTGGCCCAGGAGCGGGGGTTAAGATACGGTGGCGAATACCTCCACCAACCCCACCCCTTCCCAGGCCTGATCCTCCCCCATTCTGTTCTCCTCCGCCCTGAAATGCCCCTCCCTGCCTCCACACTGCCCTCCCCCAGTGGATCTGGCACTGCCGGCACTTGAGTAGGCACAAAATGCGCCTAACAACGTGTTTGCAAAACTTGGAGGCTGTGCACTGGATCAACAGCACTCTAGGATTGTTCAGTTAATGGATTTTCTTCAAAATTACAAAAGAATATACTTCAGAAAACAACTTGAATTAAAACAACAACTAGTTCAGGGACATAAACCTCAAAGGAAGTGTTGCAGCCATGACTAAATTATGGTCGCAAACTGTGGATGTTGCCAGAAAATCAAGTATTTTATAATGCTTTAACTCGCTCATTCCTCAACGGGTTCACAATGTGTTACGATGCTGGCGACTGTCATCGAGCTCCTCTCTGTCAAACTTGAAGATTGGATAGAAGGTTTGGAGCTTATGAACCACAAAATGTTCAGGGCTTATAATGGTGGAATGCTGTCTTTTCTCCTGGGCTGAAGCATACAGCGAATCTGCACAGTTAAGGCAATTTCCCTTTAAGGACAGTTTTTCTTGATATGATCTTTTCGTGAGCAGCTGTTGTTGCTGTTTTCCTGTAAACCAAGTCACCCCCTACCAGCTGACATTTGAAGGATGCATTTCATAACATTTGGGTACTTTTTCCCCCATTACATTTCAAGAACATTCTTTAGCTTCTGTCCTGAATATTTTTAGCTGGTGCTTGGAATGGTACTTGCAACAAAGCTTGATAAGACATTCATCTTGATTGCCCCTACCCTGCCCATCCAAATTAGCTTTAAATTCTACCATTTCTCCAGATCTTCCTTAATCTTTGCTTCCAATGGCAAGTAATTCATTTTTAAAAAATTCTTCATGGTCCATAGATGGTTCCTGAGTATCTCACTAGATCTTTTTTTTTTAACTACAACTTTCAAAAGGTCAACAATTCTTTTTCTTTGCTCATTTCTTATACTTGTTCCCAGAAACACAAACTATTCTTAGCTAAAATGAGCTTCTGCACCCCCTCGAAGTATTCCACTAGCCCATACCAGTGGTTCCCAAAATGTGGGTCAGGACCCAATGATCGCAACCCAATTTCTGGTGGGTTGGAACAGTGACAAGCTAATAGTTAAGGAAAACGTACTGAGCCCTAAATGGAGCAGAACATGCATGTCTACTTGTGAGTACACAAACATGCTTCAGTCCAATTCAAAGGCCAGGCTGAGAGGAATGCAATGCCACCAGAATGATCTCAATCCAATGAACGCAGGATTTCAATGAACTCTAGAGAAGGAAGTTCCCCCCCCCCAAGCACCCAAGGAAAATATATTGAGCCCTACAGAAAGCAAAAATGAGCCATGTATGCACATTTACTCACAAGTAGGCAAACTTGGCTCTTATCCTGCTGATCCAGGAATGCTGGTTCTTGCTGTTCATGTTTGCAGCATGGCACATTTAGTTAAATGCAGCTCTTTTCCCCTTTATGACTTTTTGGGCACAATCCTATCCAACCTTCCAGCACCAATGCAGTTGAAACGCAGCCCCAAGGTAAAGGAACAAAGGCCACCTTGAGGATCCTCTGTGTCTACCCAACCCCACTGCAGGATTCAGCACATTCCCCATTGGCATGGCTGTTTTGGCACTGGACAGTTTGAAAGGACTGGACCCATAGGCTGCTTATTTTACACTTTCATGGAGAATCTTAACGACTGAGGTTTGGGTCAAAGAGTTGCCATTTTGTATGTTCTTTGCATTTCCATAACCTTGAAATGTCATTACTCAGCCTTGTGCCTGGGAAATGGAATCAGCAACATCCCGGTGTGGGCAGAGAGCTGCTACTGCAGTGATTCTGGGCAGGGATGGGTATGGCATGGGGCAGTGCTAGCCAGGAAAGGGGGTGGGAAGCCAGGAATATGCCTGTCGTGCCCTCACATTTCCAGTCTTTCCTCCAGTCTCAGTGATTCAAGCTGCCTTACCAGCCCATCCTCAGCTCTGGACGTACCACCAATGCCAGGTTGATCCACAATAAAAATCATTTAGGGGACAATCCTAACCAACTTTCCAGCACTGTCATAGCTGTGCCCATGGGGCATGTGCTGCATCCTGCAGTGGAATAGTTGTCTGTTCCTTTGGAGCTGCATTGCCCTTATTCTGATGCTGGAAAGTTGGTTAGGATTGCGCCCTTGAAGCTGAATTTCACGCAGTTGGGCATACCACAGATTTTAACCCAAGTGATTAGTGCACAAACATTTCCCCCCAAAATGATAGATAAATCCAGTATCTCTTTTCTTCCATTTCAACCAATTTCAGTTTACAATTGACCTACTCCCTATGTAAAATAGTTTATGTAAGTATTCCATACGGAAGCAGGCAATTTAGTCCACCTAGCCAGTTCTGCTTGCTCTGATAATGGGTTTCCATTTATAGGGGTCTCAGGCAGGGATTTTCAAAACCTATTTCCTGAAGTCTCTTTTTTAAACAGAGATGTAAGTGATTGAACTTGGGATCTTCTGCATGCAAAGCATCACTTCGCTACTGATCTAAGGCCCTGTCATGTGGGTGGCACTGAGTTTAGTCATCACTGGATTGTGATGAATTACACTCAAGAAGAAAGTTCCATCATTCTTGATCAAAGATAAAAGAAAGCTGACTTGGACAAAACTCTGCTTGGAAAAGGAAAAAAACAAAGCCTGAACTCCATCTCACAGGCCTAAATTAAAAACTTGCTTGGATTTAGGGAGCTGTTCACTGCAGCTAGGTTATTAGCGTATGTGCTACACAGTGGTATGTAGCTCTTCAATTCCATAATTTACCCCTCAGGCAGTATTTTAATTTGGATGACTCTTGCATGGAGATTACTTAGCATTTAAGGGACAAATTCAGAGGTCGTTCATAAAGAGTTTTGTACGATACATGCAGAATGGGAAGAATGTGATCAGCCTGGTTTAGAGTAGCAGAATTACCCCAAGTCCCAAGTATTACCTGGGAAGAATGCTCCAGTTGCTCCCAAATGACTGTCGAAGGACCACATTGTTAGCAAGTTTCATGGGACAGAGTCTACATTTCGGTGTAACTGGATCCAGGGCCGAATCAGCAAAACGGCTGCTGTCTTCTGTTGTAGATATGATCATAAAACACATCAGCACTTGTTCCGTCATTCTGCAAGCACTGCACAAATTATCTAGATTAGACAGCTATCTACCACATGTGCTGGTATAACATGAGCTGAAAGGTAAAGAAAACAAAGAATCAAAAAAAAAAGAAAAGAAAGAAAGAAAGCTATTTCCTAGCCAGCTTCCAATGATCAGCCAGGACATTTTGATAGCTTGAATGGCCTTATCCTAAACTTGACTAACATCCCAATCCTATGTACGCCTACTGAGAAGTAAGTCCCATTATTTTTAACAGGCTTACTCTCAGGTAAGTGTGGATAAGATTGCAGTGGACAACTGTGGCTGCTGGCGTGTCCTCTTCAATTCACCCCCTCCTTGCTGCTCTCGAAAGAACACATTATCTGTTTCTCACACTAAGGCAGAAGAAGTGCTGACCTAAAACTGTGCCATTGTTTCTGCCACAGATATTTATATATCTTTCTATAAACCCAGCTTGCAAACTCCTTTTACTGTTTGCCTGGAGTTGTTTATCAGTTCCTAGACAGCCACTTGATTTGCAGGGCTATAAATTGTATTTATAAAATCAGTCAGTTGAATATACACCACAACAGGTATACATAACCCCAAGTGAAAATTAAAGGGGGAGAGAGAATAAGGCAGATTGAGAGAACTACCAAACAGCACCAGACAAATATCAATGGATAAACTTGCCAAGCTGCATCAAATACCTATAAAATGTTTCTCTCTTTTTTAATTTGCAGAATCCTACCTTTCCTTTCAAGCCCAGATTGCTAAGGCATATTTGAAAATACAAAGCCATAACCCTACCACCTCAGAAATAAGGAGATGGAAACATGTTTCAATGTTTCATTTATTATACTTGTCACAGCCCAGGTGTATCAATTTGCCACATGCATATGTGTTTTTGGCTGCTGCGGTTTCACACGTTTAGATGGAGCCATTCTAGAATATTTGTAGAATAATTTTCCGCAGCTCTGGCTTACAAAGCTGCCTTGTACCAAATCAGAAAATTGATCCAGTGAGCTCACTGGACTCCAATTGGCCACTGCTATCCAAGGTCTCAGTATTTATTTTATTTGAAGAATTTATACCCTGCCTTTCCCATGCTGGAGCGGCTTATAGAGAACTCAAGGCGGCTTATAGAGAACAAACAAAGTACAATGTAACCACAATAAGTACAACAAGATTAAAACAACAACAGTATTAAACATTAACAGGAACACTGAGTGTGAACAAGAATGAAGCCAGACCCAATTCTCCATATCAGGCCATTTGGAGAGTGGGAAAACAACTGACCAGAGGAGTGAACAGACTATGACAATATACCAGAGGGATAGAGGACAGACAGCCAACCATCATCAAAAGCCAGACAAAACAGGTATGATTTGAGCCCTCTCCGAAAGGCCATGAGGGAGTGTGTAGTTCTTAATTCTTCTGGAAGGGAATTCCATATTTGTGGAGCCGTTACAGAGAAGTAGAGTTCTTTTCTAGCTCTGCTAATGGTGAATGGACGGCCTCAGGTTCTTCTGGGTCCCGAGGCAGGCCAAGGAGCTGGGCTTCCTATGGTGTGCAGGCCCAGAACCCTTCTGAAGGGAACTCCAGCCTTGAGGACATCCTCTCATGGCTCATCTCAGTGTAGAGCACGTTGGCGACGGTCAGCTCCTCAGTCTCCTTCCTCTCTCACCATCCCATCACTTTCTCTCAATAAATTTCTCTGTTATTGCAGGAGCCAATGGCCGGTGGGGAGGGCAGAACAAGGAGCTGCTGCACACAACGCTGGATTTTTAATCTCCATCAGCAAGTCAGGAATGTTTTCAGCTGGGAAGGCTTGAGACCTCCTGCATCCCACCACAGCAGTCAGGCCCTGAGTGTTCCCACAAAGAGCTCTCTCCACTTGGGCACAGAATCTGGACCTGCTTACCCTTTGGAGTGCTGCTGCTGTGTTGTCACATTCCTACTCTGTGTTCCTAGCCAGGACCGCAAAAGGTAACTCACAACGGGACAACAGCAGATCCCACAGTAAGAAGTTCTAGATGTTGCGGCCATCAATCATTTTCCATAAAGAAGTCTTTTTTCTATGGCATTCCCATGGCGACTGTATTCCCATGGTGCCCTAAAGGTACAAATGGGTTTCTATTACAAAGCACTGTCTTTGAGGCAATATAAAAGTACTGTCAGTGGCATTTTATGAATAGCTCTCTTATACACCCACGCAAGCCACGATGTTGCAGTCAATCCATGTGCTGAACTAGGATGTGTGGATGCAGGTACCAAGAAGCCGTTCCCTGTGCCTAAAGTTACACTGCATGCATGCTTCTCGGGGCAGGGATCTGCCTACTCCTTTGCTACTCTGAAAAGTACCAGGCACATTTATGGTGCTACTGACACTAATAACAACAACAGTTATAGCTTTCATTTACCTCACTCTCAGCACACAGACAGAATCATTTTGAGCCAGACCATCACAGCACCTGTGTGAAGTGGGTCAAAAGATTCCTATTTCTCATACAGAGGAATGAAGGCTGAGAGACAGTGACTTATTCAAAGCAGCAGAGATGAGGAGGGGTTTTCAGCCGTGATCTCCAAAGGCCCAACTGCCTCTCGAACCACACTGGCACTCCTACTCTCTTGAGCGGCACAGCGTCAAGGTTGACAATGGCGTGCAGAGAACCTGAAGGACTAATCAAAGACATTGTGCTTCATCTGTGTTGTTTACAATACACAGACTGCAGCCTCTGCTGGAACAAAATGTGTTTAGGATCATAGCCAAGGGTTAGATAACAATCACAGAACAGAGGAGATGACAGAAGACAAAAGATACAAGGGGAAAGTCGCACTCCTTTGCTTTCATGTTGTGATCAACAGGCTGCTTCTATTCAGCAGAAGCAATTCATGTGAGGTTTTCAGAAGGAAGAGGAACACTCCCATCCGGTTGTCACTGTATCACACTGCCGCATCCCAGTGTCCTGTTGGACCCATTTCCTTTCAAGTCATGCTGGGCTACTCGGGAGGTTATGACTTCATTCCAAAACTATGGGAAGGGATAAAATACGAGAGACCTTGAAGGAAAGAGCATTCCTTTTATTTCAAGAAAACGGATATGCCACCTTTCAGAATTGTTACTCTCTGAATGGCCAGCAGACAAACAGAACAAAGAAACAATCAAATCAGAACAACCAATAAAGCAACAGCTAATGGGCAAGCAGAAAATGACAGCGGTGAGAATAAGGATACAAATGCTCAGGGGAAAAATAATTGGAAGTATGGGGAAATTAAAAGGTCCTTGTCTGGTACCAAAACAGCAACGTGGCCCCAGGCAAACAATCACTGTACCTGGGGATGGGCACTTGCATGACAGAGTGCCACACCTGAGAAGGCCCCTTCTCCCATTGCCACCTACAAGAACATAAGAAGAGCCCTGCTGGATCAGGCCAAAGGCCCATCTAGTCCAGCTTCCTGTATCACACAAGAGGTGTATCACAAGGGCAGGTGCATAACTTGTGAAGAGTGGAAGGAAACTTGTGCTTCTGCTTTGAGGTTCCCCCACCTAGCCTGCTGTAGGAAGCAGAGCCACCGGAGGAAAGAACATTGGTGTACAAAGGTGGGGGATGAGGCAGGCCACTTCCTCTCCCTCCCTCTCATTCCCACCAGGGAAGACAAGTAGTGGCAGCCCCCTACCTCTTCCTCCAGCCCTGCGACTGCAGACTTTTTTGGCCTACCTCATCCTCCCTCTGGAGAGCAAACAGAAAGAGCAGGGGATTGATGGAGGCAGGACGAAGGCACCGTGCTTACAGCACCCCTACACAAATCTCTCCGTCTGCTGCATGCCACCCCACCCAGTCACAAAGGGGGGTGCAGCCCTATTCAGAGCAGACCTCAGCCTGGCTCTCTGACCCGCAATTTCATCCTGATCAGATGCAGCTGGTCAAGCACTGCAGTGAAAACTGTTCGCCCTACAACAATCCATGGCTGGTTGCCTTCCGTATGAAAGCCCTGTACTGGCTCCCCAGGGAAATGCAGACCGCACCAAGGCATGACAGGAAACCTGACAGACAAAGCAATACAGAATTTGGGTGGTGAAAGGGTACTTTTGAAGACAGCCCTTGGAATATTTCATACATGCTGCAGGAGGACTCTCCAAAGATCCAAGACGGTGACCCATATTGAATTCTCACATGTCTGTGACAAGAGTAAACAGGTAAGGAAGGTCAGAGATGGTCCACTTTGCTTCTCTGCACCATTCTCCTCTTTTATGAAGAGAACACCGCCACTACGGAATTTAGCTTTGCTACATATCACACTGTCCTACATTTTCATATGACACAGATATAGTTAAACAGCAACACTGTAAATATTATTCTTCCTTGTTTAAATAGCAGGCAAATGCGGGATTCACTCCCTCGTGTGTTTCACGTAAGCTCCATGATCGGAAAGCCAGTAGGATTTGTGATTGCTTTTCAAATGTACTACATCTAGGGCCAATTCATATGAGTGAGTTGCCCCCATAGAATGCCTCGAGGGATGGCACTTGGGCTTGGCCAGGTGGGACAAAGAACTGGCAAAGAACTCACACTTCTTATGGGGCTCACCTGGCTGGGCCAATCCCTGAAAATTTGCTCAGCGAAAAAGGAAGCACCCAATGGTCTAGCAGCAGCTGCCCCACAGCAATTTTGCTTCCTGTTGCATTCCCCTGCATGCTACTTTAAACAATAAGAGCTTCCCCCCTTAGTTTAAAGGAGCAAGGGGGCACAATCATAAGCAAATCTGCCATGGGGGCAAAGTGCTAAAGCTCCCTGTCATGCTTTGTGTGCCCCCCCCCAACTGGGCCTCTATTTTTAAAAATAAACACCATCTGCTAGGTTACATTGCATACTTAGCGTAGTGTGTAATTTGGCCCTAAGAGGGTTAACATTTGACAACATTTGATTCCTTACACATGTTTCTTTGGGTTGAACATCTACCAAAGTGCCTTGTAAAAATTTTTTATTCTGCTTGCTATCTTAAGAGTGCTCATTTACCAAAACACTTGGACCACCCATGTCCTTTATGTATGCCTCTCCTATTTTGGCAGGTGATACTAATGTGCAAGTGAATTGCCTCTCTTATAAAGAGTTAGCTTTGATTAATGATTCAAAGCTTCAGACTAATTCCTAGCTGCAGGCCTCAGATGTAAAACAATAAAAGTAAACTGGAAAGAACCCATTCTTCTTTTTGTACTTTTTTTCATTTTGAATGCACACTTTTAAAAAAAACAAAAACACCCAGCCCTCATAAAACACACAAACAGCCCTCTGTTTTAGGATTGAGAGGGAGGGGAGAGCATATGTTCTTGCCTATATCATTTCCAAATTGCTTTTCCAAATAAGCCAAACATATGGATGCAATTTCTAAAAGCCTGAGTCATGTTGTTGTTACACCATTCATCATAATCTATCATTACAAAAGGAAAAAAATCCTCCTAAACTACTGTGAATTAGCCCTTTGACCCCTGAAATCTAAAGCCTAGAAACTTCCAAATTTTTAAGATCGTTCCTCACACAACTGGACAGAAATAAGGTAGTATGCAGCACAGCGGTCATTCATTTTTCTCATTATGGGAGGCCTTGTTTCCTCTCAGGGGACAGAGGCTTGTTGTTCCCTGTGAAATGCCCTGGTTTGTCTTTAAGACAAACACCACCAAGTTTCATCTAAGGGAAATATTTAACATTCATGAGTTTATGGCTCCAACCCTATGCACATTTAAAGGTAAAGGTAAAGGTTTCCCCACAACCGAATGGTCTAGTCGTGACCAACTGTAGGGGACGGTGCTCATCTCCGTTTCAAAGCCTGCAGAGCCGGCGTTTTGTCCGAGGACAAGCTTCCGTGGTCATGTGGCCGGCATGACTATACACTGTAGTGCACGGAACGCCGTTCCCTTCCCACCAAAGTGGCCCCTATTTATCTACTTGCATTTTTAGGTGCTTTCGAACTGCTAGGTTGGCAGGAGCTGAGACAAGCAACGGGAACTCACTCCCTCACACAGTCTTGAACTCCCAACCTTCCGGTCGGAAAGCCCAGCAACAGTGGTTAACCCACTGTGCCACCACGAGTAAATCCCACAGAAGTCAATGCGACTTGCTCCTGAGTAAATAGGCACGGGATTGTGTTTAGCAGTAAGATCATTCTTTGCCTGTGGTCTCTCTCAGCTCAGGCCAAAAGCAGCCAGGGCTGCCTTTAATTAGCTCCTCCCAGGAAGTCTAGCAAAAACAAGTCTGCTTCTAGTGATAGCTTTGTCACATATGTGAGATTTCTGAAAGACACATGACAGTATATTTTGCATTAACACTCCCATTTTGAACACATTTTCTTTCCTGAAGTCAGCCCAGTTGTTTCTGATGGAGTTAACTTTCAAGTGAGCATCTTTAGGACTTCAGCCTTCTTTTCATTTGCGTAAAATTCACACAAATGAATTTCACAATTCATTGATTTCACAATTTTGAAGTAGGAGGAAATCAAGCCAATAAGGTGATTTCTCCAAGCCCACTGTCCCTTTAAGCTCAGGGGCCGTCAATTTGAGGTTTCGTTTCCCCAATGTGCTTCCCCCGTCCTGTTTTCGTCCCATGAGCAAAGCGGTTCCGAGCCCAGCTCCCCTGATCCCAGCCGGCCCAGGATCCCCTTACTGCAGCTTAACAAAGAACTGTCAACGAAGAAGAATGCCAGCTGGACTTCGATGTTGTAGAAGAAAGAAAGGAAGATTTTATTGCAATAAAAGACGCTACAGGTCACGAAATGCGTGTGCAAGAGGGCACCTTACTAGCGTGCCAGATTGGTGGAGACAGACATTTTTATACGTGTCTGTATTCAGATGAAGGGAAAAATAAAACATCCAATCAAGTTCAGTTGCCTAATCCTACTTTGATTATTGGTGCACCGGGGGTTTTTGGACCTGTGATTGGTTAAAAATGAGTTTGAGGAACTCTCTGAGACATGCCTGCTCGCCCGAAGGGTGACCGGCACCCTGGAAGGAGAGCCAATCTTAACATTACAAAAGAGTGGGGAAGTGGCTAATCGCTGGGGTGCAGTGGATAAAGGCACTTGATTGAATTTGAAAGGTGACAAAAAGGCGTAGGGTCAATGGGGGGGGGGGAAAGATAGACACATATCTTTCCAACACAAAAAGGACAATTCATTCGACAGACACATATTTCGATATGCAAAGAAATCTATTTACAACGAAAAGTTCATGCAAGTTCATCGTGCTAATGTTTCTGGCGGAGATCGTGGAGGCCAGCACTGAGGATGTGACCCAAGGATCTGGCTCAATGGCCGTGGCACGTTCCTTGAAGGAGCTGTCATCCATTTTGGTCGTCGGCAGCCATCTTGTGTCTTCCCCTTCACAGTACGCACAAGCACGAAGCCCGACATGACAGCTCTCCCCCTTACAGCACATTCCTATTCATAAAACACAGTGTTCATTCATCAAACCCCATTCACAAAGCCAGCCTCCCCTTTAAGAGGAGACTTTGACAGTTCGAGGTTTCTGACAGCTCACCCAAACCACGTGATCGGGGGTTCCAAGGGAAGCCCTGGCTGCCTCTGAGTTTGACAGCCAGCAAGTGGTGCTTTTGAGGAACGGCTCGGGAGTTTGACAGCCGGCTCGTTGACTTGAGGTTAACAGTTTGGATAAGGCATGTGCTGTGGTGAAACAGCAGGTCAAGGGTTGTTGTTGTAATCCTATCAAGAGCCGGCTTGAGTGTTCTAGCCAGCCGCTGGGGCTGGGGTGGCGGTAGCGCGAGTTCGAATCCCAGGTCCCCAGTTTTTGATTGGTCAGCGGGGGATCTGGGAGAGCTGTGGCCACGAGTCCAATCCGTGCCAAGGTCCAATTCTTTTAAGGGTCTGTTTTTATGGGTTTCAGCTTGGCATGGCCAGGTGAAGGAGTTCATGGTGGTTTCAGCTTGGCTGGGCCGTGTGCCTGCAGACAGGAGGACGCATGGCGGTTTCTGCTTGGCTGGGGAGCCAGGAGGATACATGGGGGTTTCTGAGGGAAATGAAGGGGGGGGGTTCCTATATCAATTTCATTAATCGTGATTAAAGGCCTAGCAAGGATAGGGAGGGACCTAATTGTCTGGAGGGCTTCCCCACATTCCCGCAGGACTGTACACATGTAGCATGCCCATAATATGTTTTGTCCTGTCACCAAAATGCACCCTTGTCCAAATTCCCCTACCAGAGGGGAGCCTTTTTTGCACCATAAGTCTCTTGGTAGTGTTTCCTGATCACAATAATTTTTCTTCTGGAAAGGGAGCCACTCTTTATGGGAAAACACAGTGGAAGGGCATTGGGGTAGACCTGAAAGTCTGGCCCAGGTGCAAGCATACTTAGAAAAGCGGAAGAGCATCAGGCATGAAGATGTAAGCTGGTAAGGGAGGGTCGTACTAGAAGAGGCCACAGCAGTCAAACAGCTATAAAACCTAAAGCGTGATGGTCTTGTCAATCCAACCAGTGCCAATACACTCTCTTGTATCGTTCAAGAGATACAAGATACTCTCTTGTATCGTTCAAAAGCAGCACCATGCGCAAGTCAGCTACATCAACCTTTCTGCTGCACATGGGTCTCGTTTTGTTGGAAATGCCAATGGGTCAGACTGGGAGCAAACATTCCAATGTGAAGTCTTCTTTGCCCCATTTTCCCCAGGCATATTTATACTGTAGAATAAAATGGACCTGCCTTCTATACATCTCTCAAAGAAATTGCCTATCATCAGAGTTTGCGTAACATTTCCCCATCAAACTGCATTCATGCTCATTACTGCTGAAGGAACAGATGATGAGGTTGCTGCAAGAGATGGTTCCAATAACTGCAGTGAGCACACTGTGGTTCACATGACAGTGCCATCTCCTTGCCATTTGCAGGAGACAGGATTTTGTTTGTTTGTCAGAGGAGCAGAGCAAGCATTGGAAAAGAAGAGGGAAAATATATTTGACTTCTTCCTTTCTTCCAGTATCAACAAATGCAGGAACAAAGGGTACTCTTTTCCTTCTGACAGATGTACAAAAGCAGGTTTAGAAATAGGAAAAGCAAACTATACTGGTATGACACTTATGATTTCAATAATGCCCAAAATGAGTCCAGGTGTTTCTGAAGTTCTCTGCTATCTGAACCGTCAGTGATTCACGTACCATTAGCAGTTTTCATCATTTCTCATGGGTTCCAAATTGTAGTTCTCAACAGTCATGCATTTTGAGGGGAGAAAAAGATTACTTTAATACAAACATACTTAAGTAGTTGAAATGCCCAACTGGATCAATCAGGACCCCATAATACGATCCCTTCAGAGCACTCTATGGCCTTGTCCCTCCCTATCTCTCTGCTCACCCCACTGTACTTCTTCTACTAGTTCAACCACTTTCAACCATCCAAAGATCTTCCTCGGATGACCCCACGCTTTCTACCTTGCTGCCTTTTATGCCTGGGACCATCTCCCAATTCCCCTGCAAAAGATTTCCTCACTCACTTCCTTCAAATCCCTTCTTAAAGGGATTTTTCCTTGAAAGCTTTGGCAGAACCACCCACATCCCACTGCAAATAGCCCTCAGATGGCTGCATCTCATCCTCACAGGACAGTTTTCTGTTTCTCTGCGATGGGAAGGGGCAGAGTACATTATTTATTAATTTAGAGAAATTATACCCAACCTTTTTCCCAGTATGCAGCTTACAGGGTTAAAAACAAGAATAAAGACAAACAATAAAAACCAGAACAAACCCCAATGGATCAAATAACAACACTACGCTCCAATTCATTATTTTAAAAACCCAAGCCAGTATCTTTCCACAAAGGAAAGTGCTCTGCACATAATTAAAGGCAGTTTCACCTTAGCTACTTCCTACAGGGGGTAAATTACTCTACTCCACTTGAGGGGCGGAAGAACTCAGTCTGAGTTGCCAGGAGTTGCCAAACTTAAGAGCACGTTGACAGACATAAAAGCAAGTATCAGAGAAATCAAATATGACATTTTTGGACCTCATCCCAAAACAGGGTTGGCTCATTCGTGAGACAACTGGGTCATTTGTACCAGACACCCGGCCTTGCAGGGTCAGAGCCAGTTACAAGATTCCCAGGACTGGCGGCTTCACTTCATACTGGAGACTGTTGTTGCAGTTTCACATCTCACAGTCCAGAACTGGCTGAAACTGGCATTCCGTCTCTCCGTCTGAGGATCAGATAGAACACCTGTGTGTCCTTCAGCAGGCAGCTTCCCAGCTTGTTAGGGATAGTAGTTGTACTCCCTTTCTGATAGTGTAAAATAAGCAGGCAGTTTCACACGGGAAGCCCTGGCTGGAAACACTGCACATTCCCATGAGCTCATAGTGTTCTAAGAGTCACCCCATTGGGTAAAATGGGGCACAAGGGGTCTTCAGGTATCCACCTACCAGATACACTCTGGCTGCATCCCTTTGTTCTGTTGTTAGAAGGAGTTTTTCACTGTGTGTGCTTAAGATGTAAAGCTACACTAAAACGCCGCCTGCGAGCGGCCCAAAACTTCACCGGCTTCCTAGCCGGCAGATTGAACCTTTGTACCTTTCTTACTTTCGCTACAATAAAGAGACTTTGTTATGGAAATGTGGCGATTGCTTCAATCCTTCGCTTCGGAGCGCTAAGGCAAGGCGCTGGAATGGGTCTCCAAGCCCCCAACTCTGCTACTATTTACACAAATTCACAACAACTGTTCCCTTTCAAAGCACTTTCGGACCGTACAGAGCCTGCTCTTTGCCAACAATCACATCCATAAACTTTACTCACTGACATCGGTCATGTTTGTAAGAATGAAAACAGACAGCAAGGAAAATGCTGCTCCTTCACAAACACAATTTCCTCCAGTGCTGAATATGCTTCCCGATTCTCAGCGCAGCAGTTCAGAAGACTACAGAACACAGAACACATTCATGCCGCATTTGAAGCTGGCTGGCTGCCATCCCTGCTGGGGATGTGTTTCCCTGGGAAGGACAAGTCTGGTAATTGCAATTGCCACAATACCAAAACAAAGCTCTTTCAAGCAGAAATGCCCGATGTACTGAAGGGGTGAAGGTTTATGGGATTGGGGAACCTAAAAGACCGTTTTGAAGTAAAAACACTCTACACATTCTGGATCCAAAACATGCCACATGGCTGCTTTTGCTATTGCAGCCATTGCACGATTTTGCCCTCTTCCCTTCCGTAGTCTGTAGTCCATCACCCCTCCCACTTACTTATCTTCATCAGTGAGTGGTAGGAGAAGCACTGGAGCAGATGGGAAGGTCCTGGCCTTCCTGCCATGTTGTCAGCAGCACACCAAGTGGTGCACTGTCAGAGTGCCTTTTGCAACTGGTGCCGACTGCTTTGCCACCTTTGGGCAGTGCACATAGAATGGGGCTATGTCTGTGAGAGCAACGCAACTGGAACACATCACACCAATTTTGTTTCAGCTCTCAGTTCACTTCTTGGCTCAAAGAGTTGGCTTTGGCCTTTAAAGCCCTGAGACCAGGAGACCCGAAGGACTACCTACCCCACATGACACTGCCTGGCTTTAAAAACAACCAATGGGGCTTGTTCTCTGGGCTACCACCAATAGAATTCCGATCAGCAGTATTCATAGACAGTGCCTTTTCAGGGGAAGCATCCCACCTGTGAAATTGAGGAGAAATCAGTCTAGTGCCCCTTTCTTTTCAGACGGAAGTAAAAGATCTTGTTACTTCAAAGGTCTTTTCAAATATTGCACAGGACTGCTTTTCTGCCGATTTCTTTTGCTAAATCACTGTGCTATAGCTTACAGAAAATGGGGGATAGACACAATAAATAAAAAATACATTTGAGCTAGCTGCTTTTCCTATGCATCATGCACTCATTGATGTTCATAATACTATCATTTATAAACTGAAAGGAGAGCAGCCTCCTAAGGGAAAAAAGACGACCTTCTAGAAATAAAAGGAATATTTATATATTACAGAGAAAGAGCGTCAGTCTATGTTAAGCATGTTAACAGTTCCCCAAACCCCCTATTTGGCAGCTATTTCAGTGTCTGAACAGCACCTTTCCAACCCATTAAGGGGACCCAGCTCTGTAGTACAACAATGTTGCTTTATTCTTTTCTTCTCTCTCATTTTCCCTCACTTTTCTTGATTAATGAAGTCTAGTCAGGAAAGAGCGCGCCATGCCAATAATAGTTTGTATTAACCACAGGAAGCAGTACTTTTCCTCACAGTCAGTTGGGCGAAAAGGGGAGGGGGAAGCCCAGGCAACGGTATACAGTACAGTCTGAGCACAGAACCCCAGAAAGACAGCTTCGCTTGCCAAATGCGCTACAGGAAGTTTAGGATGTGACAATGTAATTTCAAGCAGAATGCTTGTTTGAACTGAAAGGAGCCGGACTATTTTTTCACATCTTTTTGGCAGCCCACTGTCCAGACCAAAAAATCATCATCATCATAACAATAATAAGCCAGAAAATTTATTGGAAACATCTTAGGGAGTCAGCGACTGCTGCTGTTGATTTCCATATTTTAGAGACATGCCATTCATTGGTATGACTGCAGCACATGCCAATGCTGGGGAAAAATATAACTTGTGGAGATTCTGGTGGTTAGCCCCCAAAAGGGAAAAATATTGTGCCTCAGGAATAATAAATGTTTCTTATGTAAGCCAATTGTGAGGAAGAGACATTGAATTTAGGCTTCTTTTTCATTTGCCTCCTGGAGTTGAAGGCTTTCACACACGTATTGCTTTCCCAAAACATATCACTATCTAGGAGGCAAAGAATAGAGTTTTAAACTAGGACAGTGATGGCGAACCTATGACACGCGTGTCAAAGGTGACACACCACAATGTTTCGGATGACACACCAGTGTTTACCAACACCTGACAAAAATTTAGTTTATTTTACTTATTTTTTCATTTTTGGCAATTATTTGATATTTCTTTATAGAATACATAGCACCACACATGATTGGACTGTATTTTTTGTTTAAACAAATGAACATAAAGAAGTTTTTCTTTTGTTTGGGATTGACACACCAGCAGAGTCAAATTAAGTGTTTTCCAAAGTTTTGGCGCACCAAGCCCAAAAGGTTTGCCATCACTGAACTAGGATCTAGTTTACCCAGGACTTCTAACACATTATAGGTATTATCTATAATCCCTGCAGCATCCCTGCCTTAACTGTGCCCTCAACTTCAGGGGACTTAAGGAAGACCAGTGGTGGCAACCCAAAAACCCTTTATAGGGGAGCAACAAGAGTTCCCCAAGAGAACTCCTACAGCATGTCTATGTACAGTTCTCAGCAGCAAAGGCTGGTTGCAATCTGCTTGGAATTGACCAGAGGACAACAGGGTAGATAACTGTGTCGCCTAGTAGTTCCCCAACTGTAACCACTGGCTCAAGGGAGTGCTGGCAGCCACCTCCATCCTCCCACAGCTAAGGGCGCCATAACCAGGATAAGTCAGGGAACTACTAGTGTAGCCTCTTAAAACAAGCCAATGTCATTTTTAAAAGGCTGCTGGTAAATGAGGGGCAGGAGTAGGAGGCACACATACTTGAGAATAGAACAATTCTCCCTCCCACCCTTCCTCTGCAGGCATTGTATTGCATTGTTTTAGGCCAAATGCTCAGCCTCTTTTCAATTAGATTGGCATTATTTCTAAACATTAGTCAAATAAGCACCAGCTGACCATATGGTCCTCCAAAGAGCTGATGTTTAGACACACATGCTTTAATGGCTGGGTGGACACAAGTCTGATGATCAGCTGTTCTGTACACCATATTTACACACAGCACTTGCCTGGGGCAGTTAAGAGTTCCCATCAGGTGAGGAGATCGCCAGAACCACCTTTCAAGATGTCCTGTGGCAGACAAGCATATGCAGGCAAGCGAGACTGATCAGTTTTTACAGTTAACAGCAAGGCTGCCATGAACATGGCCTTACTTTATCCAAAGCAAATCCACACTGTATGTGATGCTTATTTCACCTTGAAGCACCAAACTCATAGCACGCATATTTATCTTTCGCATAGAATTCAACCCTCTGAATTACATTAACTCATAAGAAGGGTTACATGCAGGTCACAGAACTTACTCAACCAGTAATTAATGTCGCAGTCTTTATCTTCACTTTTTAATCAACAATACAATCTAAAACTTGCATTCTGAAAATCATTCGGACCATGAAAAGAGCCAAGTGAACGTAAGCAAGCTCCACACCAAATGGGTTCTCAAACTTTTTGGACTGGCACTTTTTAGAATGGTACTTGTATTGAGATCTATCAGAAGTGATGTCATTAACCTGGAAGTGACATCATCATGCAGGAAGTGCGGTCATTGGGACATAATCAAATGACACTCCTGGAATGCAAACTGGCATTCTTGGACTGCAGCAACTGCACAGCCATTAAATATCCCTGACAGAAAGCAAGATGAGGACAAAATATGATGTAAAAGCACTGAACTTCAAAATTTAAAAACCCTCAAAGTTCAAACTGTTAACACTCATAAAAGAAATATAGCAAGAATAAGGTCTGCAGCTTCCAAGATGGCAGCTCCCAGCTTTCCACTACCTACCTGACATCAGGTCACAACCCACCAAGTGGGTCCCTCCTGACCAGTGATGTCATCTGGTAATGAAGAACGGGAACGCTGGGCGGGACTTAGGCGTGATTGGCAGCCCGTGCATTCCGTTCCACGGCTGCCCTGGCCTCGGGGGGGGCTTCTCCCGGTTGGCGCGCTCCACCGCTGCTTGCCCAGGCACCCGGCGCACCCCCCACCCGTCCCCCCCAGGCGAGCAGGTGCCCCCCCCAAGGCCAGGGCAGCTACGGAACGGACGGGCAGCCAATCACGCGTAAGTCCCGGCCAGCGTTCCGGTTCTTCATTACCAGATGACATCACTGCTCCTGACCCACTGTCTGAGAAACACTGCTCCAACAGCTGTAATTATTTCTCATGGCTCTGATTCAGAAGGCTGAAGAAACGAGCTTTCACAAAACTATTTCTTCCTTGCTCCACTAGGATTTCAGAAGCTGCTCCCACAAGTAGTGATCTAAGGACTACTTCATGCAGTTCACAGTTTTAGTTGGACACCGAAAATGTTTTAAGATGGGAACGGAGCAAACCTACACCCCATACCAGATACACTCATCAGAGAACCTAACTGGTTGCAACTGCAACTGTTCTAAAAAGGAGGGAGCGGGCAGGATTGCGTGCAAGGTCCTCCTGTCAACCTCCCCAACTTCATTTTAAGGGACTGCCAGAGCCCTCATTTGAACAACTGTATTGCTTAAGTCTTTTTCTATGCAACTGGAAACCCTAATAAAGCAGTGTTTCCAATTGTGGATAAAGATTCCTCCACAGAGCTGAATTCCGATAGTAAGATGAATGGGCAAGGATCAGAAGGAGCACAAACACATTCCTGATCGCCCTCTCCCACTCCACCACTCCCCCGCATTAAGACTACAAGTATACTGCACGCTGAGCTTGAGTAGGGTACTTTCCAATGGAATGTACTGTTGGTACATGACAGAAGTGTATATTTGTCACATGGTGTGTTATTATGTAGGCAAAAAGTGTGAGCCAACATGAGGTGTTCAGCCATTCTTCTTTTTGAACTGTGCTCATGTTCACAAAGGAGGCACAGAGTCTGTCCTATGATACACACTCACATGGGTCTGTATAGCAGAACAATACAGTTTTTAAAAAGTCATACGGACAGAAAAAGTGATGGAGTTGCTAGGTGGAAGCATTTGTATGTGCGAATAAGCATGTTCTTAAAACTTACATCTCCAACAATATATTCATCATGCACACAAGCATTGTGTCAGTTTTGGCTCCACAGAAGAGCTGGGGTTTTCTACACATGGATGTTGCTGCCTTGTTTGCCTTGAATACTGTTTTCATAGAATTCATGAAATACCATGAAGTGAGACCATCTTCATGAGCAAAGAGATGACCATCGTCATCTTGAAGAAAGACCATCTTCATCTCCCCCTTCCCTAAAATTTAAAGTACTGTGTTTCCAAATCAAGGAGGAAGATTTTTAGGCTGAAGGGAGGGAAGGAACAGAAACAATCGCAATGGTCACTCTAAATTCTCTTCCCTGCCTGGTGCACCTCTGGACTTCTCCTGCCCTGACCCATGGATAGGACAAGGAGACTATCCATGCTTCATTTTCAAGTACAAATTTCTTGCCTTATAGGCAAGTATCTACGGTACGTGCTGCACAATAAATTAACCACCTTAAACAGCAATCATATGCCCTGGGAGAAAGTCCCCTTAAACTCAGTGGAAACTACTTCTGAGTAGACATGCATTAGCTGGTGCTCAGAGTTTGTTTTAAGAAAATCATCTGTTCTTCCGTCTCAAGAATTAAGGTGAAACTACATGGGACATTAATAAAATAACGGTAAATATGCCAGGACTATTTTCTTTTGTAAATAGGTCAACATGCAGAAGCACAATCTGGACTGGAGTCATGGCAGGAGACTGTAACGAGTTTCCCCCATTGTGGCTCCTATCTGGACCAGGGAGCTCCATGGATGCTATTTTAGAAGGAGGGAAAAGTGTCCATTGACATAGGTAAAAGATTTTTTTCTTTGTTGAATAGCATTCGCAGAACCCCTAATCTGGATCAGGGTGACAGTGGTGGAAAAAGTTTTACAATCTCCTTCCCACTGCCATGGTGAAGGTGTGGGGTTTAATTCATGATTAAAACCATAGTGGAGGCACAGTCTTACCAAAGTTCCAATCCAGATTGAGTACTGCTATATGCATGAGCTATTGACAAAAGAAATAGATGTAGCATGCTCGCAATTACGCTGTTAATGTAGTGTGTAGTTTGGCCTGTGGTCACACTTCGTACGAATGTTGCCATATTTTCTGAGTATTTCACAGCGTGAACTCTCCAGTGATGTGCAACCCTTTCATCAGTTTAAAATTGTTTTACTTGACATCAGCTATGAACTATAATCCCTCATGTAGAATACGTATGTATGCACATACACACACACACAGGAAAACAAGGGAAATGCTATAATTTTAGGAAGGAACTAACCCAAATAAAGACCAATACTTGGAAAAGAAGGATTTGTCAAAGATTGGTTCTGCATGATTCATTGCAAAACTTCCTAAAGATAGTGATATTCCATTCATACTGCTTCCTCAAACCATCACTTCAATGCAGGAATGTATTTACTCCATAACTTCATGCAGTGCAGTGAAGCAAAACTATTTTGAGCAACAACCTACCACATTAAGCCCTTAAACAAGACTCTCTTGGTGTCACCCACCACTCCCAGCTAATGAGTTTCATCACACAGTTCTTCAAAATAAACTATAATTTTCCTAATTCTATTTTATTCATATCTTTATTTGGAGCTCTTCACTATTTCTACAACAGACACTACCTGACACTTCTACAAAAACATTGCTTCCAGAGCCAACTTTCTGTGAAGTCACCGCAACAGTGATTTAACCAGCGATGGTTACCAGTTATGCAACTGATACTTTAATTCTGGGGTTCAGATATCCTCCTAACAAAAACATTGTTTGATTATACAAAGCTGAATTTGTCACAAACAAGGGCACTTTGAAATTAGGTGATTGGTACCCCCCCCCTACAATGTCATCAGGGACTCTAAGACATTGAGCAAGGATTTGGTCCTGCCTTTTTACAGAACTTCCCCACTTCTTCAGTTCCATTCTGAAAGTTGGTACATTTAGCCTGGAGAAGAGAAGGAATGCGATAGCACTCTTCAAATGCCTGAAGGGCTGTCATATGGAAGGAGGAACAAATTTATTCCCAACTGCCTCTGAGAACAGAACTGGGCGCAAACTGGAAGATTCCGGTTGGACATTAGGAAGAAATTCCTGACAGGGCAGTTTGGCAGTGGAAGAGATTGCCAAGGGAGGTGGCGGATTCTCCCTCTCTAGAGATCTTCAGGCTGAGGCTCAATAGGCACCTGCTGGAGATGCTCTAGGAGGATTTCCTGCTACAAGCAGGAGTTGGATTAGATTATCTTGTGGGTACTTCCTACTCAGTGATTCCATGAAACTATTGGAGGGTAGCGTTTCGGTGGCTACATCACCAGCAGGTGTTGAGAGACGTGACAAGAGAAGCCAGTGCTGAGGCCTAGGTTTACCTATTAAAAATTAAAGATGATGTGCTGATAGAGATAGGTTTACAAACTCAGCACTCTCAAAATGTCTTATCAGTGAGGCTGAATAACAAGCATTGTTATGTCATGAGGACCTTTAATTTAATCAACATACTGTATGCAAACAAGCAGACATTATTCTGGAAGAGATGGGAATCACTCTTACACCAATTCCCTCATGAGCATTGCCTATTAGCACATTGTCTTTGATGACCTTGTCCTTATGCTAAGAACAAAGTCACTGCCTGATTAATGCCACCTCTAGCATCTTAAATGGATGCACAGATCCACAAGATAACCAGTGCTTTTCAGTACATAGGCTTGCAGTTTATGAAGGAAAATACAATTGGGAACGGAAAAGGTTATAAGTAGGAGAAAGACAACAAAAGCCTTTTACTAAACCCAAGGCTTGTGGGCAATGAGCATTTTATCTATATATGGTCATATTTCAGCTCTCCTTAATGCTGTTCTGACAATATGAAGGATGATCTAAACAGCAACAACATTATTTTTAAAAACAAATAATGCCAATGAGGGTGGATAAGCAAAAAAAATGTGGACAAGTAGATTATACAGACATGGGAAGATGAATAGTCATCTACTAAAACAAAGATAAAATCTACAATCTAACAGTCGAGCAGCCAAAAACGAATGTCTCACTCGCAGAGCCCTAAGAAAACAGTTCTTTTTTTGGCAGTAATATTCCATTCAGCAGCTGGCAAAATGCAACATTGTTGATGTCCTTGATGGGCTTGATATGACTATATTCTAGTGGGTAACACTTTAGAACAGCCATTTTCCACCACTGTGCCAGGCACATTGGTATGCCACAAATGGTCTACAGGTGTGCCATGGGGAAAGGTCATTTATCTGAAGGGTCATTGGGGGGGTGAGCCCCTCACCGGCATCATGGTGTGCCTGGTCAATTGTCAAAAAGTTGATGGTGTGCCTTCACTATTTTAACACCTTGCCAGTATGCCTTGAAATGAAAAACGTTAAAGAGCTCTCCTTTAGAAGGTAATTATAACAATACATGAATAGAATAGGACTGGCATGGGAGTGGGGTGTTGAGCACAGTGCTCAGCCAGAGCAGCGGTCTCCAAACAGCAGACCGCTGTGTGTAGGGAAAGCCTTCCCCATCCCAAGGGGCACAAATTGTTCTGTCATGCCGCCACTCCATTTTGCAGCCAATCAGCTGCAGGGCTGCTCTGGGCATTCATATCTATGCCTGGCATCTTGCTGCACAGCCTTCTGGGATGCCAGGGCATGGACGTGAATGCCCAGAGCATCCCTAGCAGCTGATTGGCTGCAAAATGGAGCAGCTGAGCGATAGAAAAATCCACATTGCTCACAACAAGGAAGGCTTTCCCTGTGCACTGCATCCAGCCCGCAGGCTATAGTTTGGAGGCCCCCGAGATAGAGGATCACATCTAACTCTTATATTATATCCATTGGCATCTGTGTGTGCACCTGTCGGGCCAGAAAGCACGATCAATGGGCTGCATTCAATTTGGAATGTCACAAGTTGGGTCAGCCTGTACTTGAACAGGACTCTTGAAGAGGGACAAAAGCTTTGCAGAGCTCCACCAAACGTCTAGGTTCTGAGCCATTCATAGGCATTCAAGCCACCCTAAGAAAACTGATCCCTATACAGAAATAGGTTTCTCTTCCCTCCAGCATAGACCAGCAAGGGAGTCATGTGTTCTACTGCCAGCTCCTGCAGTATACCAAGCAAATGGCCAGTGCACTCAACTCTGAGAGCTTTAATTAACCACTTAACTGTCCAAGTGGTCCTTTCATACCATCATGACAGTGTCAGAGTTTACTCACAGTGCTGACTACCTGTCAGGCAGGAGGAGGGAGTTCTGTAGGCAAGGCAACAAGTGTGCAGGGAATCATGAAGTATTGGCAACGAGCAGGGAATTATGAACTATCAACTATCATGGTGTAAGGTAGAAAGGCAGGTCAGACTTCCAGAACCATGGATAGCTCCAAGTAAATACATTGCTCCCCCAAGGTTGTAGGGATAGCGAGGCATTACTCACCTCCACATTCAGACTACAGGTTCTATGCTCCATTCCCTGCTTGGAAAGTGGAAGCCTCAACAAAACAGCCTAAAAACAGGGGTTCTCAAAGTGTGCATCATGGGTCACTCTCAAGGAAACCGCAGGATGCTCCCAGTCAGCCCTCCTACCTGTTTCTTCCAGGTGCCACCATCATGGATCTCATGAAGTCAGTCAAGATCTAAGATGGGGGCACCCAAATCTCTCAAGACATGGGTGCCTCCATCTTGGATCTCACCAAATCATGCAAGATTTGGGTGCAACCATCTTGGATTTCACAAGATTTTGCTGTTGGTACCTGGCTCAGCTGGGAAGATGAGGCTGCAGGGATATTGTGACCCAGGTAAGTTTGGGAACCATTGGCTTAAAAGGAGCCTGGCATTTCTTCTTTCCATCCTACCTAGCCTGCTGCCACAGTTGGTGTGCAGGAACTGGGGGCTCAGACTCCAAAGAGTTCCTTCTAGGAGTTCTGGGGTTTCTGCAGCTTCTTGTCAAGTGTCAGGGAATCCAGTCTATTGCTAATATTGCCTCTGCTACATCAGATGCAGAGTGCAAATCATGAAAGAAGGTCACAAAGTTGTTTTAAGAATGGATTCTAATTCATTTGCTTATCCAACTTACCAAGTTGGCAAACCCCTTCCCATGTAGATAGACAGAATTACTTAGGTGCACAGTGGGGGGAATTTGTGCACCTACTCCACCACAGCAACAGGGGTAACTGTGTACCCCAAGAGAATCAGGATTCAGAATGCAACGTATCACATATAGGATGTCAAATTCCATAGCTCATGTTGTGATTGGTACCATCATAAATTTTCAGTCTCTCTGCCTATAAGCGGGAAACATTAGTGAGAAAAGCAGCTGAAAGTAATTACTTTCTTGTGAACATTGTGAGAGAGAGAAAGATTACTTTTTAAGAATTAAATGGAATTATCAAATCCTCAGAGAAGTCAGAAACTCCATAGCATGTAAAGTCACTTGAATATCCTTGGGTATTGTTTATTTGTAGAGGTCTTGTCAGCCAGTGCATCAGTTGTTAAGTGTTATCAAACTCACACTTTTCAATATTCTTGAGTTTCATCACAGATCTGCATTCCCTGCTAATGGGAACATTCCCATAAGTCAAAGAAATCTCTGATATTTTTAAAAATTAAACTAATACACAAAGTATGTTATAAGTGCATCCGTTAATAAAATAATTGTATTTGAAAAGGAAGGAAGTATCAGGTACCCAACCCCATTCTCACCACATTCAGGAAAAAGTTCTAAACCTGATCTACAACAACTAGTCTTCTGCATGCCAGGAATGTTGCAATGGGGCATTCCTTCATGCAAGTCCTACCTGCAGTTGGTAGTGACCCAGGCCAGACATGGTATACCACCTCTATGAAACTTATATTAGAGCCTAACCTCACACTATGCATGTGTGTGTGAGAGAGAGAGACTGTATACATTATACACCATATAGGAGTACAATCCTACAGCAAGAACTCTGCCTGTTGAAAATTTTAAAGGCTCCTCCACCAAGATGGAAAATAGGCTTTTTCCCCATCTGATTCACTTTGCTATTGGAAAATGGCTGAGAAATCACTCAACTTATTGCTGCATGCTCAGAAAAGCTCTGGCATCACAATGATGGCACTTGCAGCTGCGATATCACTTCTGGTGGGTCCCGGACAGATTGTCATTCTAAAAAGTGGGTCCCGATGCTAAAAGGTTTTGAGAACCACTGTTGTAGAAGAGGCAGGCACCTGAGCACAGCCTGCGATGAAGATTGTAGTATGTGGAACCGCATCAATATGGGTGAACGCAGTCCTTACAGTCCAGATGTTAGGAGCAAAGGTTCTTCTCTAAATGATCTCTTATACGGTGTTCCGGTGCTGGAACAGCATCAAAGAATATTGCTCATTTTGCCTTTGTCTTTAAACTTGTTGTTGAATTGCAGAACAAAGCAGCCGCAGCTGCTCCCTCCCACTCCCTGACCCTTTTGTCCTTTTGATGTTTGCTACATGGCAGACCTTGTGTTGTGTTCACTAGGGGGGTGGCTATAGCTGAAAGGGGAGAAGCTCTAACTTCAGCCTGACAACCCTTGATGGACAAGTTTTCAATTCGTGTAAACCCACCTCTTGTTTTACACATGTTTGATTTAGGCATTTTTGGAAGAACACACCTATTTGCTCAATTCCAATATCAAATGTATACTTGCATATTTTTTGGAATAATTTGGTCAAATCATCCTGCACACTCTCAAATGTTTGGCTGGCAGTGTAGATGTGTGTGATGTCTGGTGAGGTACTGTGCAGTACAACAGTGGATGGAGAGCGAGAGGTTTCAAGGCAAGGAGACGCTAACAGATTGAAGTCTATAGGAAAGTTCAACATGGAAGATTTTTCAGGTTGTGTGTTCATTTATGCTCACAGTGAACCAGACCCTGGCAAACCACTTGGTACCGGTCCATAGCATATGGAAGGACTGTCCTTCCATACCCATAGCTGGAAAAGCTGCCCCCCTTGTAACCATTGCAGTGGGTTATGGTATTTTAAGGGCAAAATTGCAAGTGTACTATAGCGTTATTTTTTCAGTAATAATGCTAACAAAACATGAATCCACGACAACCTCCCTTTCCAGCAAACTCTACTGTCAGGATAATCTCTGTATAACACAATGCAAGATACATATCAATGGTTCGATTTGTTTTTTGGGAAATTCTTCTCACTTTGGTACAGTTCTTCTCATTGTCTCCTATGAGAATTATTGAGCAGCTAGTTCTGTGGAGATTGCTTGGGAAGGAAGTGTGTTTTCAATCTACTTGCAGGAAAGCTATGCTTTTATACACTGAAGAGGTTAATAGTTCTGGGATTTGCATTGCTTCAAATGTTCTGTGGCTCCTATTGAGCAACCAAGTGTGTCAAGGATCTGATGAACAGTTGGCTGAACACCACCTCCAGGTAACCTCATGAATCCCTTTCCCGAGTGAACCACTGGGAGTAAAAACAGTAGATAATCAACTGGCTAAGGGGACGGAGAGTATATTTTAGAAAGAGCACTTAATGTGCATGCTGGGACCCACAGGCTGTAAATCTTATCACAGAATGTCTTCCAAACAATTACATCTACCCATTTGCACCACTTAACCAGAGCACACTCATTCTCTGAAGTTTTCCAAAATAGGGAGCTGTTATAATTGCAGGGGGATACGTTGTAAAATCGTCATAGGTTTATTAGCCGGCTTTCCTCAAGATGCAAAGAGTGTTTCTAGATTGGAAGGGACAGGCTGTGTGCTACAGCCACCATTTGAGAGCAGTCCTCCGGCATGAGAACTCTGCTTGTTGTGAATTTTGAAGGCCCCCCAATGTGCAGAGAAAACCAGGATATCCATCTTCTGAATAGTGTAAATCCAGCTCTTTTACAACCTTGGCACAAGCATAATAACCACACAGTCCTCCCTCTTTCCCATCGTCCCATATTTTCAATGTCTGCCCTAGATGTTACATGAAATTGGCTAGTGGGCCCTGACTCACAGTTTGAGAAACACTGGTCTAAGGCACAGCAAGCATCCATTAGAAGCCCGGCCTTTTGGGTGCGGGCACCCACTTGGTGGAATGGCTTCCCTACAGAGGCCCAGTTGGCCCCTACTATACACTCTTTCAGGCACTGCGGGGAAAGCTGGCTTGTTCCGCTTTTAGGGAGGGCGATGCCCAGCTGGTGGTAGCTGTAGGACTTTTCATTTGTGGACGGTGGTTTGATTTGGGCTGCACTCTAAATTGTTTAATTTGAGCCTGTGGGCTTTTTTACGAGTTGCTTTGTTTTGGTTTTGATGGTTCGCTGCCTTGAGTCGCTTGCGGTAAGCAAGGCAGGATATTCAATGCTTTAAAATAAATACATAAATCAAGGCTTGTGGAACAAGTACAGGTTTCGTACGAAAGACATGTCCCCTGGCTTTTGGAAGGGTGGAGTCACTCAGTCCTGCCCCACTTGCCTTGCACAGGGAGCTGCCCATGCCTGTGTCATGCAAGGACCAAGAGAGATTGGGCAGAGAGTCTTTTCAAACAAACGGAGCTTGCATCCTCGCTCCTCTGCTCAGCTTGTTTGTCAAGGGCTAATAATGATCATCGATTGGTGCTAAAGCACCTTTGGAGGCAGCGTGATGAATGCCGTGCACAGAAAGGGCAAGCCCATCTGAATTTTGTTTCCTAAACCTGACAATGAAATGACACAAGAAAAATGGCTTCAGCCAAAATGAACAAGGCAATGTTCTGAAATACATCCGAACACAACTTCTTTGAATCCTGTTCTAAGAAATTTGTTTTTGGGATTATTGTTTTTTTCCAATGGCCAAAAAAACTCGCAATCTATAAATAGCCCCCAGTTCATTAAGAGCCAGCATCCGGGAACACCTTTGCATTGTAAGGATAAGACTTCATGTCCTCCCTTTGTCTCCTTTGATTCTTCAATAATACAAATGAAAAGAAACAATAGCAGTCAAGCCAAGAGTCACAGCAGAAGCATCATTCATGTATTAAAGATCTTAGTGAACACAAAAGAGGTGGCTTCAGCCTCTGTTTCCCTCACCACTCAATCAAGAGTGGCATGATAATTAATGCACAGGCTTCTGAGCAACAAAGCAGTTCTTTGCTGCACCCTCCGCAGTGTGCACAATAATGGAGGCAGCCATCTTGAACAAGCAATGAACCATCAAGGGCCACCAAGAAACCAAGTGAGGTTCCTTGAGGCTCCACAATAACCTCTATGTTTACCTGTGGGAATTTTGGTTATAAAAAAGCAGTGTCACGGACTATCACATAGTCCATGCATTTGTCCATCTCTTCCCTGCTTTTGCTACCACTTGTGGATTGCTGTATGGCCAGCTCGTCCTGCGTCAAGAGTCTCCATTCCCTCCACTATTCAAGAGCCACTGTGCCAGCCAGCACCCAGGATAGGTACTGAACTGCCCCCCTCTTTTTCCAACCCTTTCTACCTTCTTTCCCCTCATCCTTCCCTCAAGCACAACCACAAACAGTACTGCTGAGCCAACCCTCAAAAGACAAAATCCTAAAAATATAGAAGACCAAACCTTGCCGGGGGAGAATCAGCATGGCTTCTGTAAGGGTAAGTCTTGCCTCACAAACCTTTTGGAATTCTTCGAAAAGGTCAACAGGCATGTTATGTGGATATTGGTGAACCAGTAGATGTTATATATCTGGATTTTCAGAAAACATTTGACACAGTCCCTCACCAAAGGCAGCAGAAAAAACTTCACAGTCAGGGAATAAGAGGTCAAGTCCTCTTATGGATTGAGAATTGGTTGAGGACCAGGAAACAGAGAGTGGGGATTAATAGGCAATTTTCACAGTGGAGAGAGGTGAAGAGCAGTGTGCCCCAGGGATCTGTCCTGGGACCAGTGCTTTTTAACTTATTCATAAGTGACGTGGAGACAGGCATAAGCAGTGAGGCGGCCAAATTTGCAGATGACACTAAACTTTTCCAGGTGATGAAAACTAGAAAAGATTGTGAAGAGCTCCAGAGGATCTCTCACAACTGGGGGAATGGGCAATAAAATGGCAGGTGCATTTCAATGTTAATAAGTGCAAAGTAATGCAAATTGGGGCAAAAATCAAAAATTCACATATAGGTTAAAGGATTCTGAGCTGTCAGTGACAGACCAGGAGAGAAATCTTGGGGTGCCGGTGGACAGCTCAATGAAAATGTCGACCCAGTGTGCAGCGGCAGTGAAGAAGGCGAATTCCATGTTAGGGGTAATTAGAAAAGGGACTGAGAATAAAACAACCAATATTGTATTGCCATTGTACAAGGCAATGGTAAGGCCACACCTAGAGTATTGCGTACAGCTTTGGTCTCCACATCTCAAAAAGGACATAGTAGAATTAGAAAAAGTACAGAAGAGAGCAACCAAAATGATTACTGGGCTGGGGCACCTCCCTTATGAGGAAAGGTTACAGCATTTGGGGCTCTTCAGTCTAGAAAGAAGGCGCCTGAGGGGGGACATGATTGAGACATACAAAATTATGCATGGAGTGGATAGAGTAGATAAAGGGAATCTCTTTTCCTTCTCACACAATACCAGAACCAGGGGACATCCTCTAAAACTGAATGTTAGGAGAGAACAAACAAAAGAAAATATTTCTTTACCCAGCATGTAATTAGAATGTGGAACTCCTTGCCGTGAGATGTGGTGATGGCTTTGGGCCTGAATGCCTTTAAAAGGGGATTGGATAGATTTATGGAGGAAAACTCCATTACAGGTTACAAGCTATGATGGGTATGTCCAGTCTGAGATTAGCTGGTGGCTCATCATGAGGGCCAGGCAGGAATTGTTTTCTGTCATCCAAATTGGCCATGGATGGCAGGTTTTTTTACCTACCCCAGACCGACGAGGAAGGGTTGGGTGTTCAGTAGGTTACATGATTTACATTGTGCTTAATAAAGTTAAACCCCAACCCCAGTCTGGTGTCTTCCTTGGGGGTGGTGCAAGGTTAATAGTCTACTTTAGAATGCCAGATGCAGGGGAGTGGCAGCAGGACACAAGTATCTGGTTGTCTTGCGTGCTCCCTGAGGCATCTGGTGGGCCACTGTGAGATACAGGAAGCTGGACTAGATGGGCCTTTGGCCTGATCCAGCAAGGCTGTTTCTTAGGTTCTTAAGTTCTTAAGGAACCCTTCCCGCAACTCTTGGCTCCCTTGCTTTCTTCCTTGGAACCAGCTAAGGCTACTGCCTAACCCTCCTGAGCTTCCTTTTCACGTTGTTCTTCTGTCTTTTTCCCCACCTTTGAAACAGGATATTGCTGTCTTAGCACCTTTGCCCCCACAATCCCAGCAATACCACAAGCTTACCTCAGAGATGCACATAAAGTAGATGGCCTTATCCTCCGGCAACCTTGACCACTGATCCACATTCCCTCCTTAATTGCCTGTGTCTCAAGCACAATCAAACCAATAACAATGCTTAGTTGTTTTTTCTCCTTTGGGGGTGGGAGTCTAGGGAAGCAATCCTATCCAACTTTCTAGCACCAATGCAGCCTCAATGAAGCCCCAAGTTAAAGAAACAAACATTCCCTTACCTTGAGGAGGCCTCCTCTGCAGAATGCAGTGCACACGCATTGGCAGGGCTGCATTGGCACTGGAATGTTGGTTAGGATTGGGCCCTAGGACTCCTTGATCTAAACTTGATGCCTATCCACTCCTTTCTTCCTCCAGGCTCTTCCCCTCCCAGTTCTTTGGCCCCTATTCCCCTGGAGGAAGGCTCCCAGTTTCCCTATGTTCTACTTCCCCTCCTTCTCCTGTGCCATTATATGCCATTTTTTCCTTGCGAAAGGATTTCCTCTTTTTCTTCTACCTAGGCTTAGGGGCTTGGTAGTCCAAATGTTGTGTATGTTGCATTTATTCCCCTTCCCCATTATTGTATTCTTATCCACATAATACAAGCTATCCATTTTGGCATCTTTAACCTTGCCTCCTTCATGCCATTCTAGTGCCATGAGCAACTGCATTTGGCCCCTGGATATGCAACAAATGCCGAGTGTATGCACATGTTACACAAGTCTTAGAGCCTGCCCAGCAGCAAATTGGAGCAAGCAAAAACTCTCTCGAAGGGAGCCATCTGGCCCTGGTGTTTTAAGGAATAGACTAGCAAGGAAGGTGATCTCCTTTAGGGCGGAAATTCCACAACTATGATGCTACCATGGAGAAGTTTCCATTCCACATAGTCATGTTCCCAAACTGCCCAAGGCCCAATTCATTTACGACAGTTGTTCCCAAAGTCCTACTCAGGAGTAAGTTGCTGTGGAGCTGGAGCCCGACAAAAACCAGAAGTGCACTTTTGATCAAGAATGGGTTTTTAATTGCACCAGGGAGACCCACAGAGGGGGCTGTGGGCTTCCCCAACCCTACAAGAGGCCCTCTCCATCACCCAGATGCCCTGGATGCCTGCAGCATCACCATCGCTGTGGCGCGTCAGAGCACCCATTCTTGGGCCACTCCCCTTATATTAAAGAGGAATGATCCAGTAAACATTCCCAATGGTGGATCACAACCTACACTTTAGGAACCACTGATGTAGGGCTTTAAGCAGGTAAAACTAGCTCTTTAAAATGAGGCCGGAAAACCAGCAGGAAGCCAATGAAGTTGTAAGACTGACAGTACATGCTCCAGGCAGCTTGCCCCAGTCAACACCCAGCAGATGCGTTCTGCATCTGTTGTAATTTCGAGGCATTTAGGCATTTTTCAAAGGCAGCCCCATGTAGAGCATATTGCAATGATAAAAAATGGATATGGCTTTCAATTACAGAAAAACTGAAACAGAATAGATGGAAATATCACACTAGAGCTGAAACAAAATGCACATGGCATCCATCCAGCTCCACTGCCAACTGGGCCAATTCTGCACAAAGAGTGTCTGTGGGGAAGGCACACCAGATTTCTGTTAGAACCGCTCAAGGCCTTTTCATCCAACTGGATGAGCAATGGAAGGAATGGAGGAGAACGAGAAAAGCTGGGCAAATGAAATCCATTCCAAATGTTTACAATTTAATGTGCATGGCAAGTCCTTGCTTTTCACCATCTTCTAATTCTTCAGCCAAGTTCTGTTACATAACCCTGTGCAACAGGGATATTACAAACAAAAAGCTAAAGACTGCTATAAGCTAAGTAAAAGTGGGCTAGGACAAGTGCAATGATGCCGGGTAACACTAATTTTAATCCAAATACTCAGAAAGACGTAAATGGAGAGAACAAGAGAAATAATTCTATAAGCACGAGTTACAGGCAGCTATAAGTAGATAATAGAACCTGTCTAAATGGCATTCAGTAGCAACCACACTGGAAGATGTGAAGCACATTGGCTTTCTTCTTTATTATTATCCACTTTAAAGTTGTGGAGTGACTAAGGAATCATATTTTTTTCCTATGGACATCACCGGTTTGATTTGTGGGTGGTATTATGTTCTGCATGTTTGCACCCATAACACCAGTGCAAACAGTCATTAGCACAAGAGGCATTTGCTTGATATAAAAATAAAATGCTTTGTCTTTAAATAGTAGGAAAGAACTCAACCAGTAATCACAATGAGCAAATCCCTTGTCAAACGAGGTTTGCATGACATGCAAAACACACTTTCCTGTGCAAGGTTTACCGCACCGCATAACTCATTTCAAGATCCCTTAACCCATCTGCTGATCCCTTTGTGTTCAATATTTCAGTGTGATCACAATCTAGACTCAGCAGAGAAGCAGCACAAGTACACAGATATATTGGGATACTGAAGGAAGTCCCTGGAAATTTACAGGCCTGAATGGGGAAAGGCCTAACACTAGGTCGACTCAGAGGGTAAAGTGCTGAGTCATTCAGGCCTAGCAGACCAGCAGTAAAGTGCTGAGTCATTCTGACTCAGCTTCAAGAAGGTTTAATAACAAGGAGGCGGCATGATGTCATTTTCTTGAAGCCACCTGCAGCCGTATTTGTTCACTTAGTCGCGATCATTGTGATTGCCGCGAATTCACAAATAAAAATCTCCCTGCACGTGTGTAAAAGTTAATATCAACCTCTTAAATCATGCCTGCGTGTTCTGCATACGGGTGTGCGAATCGCTGTCAGAAAAATGGGATTTAATTTCCACGGAAAGATTCACGTATTCACATTACGTTGGTTCAATAAAACTATAATTCACTGAAATAGTGAGTGCATTATTTTTGAAGCTGTGTAATTTCTTGTTGTTCCTAGCAATCTTATTCACCATTTTCTGACACCCACTGTTAATGGTCTAGAAGGTAAAAAAATACATATTTTCCCCCTCCTTTTTTCCCCCTTCCCGTTTACACTTTTTTCCCCACCTTCCATTTTCTACTGTAATATTTTCGAAATTCTGAACATTAACAGAATTTGGTTTTTTTTGGGGGGGGGAGTGTAGAAGTTTAAAAAAATACTCTTAATAGTCTAGAAGTAACAAAGAATTACTCTCATATTGACTACTTATGTTATGAAGAGATTTTAATGTAATTTTCCTATATATTTATCTAATTTTTGCCCACCCTCCCCTTTTTTTTCTTTCCTTCCTGTTCACACTTTATTTTTCCGCCTTTCATTTTCTACTGTAATATTTATGAAATTCTGAACATTTACAGAATTTTTTTTATGAGGCATGACCGTTTTGTTTTTGCTTGTGTAGATTTCAATAAAGTCTGTCAAAATAGTGCAATCTGAGTTTAAATAGACAGCAAGTAGCATTTCGTCAGGTATGTTCAGTAATATTATTATGAGGAATTTAACCTTGTAATTGCATATAAATCATAATAAGGTTACCAATAATGTGTCTACATGATCATATGTTTTTATTTTTGTAAGTATTTATTTAAGGAATAAACTATTAAATCCTAAACAGTACGAGCAAAGCAATCTGAAATGCTTGGAATGAGGATTGTTTTGAGTAGCCTAACATGGCGGCTAAGCCCGCCCACTGGCTTCACCTCAGGAGCATTAGCGCTTAAGGGAGGGCGCCTCCTTGTTATTAAACCTCCTTGCTCAGCTTCAACCTGGGGATGAGATCATCTGATCTCTGACTGGATGCTGGGGACTATTTAATCAAGACCAGAAACACCTGTGGTTAGTTGCTGGCGATGTAAGTGTTACTGTTGGAGGAGCTTTGCTGTACCTGTTAGCTGTTCTTTGCTGCAAGAAGCCTTCTTCTGAGAATATAGAAGTCCTTGCTACCCTAATTGTTGTCTGAGTGATTCCTTGCCGGAGCTCTGCGACCTTAAAGCCTTTCCAAGCCCCACAGCTGTAAGCTGCTTCTATGTTATCATCAAAATAACTGGTGTGCAAAACACTGCACACACGCAGGTGCAAACACACACCACAGGGACCTGTCCATAGGATAAGAATTCTGCAAATGGAATGCTAGGGTGTGTGGAATTTTGCGTTGGCTGTCACTTTGTGCTCCCCTCCCCAAGATCTAGGTAGCAAGAAGCATAAAAATGGATCTACCACCTGAGAGGAAGAAACGAACATCATTCACAGAAGTACAAATTATTCAGAATCCATGCGGCAGTGCTACTCTTATTTGATGGCTTTATTGGAGGCTACTATTCGATGGCTGCCGTATGTTATGATACAGTGCAGATATTTTTAATGGATTTTATAGGCTGCCTCAATTCCCCCAAAGAGATAAAGGCAAGGAAGATTGTATATGCATGTATATACAGTCTTGGGCATTTGCTTTGGCATGTAAAAGGAGGGATATAAGTTTTTCAAAGAAATACATAATAAAATTCCCCCCATTCATTCCCTGGTATAATAATGCCCCCCCTCTCATATTCACACACATGGCAGGAGAGGTTAAATGTTATAAAATGTTGCCAACACTTCTCATTCACATGTATATGCACACTATAATGCAAACTGAACCAAATTGGAGAAATCAGCAATACTTCCAGAACAAAAGGTCAAATTCTGCAGGGTCTGACAATTTTGGGATCATTGGCAGGGGTGAGCAGTGCAAACAACTGTGAAGTGCCTCCAAACTGGGCTACCAGTAACCATGAGACTGAGCTTTTCAAGGAAGATAGCGTTTATTAAGAAATGTAGGCAAACAAGGAAAAGGCACGCTTACTTGGCTCAAGAGATCAGTTACTTGGCTTGAGGAATCAGTTAGGGCAGTGTTATTCAAACTGCAGGTTGGGACCCATTTGGTGGGTCACGACCTGATGTTAGGTGGGTCATGCAGAGGTGTTTCTACAGGGATGGCAAAGCTCTAAGTTTTGCAAGAAGCCTTACCTTGCAGTGGAGATTACTCCTCTCCTGCACCGTTTTAGCCAATCTTGGCGTTGCTTACTGGCTACAGCAGCAAGGGAGAGGAGGGATTTACACGACAGGGTAAGGCTTCTTGCAAAACTTAGAGCTTTGCCATCCCTGTAGAAATGCCACTGGGGTCATGGAAAGCTGGGAGCAGCCATTTGGAATCTGCAGACCTTACTCTTATATTCTTTTTGTGAGTGTTAACAGTTTGAATTTTCAAGTGAGGATTTTTAAAAAGTTTGTTTTTAGTTCACCGCTTTTACATTGTATGTATGTTGTCCTAATTTCTGTCAGGGATATTTCATGGTTGTACAAATGCTGCAGTCCAAGAATGTCAATTTGCATTTCAGTAGTGTCATTTTATTGTGTTACAATGACAGCACCTCCGACTTGATGATGTCACTGCCTGCCACAACATCACTTCTGGTGGGTCCCGACACAAGTGCCATTCTAAAAAGTGGGTCCTGGTCTAAAAAGTATAAGAACCACTGAGTTAGGGGAAAGAACATGACTCACTTTTGGACAGGCAGGAGTTAAAAGTTAAAGATGCTTCTGAACAGAGTTTCCTCCTAAGCCTGCAAAAGGAGAAGATAGTCAGACTTTAAACAGAAGCTTTAATAGAAACTTTTAGAAAGGAGACTTAACAGACATCCAACGGAAAAGAGAAAGATGGCCAGTCCTTATCTACTGGTGGCTAGCGGACGCTGTCCTAAGCAGCTAGGCTAGGCTGCCCAATTACAGGTTCCAGAGGAGAGAAAAATGCAGCAAAAAGGTATTTCTTTGAGCCAAGGAAGGTAAGCTTCTCCGAGGCCGGCTACCACAGCAAGGGACTTCCTGACCACACAATGATCTTGCAGACAATGTGGAGCCAGAGACTTCCTGATCACTGGATCGTCTGGTGAAGTAGACAATGTGGAGGCTTTCAGCAGGGAAGAAAGCACCAAGGAATTTCCTGCACTTGACTGCAGTTGAGTGTGCCCTCCCAGGAGGCATATAAAGGCTTGATTGCAGCCCTGCTTCTGAGGGACAAAATGCATGGCAGGGTATGTGCTGCACCCGGGCTCAGGACTGATGAGAGAGGCCTCTTGGCAAAGGATTCCAAAAAGCCTGTCCAGGTGAAGGCAGGGATGTTCTGGGCAGTCGCAACTATGCCCAGGTATCCCAGAAGGCTGTGCAGCAGGATACCGAGAATAGACTGCTTAGAGTGTCCCTGCCACCAATTCTGTTTAAAAATGGAGCCGTGCTTGCACAGAACGGTAAGCACCGCTCAGGATGTGGAAGGGGTTTTGGGGACACAGTCGGCACGAGATTGGCAACCGCTGTTATAGAGGAAAGGAGATACCAATACTCAGTGATGTCATCCGGGCGCTCCAGGAACCAGAACGCCCAGATGATTGGCAGCACTCCGCCCCTACGGCGGAGGCCAATCATGCCTCCCTGCACCTCGAATCGCTCCATTTCAGAGTGATTCGGACGCGTGGGAGGGCGGGCAGTCCCAGGAGCAGCTCGCCCGTCCTCGGGAGAGGCGGCGCAGCCTGGCCCCGTCCACAGAACTAGCGGAACAGCGTACCAGGCCGTTCCACCAGGATGACACCGCTGCCAATACTGTGCTGTGCTACAGCCCTCCTTCCCCTTAAGGGCCCTTGATCAGTGGGATCTCCCCAGCAAAGCCCTGCCTAGTCTTGAGGTTTGCCAGCTAGAAATGAAACTGGGGTTCGGCTAGACTACAAACATGTTGGAAAAGAGGGTTTTGGCAGTCAAAACTGATAATAAAAATACCCAACAGCTGTTATTGTTCACTGCATACTAACTTGTGAACATTGCTCTGGAATAAACGCTAAAGAGAAGCAAACCTCAGGGTAAAACAGATGCTATAAACACATCTTCTGACAGACCTCAGAAATGGACTTTCCAGCTGACTCAATACAGCTCTCCAAAAAAAAACCAAAAAAAAAAAAAACCCCACACTGCACAGCAAACAAACAACTAGGGACCACAACCAAATAAATAAAGAAGTGTTGTCCCAGCAGCAACATTAGCTGCTATAGCATTTAAAAGTTTTGAATCCCCTTTCCAAACACAAAATGAAGAACCGCTGGGGTGAATCCTATGTCATGGTAGACAGAGAAGTGGTAGAGCTGAACCATGCTTTTCTCTGTGTGCAGTAGCTCATGGCACCAGGCCAAGGCACCTGAGTGCAGGATAATCACTGATGAGCTACAGCTGTGGCTGAGGTGGACGTGCATCAGACCACGGAGTCCATGGCCACCTGGTGGAAAGTGTTGATTGGTTGGCAGGCCTCAACACTGGTATAAAAGGGGACAGGTTCCCAGTGTAAAGTTGTGGGTAAGACCGATTAGGAGGGGATGCTGTCCGGTTCAACTGAAAAGATCTGCTGTGTAAGTTGCCAACTGACTTATCCTGTATGCTGTGCAAATGCCTGACTGATCTGTATGGAATGAGACCTTTTGCCTGGAAACTGACAACGCTGAATACATTTCTTATCTACGCTAAAACTGTGTGTTGTGCATTCCTTTGCTGAAGCAGAAGAAGCCTTGCTGTTATCTTGGGAAGGCAGTTTCCTCTGTGCAACCGAGCTGTAACTCTGCTGAACATGCCAGGTGTTGGCGTGAGAGCCCTTCACATTTGGGGTCCTCTCCAATGCCACCTGGGCATAAGTCTTGGGGAGACGCGACATCCTATGCATTGACTATCACATCATTCCAAAGTATGAACAACAAGATTTTTGTGGGGACAGTGAAGAGAGAACACACTGCTTTAAAAGAAAAACCAATTTCTCACTGCAGCAAAACCCTATTACAGCCTTCCATTTATTGAGAAATCCCATTAACAAAGGAAAACAGCTCTTTATTTTTATGCTAATTCCCTCCTCAGAGACTTATGTATTATTGGGCAGATAAGAGTTCCCTACTAATAACCCTGTCTCAGGATGGCAACCCAAAGAAAATTTAGAAGAGCTCTTTTGAGCTAGCTAGCACCATTCGCAATACGAAGTGAGGTGGCAGGGCAGGATAGAGCTCCATGCTTTATGTGCCAACAGTCCTGGGTCCAATCCCAAGCACTTCCATGACAGGCTGGGAAAGACATCCCTACCCCTGAGTCTGAAAACCTGGAAAGTGACTGCCAGTCAGTGAAGGTGATATTCAAGTTAGCTGGATCAAGGGCCTGGATCACGAGAAAGTGGCTTCATACGTTCACCTGGCACTCTCTGTGCTTTCCAATTAAGACTTCCCTATTATAACCCTTGAAGGAACAGCAGCTGTCTGTCAGTGGCAATCGAGGTCAGGCTGTTTCATCCAAGTTTCTGCCATTAGCAAGGAAGACCTTGCATTCTCATTCATCAGCATAGCACATGGGGAGGAGACAAGATGAAGGAACCAATAGCATAGATTCATTTATTCATTCATTCTCTCTGATCTTTTAAAGGTGCAGGCATGATCTCCATGTTGATAGCCAGCCAGCCGCACTAATGCAGGGTGGCCTTTTTACTCAACTGACTTTCTTTTGCAGTTCACTGATCAGAGACTTGAAGGCCCTGGGAAGTTGTATCCTTTGTTTCGTAGGATGAACATCTCCACAAAGGAAAGATTGGCATGGCCTGCACCACTGGCCAGCGAATAGAGCAGCTACAGAGAGCTCATTTCCATTTCCCTGCCTGAAAAAGAGGGGCAGGGGAAACACTGCTCCATCTGCCAGTTGTTCAGGGCTGGAGTGGAAGAATCCTCTGGATTCTGCCATCAACTGAATGATTAAAGGGGCTGTTGGGGTGTGTTATTTAATTGTAAACCATACTGAGAGTCATTTTTATTGAACTTATAAATAAAATAAGACCGCTTTTCAATATGGGGAATTAAGAATAAATACCATATTGTCACTATGCATCTAAAAGACCAGATAACATATGAGCCAGTAACTTGCAGGCATCAGCCAAGGCAACTTCTGGTGTTTGTGGGCATGTGTGTGCAAGCATGGTGGTGGATCACATTAACTTATGCAGTTGACATCCATGTGTACCAGCCCATGAGTTACTCTCATAAATACAGACATTGGGATAATACCCATGTGTACAAAATTGGCCTCCAATGTAATGTGAACACTTGCATAGAAATTGCAACGTTTATTCAGTTTTTAAGCCAACTCCTCAAAGCTAAACATTTGCCCAAGTGCAATGTGAAATTCTGGAAATTCAGACTGCCAAATTTGTCAGTTCCTTTTTCTGGCTCTGCTCCTGTGCCTTTAACATGAGCCTAACACACAAGCAGCTGAAGCTTTCCGCACCCCCCCATCTCCCTGCCAATAAAACCTTCAGCATGCTTACTTTCTGTGTAGCAGGCTGTCACTAAAGCAGGGCCAGTAAATAGGGCAGCAATCTTGCAGGAGATTCATGCAAGCTCACTCATGCCACCCCAGCCATTTCTTGTTTCCAAGTATGGTAGGATGGGAAAGATGGGAGGAAACTGGCAATATGAAGCCTGTGTATTAAAAGGAGTTGCAAACATTTTGTAAGTCATCAGACTTTCACTGCCTCTCCCAGCTTGTGAGAACCGTGTAATTTGATCCAAGTTTTATCAGCTGCTCAGCAATGCTGGTTAGTATATACACCTCGCCGATCTAGCATGACCGCCTAATGTCTTGCAAGGTATCGTTTAGTGCATCTGAAATCCCCTAAGAGAGGCCAAGTATTTTGCGATGCCGAGATACACATGTTCCATTAATAATTTAACCTCTGGTGCTTGGTCGGTGCATCCTCATGCACAGAAGAGCGGGCAGTACCAGTGATAATGAGAAAATGTAATTTAAATGCAGCTCCTTCCTTTACTTGTTAATCTTTCTGGGCAGAGCTTTGATCATCAAGACCCCAGATTGATGTAGGCCTCTTTTTGTCACTTAAATGGGGCCTCACTAAATGAGATAACAATGATCTGTGAGAAGTTGTTTCCTTATATTTTGTGTAAAAAGCAGCCTTGGGGAAGGGAGCGAGATGGGAGAAAATGTCCATCCGCCATCCATTTCTGCAGGAAAAGTTCATCATGGGCTATAGGCCATGATGGGTTGTGCAACCTTCTTACATTAGTAGTAGGCTACTTCAGAATGCCAGGTGAAGGGGAGAGGAAACAGGATGCAGGCATCTTGTTGTCTCGTGTGCTCCCTGAGGCATCTGGTGGGCCACTGTGAGATACAGGAAGCTGGACTAGATGGGCCTTTGGCATGATCCAGCAGGGGCAAACCAGATCTGAACCATAGCACTGGGGGAAGATGAAGACAACTCTTTCCACCTGTGCCATTTTCCCAGTGAAAAATCCTCTCCCTGAACTGCTATTTGCCCACTTAGGGAAAATGTACACAGACCCTTAAGTTTTCCCTAAAGAGGCAAAGTACAGATGATATGAACTTCAATCAGTACGTCTCCCACAGATTAGGAGGGGTGGAGGCACAAGGCAAGTAAGTGGTAACCTCCTTCATTTACTTTCACTTGGCTTTTAGAAGCCCAACTACCCCAGTTCATGGCTAAACTGTAGTCTGAATCCAAAGATGTCTATGTCATAGCACATGCATGGAAGCACCAGCTGTCAATCATCATCAAATGCTCCGAACAAGAAGTGTGTGTGTGTGTGTGTGTGTGTGTGTGTGTGTGAGAGTGAGAGAGAGAGAGGCGGGGTACACACAGCATGAAACAATGTTATCCACTCAGGCCTTCTCAAACAAACACAACACGCAGACTATCACCAATCTGCGTCTCATTCCCCCTCACGCTCCACCTGCAAACAGAGATAAAACAGTAGGAGGAAAAAGAGCTGTACATCTTCAAGGACAGGTTGAAGCAAAGATTCTCACAGATGCCTCTGAAAGGAGCCCAAGCAATGCCAGCTAATCTGGTTTCTTTTCCCCACACAGCACAACCTTTATCACGCTTTGCAGCCTGTGCTAAATTTCAAAGCAAATAACTGCTATCGCCAGCACCTTGCAGATCCAGGGAGAAACTCAGCTGCTTCTTTTTTTACTGGTGGTTATAAACAACGCACTAATGGGTGGGGGAGCCCATTCCGGAACAAAAAACAAAGAAATCAATTCAAATAGTAATTATTTGCCTCAGAAGCATAAGTAGCATAAGTAGTAGTAGTAGTAGTAGATGTAAATTGCCATCCTAAGCATACCTGCTCAAAAGCAAGTTGGTTTGAAATCAGCAGGGTGTATCTCCAGACAGTTATGTTTAGAACTGGGCTGAAAGGGATAAAAACCTATAATAATCCTGTATAGTAGCCATTTTAGGCTTTAAAAACAACATACACTGTTTGTTTGCCCCCCCCCCACACACACACGGATTTCACTCAGCCAAGTTTCCTCCTTCTAAGAAAGTTAAACATGTGTCCAAACCAGAATGCAACAATTCCTTTTCATTCAATTTCAGTTTCGGCCAGAGGTGTCACCTACTCCCCAGTAGACGGTTCGCTGGGCGGGAGTAGGGAGTGATTGACAGTCCGTCGATTCACTTCCGGTTTCTTCGCGCACCCCGCGCAGCTTTCCCTCGCCCCCCCTGCTCGTCTTGGGGGATGGGTGGGGGGCGCGCCGGGTGCCTGGGCGAGCAGGCGCCCCCTCCAAGGCGAGGGAAAGCCGCGCGGGGCGCGCGAAGAAACCGGAAGTGAATCGACAGACTGTCAATCACTCCCTACTCCCGCCCAGCGAACCGTCTACTGGGGAGTAGGTGACACCTCTGGTTTCGGCCCTTATTTATCTCTCACCTTTTGTCAGCCCAAACTCTGGGCAGTGTCCCTGGGGTTCCAGGCAGATCCTACGCAGGCACTGCCCAAATATAGACTAACATTCATCAAGTTGGCTCGAATGTGTACCTTCAATCCTTTTGCCAAGACCAGTGGTTCCAAAACTGTAATTCGGTACTCCCAGGGGGGGCCATGAAAACTAGCCAGGGGAGTCTATACAAAGTATAAGACTGTACCCCTATTGGGGAGCAGCGACTAATGATCCAGTAGACCAAAGGAGCCGACTGTTGAAAAAGTTTGGAAACCACTACCCGAGACCTTTACCATCCCTCTACTGATTTCCACACATGCCACCTAAACGTCTTCCTCTCAAAACAGTGGACCAGGGTTCAGGGTCAGCTTTAAGCCAATTGGGCCCTGTGCCTAGGGAGGGCCCAATGCTAGGGTAATTTATATTAGTCTTGTCAAATACACATTTTATTTGTTTGTAGGGTTAAGGTATGCCATTTTATATTGCAATGTACTTATATCCATTTGGTCCATTAACTCAAATGCACTTTTTAATCACGCATTTGGATGTCTTTCCATTCTACCACAGAGATATAAATTATCTCTACTAAACGGTATTTATATATATCTCTGATTCTTCTGACCTTGGCGGTGAGCCTTGGGCCCCACAAAAAATGTTTCAGATTGGGCCCCACAGCTCCTAAACCTGTCTGGGTTTCAGATGCATTGTTTTCCCTCTTACTTAATATCAAATTTTTGCAATCCTGTCCATTGACCCATATATACCCCATTAAAAATAGGGGGGATTTTCTGATTGGGGTCATAAAAGAGGCAAACTCTTACTACTACCCCCAAAGTGCACATCTATACAGCATTAGTACTACAAGAAATGCTATCTTTATATTATGGTTTTTGCAATTCTAGCATCCTGCTAGACCTTTTGTTTATAATATGGGCAAAAAGAATTCAGGAGGATTTTTAACATGTGAAATTAAATTTTAATTTAAAGTTGAATTTAAAAATAAATTTTAAAGAGACCATTACACAAATGAAGCTAAAGATGAAAATGGGTCCATCTGGCAAGAAAAGGCAGAGCATTGTGACTTCAAAGTGTTCTTGACCACTTCTATTCCGACAAGGACATTTCCTCCCTCAACATTCCTGATTAAACCTGTGCCAAAGATGACAGTTATGCCTGCCAACATCCCCACCAACAATGTTAGGGGGAAAATCCAAGTTATCTCAGTATTATCTTATCTCAAAGCCACTGCCTAAGTCTGTAAGAACAATACTGTCTTTATTAAAATCAAAGAGGGGGAATAAACAAAGTGTTGCTAAAGAGTGCTAGACGAGGGGTTCGTTTGTATCTGTTTAATAAGGGACACTGGTGTTATAGGCAATTTGTAGAAAATTGCTAAGACTAAACCAGAACAAAAAGACGGGCATGTCCAATTTCATTCATTGCAGGATAAGTTCTTGCACTAAGTTTCGAGTCGCAGCACAAGAAGGCACACAACAAAACACACCCCAATGTAGCACAAGAGTTTGGCTTACGGGCCAGTTCAGATGATACTTTATTTGCACCCCTTCTTTGCACAATTGTACAGTCAGATGCCTGTCCATACCACAAAGTGGGGGGGGGGAAGCTCCATCATGTCAGCAAGTGAATGGAGAATGTATGCTCATGCGCCAGTAGGCCAGATCCTGTTCAAAATGTGCTCCATTAAGATTTTGGGAAGGAGAGTGGGAAGACAGATAGGACTCTCAACAGCTTGAGAGCATTTTCACAACACTGAAAAGTGTTTTGCTTTTTTCACATTTCTCTATATTGGGGAGACTGCATACAACTGCTTTAAAAGCAGCTACTCCACTCCAACGCATGCACACCAACTTCAAAAGAGATCTGAAGAGGATGCTTTCAGTGAACTCAGATCTACCCCACTTATCTTGCAGAGAAGAATTTTCAATATTAACTCAAGTATTATGGGATGCTCTTCAGTCCTTCCCTCCTAACTATGCCAACAGCAGTTGTTGTGGGGGTGGACTTGGGGCCAAGATGTGTGTGTTTAAGGCCCTGGCTCAGTCCTGGATTACACTAAGCCCACCTTACAGAAGAGCAAAATGAAAATTCTACACATTTTAAAACAAGGAAGATGGTTTATGCAGCTGTTGCCTTATATTCTTCTTCGCTCAGGTTGATCAACTAACAGAAACTCTTCAGATCAAAGTGGTTATATTCAAAGCACAAGAGTCTGCTCTAAACCAGTCAGGCTCTCAAGCTATGCTGCTTGTGACTGGCTAAAACCACTTCCATGCCGTAATAAACAAACTCTTTGCTTGAAGGAGCAGTTTATTTGACCAACATACTGTGTTTGCGGCAATAAGACTGTGTCACATCTGCTATGTCTAATCTGTGATGGTTCATTCAGACCAGCACGTCATCAAGCAATGGCTATGCATCAGAAAACCAGCTCCAAAAGGAAAAAACCACTTCCACTCTCATGCCTAAAAGACTTCGCAAATCAATTATTAGCCATTCACATTCTCAGATGGTACGAATGAGAGCTACCTACACGTTTGACAAGGATATGAATATATCCTTTCACATTCTTGCTGAAAGGATTACCATCTGAATACTTGAGCTATTAATAAAATGAATAGAGAGCCAATGGCCCCCATGTTTCTAATAGGCGCATTATTCCACTTAGCTGTTCCACTCTAGCAAATTCACCTTCAAGTTTGCTATTCTTTTTTTCTTCTTCACCCAACTAAAACACTAAGAAATACCAGGAAAGCATATTCTATACCTCTCTCTCACACACAGACTTTTCACTCCTGTTGAAGCGACATAATATTATGCTAAGAATCAGATATTCAAAAATGCAATTTGATTAAACTCGGGTAGCTCTTTTGTTAGCGACGGCAAATTCACTTTCACCCGAATACACTGACATTGCTGATTGCATCGGCAGAAAGAACCCCTCAGTTGCTTTGAAATTTGAAAAATAATTACCTGCTGCAACAGCCAGGTCAATGGTACAGTGATCAATCAAACAGCATTTCAAGACAATGATGAATGGGAAAGAAATACCTGTGTTGAACACACTGGAACACTGACTACAATGTCGTTCTTTTCCAAACTTTCTTCAGAAGACGAGACAAAACTAGTCTTGCATCTTTAATTGAAGATGACAACAATGCACTCTGTTCGCTGATAAACAAGCCTTAAAATATCATCTGCTCAAAAACTGTACACAGCTTCTCAAAGAGAGAGTAGGAGGAGCTAGGTCTCCAATCTGGAGACTGCTACAGTACCCAAAAGCCTCCCTGGCATGACCAGCATTTACCATTCCACCAGGGAGGATTGGAATAGTTATAGCTCCCAAGTGCCACACCTGCCCAGAACACCCAGAGCACAGTCTGCTAGGGTGACAGAACCTGGAAGTGGCTGGCCATGGTGACATCTGGGGACTGTAATCACTGTTGTTCCAATATTCCCCGGTGGAATGCTAAGCAGATCCACTTGCGGGCCAGAATTTAGAGACCGCTGAGCTAGAGGAACTATGGCTAAGATCCCCGCAAAACAAACCATCCGATGTTCCTACAGTATGCCATGACTACTAGATCATACCGCCTATTGCTCTCTATTAATTAGAAACAGAAAAATAATGTCCCCAATTAGTATAATCCAGTCATCAAGGCAACATTGACACTTGTTTCCTTGTTTCTCCACAATCATATCCATACTTTGCCAATATTAGATAGCCTATGTCAGGGATACCTACTGCATTTAACCATTCACTTAAAATGAGTTTCACAACTGCAGCAGCTTTTTTTCTTTCTAATTCCAGCGTAAATTGGGGAGCTAACAGGAAGTGTGGTCTGGAGGTTGAGCTGTTGCCTTTGCCTGAAGATGCTAAGCAGGATCAGCCTTGGATTGGCCTTGGATGGGAGACCGGAGACCGGAAGTCACTGACAGAATTTGTGAAGGAATGGGAGGAGTGTGGAGGAGTCAGCTGACAAAAGAACTGGCCAAGGTGTGATCTGTGGTGGACTGTGAAGGCTCAGAAGGTGCAAGAGTGCAGCCAGGATCATGACCACACATTGAAAGGGAAACATCTGAAGAAACAGGGTTCTGTGAATGGTACATAGAACAATAATTGTAAAAACCCCAATTAAAAAAATGGGGTTTATGAACAGCCTGCCCATGTAAACTGCCTTGAGTCCAGTGAAATCTGGAGAAAGGCGGTATAAAAATACATTAAATAAATAAATAAAATAACAGGAGACAGGCCCATGTGGCGGCAGCAGAGGAAACTCAGCCCAATGTGGAACTGTGGCTTCGTTATTACAGTGCTAATTACTAGGCGCAAAGGCAAAAAGGTAAAGGTTTCCCCCCAACCGAATAGTCTAGTCGTGACTGACTGTAGGGGGCGGTGCTCATCTCCATTTCTAAGCCTATAGAGCCAGCGTTTTGTCTGAGGACAAGGTTCCGTGGTCACGTGGCCGGCGTGACTCTACGCCATAGCACATGGAATGCCGTTCCCTTCCCACTGAAGTGGTCCCTATTCATCTACTTGCATTTTGATGTGCTTTCGAACTGCTAGATTGGCAGGAGCTGGGACAAGCAATGGGAGCTCACTCTGTCGTGTGGTCTCGAACTCCAAACCTTCCGGTCAGAAAGCCCAACCGCAGCAGTTTAACCCGCAGCACCACCACGTCCACTAGGTGCATGGATTATCAAATACTACACACAGACAAGTGGGGGAGAGTTTACATTCTCATTCATCATCAGCAATATATGAACTACCAGGAGCAGAGAAAGAGTACACTGTGCACTGAGACAATTTGAGTGGACAATTTGCTGTGCCCACAATATTTAGAATAAGTTCAACAGTACCTTTTTAGAACGTTGAAACTGTCAATAATGAAGAGTTTGTGGCCTTGTATCATAGCAAGCTTCTAGTCCTTGTGTCTGCAGAGGCAACACTGAAAGCAATAATATATCCGAAAGGCTCAGCACTGAAACAGTTGCATACTGTTCCCTCATTTACCTTAGCCCCTTCCTCTTTGGTCCCCATTGTTGCAGTTTCACACCACACACTCCAGAACTGGTTGAAACTGGCAT
>JAJKFI010000015.1:10278371-10292824 GCA_029204185.1 Lerista edwardsae | reverse complement strand
GGTCCACAAGCCCCCAACTCTGCTATCAACACTCCAAACAAACAACACCCATTGTGTCAGTATCTAGCTCAGCAATTTGCAACTGGTATGCCCCAATACGTTGGCCACAAGGAGCAGAGCCTTCTCTTTAGTGGCACCTCAACGTTAGATTCCCTCCTTTTGGAGTACTTCAGCACCAGTCCCACTAGCCTCCAAGCAGAGCTAAAAACACTCTTTTTCCATTTATTGTTCCCAAGGCCTTGTTTGGAGTTTTAGTTGCTGTTCAATTACGGTAAATTGGGTTGCTATGTTTTTATCATCTGCTGCTGTTCTCATTGCTCTGCTGTTTTTAAGTGTGCTTTTAGTTTATTACTTCTTATTCTGCTGTGCTTTTTAAAAAGAGATACTGTGATTATTATCTTTTATTGTACATAATCTTTGTTGTTAGCCGTTTTGGGTGTCCCATTTTGAGGGGAGAAAAAGCAAGACAGATTGAGTCCCCCAATGGCAGTGTTTCCCAAACTTTTTTGGCTGGTGGCTCTTTTGACCTACTGGGCCATTGGCTGCAGCTCCTCATTAGGGCTATACAATCCTGTATATTGTGTAGGGTGGCAGGTTTTTCACAAGGATTCCATGGTTGCCCTGGCTGGTTTCCACGGCTCCCTGGAGAGCCACGGCTCGCAGTTTGGGAACCACTGCCTTGGGGAAGAAAGGTGGGATTAAAATATGGTAAAGAAAGAAATTGATACTTTCAATCAAAGCAAAGTGGAGGCTTTGAGACCAGCGGCGTCATTCACCCAGTACGCGTCATTTTCCCAGGGCAGGCAGGAAAGCGGCAGAACGCGGTGTGACGCAATGGGCGGACTGCCGCTCAAAGGTAAGTCCCACGCAGCGTACCGGGTGAATGACACCGCTGTTTGAGACCCTTAAGCCACGATAGCCCTTCATCCATAGCACTCCCTGCCATCAGCCTCCCTGTTTGCTTTCCAGATGATGTCACAAGCAACGTTCCATACCAAATTAAACTTCCAACACAATATCAGTCTAGCACTGATGAAAGGACGTAAATTCAGTATCTTGTCTTGGCAGTGACATGATAATAAAAATGTCAGCCCAACACCCCTTCTTCCAGCTGAACTATTAATCAGGATCTCTGCACTGCTTTTCTCAAAGTCACACTTAATATGGATAAATGGATGCAGTGAGGCCGTGAGGAGAGAATGGATGGAAGACCTTGGAATTATTCTAACATTTCCACATTATTTATGAACTCCCCAGATAAACATTTGGCACGGCAGTTGCTCTCTTCATTTATAAAGCGCAATCAACACCTAACTGTCAAAAAATGCAATCTAAAGGGATTAGAACTCAAATCTGTCTCAAAGAAAGGGAAAGTACAGCAATATAAAAAGGTAAAAAGTGGGAGCATTTACTAATCCATCAGACTGGATCCCCTAGAGCAGTGGTTCTTGAATATTTTAGCACCAAGACCTGCTTTTTAGAATGCCCAGGACCCACCAGAAGTGATGCCATTAATCTGGAAGTGATGTCACGGTCAGAAGTGCCATAATTGTGATGCCAGAACTTGCTGCTTTCCTGAGAAGGCAGCAGTAAGTTGGGTTATTTCTCAGCCATTTTCCAATAGCAAAGTGAATCAGAAAGGAAAAAAGCCTATTTACAACCCTGACACAACCGAAGTATCACACAGCCCTCCCCCATTTCAGCATTCCTATCTTCCCATATTTTCAATGGCTGCTAGGCTAGATGCTACAAAACCCACCTGAAATTGGCTTGCGACCAATAGTTTGAGAATCACTGCCGTAGAGAGGCTGTAGCTACATGCCTCGTACGTAAAGGATCTCCAGTTCAACCTCTGGCATGTGTCTTTAAAGGGCCTCCGCTCTACTCAGCTCTCCGCTTAGAAGGGCCACTGCCTTGGAAAGACATTGATCAAACAAAGCAGTTTCCAATGCCGTTTTGGACGCCAAGAAATGAAGGACCCCTATTTAGATGTGTTTTGATTTTGTAATGACAGCCACCCAAAACACCTTTAGTCTTTTGTGCTTGACACTACAGAATCAGCAAACAAAGTTTGTCTGCAAACAGACACATTCTTGGCAAGTCTCTCCTACCAGGCCAGAGGCTAGTTTCAGTGCATGAAGGGAAAGCCCCACAGCTCACCTGTCCATCATTTCCTTAGTTTAACAGCATCTGAAGCTCTGACAGAAGGAGACTTCATGCCCCAGGCTTCCAAGGAGACTTGTCACAACAGCCCATTTCTAAATATTAGGCAAACCAAAATAGTAGGCAAACCAAATATCAGCTAAAGGATCACACTTGACAATATTACACACACACACACACACACACACACACACACACACACACAGAGAGAGAGAGAGAGAGAGAGAGAGAGAGAGAGACAGAGAGAGAGACAGAGACAGAGACAGAGACAGAGACAGAGACAGAGACAGAGACAATCAACAAAGCATTTTGCCTCCAGTAACAGAGCGCTACAGTTCCTTGTGACCTTTTCCAACAATATACTGTACCTAGCTACATGATAGTGCATACATCCTCCAGCTACATCTCTCTCTGTAAACATATGTAGGTCCAGCATCATGTATGAAACAGTCTTGTTCAAGCACAGTCCTTATCCATTTACCTGAGCACCACTGGAAACTGGCGTCAGGGTTTTATTGAAAGAGGGGAACATTTGGGCAATTTGCCTTTTGTGTTTTATCCCTGATCTTCCTTACTGCCCTGCTATTGCTTCTGGCTGGCTGCCTGCCAGGAAAGGAAAAGATGGCAGCAGCTACCATTGCTGCTCTCTTGCTCATCTCCTCTTGACCAGAGGGTGGGTCAGCAAAACAGGAAGCAACCACGAGGGGAAGGAGGAGCAGCAGAGCCCAGGGCTCTCAGCAGTGAATGGCCCCCACTAGGGTGCGAACCTCAGTGGATACCCAGGGTGCAATCCTAACCTAAAGTTAGGCCAGGGAAGTTTGGCCGGCACAAGAGCCACCATAAAGCATGTTTGGACCATTCTTGGAGTCAGGGAAGATGGCGCACATCTTGTGCTGGCCTCTCTGACTCCGAGAGTGGTCGAAACATACTTAATGGTATCGCTTGTGCCAGCCAAACTTTGCTGGCCTAACTGTGCCAGCCTAACTCCAGGTTAGGATTGCACCCCCAATCATGTCAAGTCTTCACTGCTAGCCCTAAAAGTCCACAGGATTCAAAGAGAAAGTTTGGAGGTCAAGCACACTGCTAAGTGTTGCAAATATATAATATATCCAAAACATCACTTTTGTTTTCACCATAAAGACAACACTTAGAAAGCATGCTTCAGAGTTTCACTGAGTTGATGTTGTAACTGGAGTTTGCAGCCAAGGCAATCCGAGGGTTTTTTTTTTTTTTTTGTATTGAAAAATATTCCTAGGATCAGTGGCAGCAGAGGTCTGGTTTGTTTTTATCATCCTGTATACACAACTGCGATTGATGACTCACTTCAGCTTCCCAAGAAGAGCCTTACGAGTATGAAAGGGAGCAATGGTTATTTTCATCCTGAGAACAGCTTTCCTGCTGGGAACAAGGTGATGAACCTTCACAGTGTCGGGAAGGGCTTGAAATGGGCTCATCAAGGCATTGCTCACCAAGATTGTTCCAAAAAAAGCCTTGCGCAAGACAGTTCAACATTCAAGGACATCAAGTGAAGAGTCTCTATTGGTACAGAGAAGGCAAGTCTTACAGCCTTGCTTGCAAAGAAATGCCACTGTCCAGCTCATGTTGGTAAATACCTCCTGAAGACCATCAGAAGAGCCACACATCAGATTGGGACAACAAACACAAACATAAGACGACTTCCGCTGGATCAGGCCAAAGGCCCATCTAGTCCAGCTTCCTGCAACTCACAGTGGTCCACTGGGCCTCAGGTAGCCCACAGGAAAACAAAAAACATATATTCTAGCAGTTCCCAAACTGTGGGTCCATGGCCCACCAGTGGGTTACAACCCAATTTTTAGTGGTTCCAAAACTGACAAGGTAGATTAGGCTATGTCCATCAAGGGTTAAACAACTGGGGGGAGGGGCTCTGCTACCCAAACATCATTAGAGCCATAGAGGCTTAAGCAGATGGAAAATGTAACTTTTTTTAGCTAAGTCTGGAAGTTAAAGTTTGGGAACCACTGCTATATTCTTTTGTTACGCCTTTAAATTTGGCATTCAGATACATGCAGTCTCTGTGTTTTAGAGGTAGCCTATAGTCATCAAGGCTTGCAACCTATGATGGACTTTTCCTCCAGAAATCTGCCAATCCCCTCTTAAAGGTAACTAGGCCAGGGGCCATCACCACACACTGTGGCAAAGAATTCCACAGATTAGACACAAAGGAATATTTTATTTTGTCTGTTCTAACTCTACTGCAGTGCACTCAATTTTAGTGGCTATGCTCTGGTACTGGGTATTGTGTGAAAGGGAAAAGATCATTCCTCTGTCCACTCTACCCAACCCATGCATAACTTTGCACACCTCAATCCTGACCCCTCTCAGGCTCCTTTTATCTAGACTGACAGGCAAACTCTTCCAGGCCAAGATGCTTGGCGGGAAAATCAGCATCAGGTCAGTTCAAGTAGAAGATATAAGAACATTAGCTGTGAGGTTCAACACTCGTAGTCCTGCTTTTACCCTGTAGGGAGAGGAAAATGGCACATCTCTGTTCATGGTGCTGGAAACCATCTGACAAGGGCTGCTGAGGGCCACTTCCAGTTACTCTAGCAGTGTGCTTGCTGCTGGAAAACGTGGTAGAAACACCATGCAGATGCTCTAAAGTGATGGCAATGTGTGTTTCAGTTATCCAAGTAACAGGATTTCTTCCCTCCCCATATCCCATGAATATTGGAGTTTTCCCCTTCCTTTGAGACTACAAGACCCACTGTCAGGGCACTAGGCCACTCAGACGTGTGCACTAGTAAGCTTCTCCAGGGAAGATTCAATTGACTGTTTTCCTGAATATGCTCAGGATATATTCAACAAGGTCGACAAAGAATTCCCTCTCACTCCAGTGGAACTGTATGCATTTTTTACCTCTCCTTATAGTACAATTCTGGATTCACTTGCTAGAATCACCTGGAGCAATGTGCCCTTTTGATGAAAGTGGCAGTTTAAAGCAACTGTCATCATAAAGCTGGCAACAAGGTGTAACTGGATGCAACATTCTGTGCTCAAGATTGCTTAGGTTGACCCATGGAGGAATTATGATGTGAAACATCTGCTCTGATGGCAGGGAGTGTCTTGATGACCACTTGCACCTTTCCAAATGCATTTAAAATACGCATACAACAGAGCCCTCCTGCAAGTGTATCACTTCAGAATGCATGTAGAGGGCTTGCACAGTCATCAGTCCCTAGAGGCTTTCTCCTTGAAATCTAGCATTTCACTGGGAAGGATGTTTCTATACAAGAAAGCATTCAAATGTGATACACCCCACCAGAGCATTCTCTAGCAGTACAATCTTATAAGTATTCTATATACGGTTTTTTTTGGATGCACTGATCTGTTTTAATGTTCTATTACATTAAAGCATAAATGAAATAAAAATTTCAGCCTAACAGTCCTGTTGGACAAAAAAGGTTTTCTTTACAAAAGGATAAAATGAGGAATAAATATACTTGACATTCATATTAAAACTAATAGCTTGAGTGGTATATTTTTCTCCTTTAATATCAGGCTTCATTCGTCATTATTTTGCTGACAATGCTCAATGTGAAGATAATTTTCTGTGCGCAGTTCCCTCAGCCACATGAAAGCCCCAAGCATATTTTTACCAGTCCCAAGTTTGATTTTCCTTTGCCCCCAATTTCTTTGCTTCCACTTACCTAATTTGTCTGCAACAAAGGAAACAAACAAAGATCACAAGTCTAAATTAATTCAAAAGGAGTCAAAAGGAGTATCTAATTAAAGAAACAATTTACAGTTTTGAACTCATAAGGACAAAAAAAATCTATTTTAAATTAAGCTGCTTGAAAATCATTTGTTACTTTGCAAGAAAAGACATTCTAGCTTGATTTTTACTTGATTGCTGCCTCAATTGCCTGTGCCAAAGCCAAATGCCAGTTTATTTCTGAAATAATAAATAAAAAATAAATATTAAAAAAATGAATACCTGCATTTCTGTGAATTTCCTTGATGCCCAGGCAGTTTTTGGGTATTTACCCCTTTTTTCAACAATTTTCCTATTTTTCTACCTGGCCATTCCTCTAAATTTTGGAACAAATTGCAATTATCACCATTTCTGGAATAATAGCTGGTGTTAATGAGTACAAGGATTACGTACCAAACCAATGCACTCCAACCAAGCTTCCTTCAGCTGCCTCTTTAATATGCAAAGCCAAGGAAGATCCATCCTGAACTGATCACCCTGCATGCACCATTCAATTGAGGATGTCTTCAAAATGCCTGCGTGTCGAACTACCACACTATTTCTATTTGTCATAGGCCTCTGGTGAGATGAGTGTGAGCAGGTGTAAAGGATATATTGTGCCCCCCCCCTTTTTCTATATTTGACATAACTTTCCAGAAGCAGCTGTACAGGTTCTTCAGCCTAAAAAGATGCTGGCAAGCAACCTTTGTGCTTTGTTGGGGAAAATGTTGTTCCCAGATAACTATGCACTGGATGTGGAGCCCATTATGCCTAGAAATCGCATGCATTTGTCATTGGGCAGCCAAACCTATCTGGGCTGGGGTTGGAGAAACCAGGTCAGTCAGTTCCTCTCCTCTAGTCAGGTGACTTGACGACATAATCAAGCCAAGGCTTTTTAAGCCCAAGCACACAGGAAATCAAGTGCATTCTGCCCTAATGTTAGTGTGTAGAAGCACATCCACGTACTCCTCAGTAAGTGTAAAGGACCAGATTTCCGTGGACAACGAGTACTGTCCATTTCTAGCTAGAGGCGATCAGGAAATTAATCTATTTTGCTTTGTCTGCCAACTTTAGAACAAGCCAATCTGCCAGCTTCCCTGGGTTTAACTCAGAGACATGTGGGGAGGAGGGTCCTGGGGGTATTGTTCTTCAATAGCATCCCAGATCCATCTGATGGGCATTAATGGTTATTGCATCCATTTGATCAAATCTTTTTGTTGTGCTTTCCAGCCAAGCTGAGGCATTCTCCAATTAACCTGCTTGTACTTCTACAACCCCTCTCCCCCCCCCATTTAATGCCATCTCTTTTGGGTTTACAATATACTAGTTACATTTTGACCCTTTGTTTGCATAGTCCAAGTTCAGGGGCAATTCAGTGGTTCTCACATCTCTTCACCCTAGAGATGCTACCATGGCTTTGATTAAAAAAAAAAAAACCTTCTAGGGTTGTATCCTCCTATGGGTGGGGCATACTTAATACTACTGATGCCATGCAAATTATCACTATTTTAAAGCATGAGAATGAATAGTCGAACCACAGTTTGTGGTAGCTAAGATGCACTGGCATTCAGAGAGGGAGGCAAAATGCTACGTTTTCCAGGCTCCTGAACACCTGGGTAAAGCTGCTCCTCCCCTCACCTTCAGAGCCATTTGCAGCTGTGAAAGCAAAGTGGAGAAGATGCTTCTCACAACCGTGAAGGCTCTGAAGGGGAGGGCACCTTTATCCTGGTGTTCAGGAGCCTAAAAAAGCATTACAAGCGTTTTCCCCTTGTAACACCACTGCTGAGGTGTCACTATGGGTATAACCTTTGAAGAGCTGAAAAGAGATCATCCATAGCTGTTTGAACAGACCTTGAAATCCACAAGGCCAGAGTAGACCGGGGTCATTACCGCATGCCCACTCTTCATTTTTGACCACCCTTTAGAAGGTATCAACAATTTTCCAGAACAGGCACTCTCCTAACATGTTACCACTGTGTGGTTCCTTTCTGTTCTCCTAGGCACAGACCAGTCTATCCTACTTTCAGACTCTGTATAGCTCAGATCTGATTGCAGGAAATTACACGTATGCCAGTTCATGGTAACTGTCACTAAATACATGCTGTTTGGAGCTGTCATCCGTTATAAGCACAATAAAGCATTGGGAGGAATTTGCTCCTACCCTAGTCAATGCTGCAAGGCAGTGGTGTGCATGCTGGTGTCACTTCTCATTTTGTCAGTCCTGTTTTAAGGTATTTGTACTTTCTTTGTGTGCTGCCTGTTCTCCAGTTCTGTCATATACAGAATGCTATATACAAAATATACCTCTGTGTGCCATAAAAGAAAGGCAGTCTTCTGCAATTATTGCCTTAGTAGCAAACCATTACTGATCACAAGGGTTGTGCATACTACTACTTGATCCTTTAGCTATGCTGTGGTCATCCTAAACTAGCAGTCTCAGGGCGCAATCCTAACCTGCAGTTACGCTGGCACAAAGGCCACCATAAAGCGTGTCTGGACCACTCTTGAAGTCAGGGAGGATGACGCACGTCCGGGTGCTGTCCTCTGACTCCGAGAGTGCTCCAAACATACTTTATGGTGTCCCTTCTGCCAGCCAAACCTTGCTGGCCTAACTGTGCCAGCCTAACTCCAGGTTAGGATTGTGCCCTTATGGTAATCTTCACCTTCTGGTATTGAACTGCATGTTTCCATATGCACAAAGTCCATTCTCATAATTAATAGAATAACTGTTTGCCCGTAGTTGAGGTCCAGATATCTTAGTGTAAGGCAGCTAACAGAGAAAATGCAGAATCTTTCAAACAGACTGAATAAAGGAAGTTGCTTCTAAGGAGCTCCTGGAATTTAAAACAAGTGCCATTCACCAGCAGGTCTGGCAACAGCAAAAAGTCTCAAGCCAGTAAGCACAAAGGTTAGTGAAAGCAAACTGGAGCACACTAGTCGACTAGCAAATCACCAACGAGTGACAAAGCTGTAAAATGAACAATCTTTGAACCAGATCAAGGATACGTTTTGTAACAATCCATGCTAGGTCCCGGTTGTACAAAAGGAAGCCAGGCTTGGGCTCACATATACCCTTAACATCCTCTCACTTTCCCTCTCTACCAAACTCTTCCAAATCAGGACAACCAAACCAGAGCCACCAACTGATGCCACCCCCCACAATCGCGAAGAAAACACAGCTATTGACCACACAATCCTTTTGGGAAAATGGGAAATGTTTGAAGGGACCGCACAAGGAAGGAATGAGGTGAGTGAAACAGCTCATAGCAGCCTATGTAGGTTTTGTAGCCCAAGCATAGACGACCTGTTTCCCTACCGTGAGGGGAAGAGGCAAGGTGACTGGGTAGGGAAGCTGATCCATGCAGCTCTGCCTGTGGCCCGCTCTAGTGAGGTGGCAACAGACTTGCTATGAAGATCACCCCAAATCTGCCACTATCCCCTCTGGCTTCATGGATGATCTGACCCTGCTTCCAAAGCAGAAAGAAATACAGAAGCCAGAATTAGGGGTCAAATACTCGTGAAAACTGTATTGAACAAGATCACACATTACTTTCTATCGAATCAATCAGAACCTTTATTGGCATAATTACTACACATAAAATACACAGATTATTAGCAATCCCAATCCATCCCATATTTTAAAAAACAGAAATCTTAACAGGAGCTAAACTATTAGAAGTCACCATTAGATTGCATCTCTGTAGGATCATCTTTAAGTTCTTGGCTACCACCTCTGACAGTTCCTCATCATTCAACTCTAAAGATATAACAAATTTTATCCTGGTAATTCCAGCCTACTTTCTATCCAAAGAGAGGTGGTAGAAAACAGACTGGTAAGAACAAGGGCATGAATGTACTCGAACGTCACTCCCTGTTGTTGAGCAGAAAAGAATAACAATATGACAATGAGAAACATAATGACCACTCACACCAGTAAGTGTGATAACACCACAACTCTTTTCACCATAACTGGGCCCACAGATACATTTGTCAGCTGCAGAGAACATTTTCTGCATCTGATGAAGAGGACTCTAGGCCACAAAAAGCTTATGCTACGAGTAAGTTGAAAATGCCACAAGTAAAGATGCTTCGTTGTTTTCCCAAGAAGTTAATCTTGTACTTCTGACTTGTTTTCTCCATTACAATACTGTATGAAATTATACTGGAATTGCTATGATTACAATAATTTAAAATACTCCTCACAGCGTATTATAGATTGACTGATCACATCTCCAAAACCACTTCCCACATTTTCTCACTAAGAAAATCAAATTATACACAATGTCGCTTTTTAAAGAGTACCTATCTTAGGAGATAGTTTAATTTAGCCCACCTTTTGCTTCAAGTTTTATATAGATTGGCTGTCACTGGAGAGGTTCTTCCTTGATGCAAACAATAATCTTGTATCACTAACCTCAGTGGCAATTTAGAGCAGTCTTCACTTGTTGCACCCATAGTATCTAAATATTTCTGGCTGCTTCTGCATATCAGAACCTGGAGTCTCGTTCTCAACATTCTTGTCTCAGTTCCTCACCTCCTCTGTCTTTTTTCTCAAATCTCCTTTGACTACCTTATTTCTCAGTCAGCACCCTACTCTTCAGTTGACTCTGTTATCTTTCATTTGGCCATGTTGCTGCTAGGCTCCCTGCCCCTTAAATTTCCCTCATCTTTACAGCATTACCTGCTCCAAACCATTACTGCCCCGTGAGGTCTCAGAGCTTCTAGTTCCAGCCAAATGGACAACTTCCCTTTTCTGAAAAACTGCAAGCATTCTAACCCTCTTGTTCACTTACTTGGAATGTTCATGAACATTCCCAGTCTCTGGAGTGGCTGCTCAGCCGATCATTCTCACAGCAGCTTCTTCATATCACAAGAACAATATCATACAGATGAAAGGGAACTGGATGACACCTTGGAAAGCTGCTGCCAGTGATAGTAGGTAATATTGGGCAAGAAGGAGCAATACAAAGGCAACGTCATATGTTCAGGATCAAGTGAACCAATTAAGACTGTAAAAGGAGTCACATCTCCTGTGGGCAGTTCTTCAGGGAGACTGAAGACTTGCTTCCTATTCTGATATTGCTTTAGGATTCTCAAACTTCAAACACTAAATTCCACTTTTAAATTATGTGTCTTAACAGCCACCTAATCAGCAACACTAAACCAGAAAAAGCAAGTCGTCTACTGGTAAACAACATGCTAAAATAGAATCCTACAGAGCTTAGGCAACCTAATAAAGTCTTAGCTAATTAAAGTTGAATTACTAAAAACCACTCGAATACTTAAATGAATGATGCTTTTGTAAACAAGCCATTCATTTAAAATATGAGTATCATTTTCTTGCTAAAGAACAGGGAGAGGTTATTCCAAGATATGGAATTCATTACTAACTTACAATTTTATGAGAGGGTGTTTTGTGGGTTTTTTTTAATTTTTGTTTTTGGCTGGTATTTGAGATCCCAAAACAATTGTGTTCTACATAAAAGAAAGTTTACAGTATTATAACATTGACTGCATTTTGCTTGGGAACAACAAAAAATATGACTTTGACCCCTAACAGTCACAACAAGCAGCCCAATCCTATCCCAATCCTACTCTGGGAGTCACGGAGGATGGCTCACGTCAGTGTGCTGGCCTCTCTGACTCAGAGAGTTGTCCAAACATACTTTACGGTGTCCCTTATGCTGGCCAAACTTTGCTGGCTTAGTTTATGCCAGCCTAACTCAGTTTAGGATTGCACCCTGAGTCTCCTCAGATGCCTACAATAACTATGTTCTTAGCATTAAGTCTCAGGAGCCTCAGAGAGGATGTCAGACTGGGAAAGGGGGAATAGGCTCTTGGTTCCTAGTTAGGCCCAGTCTATGCCCCAATCTGACCCCATGGCCACCTTACCTGCTCTAGTGGTGTGTGTGTGTGTGTGAGCCACAGGCAGAATCTCCAGGTATTTGTGCCAGCAACTCCAAAGGTCGCAGTAGCAGCATGGTTTTCGTGCTACTAGAACAGGGCTTATGGCAACCGATAATGAGATCTGTTGCCATAGCTCTGAATAGGATTGGGCCACAAGTCGAAGGGAATGTTAGTCACAACTCAGCCCCAGTGCTTTCAATGTACTTGAGGCATAATCCTATGCATGTGTACTTGGAAATAATTCTCACTATGCTCAGTGGGTCTTACAACCCAGTAAGGGCCAAATCACATATGGGTATTAATGTGCAAAATGATCAGATTGGAGAGTTGGTGGGCCTGCAAAAGTGGTGAAAATCTATGTGGTATGGAAGCTTCATTACTTTGCCCCCATTGTGCTTCACTTACACACACACACACACACACACACACACACACACACACACACACACACTTTTTAAATAAAAAAATCTTTCACTGGAAATAGTTTTTTCTAATCTAAAAATAGCAGACACTGGAGATTGTGACTGGTAACAAAACCACAGTGGAGCAGTGTACTCAAACAGCCCTGCCCCCTGAACTTGCTCATCTTGTTTCACATATGGTTTGGTTATCAGCACACACATGACTACAATACACCTTTGGTCATAAACTAGCTGGATTGGAAACAGAGAACTCCTGCTCTCTGATGGCAGCAGCATTCTCCCTGGCAACCAATTTTTTTTTAATGAAGCAATCCCCTAGTGCAGTGGTTCCCAAGCTTTTTTGACTGGCAGCTCCCTTGACCTACTGGGCCATTGGCTGCAGCTCCCCACGAGGGCTCCAATCCTATATACATTGTATAGGGCAGCAAGTTTTTCACAAGGATTCTGCGGCTCCCCTGCCTGGTTTCTGCAGCTCCCCAGGCAGCCACAGCTCAAAGTTTGAGAACCACTACCCCAGTGCGATGGCAGAGGGCATTACTGTCCTTCTGAATGGCCAGAACAGCACTGGGTAGCATATTTGTAGCATGGCTCTGAAGTCAATTAGACTAAGAACAATGGCTTTTGCCCTCACTCTGGGGACTGCTGGGTAAAATAAAAGTAGCTGCCAACCACTAGGAGGCACACCACAACTAGGTTTGGCCCCCTTTTGCCCCACTCTGAAAATTGTTGAAATGACCCGCCAACACTGCAGTCTGCAAATGGGTGAGTGAGCTTGTTGGGGTGACAACCTGTTGGCTCTATGGTTCCCAAAGCTCCAGGCCTGGCCCAGAGACTCCAAGGATCAGCATCAAGCTCCAGGTGCCCACTTCCCCACCCACTCTCCTTACACAGTTCTGTTGAATAAAACAGGAAGTGTGAGATATGCTGGGAGGAAGTAGATTGCTGTCATCTGCATGGATTTTTCAGGGGGTGTACATGAACCGGCAACTCTCGCAACCCACTTCCCTACTCACTTAACCTCGCTCCTTCCTCTTGCAATTGCTTTAAATCAGGTGTTTCCAAACCCCGGCCTGAGGGCCAAATTGGGATTTTAGCCAGCCCTTGGCACACAGTAAGGAAGCTTGACTGGACTGGCCCACAGCAACGCGTTGATGGGGAAAAATACACTGCAACCTCGGTATCCACTGGTGTTCTGTTCCAGAAACCCATCCACCCCCCACATATGCCAGGGTCACCATTTAAACGCCCTTAAAGAAGAAATAAGTGCCAAAATCACATTTCTTATCTTTATATGGTCCAACAGCCTCTGAAGCTAAAAATAGCTCAAAAGACTGGGTCTCCCAGCATGGCTATATACCACATTCAGCCACTAGAGGCACTAAATTGAACAAAAGGAAATTCCATTACACTGCATTACATTAAGCACCTCTAGTGGCTGAATGTGATATATACTCAACCCACATACTGCATTCAAACTCTTCAGCACATCAGTTCTCCAGGCATTCATTCATTCATTCATTTATTGGCCCCCGATCCCGTGCCAGATATATGATGCAACCCTCATGCCGAAAAGTTTAGAGACCCCTGCTTTAAATAAATCCTGTTCTAGGATCACTCCCAGCACATCCTGCATTTTATTTAAAGGGCTACGTGAAGAAGGACCAAAGGAAAGGCGTAGTGGGGTCACCACCTTGCGGGCCAGCTTTCACTTGTTAAAAACAAACAGAAAGCAGAGTGGAGAAGCTCCATCCATGCTGGGCTGAAAGGAGATGGCAGTAGCAGGCTCAGGGTCAAAGTCTTCCCAAGTCTATTTGCCACTACCCACAACCCACCATTGTATGTGAGCCCCATCATCCACCCTCAGCCTTAAGCAATTTCATTATGGCATCAAATGGGAATAACATTTTCCTGGAGATATAGCTACCAGCAACATTCAAGCTAACACCCACAAATAAGGTCACCAATGGAGTCAAGCCCAGCATTATTCTGCTTGAAGAGAAACTACAGCAGAAGCTAATTTTGGCATGCCTTGGAATTAGCAAGCAGTAGGTGGGTGGATCAATATGCTCATTTTCCTCAAGTATTTCCATCTTGAGCATCAGCTTCCCAAAATGTATTTAATTTGAACTATCAATTTTGGTTCCTAAACATTTGCTATGCAGTGGAACAAAACAATCTACACACACACACACACACACACACACACACACACACACACACACACACAC
>JAJKFI010000015.1:10202148-10277971 GCA_029204185.1 Lerista edwardsae | reverse complement strand
ATGCAAGACACAGGGCACAAACCTAACCTGGAGTTAGGCCGGCAGTTAGGCCAGCACAAGGGGCACCATAAAACCTGTTTGGACCACTCTCGGAGTCAGGGAGGATGGCCCACATCTATGTGCTTGCCTCCCCAACTCCGAGAGGGGTCCAAACATACTTTATGGTGTCCCTTGTGCTAGCCCAACTGTGCCAGCCTAACTCCAGGTTAGGTTTGTGCCCTGTGTCTTGCATGCAGAAACAAAGCTAGCCAAAACAGGTGACACACAAAGTGAAGGTTTCAGTATGTTGGAGATGAGGGCTAGATATTCAGAAATTCATTTATCCAAAACCTGAACAATGGGGGGAACACCCCCCCCCCAAAGAAAAGGCTAATTTAGACAGCACATGCATTTAAATCCCTCAGCTCCATTAATGTTGGTTTCTCGGCTCTGACCTTGTACACAGATTGTAAGGTGGGACACGTAAATGTCAGTTTAACAAAACTGGCTGGCTGTGCCAGCTGTCTGTTGGGAAGGGGGGCAAAGAGAAAGAGAGAAGGGGGAATTGGGAAGACAGAGAGAGGGATGGCAAGCGTCTGCTCTGATAATCTGATCAAAGCTGACATGTGGAATTCAAGGGGGGGGAACCTAATCGGAGAAAGAAAGAAAAAAGGGAAGCAAGATGATTAGAGGAAATGGTAAGGTAATCTTCAACTTTCATTGTCAGTGGGCTACAAACAAAGCAAAAACCTGCGACATAATCTAGGGGTCAAAAAACACACACTACAACACAGGAGACACAACTTGCACCATTTTGGATAGTTTCTTGTTGAACACTTCCAAAAAGAACATTACAACTTAGCAACAATTTGGACAGAAACTTGCATACCTTATATGGCCTTATAATATCTGGGCTGAGAAGGAAACTGACTTCATGCAGGTAGAAGAGCTGTTAATGGTTCAAGTGGAAGTCCCTCTCAAGGCAACCAGGCTTGGAGTAAGCTTGAAAGACTCCCCATGACAGACCTGTCCCCCATATCCAACACACACAAAAATTACTATTATATAGGAAGTCAGCCATATCTAATGAGGAAAATGTGGGGAAAAAGAGGAAAATGTATCCATGAAAGGAAGAGGGGAAACATACAATTTCTTATCTTCTACCAACTCTGTAAAATCAACTGTGGGTGGAGGGTTATGTTTCTCTGACACACACACCCAAACAACAAAATGATACAATATGCATAACCTTCTGGGAGTAAATCCAAGTAGATACTATGGAGCTTGTCGGAGTAATCATAGTCAGAATTTCTGTACTTATATACTGTATTTATCAAACCAAGTCAATCTGGACAGAAAGGAAAAGAGAAAAACGCCCCCTTTGAAATGATGTGGGGTGGGTGGGTGGGTGGGTGGGTGCGTGTGCGTGTGAGTGAGTGAGTGAGTGAGTGAGTGAGTGAGTGAGCGAGCGAGCGAGCGAGCGAGCAGTATAAAGACACCCATTCCCCTCATTCCAAACTTTCTCAACTTTAGAATGAAAAATTCAGAACTGCTCTGCTCTTCCCAAAGACACACACGCAAGGTTTTATTTCTGTTTGGAATTTTTCTCTGTCCCCAGAGCAGAATCAGACCTGTTTATTTGGGCGGCAGTACATCTTTACTCAATGGGACACACTCCTATATAAGTGAGCACATGACAAAGGAAATGTGCTCCTTTTCGTGACATTTCAAAGGAAAGAGGGAGACTAAAGTTGCAATGCACACTTACCCAGGACTAAGCCTGTTGGAACAGAGTGTAACTTACTTTAAGTAAACATGCACAAGATTGCACCACAATATTGTAATCCTGATCATGATATCTACTTGGATTTACTCCCAGAAAGTTATGCATATTGCATCATTTTGTTGCAGGTCCCCACTTCTCTTCATTTATTACCAGCAACAAACCCTTTGTCTAATTCATGCTCTGGAACACCATCAGAACTGGCAAAAGCGGACTCTCACATAATTCACATGAAGTTTTGCCATTTGTAGTAATGTTCGAAGCCACTCTGCACCCTAGAAAAGCATCAACATGCGGACAGCGTTTTCTGCAGAAAAGCAGCTCATTAGAATAGCTCTCTGACTCACAATTCAGCCCATGCAAATGCTGCTGTCTTAACTTTGCGCCATCTAAATATAAACACTCTGACTCTTGATGGAAGCTGCCTCATCCTATGAAATAAGTTTGGCAATGACAGAGATTTCTCATCCTGGAAAAAGGTCAACATTACCCACATGCAGATAAAAAGACGCACAATATTTTGTACCCGACAAGTAGTGCTTGCTTGCACAGTAGTCTCCACAGTAATTATTTCTAACAAGTGCCTGCCGATGTATCTGTACATTTCTAATCTAGACTCACTCTCTCCTTCCCCTTTTTGTAAACCATGACCAGTATGTAATTACAGTACATGGGCAGTACAGTACATGGAGGCCGGGGGTGGGGTCACGGGGGGGGGGGCAAGGAGAGGCAGCAGCTGAGATTCCAAGCCTCCCCAAGGAAACACTTTTGGGAAAACTTGAATAAAAATGTGTTCCATTCGCCTTGATCATAAACCATTTTAAATTATCATGGCTCCAACAGATTATGATAGGATTCTCCATGTTACAAACATCCATACTTACCAGCTTCCAACAATAATTATTCTTATTACGATAATGTACAGGCATCCACCCGTATCTGTGGGGGATGTGTTCAAGGCCCCTACAGATACAGGAAACCACAAATACAAGGAGACCCCAACTCTGTAGTCCCTCACACCTCCCCCCGCATTCCCATTACCTTTGTTTAGGTTGTTTACAGTCACATGAAGGATCGTGTATCCTGCTTTATCCAGATGCTATAAGCAGAAAACTTACAGCAAGGACAAGAAGGTAGGTGGCCTACAGCGAGAGGGGACAACTCAGGGAACGTTATCAGGAAGCACTGCTGATCCTACCAGACTCTCCTGCAACATAGTATTCCGGTTCTACCCTAAAGCACGAGCTAGGGAAAATGAGGGAGTCGGGATCTAGAACAGCAGTGTCACTCATTTCATACAACAAGCTGAATAGCGTTTATGATGCCTGCTGAGGCTCAGAAGTGATGTTACGAAGCAGGTCATGACCAGAAATAAGCACTTTTTCCTAGGAACTCGTTAGCTGCCAATGGAAGAGGAAAATATGCCAACCTTGGTCATATTTTCAAGGTATGGGAGAGCCCAATTATCACACAGGTTGCCCTTTCAGCAGTTACACCTCAGCACAGCTCAACAACTGAGAGCAGCCAATGGTGGTGCTGGGAAAGCCCCAGGGCCGGATAAAGACCTTCCACGCATCACATCTGGCCCCTGGCCCTTATGTTTGACACCTCTGATTTAGAACAATGCAATGCTCCCTCCCTCCTTCCTTGTCTGGTTACCTTGCCTGTCTGTATGGGAGGGAGGGAATGCATGGGAATGCTCCAACCTTTATCAGTTCTTTACTGCCGTTTTACATGCTCTTCTTTAATCTTGTTTTAGGATCACAGCAGCCTGCAGAAGTCGGCTAGAAAGAATGACTAGTCGGTTTTCTTACTTATGCCTAATCAGGGATACAAGTCTCTGTGCCTCCCATCTACATGCAACACTTGAGCAATGAGAAATAAAAGAGGAACAGAGAAGGAAGATAGCTGTGAAAAAAAATCAAAAGATCCCTAGGGGTCCCAGCACCATCCCACCCACATGACAACACACAGAAGAGCAGAACGCCCAGGCAATCTCTGTCTCCCACTTATTTCTTGATGAATGCACGCAAACATTAGCTGGGAAGAGGCTGCGAACATGTAAGAATAGTTTGTAATCTAAAAAAGAACAGAGGAAAAAGGGAGGAAAAAGACAAAACAATAAGCTAGATCCAATCAAAGGCAGAATAAATAGGATGAACCTTGCACTACTTATGCAGACCAAAATGCTCCCTTAATTCCAGATTCAAATCAAAGCTGATCCTGAATAAAGCTTTTACGTTTGCTTGGATTTTTCATTTTTTTTGTACAGTACTTGAGTTGGATGTGAGAGAACAAACCCACAGATTTTCTCACCAAAGGAGGACACATGGTGTGTTCTCTGCTCTGTGTGTTAGTAGTTGAAACTAATTTACTATCCCAGATGGTATTGTGGGAAATTTAGCCTGAGGGACCTAACTATAAGAATTAACTGGATGCTCAGTAATTAAACAGCTTCAGAGGCTCGCCTCTTTTGTATCGTGCCAGTCATTCATAAAGATTTAATCTTCCTTGAGATTTCAGAGTAGCTGCCTAGTGGTACTATTCAAACACTGACAAATTCAACTCTCACTCATTACTCTTGAAGAATACTTTCGTTTACTAGCCCATGAAACCAGCCTCTGACACACATAGACACACACAAGGATGGTGAAGCCCTAACTAATTCCCCATTAAAAATCCACAGTTGTAATGTGTGATTAAAAGCGCAATTAATCATCTCGATGGAAGAATGCTCTCACCATGCTCACATCCTACCCACTTGGAGAAATGATGGTGGCTCATAGTGGCTTTAGAAACATTAAGGTTTCACTTGACACTGGTGATGAATTACACAGTTTGACGTCAAATTCTCATTTCAGGCAATTACACAAAACTCTGGCTGTTTAAGGAATCCTCTTGAACATGAAGATGCTATTTCTACAGCCTCTGAAATATTCTCTCCTTGGGGATGCAGCTTTCATCACACAGAAAAGAAACTAGAAGCAGCCCGTTGAGCAAAATTTTCACACTTCTTTTGACATAAACTATTTTTTTTAAAGACACAATGCAAAATAATTACTGGTTCAGGGATATTGAACCAGGTTGTTGTTCCTGCTATAGATTTTGGCAGACAATCAGCAATGAAGTTCAACTCCACACAGGTTTTTCAACCTCGAGTCTAGAAGAGCAAGTGTTATTTATCCTAAATCTAGCGGACAGTTCACATAATATAAATAAATGGGCGACTTCATATATCCTCCAACTGCTCCCAGATAAGGGATTTCTAGAAGATATATTGGCAGAAAGGTTAAACTATATGAAGATTCATCCAAAACTTGAAGAAAATGTATAACAAGACCAGCTCATCCAAAGGCAGTGGTTCCCGAACTTTTTCAACTGACGGCTGTCTTGACCTACTAGGCCATTAACCATGGCTACCCATTAGGGCTACAAACCTACACATTGTATAGGATGGCAGGTTTTTCATGAGGATTCCACTGCTCCCCTGGCTGGTTTCCTTGGGAGCCACAGCTAGCAGTTTGGGAACCACAGTACTAAGAGTCTCCACACAATAGTGCATGTGGAATTATTCCCAAAGGATAATTCAGAGGAAAAAAGTGGCCTGCTTGCAAATGTGTATGAGCTCTTGGCCATTCCTCAAAATATACACACAGAACTTCAAGTTGTTGCTTCCAAGCCTGATGCTCATGCTGTTTTATAGTCGCCAGGGCCTTTTAAAGCTGCATAATAACCACTGAAGTGATTAAACTTAGCACTTCACAACAACATTCAGGCATTATGCATCACCACTTAAAACAAAGCATTACTAATGTTTAGTGACAAAAAAGTCACTAAAACAGGATGTAAATGGCTAAACATAAGAATGATAGAGGAATGTTTAAAAAAGAACAGAATAAGAACATAGTGTTTTTTCCATTTTCTTTCACAGCTCACAGTTCACCCAATTCTTTAGTTTTTCTGCTAAAGGTGGCTATGTGTGTACCTGCAATGGTTTAAAGGGGGGAAAGAGAAAAATAAATTGAGTGCGTGCATTCAATTATCGCAGGCAATAATTGAAATTGAGAGCCTATCTATGCTACAAACTTAAGCCAATGTAACCATTATTCACACTTCCCAGAAAAATCCTAGAAACTGCCGTTCTGTGAAAGAAATTAAGAACCTAACAATTAATTACAATTTAACCAAATTACAATTTCTATAATTTTTTTGTATAGCTTAAATAGCATAAAATGGATAAATGTTTGTCATATAACTATTCCCTAAAATGTAGCTACAGATGTTCCCTGGTGTCCATGGTTTCAGTATCCATACCATGTATACTGGGTCACCTATTTTTAAAAAATAGGGGAACATTAAACAAATCTCTTTTTTTTTTTAACCTTGTTGCAGTAAAATTACTGATGTTCCCCTATCTTTAAAAAGGCATCCCCAGTAGCAGGTATTCACGGGGCGGGGAGAGAACAGAACCTAAGCAGATACTAGGACATGCCTATATTCCGATGAATGCAGAATGAACTGACATCTCATTTTGTGCAGATTTACATGTTGAACACAGCAGAGCTTATAAGGGTACAGCAGAGAACAAACTGCAACCCCGAAGACATTTCTTCAAAAATCTATTGTCATAAATACCCTATATAATCTAAGAGCAAACATTTCATTTTTCTAATCGTTCTTGTGTGCCACATTTTGTGACTAAATATGCTGGGAATAACAGAACGAACATAGGATGGAAAAGAAAAGTCCCAACACAACTTTTTTAAAGAGCTCTGTATTTATTGATTTATTTAATTTATATCCCGCCTTTCTGCCCCATGGGCACCCAAGACGGCTTACAACAATAAATTGTAAAATACAATAAAATCACAATTTGACATTTAAAAACAATAATTAAAAAACAATATTAAGATAATTGAAATTTAAAATAACAAGCCCCGTGGCTTGTTATTTATTGATTAGCACCTGTCAATGTCTATGGCAAGATTTATTTCCTCGTACTTATGATGTAGCCAGTAGTGTCATTCAGTAATGAGCAGACGGAACGCGAGGCGGGACTTACCGCCTGATTGGCTGCCCAGTTCTGACGCGTCGCTGCCTTGCTGAGCGCCGCGCGGGCACCCCTGGCCTCGGAGGGGGTGCCCGCTTGCCTGGGTGGCGCACTGGGTGCTTAGGAGAGCCGCAGAGGGGCGCGCCATCCAGAAGGAGCCCCCGCGGCGGAACGGCAGGCGGCGACGCGTCACAGGTTCCCTGTCAATCAAGGGGTAAGTCCCGCCTCGCGTTCCGTCTCCTTGTTAATGAATGACACTACTGGATGTAGCCCAGTGTTTCTCAAACTGTGGGTTACAACCCACTTGGTGGATCACAACCTGATATCAGATGAATTGCAGAAAACTAGGATCAGCCATCTTAGAAGCTGCAGACCTGACTTTTGCTACACTGTATTCCTTTTGTGAGTGTTAACAATTTGAATTTTCAAGTGAGGTTTTTTTAACATTTTGTTTTCCGTTCAGTGCTTTTACATATTCGGTCCTCATCTTACTTTCTGTCAGGGATGTTTCATGGTTGTGCAATTGCTGCAATCCAGGAATGGCAGTTTGCATTCCAGGAGTGTCCTTTTATTATGTCACAATGATGGCACTTCCTGCTTGATCATGTCCCTTCCAGGCTAGGACATCACCACCAGGTTAATTCATCACCACCAGGTTAATTACATCACTTCCAGTGGGTCCCAACATGTGTGCCACTCTAAAACATGGGTCCCAGTCTACGAAGTCTGAGAACCACCGGGGTAGCCAAAATGACAGCATTGTCAAAGGGTAAAATTTGCTTGTGGGGGGGGACATTCCAGCAGCTCATAGACTGCTGAATTTGTGCACGAACGTCTGCGGCATAAGAAGCATAAAAAGATACAGAAAAGGCCTTCACCATAATACCCAAGGCCAGGGGAAATCAACAGGACAAGTTAGTTTTTATGATCTTAAGTCCCATTCACTGAGAGGCTTAGACACAACCAACTTTGTTTGGGTTAGGGAAGCTGTGTTTAGAACCATGCATGAAATTGGTAGTAGAGCTGCTCTCTTTGCTAGCCAATCTCCTCATGGGTCAGAAGATCGACCTACAAGCAAGCATACCAGCAAACCACTTCACAGCAGACTATGTGCAAAGAGCAACAGAGGTTCCTGCTCTGATAATAAGGGAGGAATTGCTCTTCCTAGTTCCCAAGAGAAGTAAAGGGCAGATTTCAAACTTCTGAAGATTCCATTGAAAGAAAACAAGCCATGAGAATCATATGGAAAACAAAACCTTTGCTCCCAAGACAAATAACAACTGCACAGTTTTCCCTGATCTGGGCTGGGACTGCGACTTGGAGCAAGGTGCAAGCTGGAATTGGAGCAAGGGGTTAATTGCCCAGTAGTCCCATTCCAATTGGAGCTTAAATACACACACAGGCCCCAGTCAAGCGATCAGCATATCATCTTGTTTGAGCTATAACAGTTTCCTTTCTAGTTGGCCTGACTAAGCATCATGCACTGCTCACGTATCATGTAATAATAATTTTAAAAAGACTACTGCAGTAAGAAACTTCAATCCTCTTATTGTATGTTGGTATTTTTTTTTTTAGCATTGAGCAGAGAGGAAATAACTGATCATGAATCATATTAATATTCAGGCTGCAAACCTTCATCAGTTACATGAGCTTAGGATCTCCCAGTTTCAATGGAAGGAGACAAACATAACTGGGCACAGAACTGCAAGCGATTTCTGCAGCCAACTAACACTTCTATTCCTATAATATAATTTCTCACAGTGGAAATTTTTACATTTCACTTGTGCATGTCTAATGCCAGAAAACATAATCCTTTAAAGCAGATCTGCCATTTATCTCTGCCGAAACACATAATGACATTTCCAAAGCATTTTCAAAAATGCACTCAGTCAACTGACCTGTCTGTCTGAATCAATACTTCATGGCTGAAACTTTAGTTATAGCAAAGTCCTTTAATACAAACAAGATAAAAGACTGAAATGCCTGACAAACCTCATTGTTTATGTCATGTTGGCAAGGATTTTCCTCTTCCATCACACAGGAAAACTTTAGCTGGGGATGGGCGGGGGGAGTCAGTGAGGATCCACAGAGAGTCCTACATTGAACCTAAGGGATGGTTTATTTACAGGCAGGCTATGCACACCCCACACATAGTTCAAGAGTTTGCACACCTCTCCCACCATACACTGGATGCTTGAAAAGGGCTTACACGTATAATATTAGCCCCAATGTACACATGTGCCACTCATCCCTTTTTCTGACAGAGATTACATGAGCAGAACCAGGGCTGGCTCTAGGAGTGGCAGGGCCCAATGCAGGGCATCCCTCTGGGGGCCCCCACACTCCCCACAGGGCCTCCCACTCACCAAGAAGAGCACTTGTGGTGCCACACACAAAGTGTGGCACTTGGAAATAGTTGGTGGTGACAGGATGACATCACTGACAATTGCTTCCAGGAGGCCAGTCACTCCATCCAGCCTTGCCTTCCTTCCTGCATCTGAGCTGATCACCCTTGCTAGCCAGGGCCCTCATCAGCCTACCTAGGCTGCAGCTGTGTGATTAACCCTATACTTCCTGGCTTATTTGGGCAAGGGGCCACTGCTGATACCATTCCCTATCTCCTTCCTTTTCCAATAAGGTAAAGGTTTCCCCACGACCAAATTAAATGGTCTAGTCGTGACCGACTGTAGGGGGCGGCGCTTATCTCCGTTTCAAAGCCTGTAGAGCCAGCTTTTTGTCTGAGGACAAGCTTCTGTGGTCATGTGGACGGCATGACTATACACCGTAGCGCACAGAACGCCATTACCTTCCCACCGAAGTGGTCCCTATTTATCTACTTGCATTTAGGTGCTTTCGAACTGCTAGGTTGGCAGGAGCTGGGACAAGCAATGGGAGCTCACTCCCTCACGCAGTCTTGAACTCCCAACCTTCCGGTCGGAAAGTGCAGCACCAGCGGTTTAGCCCACTGCGCCACCATGTCCCAGGTTGCCTTTTCCAATATATCACCCAAAATCTTAAAAACTGCAGTGTAAGGTATTTGGGAAGAGAGAGAGCCTACCCTTCCCACCAGCTAGGGAGTATGAGAGAAATTCGCTCTGTGAAACTGGCAGGCTGCAAAGAAAAGGGGAGATGGCCCAAGCTGTAATCCTATCCGCAATGGAGTAAATCTCATTTACTAAAATGGGACTTTCTTCTGAGTAGACATGCATCGAATCAGGTGAATTTATTTAACAGGCAGTCTAGAGAGAGAGAGAATGCAACCCTGTTCCACCAAATGAATAAAAGGGGCATAAGAAGGGGTTGGGACCTGGGGTGTGTGGCACATTTGGGAAGAGAAGGTGGCCTTTTGCTCCTGGGGCTGGGGGTGCATTTCTCTCAGGGTTTGCTGGAAGTTTCTCACAGCAGTCTCTCCCATCTTCTCCGCTTGTTATCAGATGTAAAGCGAGTGCCAGGCCTGAAATGTCAGCAGGCAGCTAGCAGGTAAAGACCAGAAGGTGGCTGTGTTCCATGTTTGAAAATGGCTGGAGGTGCCCCCAGCACCATGGGTTGTGTTTTTTTTTTTTTTTTTTTTGTGGCCTCCAAATTCTCCCTAGACTACCAACAGCTCCCAGACAACCTCATAGCTGTTTGACTGCCAGTCCTTTGCCTCATATAATTGTAAGCATCTGTATATTCCATAAGTGTGCATTGGATTTCAAGTTGACAAATTAGCTAGTTGGTACTACTAGGCCCAGCAGAAGTGATTCTAGATATATCAGCATCAACTGTTGTACCACCTGGTGTTATTAACTTTCATTTTGAATTTTTCCCAGGAGTATTCTGTGCTGATGTACTCTAGATCATCCCAGCAAGTGTGCAATTTTTATTATCACATATGCATACATATATAACTGCACATACACTCCTCCCCCCCCCTCTCTCTCTCTCTCTCTCACACACACACACACACACACAGAGCACAAGAATGCCCCCCAATGCTGACAATATGTTAGTCATTTGTGCAATGTAATACCAACTCAAGCTATCCACTCTTAGCAGGGAGTAAGCCCAACTGACTGTAATGGGACTTACTTCTGAGTAGGTGTGCATAGGTTTGGGCTTTCAGCCTCCTCATCAATGCAAGGTAACTGACAGAAAATGCCACCAAAACCACCACTACCAGCTTAGAAAAAACTAATGAGGCAGAGGGGGCGGTGAACTAAATGAGCGAGAGGGGAAAGGCCAAAATGTGAAAGGGGGGATGTGTTAACTTCATATAGGTTACACCCTACCAGGTGGCTGAAAATAGCACATTTCGAGGCTAGGGGGGGCGGGGGGGAGGCAGCACCTGAGTGCTCCATTTTGCTGCTGACGAGCAAAAGAAGAGGACTACAACAAGAGTCCTCAGGCTTACTCTGGAGTTGGGTGCTGACGGATCCAGATAGACGCTCTTCACGGCAAAGGCACAGAGGATGGAAAACACAGATCCCCTGGAGCAACTTAAGGAAAGTTGACGCACTTCCAGATCATCACCTCAGTGCTGCTCAGGTGATTGCTGCCCTACATCAGTGGCCTACAGCCATTCGCTGCATTGTCTGAAGAGAACCTCGTGCTGGAGAAGACTCCCTTGTGAACTCTGCGCTAGCCCCGAGAGCTTGGCTCCCGCCTCCACACAGCTGGGCGGCCAACAACAGGCAACCCCCCCCAGTCTGGCTGCCCGAAGTGGGGTGGAGGCAATCTGCCGCTACTAGCCCTAATTGATAAGGACTTTTATTTGCACAAGCACAGGGATCTCTCACTCTCACACACACACAGAGAGAGAGAGAGAAAGTACAGGTGGCAAAGTACTGAGCACACAGGGTGGCTGCTGCCACTTTAACTTTTGGGCTGAAAATAGAGCAGCTGAAAATGAGATGCCAGCTGCAGCCCTTCTCCCCACCCCCATCAGCCACAACATCTGTGGTACTTACTTGCTCCTTCATTGACTCCTGACTTCTAAAAGCAATGGAGCACACACTGTGGTGCTCCTCTCAGCAGTCTTTGAATGACCTCTTCCGGTCTTGCAAAGCAAAGAGTGCGGGCTTTAGTGCCCCTCCCACCTCTGCTCAGCAATCTTTGGCTTGCTGCCTCACGTGCTCGCCGCACTTGCACAAAGCAAAGCAGCATCACTTTCGTGCCCCTGCCACCTCAGCAGTCCTCAGTAAGTCTTCATAAGGAGCAATAAAAGCACACACATTGGTTAAAAGGCGACCGGGGCAAACTGGGACAGACGTTCAAACCGGGCAGGATCCTGGGACAACCTCCCTAACCCGGGACAATCCCAGTCAAATTGGGAGCGTCTGGTAACCCTACCCAAATCCAGATTTGTATTGAACACTTGGCAAGTGGTGAGGGCGGCCCACAGCAGCCTGCTGAGGGGGTTAAACACAGTGCAACCTCAGAGCCCCCCATGGATATAGGGGTCACCATTTAAATGCCCTTATATATGATGCGGCCCTCTTGCCAAAAAATTTGGAATCCCCTGATCTATGTAGTGTGATTGTATGCAGACTTGACACTGGTAACCACCTCACCCACCAGCAGAACATTGCTACCAGAGCTGTGCGTAAAATCAAATCCTTTAATCAAGGATGGGAACTCGATTCAGGTGACTGAGTCACACACACAAAAATGGCTTTAAAAGACAAATTCCTGGAAGTCTATCAACGGCTACGAGTCACCATGGCTATGCGCTACATCCAGGTTGAGCAGCAGGATGCCACCGAATACCAGCTGCAGGGGAGTCAGAGCAGGATGGAAATAGTTATTTAAAATATTTTTATCTCACCTTTCCTCTGCCTAGACAGATGCCCAATGAGGCTCACAATTCTCAAATTAAAAAAAATATACAATACATAAAAATAAATAAAATCACAGTAAAATATTTAGAACCGTTGGAAGTGGGCAAACTATTTATAATCTGGGTACTGCTACAGAGGCCCAGGAGGCAGACAACCCATCACCAAACGCCGGACAAAACAATAATGTTTTGAGCCCTCGCTGAAATGCCATGAGAGGTAGAACTTAGCTCCCCTGGTAGGGAGTTCCATGATTGTGGTGCCACTACCAAGAAGGTTCGCCCCATGCCACCATGCCCCTAATTTGGGGATCACCCTAAATATGCTTCTCTCTCCACCTGCTGGGCTTCCCCATGGCGGCTGATAGGTCACTGTGGGAAACAGGATGCTGGACTCACTAAGTGGGTCTTTGGCTTGATCCAACAGGGCTTTTCTTATTAAAAGGAAGTTAAAAATTAAAAAAAACAAAAATTGTCTTAATTAAAAATATTATTAAAAATTAAAAAAAAAAAACAGTCTATTCATTTCATTCCAAGTACTGGCTCCTATGCCTCACATACTTCCATGCAAGCAGTTCCCACCAATTCCTATAAGATTTATATTAATTTGAACCTTGCTGTTTAGCCCTACTAAACGTCCCATAAATACTTCAGATAGTATATTATACTCCAACTTTAAAATGGCTCTGCAGGAAGGTAATTGATGAGGTAGGTCATCTGCTTTAACATACTGGTTCGCTTAGCCATAAAACAAACCGGCAAGAGTCTTTTACAGTATTCGAGAACAGAACATAAATGAGTCAACTTTAGCCCTTTGAATTCTGCAGCACTGAAAAGGCCAAGGTTATCAGCACTGAACAAACTCAGGGGGAACTCATCCTCCTCCATTAGCTCCACTGTCATTTTAATCCAAGAGGTACAAGAGAATTGAAGACCAAGTAGGGCACAGGCTGTTTGAATTTAGAAAGAGCAGGGAGAACACCTTGAGCCCTAGGAAGGAATCAGCATCAATAGAGCAATACAGTTACAACCCTGCAATTCTGTATTGTTATCAAACAACCTTCTCTCGGTTTCATGCAGCCTCGTATTCCATGGCAAAGAACAGGCATTTTTGTAATGGGAACTGATTTTTCCAGTACAGGAAAAAATGAAGACTGGAGAAATCTACTTAGGGAGCTAGTCGCAGTTCTGGCTTCAACTTTCACATATAGGTAAAAAGGTAAAGGTTTCCCCACGACCGAATGGTCTAGTCGTGACTGTAGGGGGCGATGCTCATCTCCGTTTCAAAGCCTGTAGAGCTGGCGTTTTGTCCGAGGACAAGCTTCGTGGTCATGTGGCCGGCATGACTCTACGCTGTAGCGCACGGAACGCCGTTCCCTTCCCACCGAAATGGTCCCTGTTTATCTACTTGCACTTGGGTGCTTTCGAACTGCTAGGTTGGCAGGAGTCACATATAGGTACATGATCTATAACATATAGGTACTCTATAACATTCAAGGCTGCTACGAACCCAAAAGGGCCTTATCCAGACTATTCTGAAGTCCAGCCATTTTTGTCAAAAATTTCTTTTTAACTTTCGGTAGTGTGAACACTAGTGTAGAATATGAATTAGAATTTGTTATTTGGAACACAGAAGCTAAAATGTTTGCCTAAAATTACTATTTGCCTGTAAACCGCTTTGTGAACTTCGTGTTGAAAAGCAGTATATAAGTACCTGCTGATTGATTGATTGAAATGTAAAGCCAGTAAATTGGAGTAGGTGACTGGGGGCAAAAGATGGATGTACATACGTACTAGCACAAAATGCTAGCTAAAACAAAGAGGCCCAGAAAAGGCAGAGGGAGGGAATTTAGAAACCAGCCGAGAGACAAGGCACACTCTATAACATTCAAGGCTGCCAGGAAGCCAAAAGGGCCCCTTTGAGAAAGAAAGATAAGAAAGTGTTGACTCCTCGTAAATAGAGAATGCAAAGATAAGGGAGGAGGGCGAAGAGGAGTATGCCTATTAGGTATTCTGTTTAGGCGTTTTCGAATTAGCTGTTTTGTGTAGCTGGGGGGGGGCTATTGCATTGAGAGGGCTGGGGAGGGAACAAAGAGGAATAAAAGTGTTGAGCATTGTAAGGTGGATGTGGCCTCTCCAGCCTCCCTACTTGTCCAATGGTATGTTTGGAGACGCAAATTGAATAAACAAACTTCTCACCAACCCAAATTGAGTTGTGATGGCATTCCATACACTAGAAGGTCTTGTGCTCATTCCCATGAACAAGCTGTAAATTCTATTCTCTGCTCTGTGGTGTGTGCTTATACAGTACAGACATTGTTGAAAAAGAGGCCAGCAGACACTCAAATGGATAACAGTTAAAAGTGCAAGAGAAAGCATTTCTCATTATATTTATGCAATTATTCCAAGATCCAAACATCTTCCCATCCCAAGCAGTCCAGATAAGAAATACTCAACATGTACTGCCATTGCTTATGGGTAGGGATGTTTATTTTTGTTAAAATGGCATAAAAAAACAACACAAAGCTTCACCTTTTGGGAGTTTAAAATATCTGAATAAAAACACAAGACACTGCATTATGGTGTACAAGGTATTTTCCAGAAATACATTTCAATTAAAAGTAATAATGTGGCTGCATCAGCTTTCACTGTATCACCTACTTAGTACACTTTTAAAGCAATTAAATTTAATAAAATATGCACTTGGAATGAGAATTTAGAATTAAAACACAGAACACTGTTTTCTGCCTTTCAAATAACGAAATCTGTGAAAAAAATAACACCATTTTCAAACATCCCATACTTATGGGATGTACACTATACTACCTGCGTTCTGGTTTCTGCACAAGCACTGATCATTCTTGTTGGGTTTGTGATTGAGCGGTTTCTTGGAGTGCCCTGGGATGGTCACAGAGCAGCAGTCCATTCCAGGACTAAAAAGTAAGATTCTAAAGAGGCGAGGACAGCAGTCTGCTTGTAGCCGTCTGCGGAAAAAGAACTTGCACAATTTCATTAACACTCTTTTGCTTACTTGGGGGACAATCCTAACCAACTTTCCAACGCTGACATAGCTATGCCAATGGGTCCTGTTTTGCAGTGGGGGGGGGGCAGTCACGGAGGCCTCCTCAAGGTAAAGGAACATTTGTTCCCTTACCTCAGAACTTGAATATCTTTTCCAAGTTATTTGGAAGAAGAATTTTAAAGAGTGGAGGGGGCAGAGATTAACCTAAAAGGTGACTTCATCCAGACCACATCAGCAAGTCTGAAACATGTAACTGCCACTCTACCTCTGCTCAAGTTGTTAAACTCCTTGCTGACTATTCCTGCGAGTTTGTGGTAGCTTTGTTGAACTGGTTGTGCTTATTTATTTGTTCTCTTTTTATTGTTCACTGTATACCATTTATGGGTATATATCTTTTGTAGATGGGTAATACAGGTCAAGCCGAATTATCTGCAGATTTTTAATCAACGTGCGTTTCCTGGAGGGCTTCCCCCCCCCCCGGTCTCAAAATGTCTTATAAGGAATTAAAGGTGCAACTTACCGTTTTGCCAAAAAAATGCAAGTCACATTTTTTCAGCTTTAATGGCTATTCTGAGGCCCACCAAGGCAGCGCACAGACGTGCGTTACCTCGGCAGGCCTTACAAGAGCCTCCAGACCCAACTAGAACACTGCTCTGGTCGGGTTCAGGGGGAATCTGCAGGTTTAATTACCCATGGATTTTTTTGTTCATGGGGGTTCCGGGAATGGAACCCTCGTGGATAGAAAGGCCCCACCTGTATAGACATGACACAAATTAAGCATCAAATACAATAAACTATCCTCTTCTTTGCCATATGTTTCTAAATATTGAGTTGTGGGAGACAAAACTGTTAAGATTTCTTGGAATGGTTTTTTTAGGATCGCATTAGTCCCTTCAATATGGATCAGCTGACTTCAGGTCTACAGACACCTCCACACACATCCATCTATGGCTCCTCCAGAATTAATCCCATATCTTCACAGGTATTTCTTGCCACCTGCTTCCTTTCATGTTCAATACTGGTCTCAGGGGAGGGCTATTGAATCCTCCAATTCTCTTTTGCATTATGGCTTTCCAGACTTTAGCCCAACCCTAACTCAGGAGTAAGCCCCATTATTGCCAATGGGGCTTACTCCCAGGTAAGCATGCACAGAATTGCAGCCTTTGTTAATCAGCAGCTCCAATCTTTCTCCCTGCCTCTCTTCAGAGGGGTTTCCAATTACTTTATGTAGCTAATAAATCTCATGCTAATGTTCTGAAGTGAGCAAGAGACAAGCTTGTAACAGTTTCATGTTATCAATATATTAATTGTCAGATACTGAAAGAAAGGATAGGACTTGTTTTTTAATAGTTGGGCACTGAAGGACTGAAAAGGTTTTTGTAAGTGCTGACCATTAGATAGATTATTACTGTAAAATAAGTACTTAGCATTCCATTACAAGAGAACGAATTTCACAATGAGGTCATCATCAGATACCCAAATATGGATAAAAAGATAAAAGAGTGATTGTTACCCATTTCTTGGCATGGTGACAGCAAAATAACTAACAGTGGTTTCAATAGCCAGCCAATATGGAAAAGATGGCTTTAGCCAATACGAAAAAAATCAAGTGTGTCCCCACAAACCTCAGCACACAGAAAACTTAGACCAGTATTAATACTTGCCTTTGCTAGAAAAGGCTGTTTAATAGTAAATTGTTGTATCTCCTGCCCAGGGCCCTGGCAGAGGCCTCACAACTTACACCTCCTTATCTACACTCAACATGACTTGCCCATTCTCAATCTTCCCAGTATCTGAGCATAGGGCTGAATTACAACCAAAGTGCAACAGGAAGCCCCCTCCCCCAACTCTCAGACCCCTGCCCTTTTCCCATTGCCATGTTTGTATCAAGGACAAGAGTGGTGTGTTCAGTGTTTGCCTCAACCGAGCAATGACGGAATATTCAGGTCTCAAAATATTAGCTCTTGAGAAAGTGTATGAGGAATAAGATGGACAGAGGAAAGAGGAATGAAAACTAACACTCAAGGAGAACATGAAAGGAATATGGTCATAATACTTGCACCACAGTTTCTGTGTACCTGGCAGGGTTCAGGTTTTTCCTCTATTTCATACATCTACACATATCACACAAGAACAAGATTCTCCATTCAATTACACTGTCCCAGGGCACAGATTACCACTGGCATGGCGGTGGGGCAGACAGTCACTTCCTCACATGCTTCATGGACTGATGATCTGGAGGCCCCATTCACAATCACCTGCACAGAGGGTCCACTCACACAACTTTCCTCCTTTGACAAATGGGGGAGAAACTGCATGAATGGGGCCTCTGTGTGCTTATGTATCAGTGTGGAAACCCAAGCTCCCAGGATTTTTTAAGTGGGCAATGGAGGGTAAGCCTTCCTAGCAGTTCCTCCATCACCCAAGGACCATCCGTGGTAATGTATGAACCAGGTCTGAGGCGTTAAATCCTTCTGAAAATTCTCTCATATACAGTACTAATTTCTAGAAACCAAAAGCTCCACACTCGCAAAACGTGAAATGTGTGGGCCTCATTTTTCTGGATTGCTTGGTCCAGGGAAATGGCCTAGTGAGGAAAGGAAATGAAGACTCTAGTAAGGATTTGATTACTTTCTTTTACTGCCCAGCTGAAAGGTCCCATTGCAGTGGATAATAATTCCAGAAGGAATAGGAAAAGAAAGGGGGAAGAAAAAGTCCAAAAATAGCAAGGCCATTGCAGTATGAAAACAAATGTTCCAGCAGTTAAATTCATGAGGTGAAATGCTTTGAACGACAGTAAAAAGAATGTTATTTCAAGTCTCTGACTTCACTTGAAACTGCATGAGATCTGAAGCATTTCTCTTTCCAGTCTCATGGAAAAAGAAAGTAAGTGCTGGTTTTTTCCTTTTATTTATCAGCCTGGAATACTCCACATAATCCAGATTTTCAGTTGCAACACTGCTGCAGTGAAATACTAGTTTTTAACTTCTTTCTACTAATTGGAGGAGGGGAATCAGCAATATCCCAAAAGAGGCAACATCATACAGGCACGAACTACAGCCTCCAAAGAAGTCTAATTCTGAAATCAATTGTTCAGCGTTCCGCCAATATAGCTATATTTATCTCACTTGCAATTAGTATGCAAACATCCCATTAACTTCACTAAATGAAATTCTGATCAAAAAGCCAACTCATCCAAGCTATAGGCATCTGTAGTCAAGCACAGTAGACACAACTATGGAGCACAGAATTGTCAGCATTTTGCTGTAGTCTCCAAGTAAAGCTTAACCAGGCTACATCCTTTTCTTTGAGTGCCTTCATACTTGGCAGTATGAATATTTGACTGACAACCGTCATACAAGCAATGCCCTATCATCTCTCTCTCTCTCGCACGCACGTTAATATGCCAGGCTTCATTACTTAGGGAACTTCACATCATTTCCTGTCAGCAAGCACTTCTGTCATGGACCACTGGTAGCAGAAGCAGCTGTCAGTTGACTAACTAGATTATCGTGCGTTATAATTGAGCTTCCAAGCAGACAACTAAAGGCAATGCTCTTAGCGGGGGTGATACAATGACAGAAAATCCAGCCAAAAAAAAGGTTTAGTTGCACATGCTTAGTGAATTCCTTGGCTCATGACCACCTTTCTTTTTTTCAGGAGCATGTATATCTATACTAATATATATAGAAAAAAGTTCTCAAACTATATTGCTGTTTTGAAATTCATGCAACCTTCTTTAAAGGTCAGGAACTGGCCCCTGCTCCATTTCTCCCCCTGTCTTGGAAAACCCTCCCATCCCGCCAGAATGGTTGTATCACTGGTGAGCGGCGCTCCCTTTGGGGTGGGCATAGCCATTGTCACCATGGCGCTGCCCTGGTGCCGGCAGTAACGGCTTACCAACAACTTTGGAGGTGCTTCACTGCGCCTTGTGCAACATTTGCCCAGGCAGTACAAGCATACCCATTGGATTGGGCCCTCGGACATTTTACATAACCCGGTAAAACCACAAGATGTGCATCCTAACGCTATAGCCAATCACATTTATATTATAGGTGGATGCCCAAGGAAGCTTGAAAATGGCTTCAGGTTCCATATGCCATCACATAACTGACACAATTATTCCACCAGCTTCGTGCCAAGACCTTAGGTTATTCTCCTTCATTTCCTATATGTACTACCCAATATTACCTTGACGACCTGGTCTATTCTGAGAAGGAGGATGAGAAGCCAACTCACTCACCCAGTCCCAGCAGACTCTTGCTAAAAGTAAAACCAACACTGAATGCTTCTGAAAGCAATCTCTTTCCCTATACACTGACTGTAGCATAACCTTTCATGGACTACTAATGTCATGCATCTAATAAAGTATGCAATCCCATGGGCATGTGTATGTACACACACACACAAACAGGTGCAGAAGCAAAGGAAATAAGTATGTCAGATGACACAAAATCTAATGAAATGGACTGCAGTCCACAAAAGCTTGTTTTGCAACAGCTCTAATAGTCTTTACATTACTGGTTCTTTTTGCTGCTACAGATGAAAATGTCTACCTCTCTGGAAGTGGTTCCTAGTGCAAGGTATTCACAATTCTGAATGCACATGAGAATCAGTACTGACACGTCAGAAAGCCTAGAGCATTCTGGTTAGCTCTAGCTACATTCCAATTTAGAGGTGATAACTCAAGGACTTTCTTAAGTAAGGAGGCAACAACATTTCACTACATTTCATTTTAGATAATCATAATTGCTTAATATTATTGTGCATTCATCATACTATTGCCAGTAACAGCAAGGCTGCACAATCAGATGCCTTCCCAGTTCCCATCCTTTTAGTAGCAGTCACATGGTTAGAGAACTCATATGAGGAGGAGGAGAAGTAGCCCTTATCCTAATCTAAGCACCACATAAATATGGCAGAACTTCCCCTGGCTTCAGTGACACTATGGCTTTCTTCCCAAAATTATTTTCAAAAAACGATTTCTGCCTTACTAAGCACAAATTACTACGAAGTATGTTCCAAATTAAAATAAACAGAACTCACTACTAAGGAAACATGCTTAAGGCTGTGAGTCTTACAAATCCAGTACAGGTTGAGCATCCCTTATGGACTGCTTGGGACAAGAAGATGTCTGGATTTCAGATTTGTCTGGATTTTGGAATAACTGCATAAATATAATGAGAAATGCTTCCTCTTGTTCTTTTCACTGTTACCCATTTGGGTGTCTGCTGGCCTCTTTGACATTTTTTCAGCAATGGCACACACCACAGAGCAGAGAATAGAACTTACAGTCTGTACATGGGAATGAGCACAAGACCTTCTAGTGTTAATATTACAGAAAGTTAAAAAAAATCAGAGAAAAACATCTGCATTTTCGAATAGTCAGCATTTTGGATGTCTGGATAAGAGATCATCTACCTATATTGTATTTATTCCGGTACACAGTGCTTAGAGGCAAAACTATCTCATAGTCTTTCTTCTACCTCCCAGCTTGCAGAAATGGTTGAAAATACCAGGATACCAAGCATCAAAAGGATTTCACCTGTTATTTTGTACCAATCTAGCCAAATACCCTTCAGAGATCCCCAAACTATGGCCCATGACCCACCAATACCATATCATAGTCAGCCCTCTGAGCCCAAGTACATTATAATTACATGTAACCTCCCCATTTCTGCCTCTTCTCCCTCCAACTCTACCTACCATCTTCCACCTTCTTACTTGCACTGGAAGAAGCAAGTACTGGGCTGGGTCACTCTTGCAAAGAGCTTGGCTGAGAGACAGAAAAAGCCAGCAGCTCTGCAGCTGCAAATATCACAGATATTTTACACACGTTTCTCCTCTTCTGAAAAAAAAAATAGAAGTATGTACAAAATGTATATATTATATTCCATAACTGATCTGCTCCATCTTGTTGTGTATTTGTGTAAATAGTAGCAGAGTTGGGGGCTTGGAGACCCATTCTAGCGCTTGCCTTAGCGCTCCGGTGCGAAGGATTGAAGCAATCGCCACATTTCCATAACAAAGTCTCTTTATTGTAGCGAAAGTAAGAAAGGTACAAAGGTTCAATCTGCCGGCTAGGAAAGCCGGTGAAGTCTGGGCCGCTCGCAGGCGGCGTTTCAGTGCAGCTTTACATTTTAGGCACACACAGTGAAAAACTCCTTCTAACAACAGAACAAAGGGATGCAGCCAGAGTGTATCTGGTAGGTGGATACCTGAAGACCCCTTGTGCCCCATTTTACCCAATGGGGTGACCCTTAGAACACTATGAGCTCATGGGAATGTGCAGTGTTTCCAGCCAGGGCTTCCCGTGTGAAACTGCCTGCTTATTTTACACTATCAGAAAGGGAGTACAACTACTATCCCTAACAAGCTGGGAAGCTGCCTGCTGAAGGACACACAGGTGTTTATCTGATCTTGAGACGGAGAGACGGAATGCCAGTTTCTACCAGTTCTGGACTGTGAGATGTGAAACTGCAACACATCTCACCATAAGAACAAGACGGCTCTGGCAGGTCACAGTTTGAAGACCTCTTTCAGATATGAAATCACAAAGCTTCTTTTTATGCTACCTTTTCCAGCACAGACACCACAAAAGTAAGTGCTCTAACAGCACAATCCTAACCTAGAGTTAGGCTAGCACAGTTAGGCCAGCAAAGTTTGACAGGCACAAGGAACACCGTAAAGTATGTTTGGATCACTGTCAGAGAGGCCAGCAAACAGATGTGCGCCATCCCCCCTGACTCCAAGAGTAGTCCAAAGGCACTTTACGATGGCCCTTGTGCTGGCCTAATTCCAGGTTAAGATTGCCCCCTAAAATCCTTTGGCTATAGAAGAAGTGCACACTGTGGTTCTTTTGATAGACAATATGAAAGCTTTCAAATAAAAGTGGTATTTTCCAGGTACTGAAATGCTAGCTGTAATATTTGGAGACTTGACTTTTCTACGCAAGCCATCACCTTCAGGATGAGGCCTGCACTTGACCCATGGGAAGAACACAGACCAGTGGTGTCATCTACTCTCTCGCAAGCCGGAACGCTGGGCGGGACTTGAGTGATTGACAGGCCGTCGTTTGACTTCCGGTTTCTTCGCGCGCCCCGCGCGGCTTTCCCTCGCCTCGGAGGGAGCGCCTGCTCGCCAGGGGGGATGGGTGGGGGGCGCGCCGGGTGCCTGGGCGAGCAGGCGCTCCCTCCGAGGCGAGGGAAAGCCGCGCGGGGCGCGCGAAGAAACCGGAAGTCAAACGACGGCCTGTCAATCACTCAAGTCCCGCCCAGCGTTCCGGCTTGCGAGAGAGTAGATGACACCACTGACACAGACCATGTATTGCAGCCTGTCCCAAATATTTAATACTCCTCCCTCTTAAGGTTATCACAATTGTGAATTCCCTCCAAGCAACTGGTGGGCTGCAGTGTGTGGCCTGGATTTTTGTACATGGGGCACAAAGTGCGTGTCGCACAAACCCACACAGGATGATCTAGGACCAAACCATTGTTTTTTGAGCAGAGATTCCCAGTCTATAAAAAGTGGAGAAACAATGACCACCTACTTTGCAAAGCAAAAACCAATGACAATGAACAAGATAAAAACCAGATGTGCATATGCTGTGCAAAGTGCTAACTTAATAAGTTTTTAACAATAACAACCACATCAGAAAAAATGCCTTTGCCAGGAGGAATAGTACTGCATTCCCAACTCTGCTCTACTCTTTGCTCCAAGTACTAACTGTACTTATTTGGCTGGTGAAACACTATTCTCATTTTTTTCCAATAAACCCAGAGAAGAATTTTGTTGCTCTAGATAAGGAAGGAATCAAAATGGAACCACAAACAACAAGGTTCCTTCCCCACAGCAAGGTAGAAACCCTTTTGCCCTATTTAATTGCCTAATTGGGCAATAAAACATGACAAGGAGCAAGCGTACTGGGAGGCTGGGAAATGCTGCTGGTAAAATTAGGTGAGTGGCAAGCCACAAGCAAGCTGAACACTTTCAAGCTAAAGAGCCACTTGAGAGTCAGATTTGAATGGAACTGTCAGATTTTTGTCTATTCGTGCACATTGTGGAATAGGTTGCTGCTATGGGCCTCTAAATCATGTTAGGGGAAAAATGAGTGAGGTCTGACATCGAGGACCCTGGGCACATGCTTAGACTTCTATTAGAAGACCCATTTCAATATCTAGACATACCAAGCCTATGAACAGATGCAGGGGCAGAAGAAGCAAGTCACCACTGCTATACTCCTTGCCAGGATCAACGTGAACCGGGAAGTGGCAGCAGACTGACAGAGGTAGCAGACAGGCGAGGGTACCCAGCACCACCTCCACCCACCCCCCCAACGAGCCACTTGAAAAGGGCATCTCAGCAAACCTCCTGGCTGGGCCAGCCCAGATTCTTCACTAGCAGGAACTGCTGCCGGTATTGTGAGGCAATTGTAGGGAATCCTTACTTAGAAGCAATTGAAGGGGGAGGCACAGAAGTCCAGGGAGACCTCGATCAGTATTTTCTCTCTCTCTCTCTCTCTCTCTCTCTCTCTCTCTCTCTCTCTCTCTCGACCACTTGAGTCAAGGAATACAGTTACACTGCTATACTGTTAGGATTACCAGGCACCCAGGTTCTTCTTGTAAGTGGGGGGGGAGGGTGGCAGAGAGAAATGTCTCATATCCCAGGAGTTTCTAAAGTGTCTGGGTTTTTGTACTGCAAGGCCACACTTGCAGGCTGATGAACAGACTAGCAACAGCCACACCAATGCAACTTGCACAAGCTGGACGGGCTAACAAGCCTATAACAGCAGCAGTTTGGTGCACCTACCCATTTATTCCCCCGCTCCAAACAAGGAAAACGGTTCTCACTGTTTTCAATTCACTGCTGAGCAAAGAACTCCAGTCATCAAGAATAAAGGTGAGATAGAATCAGTTAATTAAATAACTCTTCTATTCCTCAGAGAAACAAACTCAATGCCTCCACTTGATGCTGATTGAAATACTACCTCATCAGCCTCTATCCTGGGTTTTGTTTTGAAAATCCCAGTCACTCTAGCTATACTCTTTCTGTTATTCTTTCTTGTTATTAGTACACTGGCTCAAAGGCTACAAGATAGTGGGAATCAAGAACTCAGGCCCTTGGTGTGCCAAAACCGAGATGCAGCTACAGAAGCATCCCGACAAGCATTCATATAACCTTTTGAGGAAATAACATAGGCATATAAGTAGTATATCATTTATACACTGGGCCATTTGGGGGGCATGGATCAACCCAATTCCACTACACTGTTTTTCCAATTGCTGGCTTCAAATCAGCAATTACCTATTAATTGCTTCACTGAATCACAATCATCTCAACGCAATATGCAATGTGCTAACCACAAGTCAGAGGCTTGGCTTTGCAGTCTCTAAGGGGAAGGGAGAAGACACCAATTTGCTTGGCATAACATCACTACAAATGACCCCAAACTAAAACGGCATACAACTGAAAGCCATCGTTTCCAATGGCTTACACAATTACAATTGGATATACAATTGGAAGCCAAATTCAGTGTAATGTAAAGAACGTTTTTATATAGGCACATACGTACTCAAAATCACATTACTGAAAATGTGTTTATAAACCATTCTTACAGACATTTTAAATTGTTTACATATTAGTGTATGCTTTGACATCTATGACATATTCATCATTTTGACTATCAACTTTTTAGTAAAGAAAGACAGCAGAGTTAATTGCAACATGCAAGATGTTTCACTACTCAGTAATGCCACTTGCACCCAAAGACCAATTAATGCTTTCATTTATTACTGTTCTCTAGGCAACCTCTGTACCCTCTCATCAATTTAATCATAAAATAAAACCTCAAATATGCAGCTTCAATGGTAAAAATAATGCCAAGAATTCTGTTAGTGCATTATAGTAGAGGAAGTGGTATACAGAACAAAACACTTATAGAAAAACTGATTCCAAAAGCTTGCAATCAGGTCAGAACCTTTCTCCCTAACATGCTAGCTTTCCATCAGTTTTTGATGTGGGGCAAACATTCAACTATGCAACCTTCCTTCCTTGCAGTCTGATGAGATATTCCAAGAAAGGCTACAGCATGGTATATCTTTATGGAGTTCACCTCAAGGAAATATACAAGAAAAGATGCCGCTTCAGGACAAGCTGATGATAAATTCACATATAGAGTAACAGAACAAGGGGAACATAAAAGAGAGGTTTGGCATGGGATTTCTGATTTCTGCTGATTATGACTTTTAAAGCCCTCTGCAAATGGGAACCCAAGTACAGCCTTTCCTCCACATACGCCAAGATTCCCAAGGAAGTTCCTTTGCCTGCCTCACTACTGTCTAAGCCAGTGATGGCAAACCTATGACACGTGTGTCAAAGGTGACACACTACAACATTTGGGGTGACACACCAGTATTCACCAATACATGATAAAAACTATGTTTTACTCAGTTTTCATTTTTGTAATTATTTTATGTTTCTTTATGTAATACATAGCACCACACATGATTGGACTGCATTTTTTGTTTAAATAAATGAATATAAAGAATTGTTTATCTTTTGTTTGGGAAGGGGTTGACACACCAGCAGAGCCAAGTTAAGCTTTTTCCTAAGTTTTGACACACCAAACCCAAAAGGTTTGCCATCACTGGTCTAAGCAGTGCAGCTTCTATGGACACGAGAAAGAGCCTTCTCCGTAGGGCCCCCACACACTAAACAAGAGGTTCATTTTGTGTTCTCTTTTTTTTAAAAAGGAGGCTGAGGCATACTTGTTCCGGCACATCATCCTATTATCTTTGTATTTTTATCTCTGCCATTGATGCCATTTGATAATGTGCTCTGCTGTTTTCATTTTTATTATTTTTAATAGCATTTTTTAAACCTTTGCCACCTGTTATCTCAAAGAAAGATGGGATACAAGTATTTTAAGAGAAAATAGATAATTAGTGTGGATCAAAAGGCAGGAAAATCATGGCTAAATTTGTTAGAAGCGAAGAAAAGGTAAAATCCAGCAAACTAGTAGGATGATAAAGGACCTGTCCTTATAAATGAATCAAATCAAATCACCCACATAAATTCCAAATGAAAGTAACATGACCATTAGTCATACTGTGGTGCAGACGGAAGGCACTGTTTTCCCACAATCTGCTGTGGGAACACTTGTGAAAACTTTGGACTCCAGACATGCAAGCTACAGAAGGACAGAATTCTCTGTGATGTGTCAGTTAAAACACCCAAAACTCCTTCCACAATTAATCAAATTACGCATTTTTAATACACTTGTGCTCTACCATGTAGTGAATTAAAAAGAAAAGAACAGTCTGCTGATGCATTTCCTTCCAAAACTGATCACTTTCAATGCCATTTGAATTTTCATTCTAAGGTGGTTCCAATTCTCTCCGGGCATTTGACAGGTCAGAATATCATCTTGAGGAAATTAGGCACTCCTGCTTTGAGCAAGGTATGTAGGATCTGATATATTGTTTCTACAAAGGCAGTTTTGCTTTGGAAATCGAGCCATTTCAAAAGAGAGCATTTAAGAACTTTAAGAATGGCATCTCAGATATATACCAATGGACTTTGGTCACTGAGGAGAGAGCTAGCAGTCTCATAAGGCGGCTTGCCAATTAAAGAAAACACTGGTGTTCATGTAGTCTCATGGCTTGGGGGCTTGCGTGTGCGTGTGGAAGAGCTTTTTTTATGTTCAGGGTTGTACGGTTTGGAAGAAGAGATGTAGCAATATAAAATAATATGAAGTACCTCCAATTGAGGAGAGGAACCAACAAAAGTCCAAAAGTGCGTCGGCATGCACGGAAATGTCCTTTGAGCAATGTAATTAGCACATTCATACATGTGGCAAGGGATCGCACCATCCCAGTCTATAAAGGTAATATAGGAATTTCACATCTGCTGCTCAGCTTCAAAGTGGTACATCGAGCAGAACTGTTGAAAGTGTCCACAGAGAGCACAATTATCATGCCGGCCACCCTTTCAGTGGCACTGCATCTGCTGAGGTGTCACTGCTGAAAGGGCAGCCTGTGTGATAATTGGACTCTCCCAGCTCTATCCTTTCAGCAGCAGTGCTTCTGCTGAGGCACAGGGAGGGAGAGGCAGACCGAAGCCTCAGAAAGCCAAGCAACTATATGGGAGAAATGGCAGACCAAACAAAGTGAGAAAGGAAGACAGGAGAAGCTGCCAAGGTGATGGGAAAGTCAAATTAAAAACATGGGCCATCCTTTTAGCAATGAAAAGGGTTAGGGTTAACCTGCTTAAGCATTAAGCATTAACCTGCTTAATGATATCACTTCCTGCTTAACAACATCACTTCCAATCCTTAGCAAGTGCCATGAATGCTTTTCAGCCTGTAATATGAAATGAATACAGCACCCCTGGATTAAACTTTTACAATGTGAGCACAAGGGCAGCAAGCCAAGATTGACAGGCTAGTACAGGTAGATGATCCTTTTTCTGGATATCCGAAATGCAGGCATTTTTGTCCAAGACTTTTAAAGAAGTGTCTCCAGAAAGAAGGTCTTGTGCTCATTCCCACGTACAGGCTGTAAATCATATTCTCTGTTCTGTGATGTGTGCCTATACAGACATTGTTAAAAAATGTCAAAGAGACCAGCAGACACCCAAATGGGCAACAGTAAAAAGAGCAGGAGGAAGCATTTGTCATTATATTGATGCAATTATTCCAATATCTAGAAAAATATGAAATCCAGGCACCTTTCCGTCCCAAGCCATCTGGTTAAGAGATCATCAACCTGTACAAAAGAGCAGGAGAATATTAGATTGCTAATGGAAACAAAGGAGGAGAAGCAAAGTCACAGGCAGGTGGACATAGTTAGAGGGATCAGTAACTATGGGGGGCTGCACTCATGAATATGTTCTGCCCACGTTTCAGAATAGGTTCAACATTAATTTGGGCCCTGTTTGAAGCAGGTCCAGCTTAACCCATTGAAGCTCATGGCTCCATTTAAACTGGGCCACATCACCTCTCCAACCTGCCATACCCCTCCCATGAACATCCTCTTCCCTTTGTCATAGTTCCTGGTGGTCTTAGATGCTGCTAAGCATGCCATGACAGCATCTCTAGGGCCTATTGGAGGCCCTGCCAGAACCCCTTCTCACTATCATCACTGGGTAGGATAGTGTGGGAGGAAACCAAAGTCCAAACAAGGCCCACATCAAGTTAAGCACACATCTCGAAGATGAACTGTTGTGTTCATCTTAACTCAAGCTCTGGGAGGTTGAGATACACATATGCTTGTTTATTAAAACTAATGAAAAGGAATTCATGCTGAATACAGAAGAAAACTGGAAGCCAGCATAGGACTCGAACAAAGCATCACATAATCTTGTCCGCATAAGCACTGAAAGAGTTGGGCAATGGAGTTCTAGACAGAAGTCGAAGGACTGATGTATGACAAGGGAAGGCCAAAAGAGAGAAGGGTTGCGATACTTCATGTGGAATATGCTCTTGATGCAAAGCTGGGTTCTAACCAAGGAGACGAACTGGCAAATAACATACCATAACATGGTACACAAGTGGCAAAACTAAAAAAAATAGAGTTCAGTACAGAGGATAACAGAGAAATCAGAGATAAACCAAGGCTTTCACTATGGTCAACAGGATGGATGCAATGCTGCCAAATGATGCAGGGAGAAGTCAAGGAGATGCAGGTTTGTAGGAAAGACGAGCAGTTTAGTCTTGGACAGATCAAGTTTGAAATGGCAATGCAACATCCAAGCTGAAATATCAGACAGGCAGCTTGAGATGCAAAACTAAACAGAGTAAGGTCTGGCATGGGCAGGAATCACTAGGTGTCATCACCATGGTGCTACATCAGCATGGAATTTGGCAGGGTCATTCAACAGCAACACATAAAACAGAGCTGGCCAAAAGACAGCCCATGAGCCATGTCCAACTCCTGGGTGGTTCCCAGCTCAGAGAGAGAATAACATAATAACAAAGAGAGAATAACAGAAAATAAACAGGGAGGATCAAGATCCTTGAGAGATGAAAGCATGGCTGCTGCCCCAAGACATTTTGGTCCTTGAGGCTGGAAGATCAAGTTCCCACTTTCATGAAAGGAAATCAATCAATCAATCAAACAGGTACTTATATACTGCTTTTCAACACGAAGTTCACAAAGTAAAGCGGTCTGCAGGTAAATAGTAATAATAATAAAGTTAAATATGAACGTATTGTATATTTATTTACTCAATGTACATCCCACCTTTCTTTCCCAATATTTTCAGTGCATTCATGGACACAAAGTCTGGTCCAATACATATTTCTTCTGATGTCCCTTTGTGGAGCTTAACCCCTAGGAGGCGTGCCTCTGAAGTTGCCTTCCATCATCCATCCATCCAGCTCAATATTGTTTTTACTTTATGTGTTTAAGGACAGCTGCTGGTTTCAGGCGGGGTCTTGCCAGCCCTGTTTGGAGAAGCCAGGGACTGAACCTGGTGCATGCAAAAGGCAGGTGCTCTCCCAGTGAGCTACAGCTTCTCACTAAATGACTGCTGTATTAAAAAGAAAAGACACACATTCACCCCGAGCTTCTCCAGAGATCCTAGTGTTACAAAGCAGACATCCTGAATATCTCAATTGCATGAGAGAACAGGCTGAATGAAATTCGGCATTAAGTTATCTTTTATCAGTGGCTTTTAAAGGGTAAAAATGTCATTGAGATGAATACAGGTTCTTGAAGCAAAGCAGCCTATTAGCAAGCCACTTGGATGGCTTATCCCTAGACAAGTGCCTTCCAGCTATTGGAAATCAGAATACGTTTCCTGCCACTTAGAAGCTATTCAGTTTTAAGAGCTTCGTCTGCCTCAGCCAGTTACCCAAATGATTCTGTATCAAGCACAAAAAGGGACTGCCTACATATTACACATAACACAAGTTTGTGTAATAAAGTCCTGGCAATGTTGTGGCGGGAGGGGGTAGCAGAGGAGTGGTGGAAGGAGAGCATGCCCCGTCAATCATTTTTCTGTTCAAAACTTCTCACGCGCACCCTAATCTGTTCCTTTCCCTACAGGATTGCAGGCGCACATTTTCAAGGGTTAATAATATACATTATTGCAAGCTTGAAAGTTTCCCCCATCTAAAAATCCCTTTGAAAATACAGAACTACCACGTTAGAGAAAAGCCTTGCTTCTCTCTATTATGCTATTTTTCTACATGGAAGGAGCTGAAAGTTCCCCCCTCCCTCATCCAAAGGGCTCCCCTTTGCAGCCCCATTGCTATCCTCCAAAGAAAGCTTTACTACTTGAATGTATAAGGGCACAATCCTGACCAACTTTCCAGCACTGATATAGCTGTGCCAATGGGGCCTGTTCTGCATCCTGCAGTTGGGGGAGGGGCAGTCACAGAGGCCTCCTCATGGTAACAGAATGTTTGTTTCCTTACCTCAGAGCTGCACTGCCATTACCCTGGAAAGTTGGTTAGGATTGTGCCCTGTGTGGCACGACTTGTAACCAAGCCTCAGACTTCAGCTATTTTCAACCAGTGTGCTGCAGCACCTTGGTGTGCTGCAAATGGTTCACAGGTCTGCCATGAGAGTTTGGGGGAACAGTCATTTATTAATAGGGCGATTGGCGGTTGTGAGCTCCTCACTGGCAGTGCAGTGTGGCTTATCAATGGTCAAAAAACTGATGGCGTGCCCTGAAAATATTAGTGCCTTTTCAGTGTGCTGTCAGATGAAAAACGTTGAATTTCGGAGCCAGAACAAATGTTCATTTTGTGTGTGGGTGTTCACTCACTTGGGATTTGTTTTGTGGTTGTTTTTCCCATGAAAATACAGATCAAATATGTGTTCACTCATGGGAAATATCAGTCAGGACTATCATGCCTTTATCTATCATCTTTGTATAGGTATTCAGATCTATTTCTGAACACACAAGTGTAATATCACCACATGAATTCCCTATCAAACATTAACTGAACTATGGGTTGGGGGCTTAAATCAAGCAAGGGGAAAGAACCCTATCAACTGTGTGAAAAAACAAATTGTAGGTGAAAATATCCATATGGAATGGCACTCAGTCATAAAAGCCATATGAATACTGCAGAACCATGTGATGAAAGTAACGTGCACTCTTAATCCTCAAGCCACTTCTGCAGCACGAGCTCCATGAAACTGAAGCGGCTCACTCTACAGCTGTGGTTCCCAAACTGTGGGTCAGGACCCATTTCAGGTGAGTCACAAAGCACCTAAAGCAGTCATATTATGGGAAGATGGGATGCTGGAAAAAGGGAGGGTTGTGTCGTTGTTTTGCATGTGTCAAGGCTGTAAATAGGCTTTTCCCTCCTTTCCAATTCACTTTGCTATAGGAAAGTGAGAAATTATCCAACTTATTGCTGCATTCTCAAAAAAGTGGCAGGCTCTAGCATCAGAATGACATCATTTCTTGCCATGACATCACTTCCGGTGGGTCCCAGACAGACTTTCTAAAAAGTAGGTCTCAGTGCAAAAAGTTTGAGAACCACTGCTCTAGAGGATCAGCTTGATCCTGTTAGTTTCCACAGCCAACACAGAACAACACACAAATATTGACATTAAAAAGTTGATCACAAAAATTCAGTGCCAACCAACAAATCACCCAATAGGTTCCTTTCCTAAGATTCTTTCTTTTACAACTAAATGGGACAGAGTGTAGAGAGAAGAATTACAGATAAAAAGGATCAGGCAAGAAAAGATTGCAACCAGATGGCAACAGAAAGATATTGCAGATCAAAGTTTGTGCTGTCCTGCATGTTTGGGGGGGGGGGGAACCATCACAGAACAAAGCAGATCACAGTCAGGGCAGTGAGCAAGACTCACAGCATCTCCCAATATTTCCATTCATTTACAGTACAGCATAAGACTGAGAAGCAACAATAGGAAAGTGTGCAGGATGAAAAACTTGAAGTCCTTCTGAATTGGCATATATAATAATAATACTGTCTTTTACCTTCAACAAAAATTCTAACTGTTCACAAAACATAGTGTCGAAATATTATTTTAACCACACAGACATCTTCATCCTAGATCAGACAGGTCAAGGGAAGCTAATAGTAATAAATGGCATCGATTCCTCCCCAATATCTATTTATTAGAATACTCTTTCAGTCCCAGAAGCACACATACTTTGTGAAAAAACCTACCAGATGAATAACAGCATGCCAGTTTTGGGGAAGGGATATTAGCTCAGTGGAACAGTATCTGCTTTGCATGTAGCAAGTCCTAAGGCAGTGATGGTGGACCTATGACACGCGTGTCAAAGGTGACACACCATGGTGTTTTGGCTGGCACACCAGCATTCACCAATACCTGACAACTGAGTTTAATTTACTTGTATTTCATTTTTGTAATGAAATTCTTTGATGTTTGATATTTCTTTATGCAATACATAGCATCACACACAATTGTGTGTGTATTTTTTTTTAAAGAAATGAATATGTAGAGAATAGTTTTTCTTTGTCTGGGGGTGGGTGACACACCAGCAGAGTCCAAATTGGCATTTTCTGAATTTTTGGCATGCCAAGCCCAAAAGGTTCACCATCACTGTCTTAGGGTCAAACTCCAGCACCTCAAAATAGGGCTGGCAAACCACATCTGAAGTGCAGGGCCAATGTGATGACATAGGCCACACTGGCTTAAGGTCAGCCCCAATTACTTATAAGATTAAAACTTGAATTTATGGAAGATCATAACACCTATCATCTCTTTGTGGTTTTCAAAACAGACTGCAAAGGCATTGTTTATTACAAGTCATAGACAAAAACAGCATTTCTCATAACTCATCACTTTCACTTTTCTTTTAATTACTGATCTCTAGTATTAAAAACAAAACACACACACCCTAATTTTTTACATAGCTGAGATGCTAGCCAGAAAGCTAGGAAAGGACAAATATGGCACTCAGCTCAAAACTGTCCACTTCTACATAATCTACAATGCCATTCCTACGCAGCCTGCTAAACTGCATAAAGTGCATGTAATAAAGCACCTCTCAAAAACATACAGAATACTTTTGCTTTCCAAGACTTACTTTGGTCAGGAATTTATCTTTTCAGCCAAGCCACATCACAGCCACAAAATCTTCACTTTCTGATGTATATCCTAGATAGCACAAATCAATGTCTTTACCTTTAAGCTCCTGAAACAGTATTACAAGAATATTCTTGGATCAATGTCATAATAAAAGTGATTCTAGTTAATTCAGCCTGAAAGCTATTTGATCCATATCTTGAATACAGGTACATGCATACATTTCTGTACAAACACAGTGTCAAATATGATATGGCTTCTCCCTACCTACTTCTGCCAACTCATTAAGGGGAAGGGGAGTCCTTGTTGGTGTTGGCCATTTGGAAACCTGAAATAACAGCTGCCTTTCTGCATAAGCCTGTCCAGTTCCCAGCCAAACAGTTAAGGATTTCTCTCTACGTTCAGCATAGTAACCAAAACAACCAGAAAAAGGGGAGAAGCATCTGAGAATCACTGCTTTCCAAATTAACAAACACTGATGAACACAAAAAGCAGGAGCTTAGTCTACCTCCTCTTCACCTACCCTGACTTTGCTGAAAATTGGCCGCACAGCCAGCATTACTAAGTCAAGAGTTTCCTCAGGGTCAACAGTATAGGAACAAGCGCCCTTTACCAATAATACATTTTTTTCCTTCACGTTTTTACATAAATAGAATCATGTTTTCATTCTCAGAATTTCAAGCAACTGTAGAAGATTCTTGTGTTCAATCGTCTCAATATTTGTTTCAGCAACTCAAACTTTTTTCCTGTTACTTACTAATCGAACGCTGGTGGTTTACTGCTGCAACCATCACTGAAAGTGCTCCTATTTCTGTACGTACCTGCTTCCCTATCAGTAGGTTAAACTCAAATCTGATTTAAGATTTGAATCCAATTTGAAATCAAATTATAAGATTCTGCTTTTGTGTCAAGCAACAAGCAATAAAAGGGCAGCATACAAACAATCACAGGATTCTGAGTAACTACCGCTGTCCCAGAGATAACTACCATAATTTGCTTAATGTGATCTCCTCAGGTGTAGAGGTCTATAATCCTTTAAAAGCATCAGACAGAATGGCCTAACACTGCCACTGCAGCATGCAAAGGGATAAATACATGCTCATAACATTACAAGCCAGAAGTAAAATAGTTACTCCCTATGTAGATGATGTTATTTCATGGAAAATGAAAGAAAGCAGGAAATCAACTGTTGGCTGCTTTGAATTCTTACGTGAAATTGACCTGCACTACTTAATATCCTTGAAAGAAAATTCCAAGCAATGGCAGTCCAAGCTGATCCACAGGCCAAAATGGTAGCTGATCTGCACCCACCCTCTGCCAGCGCACACACCAGCTCTGCCCCTGCATAGCCAGTAGCCCCACAACAACCAACCCACTGCCGGAACTCACTTCCTCCTCATCCATGGCTTCTTGTAAAGTCAGGAGGACCCTGTTCCTCTCCACCCATCACTTTACAAAAAGCAGTGGGGGGGAGAGGCAGAGACCTTTTTGCCAGCCACTGGAGGATATAACTGTGGAAGAAGCAGAATTGGGAGATCACGATCACCCACCATCTTCTCCTGGGCTTGTTGACTGGACAGAGCAGCCAGGCAGGTGATGCGCTGCTGGAGGTGACAGGTGAATATAGATTGTGGGGCATCCCGCCTCCCATTTTCTGCCTCCCCAACCTGCAGGTCCAAGTTCTCATTTTAGTCAGCCCCATGCCTGGATCACCCCAAATCCCAAGTCTAGATTAGGAAATGCATTCAAGCTGCCATATGCATTCAAGTAGCCTGTCACACAGACCCATATGTTTACACATAAATGGGCTGCAAGGTGCGATGTTCATAGTCGATCACCCAAGATCATTACTAAATATAGGCATCCTGTGTTTTGAGACTGAATGCTGAAGACAAGTCGTAGTAAGAGAGCATTCAGGCAGAAGCCGATCCGAGTGGACTGTGTTACAGGAGCCAATCTTTTAAACGCTAAATATGTTCAGCGGTGGCCCGGCCATAAAGCCAACTGAAACAGTCACTTCTAGCCATGGGTCAGGCAAGGTGGCAAACTGGTAAGAGTGCCCAGCAACCTCCACCCCTCTTGGCTGCCTTACTTTGACTGCCTTACTTTGCCCAGCCTTTGCGAAGCTTACTTCCACCGGTGCCGCAAACACCACCACTCCCTTTTCCCCAAATGTTCTCCTAAGTGCTGGGGGGAAAGGGCCACTGCCTTCCTTCCCCATAACTTCTTTTAAGGTGGTTGGGTGAGAGGAGCAGGATCCTTACAGGGAGCCATGGAACAGATAGCTGGGCTAGTGGAGGAGGACTACAAGGAGATGAGTGCTGGCATGGGGAGAGAGTATTGGCCCACTCGCTAGGAGGAGTCCAACAGGACCTGGGGAGGTGACACGGTTCAGCTGCCATTTCAGGCAGCTTCGGTCACCCCTGAACGTGCTTGTCTGTAGCCTACAGAATGGACCGTGTGATCAGCCACCCCTCCACCGGCTGTCAGAAAAGGTGGCGGATGGGTGCCACTTTTGATTTCCCACAGGTTAAAAATATTCTGATTTTATGAGTGGCAGAAACTGTTGGGGCTCCTCTCCTGCCATAGAGCCTCTTTGACCTACAGCTGAATCTCAAAACTTTTTGGGGGGGGGGGATCAGAAGCAGTTTTACTCTGACTCTCTCGTCACCGTGCTCTGACAGAAGCCCTCAATTGATCCCCCCCCACCCTTGGGCCCATTGCTACCGTTACGGGTGAACATGCGTGCATTCTAAGAGCCCAGCGGTCAGGCGCTCGCTTCCCTCCGCCGCTCCAAAACGCTCCCTTCCGAAGCTGGGTGGGTTTTTTTTCCTTCCACTTTTACTTTCAAATAAAAGCACTGGGGCTCCGTTACACGCCTTTGCGCGTGACGCCCTCACCAAGAAGTTGCTGGTAAACAGTGAAAGCGCCGGACGCACATCTCTTGACTAATGGAGAAGCAGCAGGCAGGCAGGCACTTCTGCTTGACTGAGAGGCAGCAAAGCCCAGCTCAAGAGGCGCGCACCGGGATGCGGTGCTGGTGTCTTTTCGCGTGAACACAATGCAGGGCGACCGTCACGTGTGAAGCCATCTCCGCAGCAGCCATCTCGAGGGAAAGAGGCGCCGCCACCGCCACGACCACCACGCCCAGCGGGAACGACGAGCTTACCTTGATAATGCTGCTCCGCCGAGGGGTGGCCCGGGCGGCTTCGAGGAGACCGGCGTCGGGATCCGCGGCGGTTGGAAGCACCAGCGTGACTCCCGTCCTGCGCTCGCGTCTCCTCCCCGAAACCGCAGCGGGCATCTCCGAGGCTCCGGGCTCCGGGTATATCTCCGAGTCGTCCTCGCCCTTGCTCGCAGCCTCGGTGGCAGCGCGCCCCGGCGCCGGATGTTCCCGGCTCTCTGCGGCGTCTGCCATCGCGCTTCGCCCCAACAAAGCCGAGCCTCAAGTTAGCTGAAGGAGCGCGCTGGCAGGAAGGCGAAGGCGGGGAGCCCCTGCTCCGGATTATTGCACTGCAGCAGCGGCGGCGGCAAGTTGCTCAGGAAGAGTCATGGTGTCTTCCTTCTTTCTTGTAGAAACTCCGATCGCCGAAGATGTCCATGCAGGGCTCGGAGCAAGCGGGAGCAGCAGGGGAGGGGCAGGAAGGCGCTCAACTTGGACAATGAACGAGTTTTCCAGCGGCTGAGAATTACCGAGCAAGCCCCTCTGCGCTGCATTCACATACACACGCCCTGATCCAGCCGAGGCGCCCTCGCGCCAGCCCAATACGCCTCCCTTTCTCTTTCAGCGAGGATGCGTCCCCTGCAAGCGCGGCGCGCCAAGCTCAGCCTCTCCGAGCAATGTGCAGCCCGCCAACGGGCAGGAAGTGCTGCCGCTCTTACTCCTCTCTGTTGTGACAGAGCCAGACTTGTTTTGACAAGCGAGCCTGATAGACGCCACACCGCACCACTTACTAAAGGAGCAGCTTCCCGATGGGAACCTCTGCGGCCAATAGCCACCGCGCGGGGCGTGGCCAAGGGAGAGGGTGGAATGTGGGCTCGATTGAGAACAGAGCCCCAATGGTTGCAGTCAGAGATCATTCGCTGCCGCGAAGTGTAACAGGCTGCGAAGGGGCAGCTAGTTAGGGAGCGTCTGCGAGGTTACCCTCTTTAAGGTGAGTGAGGGGAGTACTGTTTTTCCTCGAAAGCAACCCCCACTGATATCAGTGAGATTTACCCACAAATAAATGCACATAGGATTGCAGCCTCAACCCTATGAATACTGGAAATCCAAAGGATGAGACAGGGAGGGAGCAGGGAGGACTTACTGCAAATAACAACCCACAATCTTTACTTCACAGTCACATTTAATTTGGCACACATTATTGGTTTCAAAAGGAGAAGGGGGCGGCAGAGGATGAGATGGTTAGATAGTGTCACCAAAGCGATGAACATGAAATTGGGCGAACTCCGGAAGCTAGTGGAGGGCAGGGAGGCCTGGCGTGCTGTGGTCCATGGGGTCGCGAAGAGTCGGACACGACTTAGCGACTGAACAACAATTGGTTTCAAACTGGGAAAGGAGTATGACAAGGCTGTATACTGTCACCTTGCTTATTTAACTTATATGCAGAGTACATCATGAGAAAGCCTGGTCTGGATGATTCACAAGCTGGAATCAAGATTGCTGGGAGAAATACCAACAACCTCAGATATGCAGATGACACCACTCTCATGGCAGAAAGTGAGGAAGAACCTTCTGATGTGACAGTGTTTATTTTCCTGGGCTCCAAGATCACCGCAGATGGTGACTGCAGCCATGAAATTAGAAGACATTTACTTCTTGGGAGGAAAGCTATGGGAAACCTAGACAATAAAAAGCCAAGACATCACCCCACCAACAAAGGTTCGCATAGTCAAAGCTATGGTTTTCCCAGTAGTCATGTATGGCTGTGAGAGCTGGACCATAAGGAAGGCAGATAGCCAAAGAATAGATGCTTTTGAATTATGGTGTTGGAGAAGACTCTTGAGAGTCTCCTGGACTGCAAGGATATCCAGGAAGTCAAGCCTGATTGCTCCCTGGAAGGACAAATACTGAAGCTGAAGCTCCAATACTTTGGCCACCTCATGAGAAGAGAGGACTCTTTAGAAAAGACTCTCATGCTGGGAAACATTGAAGGCAAAAGGAGAAGGGAGCGGCAGAGAATGAGATGGTTAGATAGTGTCACCAAAGCAATGAGCATGAAATTGGGTGAACTCTGGAAGCTAGTGGAGGTCAGGGAGGCCTGGTGTGCTGTGGTCCATGGGGTCGTGAAGAGTCAGACACAACTTAGCGGTTGAACAACAACAAAATCTGCTATCTAACCCCTTACCCATAGAGTTCACACAGTCTGATGCTTCTTTCTGCTTCTTGGCTGTTAATGACAACAAATCCACAGGGATGCATGCTCATTTGCCACAGATGTAACATGTGTAAGAAATGGCTATTAATAGTTCAGGGGTGGCCAAGCCATGGCTCATAAGCCACATGCAACAATTTGACCCTTAATATGGGTCTCCTGGAAATACGTTGGCTGAACACCTTTTTACATCACAATTAATATAAAAGGTAAATAGGAAATTTTCAAACTTTCTATTTATTTACCAGGTATAAATTGAGAATTCACTGGATTGTTTAATGTTCACAGTGAATACAGTATATTTAAGAATTTAAATGCTTCTTACATATTTCAGCTCTCAAACATCTCAAGTTTATCATATGTAGCTTTTAAGTTAATGCAGGTTTGATCACCCCTGCTATAGTAAGGGGCACCCAAACTTGGCCGACCCCTGCAATCCTAACCTAAAGGTAAAGGTTTCCCCATAACCGAATGGTCTAGTCGTGACCGACTGTAGGGGGTTGTGCTCATCTCTGTTTCTAAGCCTGTAGAGCTGGCGTTTGTGCGAGGACAAACTTCCGTGGTCATGTGGCCGGCATGACTATATGTCGTAGCACACCGAAGTGGTAACTATTTATCTACTCACATTTTTTGGTGCTTTCGAACTGCTAGGTTGGCAGGAGCTGGGACAAGCAACGGGAGCTCACTCGGTCGTGCAGTCTCGAACTCCCAACCTTCCGGTCAGAAAGCTCAGCAGCAGCGGTTTAACCCGCAGCGCCACCACATCCCTATTAATCCTAACCTAGAGTGTTGCAAAAGTGTCGTGAAGTGTTTTGCACCACTCTTGGGAGTCGGGGAGGCTGGTGCACAAACATGCACCAGCCTCCCTGATTCAGAAAGTGATCCAAACACTTATGCGCTTGCAACATTCCTGGGCTGGCACAAGTGACTTGTGCTGGCCTTACTCCAGATTAGGATTGCACCCTAAATTACTTTGGGCATGGGATAGCAGTGTACAGAACTAAGTTCGTGGTGACCAAGAGTTTGCTTGCATCTGCTTGCAAGCTAAAAGATCAGAGTAAAAACAAAACATAGGGAACTGCTGGATAAGTTAGTTTAATAGTCTGTGGACATGGGTCAGGACCTTGGTTAGGGGGTACAGATATTGATGGGTGACATTCCAGGAAGGAATAGGCTTTGAGGCAAGTGGAGAGTTCCTTCCTCCTCACACACCAGTCGGTATCCTTGATTCACACTGGATGGGGGCATGTGCTCCCCCAATTCTTTCATCATGCCAACCTGATTTGGGAAGAGTCGCTGCTTTCTTCTAATGTTGTTTCGATAAGTGTGGTTTTAAAAGCTGTCAGTGATATCTCATCCTATTCCCTTTTCTAAGGCAAATTTCCCAAACCATACATTTATGCACACGCCAGCATGCAAGGATCTTTGTATGCTCTGCTGTGCAACTGATGGCTTGTGCTGCAGGCAGGTAGGGGGAAGCATAAACCAGAATAAGTTTAGCAGAGGAACACATTTTCAGAAACACAGGGCTAGTTGTTAAAGCAAAAGATCAGTGCAGACAAAGATGTTGTACCCATTGACAGTATCAATAAAGTCAACTCCATACAGCATAATTGGAGTTACAGCACAGAATTCAGTGGGACTGACTCTCAGGAAAGTAAGTGTATAGGATTGCAGCCTTAAATCGGTATGTGGGGATAGGGTAGTCAGTCTGTCCCCCTTAGCTATCAAAAGATCTGCTATCCTCATTGCTGCATTGTGTACCTTTTTTGTCCACTTTCCCTGAAATTAGGTGAAGGAAAAGTGTTCTCTCTCAAAGGGCACCAGATTTGCTCTGAAACTGCCAGTTGATGAAGCTGCCTGTGAATCAGTTATATCAGACAGGGGCATATTTAGATGATCTCTTAATTAGCGTTACTAGCAGATTCTTGGGAATCTACTGGGTATCGGCTCTTCATTCGGAGGCTTACTAGCATTGGTCTCTCTCCCCATTTATTGGGTAATTGTGGTACGTTAAGAGCCAGGCAGATTGTTATCCAAAGACTAAAAGATATTGAAAGTCAGGAGCTCATAGCCGATGCCAATAAGACGTGCTCACCACTTAAATTTCATCTAACTTGTGTGACAGGCCAACCCCCTGCCTATCTAACATTATTGCACGATCCTAATCTTAGACGAGCTCTATCCCTGGCTCGTTGTAACGTATTTCCCTCGTATCAACTTGAGGCTAAATTTACCAGTACTCAGCAGCTCTCTCCTATATGTCAACGTCCAATGGGGGTAGTAGATTCTTTGTATCATATTTTTTTATATTGCCCCATTTATGAAGATATTAGATTGAAATACCTAATTCCACTTATGGGACATTTATCTGGTCTTTCTGACGATCATTTGGTAACTTTTCTACATGACTCCCAATCTATATCTGCCTTAACTCAAGTTTCCTCCTTCCTAAGAGATGTATTATTCAGACGTAGTCATTCCAAGAACATGGTTTCTATGACCAATTGAAGGCCTTGACTATTTTTACTGCTTTTTAATGTATTTTCTTTTATATAATGCCAATAAAGGTGATTGTGATTGTGATGATCTCTTATTTATTGCCCCTTTATGCTGAGATCCATCAAAGATACCTGGATCCCATTCTGAGAACAAGAGGAACTTTCTGATGCAGCAAACATACGTTGAAACAACTGAAAGGGTGGCAACCTTCCTGTATCAGTTAACTGAGCTACACAATCAAGAAGCTGAATTGTACCCTGGCTGATTTAAAAGTTATTAGTATAATTAAGGTTCCAGTCCTAAGTATACTTACCAGGAGGAAGTCCTATTAATCTCATTTTATGTGTGTGTGTGGGGTGTGTGTGTAAAACTGCACCCTGGCCACTATTCTATAGCAGAAAAAAAGCTAGTCTAATGGGAACACACAATCACTTTGGTTGATTTGTTTTTCTTGTAGGAAGCTATATGCTACTCACTAATGAAAACATTTTCCAGAATGACTTACATACCAAATATATTGTTGATTGAAAGAGCAGCCACACAGCAATAATGAACATATATTATCATCAGGGAAATGCAACAATATGTTGCATTAACAATATGTTAAAACATTAGAGGTTTTGCTGCCTGATGCTGTCAATCTAATCCAGTGTTATTCAAACTGTGGGTCGGGACCCACTTGGTAGGTCGTGATCTGATGTCAGATGGGTTGCAGAAAGCTGGGAGCAGCCATCTTGGAAACTGCAGACCTTACTCTTGTTATATTCCTTTTGTGAGTGTTAACAGTTTGAATTTTTAAGAGAGTTTTTTTAATTATTTTTAGTTCACTGCTTTTACATCATATTTCGTCCTAATCTTGCTTTCTGTCAGGGATGTTTCATGGTTGTTCAATTGCTGCAGTCCAAGAATGCCAATTTGTATTTCAGGAGTGTCATTTTATTATGTTACAATGATAGCACTTCCTGCTTGATTATGTCACTTCCTGCCACAGCATCACTTCCAGGTTAATGACATCACTTCCAGTGGGTCCCAACAAAAGTGCCATTCTAAAAAGTGGGTCCCAGTCTAAAAAGTTTGAATACCACTGATCTAATCAATTGTTCTGTCTGTTTATACCTGTAGATCATTGCAGATTATTTTGTAGGGATGTTGTGATATTTAAACTTACAGCCTGTATGTGGGAATGAGCACAAGAATTCTAGTGTACACTCTACAGAGTTTTTTTTAAAAAAAGTCCTGGACAAAAATCTCTGGATTTCAGAATAGTCTGGATTTCGAATGTCCAGATAAGGGATAATGTGTTTGTACTACAAGCGCACTTGTTAACATGTATTATCTCTATTTATGCAAAGATAAAATTAGTCAGGTATCACCGGAACTCAGTGTACAAATCTGCCCTCTAATTTTATGTGCAACAGTGGGTAAAAATGAGTCATATAGGTAATGTATTTGTCCAAAGTAGATGCAGAAAGCATCTTTCCAAATTCAGAAATTTCTGCCAAAACCAAAGAACATAAACACAAAATGAGAAGTGTAAGAAGCAAAAGTTACATGATAGCAAACAAAATAAATGGTTGCTATTCATGAGATTAAACAATTAAGAACATATGAAGTGGGATAAAATATGATATGGACAAAAAAAGGCAACAAGAAATAAAAATTGATAATTCTTTCATATGAATGGCCAATCAGAATCCTATTGATGTCCTCTGCCTGTGAGTGTGTGCACGCGCATGTACATGACTGAGTACGAGATGACACCCCCATAGGATGCCAATGCCTGCAGAGGCCAAATTGTCAAGCATGTAGGACAGGGCGTCCTTGGAGGTTGTGCTCAGGCTCTGGAAGTCCATCTCTTGGGAGGTTCATACTACCCCATCTCTCCCAATACTCCAGTCAGGACCAGATTAAGCTAGTACAGGGCCTGTAGCATATATTATAAAGGGCCCCCTGTCTCTGCCCTCCCTCTGCCTCTTTATGCCCTCCGCTGCCTCTCTGCTGGCCCATGAGGAGCTGACCTGCTCTGGTACACTGGTCTTCTGCAGGCATGGTCCAGCCAGCATGGACCTTCCCACCAGTAGCAATGCTAGCGGGTGTAGGCTGCACTGGGTGATGCAGTTGGGGGGGGGGGGTGACACCACTGCCAGCCAAAACGGTAAAATCTTGTTATTTTTGAATTACATCATCATATCATTTGATGCGGAATGTACAGTAGAATGCAATGAAACAAACCACATTATAATACTTGTGTTCTATGAAAAGTTATATCCAAATAACCTGAAAAAGAAAACTGCCTTCTGTAAAAGTGGATTTCCTTAACTCAAAACTGACCAGTGAAACTGATTGTTCTGAGAGCCAATGAAATGTTGTTAGGAACCAATAAGGTGCTAGCGTGGGTCAGCTCTCATTTCGATGTATTAGAGGTAATACTGGAACTCTGATTCAGTTGTGTAAGTGTCATCAAGTTGGCCACTGGTTTTTTGTTAGTTACTGATTTTTTGGGTGACCTGTACTGTTGGGTATCCTGAATTGAAATAAATAAAGCAAATTCTAGTGATGCCATTGCATTTAGGTTGCACGTATGTTCTTGTTATTTATTCTATTCTGTATGTTCTGGTACAGGAGGAAGCCCATCGTTCAGGTGACGCACTGGGCTCTCGTACCAGATGAAATGCATGAATGAAAATATTTATTCGTATCAGGTTATTAATGACATCCATAATGTTTATGTGCCATACAGCTCCATATAAACAACAGAGTTGCCAGATCGCAAGATACTGATTTCACCAGAGAGTGCTGGCAAACATTTAGTGTGGGGCCCTCCAAAATGCAGGACCAGGTAGCACATGCTACTATGTTAATCCGGGCCGGACTCCAGTAATTATTGAAGATCTGTCTGTTTCATCAAGTATTTGAAGTTAGACTCCACTGATGTTGTGGTTAATTCTGAAGTACAAGAACTTGTAATGACACCCCCCTCCAATAGCCATGCCCCAATAAAGAATATACCACACACAAACAAAAATCACCTTTAAAAATTGCCTTCGTTAGAGGGCTTTCTTCTCCTGCCACTTAATTCTATTTTGAACTCTTAAGGGCCAAATCTTATCCAACTTTTCAGCACTGGTGCAGCCATCCCAATGGGGCATGTGCTGCATCCTGCGGTTGGGGAGGCCTCCTCCAGGTAAGGGAACGTTTGTTCCCTTTTCTCAGCACTGCATTGCAGCTGCACCAACACTGGAAAGTTGGATAGGATTGGGCCCTAAATTTCATTTAAAGGTCTAGCTCAGTTAATCCCAAACTCTTTTGAGTTGGTTGGCAGTTATAGTTAACGAATAATTAAGACAACATTCAGAATAGAGGTAGTATGAGATTATTATTTTATACTGGCCAACAAGATGGATAAAAATTGTTCATTTATTTCTGAGCTTGATTGATGAAATCATTAGGATCTGTCCTTCAGACATGACATTGAGAAAGAATTGTTAGGAAAAATAATGACTTATGATCCAATGTGATTGGTCACATTTGTACACATGTACAAAATTACAAGTAAATCATTACTAGTTGCAAAGTTCCGTGTACATATAGTAGAATACATTAACACTGAATTTCCTTCTTATCATCCACTGGCAAAAACAGGAGGAAGGTTTAGCGGCTAGACTCTAGCCTGCAGTTACTCCCTTCTTCCCTCCCCGCCCCCTCACACACACACACAGACAGGGCACATTCCTGCCAGTGTAAATTCCACTTATCCTTAACTCTCTCCCATTGAAAAATCAATGACAGTTTATCTGTGCTTAACCATGGTTGAATTGTGCCCTGTGTACAAACACTGTTAATGCAGTATACAGAGCTCTCTTGAATCAAATATGCATTCCAGCTAGTTTCTATTTGCATAACAATCCATCCAGACACTGAACACTAAAACAAACAAAATATTTAGTTGCATGCTTGAAAAAGCTTTGACAGGTCAACCCGAATCACATTCTGTTGCCAAGTGCAAGAAACATGGAGTTCTGCTGTTTAAACATGAAAACTTGACCAAAACTCCCTTCTTAAAGTTATTTTCGACTTTATAGAATGATGTAATTTGAAAGAAAGTATAACTGCTTGTTGAGGATAGACAAAAAAAGATGAGAAAATGTTTCAGAAGCAAGATCGCCCCCTAGCTTTGATTCAAAAGACATTCTCATCGCAAAGCACGGTGGTGTATTTTTGAGATCTGGATTGCTGCTGCTGAATTAATTAATTAAAACAGCCTATTTTAATGTACTTTTAATCTGATAACTTTGGTTCTTTTCATTAAAAATGTATGTATGGTTTTTGCCTTGATGCTTATATGTTTGTTGCCATCTTGAACATTTTTACTGCAAAAATGCTCAAATATTTAAATTGGATGAAGTCCTCATTTTAAAGGTATCCTGTAACAAAGGGATAGGCAGACTCCAAGCCTGCATGATCTACTGTACTCTGGAGGGTTTTCGTAGATCCCTGAGAGCTTCCAGTTGGAACTAGGTGTACGCTCTCGCACAGAATGAAAGACCAGGATGCTTAAGCAAATGCTCAGCCCAGAAGTTTATCTGTACCAGAACTGGACCCACAGTCACACAAAAATCCCCTGCTAGTTTCTTACCCCCACCACCCCAGCTTTCTTAATCAGAGCTGCAAATCAGAGCTCTACCAGTAGATCCTGATCTATATCTTCTACCAACCCTGCTATTGTACATTGCTTACAGAGCTGCAGGATTACCACTCTCAAAATAAATTACAGCTTCTTTACTCCAAACAAAACTCCAGAAGACAACAATACATCAAAACTCCCAAAGCCATGAATATCATTAACCCAAAGGGGATTTAGAACATAAGGAGAGCCCAGCTATCAGGCCAAGGGGCCATCCAGTTCAGCTTCCTGTATCTCACAGTGGCCCACCAGATGTCTCTGGAAGCATACAAAACCAGTTGCCTGGAATCTATTGTCACTTGCTTGCATCTGGCTTTAGAATTCAGACATAACTTCTAACCTGTTTTGCCTTCATAAAACTGCCTCTTAAAGACAGACATGCCAAATGCTATTACAACATCCTATTGCACGGAGTTCCACAGATTAGTTACACCTCAGGTAAAGAAATATTTCCTTTTCTCTATTCTACCTCTCAGGCCAGTCAATTTTAGGGTGCAATCAATAATAATAATAATAATAATAATAATAATAATAATAAATAATGATGATGATGATGATGATGATGATGATATTTATATACCGCCATTCTTAAAATCACTAGATTACTCTAATGACTATAACTCAAGGCAGTTTACATAGGCAGACTTTATTCACAAACCCAAAGGTTTTTACAATTATACAGAAACGTTCTATCTTTCAAGAACAACACTCATACAGATGGATCTTTCTGGATTTAGTCTTCTTAGCCACCCGTCTGTCTTCTGCTGGCTGATAATAGGCTTCCCTGCTCCCACCAGAGACGCAGCTGACCAGCACACTCCTCCTCCCACGAGGCAGCTGGAAGTCAGCTTTTAATCAGCTGCAGTTTGCAAGGTCTGCCACTCACAGACTTCCGGTAGTCCCGAGCTGGCGACCTTCGGATCTTCAGCTCTTATCTTCAGGCAAATGGAGGCATTAACCCTCTCGACTAAATCTTCTGCCCTTGGTGTTGCGCTGGCACAGTGGTCTTGCGCCAGACAAATGTGCCGTTAAGTCAGGTCTGTGCCGCAGACTTGGTTGCTGGGCTGGTGCAAGTAGCAATGCCGGCACATGTGCGCCACTGCGCCCATCACTACACTGACCATGCACCGGCTTATTTCTGCCAGCCCAAGGCCGTACCAAAGGCATGCCAGAGGCAGGCAGGGGTGTAATGGGGTGACATCATGGGCGAAGAGGGGCAGCAGAGGCAGGATATGGCCATTTTGCCATATCCTAACCCCCTAGCACCCCATAGGGCTGGCTGGGACTTGCCCCAGGGGAAGGGGGACATATCTCCTTATCCTGCTCTGAGCTGCTGCTGCCTCCTAACATGGTTAGGATGCAGAGCAGGGGAACCTGTCTGCCAGTGCAGGTTAGGATTGCACTGCCTGTGGATGTTCCACGTACCATGCATCATGCCTGGAGTTCCATGCAGAAGCGGCTGGCAGCAAGGACCCCGGACGCTGCAGTCGGGGTCTTCGGAAGCATCCCCAGCGGAACGGGAAGAGCTATTCATGCTGGGGAAGGATTGGATGGACCCCGGATCTGGCCCGCAGTCTATGACGTATGGTAGGATTAAGTCTGTATGTGTCCACATCCACTCAAATCCCAACAGCCTTCAACATTATATTTCGTTCCCTATCTCAGCGTTACCAGAATAATAAAGATGCCATCAGTAAACTCTTCATAAGAATCATTTGCTATTACACCACAGTATTGTGAGATTGCATGGCTGCAATGCTATCTTGAACAATAAGCAGCATTGTCTTGTTAGGGCATGTTTCACACACTAATCAAAGACACTTCAATGTTGTCTTCCTTCTGATAGCAACCGGCTGATATTAATCTAGTTTAATGAATATTTATTCTGTTCATACTAACTGCTGTGGGTTGAGTTCAACCGCTCCTACAATTATACAGGGGAAAAAATCCCTTGTCCTTGAAAGACATTCTTGCTCACAGTTCTGCAGATCTATTGTAACATGTTGTCCTTGGAGATGTTTTGTTCCCTAAAACAATCAATGGATAATCTGTATTGAATGCAAAACACAGAAAGACAGCCTTGAGTTTCTTTCTCTTGTTGCTTTGTTTGGGCTACAGCTTGTAACTGTCACTTGTATGGGAAAGACAGAAAGGGAAAACAGAGTAGGAGAAAAAGTCTCACAACAGAGTTGTCTCCAGTGTGTTTGGTACGAGAAGCTTCTGGGTTGTTTCAAACAGGACCCAGGCAGAGCAACAAACCCATGCCCAGAGCAGCTGAAGGTAAAGGGGGGGGGTTCATCATGGCTCTGCTTGGATCCCTCGCTCCCTTCCTCCCTTCCCCATAGCCACTTGGAAGAAGGGACTGACGGACACACACGCTCACAAGTGTAGGATGTTTTATTCTATTTGGGGGGTGCAGAGGGGAAAGGCGGAAACTTGGGTCTGGCTTGGGTGGCACACAAGCACCAGCTGGGCCTGACAACAGAGCATACATGGGTGGAATATTGTGGCGTTTTTATACTCTCCCCACAGTATCACAGGAACAACAAAGGTCCCAGTTTAGTAGTAACAGCAACTACATCACCACCTGCCAATCACACCATGGAGAGCAGATGACTCAGCCATCACAGCCAGATGGCCACAAATAACAGAGCCTTGGGTCGCAGGCTCAGGTGGATCAGTGTTGTCCCACGGTCATTTGTCACCTGGGGCCCATACAATTTTGGCACCCCGCATGGCAAAAGTATTTTCGGTAATAGCCAAGTTGCAATGTTTTAATAATATGTAAATAAATGTATATATAAATGTAAATAAATAAATAAATGAAAATAATTAAATAAGCATAAATAAATAAATAAATAAATAAATGGCAGCCTCTCAAACACGCACACACCCGCAGCCTGGCACCTGGGGGCCCCCAGCTACTCCCTTCGTATGTCAGTGGATTAACTTAATGAACTGTCAAACTCTATGCATATTTACTCAAAAGTATGTCCTTTTGCGTGGTGGCGCAGCTAGTTAATCTGGGCTTTCCAACCAGAAAGCTAGTTGCTGGGCTTTCCAACCAGAAGGTTGGGAGTTCAAGACTGCGTGACGGAGTGAGCTCCTGTTGCTTGTCCCAGCTTCTGCCAACCTAGCAGTTCAAAAGCACCTAAAATGCAAGTAGATAAATAGGGACCACTTTGGTGGGAAGGTAACAGTGTTCCGTGCGCTATGGCATAGAGTCATGCTGGCCACATGATCGGACAAAAACGCCGGCTCTACAGGCTTGAGCACCGCCCCCTACAGTCGGTCACGACTAGACCATTCGGTCGTGGGGAAACCTTTACCTTTTTATGTCCTTTTGCATTTAAGGAGCTTACTCCCAGGGAAGCGTGCATAGGATTATAGCCCAGCAGCGCAAGCCTATACGTCAGAGGTTTTTAAACTGGACATTGCAACACTCCAGCCCCAAAAGCCCTGTCTCTGGCCCCTAAAGGGACATGGGGTGGACAAAAGGCAGCAATGCGATCAGGAAGACTGCACTGTTGCTGGGGGTAAAGGGTCCTTTTTAGTACTTAGCCCACACAGCTTCAGCCTCTGAGGGTGTATGTCCAGGGAGCCTGCAGACACCCCTGCAGGGCTCCCCACACCTCCTAACAGCTAAAAAAAAGTGAAAACTGCCACTTCCGGTTTCACAACCAAAACAAGAAGTAGCCTTTTTTTATGCTGTTAGAAGGTGTGGGGAGCCTGCAGAGGGGACTCCCAGGAGGCCAGGGTTGCATGGGGTAAGTAGTAAAGAAGAACCTTTACCCCCAGCAGCAGCATGATCTTCCCAATCACATTGCTGCCTTCTCCCTTCCCCTGCAACCACTTACAGTGATTCTCAAACTCACAAGGTGTTTGAGAACCACTATATACATGTTTACTCAGAAGTAAGTCAGTGTTCAATGGGACTTACTCCCAGGAAAGTATAGGATTACAGCCTTAATCCATTCCTCACTTCCATCCAAAATGGCAAGAGGAGGTAGAGGTATACACAGGCTCTTGATTGCTCACTATCAGGCACACAGGCCAACCGCTTGCATGGGAATCACCCACACATAGGCGGTGACAGACAAGATGCGGGCAGGAACAAAAGGAGATCATGGGCAGGACATCACCAGGAATAAAAGAACAAATGCACACAGCTTAAACTGAAACAAAGGGTCAAGGGGATGGAGAGAGGAGAGCACAGGTAAGGCAAGGAGGATTCCCTCAACAATATAGTCTCATACAGCCTGACTCTGACCATCAGGGGGCACAACTGCAGGGATGTAGGACCAAACCAGTGGTAATGCATATTGTCATTTATTTCTTTACACACACCTATTCATGTACATGGCACTTTGCACAGAGTGAGAAGACAGGTTCCTGTTTTGAAGTCTCACAATCGAGGCACCAGGGGCTGTCCTGCCCAATCAGTCCTGCCCAATGCTACTTCATCCAGAAGAGCCTATTGCTAGGGCACCACACGTTTGCATTCATTGTGTAGCAATGCCCATAGGAACCCAGAGTGGGAAGTCATCAGATTTGGGGATCTCAACACTCACACTTCACCCCCTCTAGCTGCTACTCGGTCCTGGGCGCTGGTTCCGCAGTAAGACACTGGCAAAGCTGGAATGGGCTCACTGCAAGGAATAAGCAGCAAAATGAGGAGAGGAAGTGGAAAAGCTCATCAGACAGCTGCATCTTTTCTTCCGAAAAATGTATCCTGAAGGTTCTCGGAAATACCTTTAATATCCTTTATCTTTAAATATCCAATGTTATGAGTCTTCAGTTTCTTCCTCAGGGAACTACAAAAACATACACATCTATTTTACAACACTGTTGTCACACGTATTTGTTACTCCAGTATTAAGAGCATATTTCAGACTGTACAAATACTTCCTTTTATGTATCAAATGTATTTATCTTTTTTGTTTCAGTGGGATAATTTAAAAAGAAATATAGGCACTTAGGCTGCAGGGCCTGCTCCAGGAGCCATATGGCCCAATGCGAGGCATTCCTACAGGGCCCCCCACTCACCAAGATTAACACTTGTGGTGTCACGCACAAACTATGGCATCTGGAAATAGTTGATGGTGACATGATGATGTCACTGCCAACTGCTTCCAGGAGGCCCATTTTGGGCCATTCGGAGGCAGGGGCAGGTGTGAGGGTCCCAGGTAAAGCTGCTTGCTCCCTCCACCAACTTACAGCCCATAGAGATCCCAGCCGTAGCAGCAGCAGGTGATATGCTTGCTGTGCTGGTGCAAGGGCCCCCAAAGCGCGGGGCCCAATGTGATGACATGGTCACATTGGCTAAGTCAGCCCCATATGGGCCGCTCAGAGTTGCACCAGCCCTATTGGGACTACCCTATTGGAGCTGCTGGTGCATTACTAGGGATAAGGGGAATATATTCCTCCTACTCCAAGCTGTGCTACATGCAGCCCTAACCCCATTCTGGATATGGGGCTGGCCTCCCTATTCCAGCAGGGGGTTAGGATTGGGCTGTCAGATTATAAAATACATATAATTCCTTACTTATGCTAAAAAATTATTCATTAACTACATATAATAAAAAAGACTTTAAAAACAATCCATTAAATCCTTTATGGAGCAGCAAATGATCTGGATGCTGGCTTTTACCATACTATAAACCCTGATGTCAGTTCTCCCCATCACAGCTAAATATAGACAAAAAAATATTTTTTATTAAAACTACATTCCAGAAAGTTTTTCTTTCTTAATTTTTGCTCAAAGGCTCAATGTACTTACCTATAAAACTGCTTCAAGACAGCTTATTTCCCTTCTTTCTCCTAATCTTCTGAATGTTAAGAAGAGGCATTGCTTTTTATCATTTTCAGTAAGTCCACCTCGCTCTCCTTTGAAGCCAAAAGTTACCTCTGCTGATAACATCATGATGATAGTCTCTGCACCTCATTTCCTGACTTTTGTTTTTTTGATCTCTTATTCAAAATCTTCCACATTTGAACAACTTCTGCAAAACTGCCGGAAATACCCATAATCACAGAATCAGAACTGGAAGGGACCTACAAGAGTATCTACTCCAACCTCTTGCCAATGCATATAGTGAATTGTTCCTTAATTCAACAAGTGGGAGTTATCAAATGAACAACCAATCTCTTTTTTAATATACCTTTTACGCTAGTCTATCCTAACCCTTTATCAACACAAAAAAATAATTTAATGTAATGCTATTTTGAAAATCATATTAAGTTATATGTTTATCTACAGCATAAATCCATTCCAAAAATGAATATTTTTCTGTTTTTACACCAGTCTGTAAATATATTAACAATTACATAGCACCACCAAAAATTATATCTGAGCAGGGTTCAGATGTAATTAAAAATCAGGGTTTTTTCATGTCTGAACTTGGCTTGTCCATAAGCCATGATTAGCTTGGGGTCAATAAAGGACTATTCAACACATACTGTAGTTTGCATCTGGCTTTCAAGCCAGAGTTTGTGCTAAATGTAGTTTACCATTGCATTTGAAATGTAGTTTACCATTGCATTTGAATGTAGTTTACCATTAACAAAATGCAGAACCATTGCTCAAGAAGGCTAATGCATTAGGAAAAAATAAATACAGGTTGCTTATCCTTATCCGGATTGCTTGGGACAGAAAGATGCCCAGATTCAGATTTTTTAAGATTTTGGAATAATTGCATAAATATGAAATGCTTCCTCCTGCTCTTTTCACTGTTATCCATCTGGGTGTCTGTTGGCCTCTCAGACATTTTTCATCAATGTCTATACAGGCACACACCACAGAGCAGAGAATAGATTAAGCCTAATAAGTTTGCTTATTTAAGAGGTGCTGCACTTCCGGCTTCCAACAATAACTATTTATTCACTATTTATTTGCATTAATAATCAACATAAAACATATCTAAATTCCAATCCTCTTTGGCTTTAGTCTTTCCTTCCAGAGGTCCAGAGGAGAGCAGGTACATAGCAGGTTGGAACAGTTAAGCCTTGCATTTCAATTTTGGCCTGTCTCTAAAAGGAACAGTATACAACAAGGCCATAGCCGAAATTGCATACAAGGACCTGTATGTGCATCAAGGGTTATCAAGGGTTAAAACAAGCTACTACTTGGGGGAGGGGAGCATTACTGCCCAATCAGCATTATAGCCACATTCCTCAGCATTGATAAATCAGGCAGCAGTGTACAGGGCCTCTAAAAGGTTTGAGAAGCACTGGGCTATCAGTTGTAAATCTGGCTTTGTTCAGCCAGCATGACAAAGTCATGATTGCATTGCAAGATCATTGGCTTCAATTTTTAAAGGAATGTTTGACAAAAGAGTGCACACTGATTAATCTCACAGAGTTTTCTTTCCTTTTCAAAATTGTGTTTTTGTCATATGCAAACTTCAAATACTAGTAGTATGGTTTTGCACACAAATAGAATGTCAGTCATCAGATATTTATCCTTTTGAAATGTGTATGATCACATTATCGACTTGCAAGGAGAGATTCCAATAGTGATTGCCTGTGATTAGACAGATGATTGGTACAAATGCACTGTATTGCTGATTGCTCAACAGCACTGGGCATAAATACATAGGCAGCCCAATCCTATACTGTGCTGGAACAAGCAGGCTGGTAGGCCTGTACTGCATCCAGCACACGTTAGAAGACAGCTAAAGGCCATCTCGGGGTAAGCTGCAGCAGCCCAATAGGGCTACTCGGAGTGATGGCAGCAAAACCGCTGACACAACTCCAAGCAACCCATGTAGGGCCAATCAGGCCGGGGTTAGGATGTGGCCTAGACTGTCTAGGCTGGTCCCATCTTCTCTCCACCCTCCCCAACCCCAACCCCCTGCAGCAGTTAAACCTGGCCGGTGTTAGCCCCACTTACCAGGTTAGAGCGGAGGCTGGATTTGGCCTATGCGGACAAGCACAATTGCCAGCGCTGGCTCAGACTCCTCTTGGAGTGGTGTAGACGTGCCTTTCAGCACATTTGCAACACTCCTAGGCCAGCACAGAAGACGTGAGCCATCCTATGTGTCGCTGTATATTGTGCCCTGAATTCAATAGTACAGTGGTATATACAAACTTTTTAGACCGGGACCCTCTTTTTAGGCTGGCACTTGCGTCGGGACCCACCGGAAGTGTTGTCATTAACCTGGAAGTGATATTGTGGCAGAGTGTGACATCATCAAAGTGCTATCATTGTAACATAAAATGACATACCTGAAAAGCAAATTGGCATTCTTGGATTGCAACAGTTGAACAACCATGAAACTTCCCTGACAGAAAGCAAGATTAGGACAAAATATTATGTGAAAGCACTGAACTAAAAGGAAAATTTAAAAAAAAACTCACTTGAAAATTCTAACTGTTAACACTGACAAAAGGAATATAAGAAGAGTAAGGTCTGCAGTTTCCAAGATGGCTGCTCCCAGCTTTCCGTGACCCACCTGACGTCAGTTCACTACCTACCAACTGGGTCCTGACCCACAGTTCGAATAGCACTACAATAGTAATAACGTACGAATCATATAAACTACCTCAGCTTGGTATATAATGAAGAGCTGTTCAACAATTTCAGCCCATGTTTTGATTTTCTGGACTATAATCCCCAAATATGTCTTGTTTATATCATATCATTCTAGTTTCTAAAATAAGAGTTAAATAAATAAAAATGTAAGCCAAACTTTTAAAAAGACAGCTAGAGTATGCAAAAGACATAGGACTAAGCAGAACCCAGGCACTGTACCATCATCACATTTTCCGAGTGTAAACAAAACAAGGCTACTTGAGTTCAGTGGATATTGCGAAAGCATTATCTCACCAAGAGAAGTGTTTCTTTGTGATGATCCACTTGTTGGTTTTCACCGCCTTACTTGGATGTAATCCCTTATGATATATTATCCCCGCTGAGCTGTTTTGCTAGCCTGCTGTTGGAACTGTGCCCTTTACATAACCTAAGTACTGCTCAAGACATCGGGCTGTGGCTCTGTGTATTGGTTCTTAGTTGCCCACTTGCTCAATAACCTGGCCTGGATCAGGTGGAATCCTGCCAGGTCCAGTCTGAGAGGTCCTGGTGCCTGGGGAGTGCACATCTCCCACCAGGTAGCACCTTCTTGAACCAAATGTGACCCCGCCTTATCTGATGGTGTCAGCCTCTGTCACTCCTTCATGCCCTGGATTTTAAAAGAAAGAGGGGAATGGAGTGATAATACATATGGAGGTGAGAGGTGGGCACCTCACTATTCTCATCTGCACTCGACTTCCTGTTCTGTCACCTCTCTCTTTTCAAATCCTGAAGACAAGAACCAATAGAGAAGATAGATGCCAGGAAATCTTCACCCCTACCCACTGCTTGAGCCGTCTGCCTTGGCTAACCTCACTGATGGGCCAGCTGTTCCTCTCTGGAACATGCAATTTGCTTTGGAATGGGAAAGGCGGGATATAAATTTTTCAGATCAATAGACAATGGACAGCCCAATCCTCATCTGTGCTGACAATGGGGCTGACTCACTAGACTATGTTGTATCCAGCACTGATTAGGGGGTGTGCTGGAGGTCTAAAGGGTGTGCTAGAGATCTAAAGGGATATGTTTCCAAATTTTCAGCTATTTTCAGAATTAAGAAGGCCTGTGGAGGTGGCAGCAGGCCTCCCCAACCCTTCCAGGACCACCACCCTAGGACCCCAAGGTAGTCACATGCCCCTCAATGCCCTCGGCACCACGATCACTGCAGCACCACTGGGTCCTTCCCCCCCCCAGCACTTACTCCCCGCATCACCTCAAACACTTATTGTGGCTTCAAAGTAGGACTTAGAAGACTGCTGCTCTAGAGCAGAGGTTCCCAAACTGGTGGGTCAGTTCCCAAACTGGTGGCATTGCCCCTTAAGTGCTGCAGAGATAACTGTGCTGCTGCTGCCAAGCTTTTCCACTTTCCTGCGGGGCAGCACTGGCCTCCTGCAGGGTCCTGGACACTTGCAGCCTCCTCTGATCTCCTCTGCAACTTATCTCTGATCTAAACCCCTTATCTCCTATTTAAAGCTACTCTGCCGAGTAAGTAGATAGTAAATAGATAGGATATAAGGGCTTTCTAAACAAGCTGCAGAGGGTCTCAGAGTGGGCTGTGGAACCTCCAAGATCTTGCAGGAGGTCAGCTCTGCCTCCCAGGTAAAAGCCCCTTGGCAAAGGCAGTGCTGTGATCTCGGCAGCACTGTCACTGCCCCCCTCCCTGCCCACACAAACACTTACCTGATTCCCAAATCGCCTATAGGGGTTTGGGAACCACTGCTCTAGAGGCCATCGCAGATCACTGTACTGTACCACTGTACTGATAAAAGTATAGGATTGCACTGTAAGGCTGCTAAGAATATGTTTCACTGAGCTCTGTAGGACCTACTTCCAAGTAAATAAATAAGCCGGCTGCATGAACTTGGGCTCATGTTAATGTCAGAAGACACAGATGTTTGGCAGGCATTTGACCCATCTGCACTGGGATTTGCTACCAATATGTGTTAACTGTTGTTGTTGTTAGTAGTAGCACCGGTACGATCAACATACATGGCCCTTTACACAACTTGAAAGAGAAGGTCTCTGCCCCAAAAGGCTTACAATATAGACAGATACAAGGGAAGCAACAGAGGAAGGGCAGGAAAATGGAGATGGGATAAGCAGGGGAAGAATATGTAATTGTTTCAGTTGCACATACTTATGCTTAGTTTGGTGCATAAAAGTGTCATTGAAAAAAAATGGTTTTTAAGAAGGGTCTTGAAGGAAGTAAAAGAAGAGAATTTGTGCAGTTGTTTTGTGAAGCAGTTCCAGACATACAAGACATCCAGAGACAACAAGAAAGACCAGGTGAAGACAACTGAGAGAGCAGGAAGCCCTAGGACTGGGGTCAGCAACCTATGATTTTGGAGCCGCATGTGGCTCTTTTAGCCATCTGCTGCGGCTCCGGAGTCCAGGTGAAAGTAGCAAAGGAGGCGCCCAGCATTGGCTGCGACCGTGGGCTTGCTCTCCCTCCCGGTAGGCTGCACTGTGCTCAGGGCTGCAGGTTGGGAATCGCCCCCTTTTCTCCCCTTCCTTCCGAGCACCCCCGAGCCGGGAGCTGCTACCGAGAGCGCCTCTCCGCTCGGCACCAGTCCCGCACTGCACGCTGCTCTGGGAAGCGGGGAGAGCGTGCTGGTGGCGGCGGCGACTTGGCTCCCGCTCGGTCCGTGGATAGCCTTGTGCAGAAGGCAACCCATGAAGCTCCAGAGCTGATCCACCGGCTGGAAGGGTGCGTGGCTTTTTGTGTTGACTGTTCCATGTGTTTGCATTGCTTCGCACGCAGAGCTGGGATGGAGCATGGCGGGGGGTGGCAGCGTGCAGTAGAGAGCTGGTGGGGAAAACTTTCTCGCTCGCTCTCAGTTGGGTTGCAAAGTTGCCCTTGGTTTTGCACGCATTGGGGCAGCTCCCGCTTACAAGCACGGAAAGTGCTGGGTCTCGCAGTTGTGTATGTGTGTCCCCCGCCCGTTTTCCAGGATCTTTTGCCCGGTCCCTCTTTCTGCAACGTGGAGGGATTGTGTGCATCGATGGCGTGCAAGTTGCAAAAGTTCCTGTGCACGAGCCTGGAATCCCCCTTTTGCAAACCTAAAAATAAAAAATCCTCCACCGTTTTGAAAAAATAACAACACACCCCATAGTGGCAGCAGTGGCATGGGCAGCTGCTCAGCTCGGCTCTGGGGTCTGCCCTGCCCGCCCATCCTGCTGCTGCTTGTCGTATGTGCTCTTTGCAAGCAGGCAATCCGCCGCGTTGCCCTGCAAGGTGCAGCATGGTGGCTGGTTTTTGTTCTGCCGTTCATTTTTTTACGCGCGATCGGAAGGCTGTGGAGGACTGGCAGCAGGGTTGGGGGTGGGAGAGAAAGAAAGCTGGAGACAGCGAATGACAAATGTCGAGACCCGATTTTCAGCCGCGATGGCTCATAAGAACATAAGAAGAGCCCTGCTGGATCAGGCCAAAGGCCCATCTAGTCCAGCTTCCTGTATCTCACAGCGGCCCACAGGTGCCCCAGGGAGGCATGAGACAACAAAATACTTGCATCCTGTTGCCACTCCCTATAGTTTTTTTATACATAGCATAAAGGTAAAAAAACTATATATGCAGTATTATCTTCATTTTAGATGTCAAAAGGGTTTTGTGGCTCCCGAGGTTTTCTTTTCTCCAGAAAACGGGTCCAAATGGCTCTTGGAGTGTTTAAGGTTGCCTACCCCTGCCCTAGGATAATTGAGGATTGTAGATCTGGAGGACCAAAGATCTTGCCTGCTACACAAGCAAGTATGTAGCAGGATATGAGAATTGAGAAGGAGGGAGTAGAGGGTCACGCCTGTGGATAGCTTTGAAGCTGTGCCTTTCTGTTTTTTAGGTAAGGCAGTTTTGCACTAACAGGGAGAGTTATAAAGTGCAGTAAAATAAATTTCAGTCACATCAACACAGTTGAGTTTTACATATTGCGTTGTATAGGGAATTGGATTGCATGAGTTGGTTTATCATGGAAGAAGTTCATAATAACTCCAGCAAAGCTGTAAGTGTACATAATGATTATCCTCTACAAAACAAATGATACATGAACAAATAAATGGTTGTAATATCTCTATCAGCAGCAAAATTATCCCACTGTTTTTGCTTTAGGACAGTCAACAACACAGTATGTGAAGAGCAGAAAGATTAAAGCAATAGTTCATATGAAATCTCTGATCTTGTGAACAATACTACAAAGCCTCTTTCAGAAAGGGGATGGATTCTGTTTTCATATTATTCTCCCTTTGGGACACAAAGCAGACTTTGCTAAGTGCGATCCAATGAAGCATGTACTGTACTTCTTCATTCACAGAGTGCTCCTATAGCGGCCATTTAAAACCCCTCCCACTCCTCCTCCTTCCTGCTGCTATTCCTGTACAATCTGTGTGTCAGCCAAGCTGGGATCAGTGGGTATGTGTGTATACGGTGGAGGATTGTTGGCAAAATGATATCCAAGAAGGGGGAGGAGGAATGTGTGTGAGTGGCAGAAAGCAAACAGCACACAGGGAATGGAAAAGCAGCCAACAGCCAGGTGCTGGTGCCTCCTGCTGCTCCAGGCTTGGGAAGAAGACACTATCCTTGCTACCGATCTTGGGCAGAGGAAGATCTAGTCGTTTTCACTGTGCAGAGGTGAGTGACTATCCCTCCCCTTGTACTTTAGGGTGCAAAAGGGGTTTCTACGCAACTCCTGAGAGTTCAGTGTGCCTATCTCAGGACAGCAAGTTTCTTTGAGTGACAGCAGCAACAGGGGCTAGGGATGGCAGCAGAGGTGCAGGGAGAGTCCTCTTTCCCAAGCATGGCAAATGAACCCAGATCTTTTCAATCCAGGACTAGGGGTGGAGACTAAAGTTACATGCAAAGCTAAGACAGTATAGAACTGAAGGGGTTCAAAAGAAGGGATGGTGATACAGTATTCTGAATAACGGTATGAGGTGTAATGGGGTGATGGTACAGGGGAAGTTTTTGGAAAGGAACAGCATTTATACAATTTTGGACTGTCGAACTGAGATCACAGTATTCCTGAAAGAAGCAAAAGGACAGATAAGACAGAGAATAATGATTTGCTGATTTGTTAGGGCCACCATTTGTTGGTGCTATTTCCTGGAGAAATGTGTGAAAGAGATGAGGGTGCACAGCAGTGATAATCATTGTTGTCTAGCAGGGCAAAGAAGGCTGTGGCAGGGACCAGAAGATTTTAAGTTACCTTCCAGAATTGAATTGGTTCAGCCAATTGGTTCAGCGCTGACAAGATGATGCTAAGCCAAAATCCACATTCTGCATGGTGGGTGGCTTCAGTTAACTGTAGGTACGCATGAAGTGGTTAAAAGGTTTTTATAAGGTGCAATTCCAAAGCACAAAGGCTTGTGTGACATTAAGGGCACAATCCTAACCTGGAGTTAGTCACTTGTGAGATATGCAAATGCCCATAAAGTGTGTTTGGATCACTCTTGGAATGAGGGAAGCCAGTGCACTCTGACTCCAAGTGAGGTCCAAATGCACTGTACAGGGCGCTTGCAACACTCCTGGACTGGCACAAGTGACTTGTGCTGGCCTCACTCCGGTTAGGATTGTGCCCGCAATTGGTTTTGTTAACTTGCTTCAGGTCCCCTTGCCCTTTTTGCAACCACCCCTAGAACTGCTATTCCTCAGAATCTTGCAATGAGATTAATTTCTTTTTGAAAACAGAAGCTGTTTATAAAAGAAGGCACTCTGCAACACTCTGTGGCACTGCGTCCTTAGAATACCAAAACCACCAGCACCACCACAAAAGTGTACATCGGAGGTGGCCAACCTTTCAATTTTAGGGCTCCTGGACCGTTACCAATTGTGTAGAAGAGGGAGTTTCAGCTGCTGCAGCTTGTAATCTCACAGATGGTTTACATACATACAGCTTGTAATGGCCAGACTCCATTTAGACACGCAGATTAACGTGTGGGAATCAGGAGAGAGGATGGCGGGTTTGAGTCCACTTCCACCAACAACCCTGCACAGTTACACGGGGGGGGGGGATCAATTTCTCACTGTATGTACAAAAGAGGAGGTAAAAGCACATTAAAGGACAGGTTGAGAATGAGGGAGCAATACAAAGGAGAGCACGTTTATTGGAGGTCTTTGTGATCAAACACATGTAATGATCAATGTACCAATATATTACTATTGCCAATATCCTGGGGGCCTGTGTATAAACAAAACAATATCCAACGTACTACTAATAATGTGTTGCTCTCTGTTGTTTAGAGCTACAGGCTTCATATGTGGCCATGACTACAAAGGAGTCCAGACGGACTCCAGAGGCGGAATCGGGCTAGCGCGGAAAAAAAGGGGAAGGAGCAATAAATCCACCGCCCGTTTTACTTTAGAAATCCGAATATCGCGCCAAACACAACTTCAACCCCTTTCCCCACTTCGCCCTCCGCCCCACCTCTTTGCGAAGCTGCAGCAGTCGGGCCACGTGTAGCGAGCGGGTGTTTGCCGCGCCCGCCCCACCCCGTTTCCATGACTCCTCCCGCTTTGGCCGTGGTTAGATGCGCGCGTCCGCTGCGTGTGAAGGGAAGTGCGTGCGGTGAGCGTGCCACCGAGACTTTGAGGATCGCAGTATATGTCTGTGTGAGGACGAGAGATGGATTCTGACTCTTCGGTTAGTATGTGCCCCCTGGGACAAAAGGGAAGCCCCCAAGGCCGCAGCGAAGGGCGCCAGTTCTGGGTTGCGGCTTCCTGAGGGGAACGTGACTCTAGGCCTGAGGCGGGCCTATAGGTTAGTGTGCGGTGGTGGGCGCAACTCCGGGAGTTAGAAAGTAGCCGGCCGACTTTTACTGGGGCAGTTTATTGCGCCGTTGGCGAGGAGAGGTGAGAATATGGTACGGGGGAAAGCGTGAAATCTCTTCAGAAGCCAGCAGGCGCCGTCGACCACCACGCCGCTTTCCCGCCCAAAAACGGGCGAAAGACCAGCAACAGCGTCCTTGGCCTGCGCCCGTCCGCTCCTCTTTAATGAGGGAGGCTTTCTGACACGAGCCGCTCCCCGCCCCTGTTCTCGCCCCTCCGCCCGCGTTCTCACCCCATCCTTCTTTGTTATTGTTGCGCGCGCTGCTTCCCCCGCCGCATCCAGCGAGGCCGTTGTGGCTCGAGCGTGGCTGTAACGGCGCTTCGATTCTCGCTCGCTTCGTAACGGTGAGGAAGAGCGGTTGGAAGAGCGAGACTTCGGCCATCGCAAGGTCGAGAGGTTTTGAGTTTCGTTTCTCCTCTTAAGTGGAATGACAGGTGACCCCCTCCCCACTTTGAATTTCAGATATTTTGGGGGCATCCTCCGTCTTTTGACGCTGTCCTATAGTTTATATTTGCTGATTCAGCCTTTCAATTGCTTTAGCAAAGTCTCTTCTCCCCTCCTTTCGTACCTTAGATACGATAAAGTCATTCACTCTAGCTAACTAATTTATTTATTTCTATCCTGTTTACCCGTTTTCAGAACTGCATGTCCACAATAATAGCAACCATAACACAATAAAACAGTCATGTCAGGAAGAATGCGCACTCGAAAGATTTTGTGGTACCAATTAGCTGATGGTTAGTTATACTTACAGTATGCCTTTTCCTATTGATTTAGCACATGTTCATGCATGCCATGATGTACGGTTGTGGTTTTGAATGTAAAAGCAGCTGTCAATCCTAAATTAATAAAAAAAAAATCAAGCCTTTGGGTATAGGGAAAGTTTTTATGCATAGAGCCTTCTTGATTTCAGCCTCTGATACTATATGAATGTTCATATGTGGTGATCGTGGGAGAACCATTTTAACATTGAATATGGATTATAACAAAAATTAGGTTTTTTGTTTGAACAACACATGTACCTTTTCCTCATTCTGTGAACAGTATATTGAGATAATCCTGTTCTTCCCATTATTTCTACTTTAGTCGAGGCATTATTAAATATTGCTGTTATTTAGTAATTATTGTAATGTGGTTTTCAAAGTCAGGAAATTAGTTGGGAAAATATAACTGCATATTCTTATGAAAGAAAAGGCACAATCCTACCAAAATTAAGCAAGTTTTAGTTTCAGTGGCCATTTTATTACCAACTAGCCTGTCCTTACCCGGCATTCCCCGGGTATTTATATATCCCAAGCCTCTATTAGACAGGAAAAGGAATGAATTCTATCTATAGTGTAAAATTGAAGTAATCTTACGTACAGGAAATTAAAAGTATAAGTACAATATAAAAATTGTAAAGTAAAATCTTTTACAAATTCACTATAATATTAATTTAATTCCAAACTTGATTATAAACAACATTTTTAATTTTACCTCCAGGAGCAAGAATAAATAAATTATTGGGTGAACCCACCCTTGAGCAAGCAAGATAAAGTTGTCCGTGGCGATCTCAGATCCACTCCTCAGTACTTAACAGACTGCCCCTGTGACTTGTTGATTGTGATGGAGAATGCAAGTCTCACTGGAAATTTCAATCTCTTAAAGTTAAAAGGGAGATCTGTCAGAATGAGTGGTATCTGTGGGGTAGTCCAGTTCCTTACCAGCGCACTTACCATATCAAATCAAAAGAATTCAAACGAAAGCCCTCTCAACTGGATTCGACAGTACTAGGTGTGCATATTGCCAGGATGAAACCCCGGGAAACTCCGAGTACCAGAAGTGGGCCATTTACAAGATGCCATTCTGAGAATAGGCCAAAATGCATTGAAAAGTCCTATACGTAAACTGCGCCAGTCCCAAGCTCGGACACAGTCCAACCACAGGTATGACTGCAGTTTTTCTCAGAGCTGGGTGTGCACATTGCAGGAAAGGCAGTCCGGGAACTTTGGAGTACCCGGGGTGGGCCATTTCCACCAGGTCCCAATCTGTAAATGGGCCAAAATGCATGCAAAATCCTAAAACCTCAGACTGGAACCTGGTGGAATGGCCCACCCCGGGTACTCCAAAGTTCCCGGACTGCCTTTCCTGCAATGTGCACACCCAGCTCTGAGAAAAACTGCAGTCATACCTGTGGTTGGACTGTGTCCGAGCTTGGGACTGGCGCAGTTTACGTATAGGACTTTTCAATGCATTTTGGCCCATTCTCAGAATGGCATCTTGTAAATGGCCCACTTCTGGTACTCGGAGTTTCCCGGGGTTTCATCCTGGCAATATGCACACCTAGTACTGTCGAATCCAGTTGAGAGGGCTTTCGTTTGAATTCTTTTGATTTGATATGGTAAGTGCGCTGGACTAGGGGATAAAAACTGTTTCACCCTCTCCCTTTCTTGTTAAGATAGTCGCTTCAATTACATTACCCAGCATCTTCTTGACACACAGCCTTATGCCGTTGCAAAGTTTTGGCGGGTCGAGGTTCCATAGTAAAATAATTGGAGATCCCACTGTAAGTCAAAGATGATGTGGTGGCAGTGCAGCCGGACCAAGTGAGTTTAGGAAGTCTGATAGGAAATGGATGACCTCATAGGCATCTACTACGGTATTGATAGACTTGTATTCAGTGACTTCACCTGGTAACATGGCAAGTATTTGATTGGAGTCCAAGACCGGGGCATAATGATTTCTAAACATTTCCAGAAGGTTCTACAGAGTTCTATTCGTTCTATTCGACTACACTTGGGCTTCAATGTCATCGGGACTGTCACCAATCAGCTCAGCGACCCCGAAAACTATGGATTCGACACTATTGTCGGTCATTTCGGACATTTTATTTTTCACCCCTTCTCACCCCCCCATGCCGATGGGGGCTGAACGTGGACTCAAACGGCATCGGGAGCATCAGCGTTTGTCTCGGCGCCCCCAAAAACTATGGGTTTGACACCGATATTGTCCGTTTTTGATCATTTTTACATGTCACCCCCTTTGCACCCTCAGGGGCGCTAGGGGTGTCTTACCCCACAGTATTTCTAGAAGTGGGATGAGTTGTGAAATCTGAAATCAAATGGGGTCCTCTATGCCACCATCAGCATTCTGCGGACATTCTATTTCCAAGCACTGTATCTTGCACCCCTTCTCACCCCCCAAGCTGAGGGGGGCTGAACTCGGACTTAAACAGCATCTGGAGCGTCACCATTTGTCTTGGCGACCCCGAAAACTATGGATTCGACACCAATGTTGGCTGTTTTCTATCATTTTTACATGGCACCCCCACCCCCGGGGGCACTAGGGGTGTCTTACCCCGCAGTATTTCTTTCCAGATTGCAAGACACATGCGTACCAAGTTTGGTGCACATCGCTCCAGGCATTCTAGAGCTTATGTGGAACATACACAGATACATACATACGTTCTCTTTTAGATAGATAGATAGATAGATAGATAGATAGATAGATTCTTGTAGTGCTGTCAAAGTAGGCGGTATTTACATAGCGTGAAAATATTATCCTTGTCCCTGTAGGGTTACACACTTAAGGCAGACAAAACAAGGGAAGGGGATGGAAGCAGGCATAAATGGAAAATATGCGAGTGTTACATCTATTAAAATCAATGGTATGGTACTTTAAAATGTGTGATGTTGCCCCAATACATTTTAATTTTTTTTGGCTGTCCATGGGGAAGGAAGGAAAGAAATCTTCTCTGACATCTTGCTGAGCTTCAGGGGTACTTGGAATACCTCCTAAGCATATTGCAAGGTCATATTGTGCTCTCTTCCTTTTTCAAGCACAGGTGGAGAGACAGGAGTTATTAGTGTTGTACTGCTCTTTGGCAGTGCTTGGAATATTTCTGAAGTGTAGGGCAGCTGCATGGAAGTTCTGCCTTCCTCTTCTCCAGGCTTCGGGAAGGGCTTATTATGTTTACTATGCAAGGAGATTTGTGGCCCCTTGTCCTTCTGTCTGTATGTGTGGTTATGAGCATATATCTCTGTCTGTATGTGTGGTTATGAACATATATACAAAAAAAGCTGTCAGCATATGTCCAGTGAGTTTTCTCATAAATTTGTACCGTATATAATCATGTATAAGTTGAGAAATTTATGCCTAAACATTGACTAGAAAAACTTGGCCCGACTTATATTCAGGGGAATACAGTAAATACCTTAAAGTCACAGATGGGTAGATGGCCAAGCTGTTCCGAGTAGGGAGTTGCAGAGCCTTCTGAGCATGCTCAGCCTTGAGCATACCCAGAAGCAGTTGAGGAAAATGAATGGAGTCCTATGGAAAGTGAAACTGAGCCACACTGCATGTGTACTTATGTGTAGGCAGCCATGCCATGGTGCATTGGAAAGGTCCGAGAGGACCGCAATGCTGCCAGAATGATCCAGATCCAATGAATGTAGGCCCCAAAAACACTTGAGAAGGAAGTCCCTTCCTCTAAGCTGAGAAGTATTGAACCTTATGGAAAGCAAAACAGAGCTACAGGGTTGCATTTACTCATTGGTGTTTACTGCAACACGTGAGCTGAATTCAGCAGGGTTCTTCAACCTCTATGTGTAAGGATTGCAAAAGGTAAACAGGCTGCTTGGAAAACAGGCAGAAAGCCATTGGGCAGGCTCTTTTCAGGATGAGCTTTCAGACCATGTGCTCTCTTTTGTTCCAGATGGCTGTGCTGCTGAGGTACTGTGGAAACTATTGGGAGGGGGGAGAAATGGGCTCCTATGCTCTTCTCTCAAGGCATATAGGAGAATCTGAGGGAAAAGGGGGTAAAACATACACACTGTTCCCTGCCTCTTCTTTGCAAGAACATAAATCAAATTAGGGGGAGGGAGTTATTGTTATGGAAATTACCCAATTGTTATGGACATTACCCAAGGAGATAGGGAATGGTATCAGTAGTGGCCCCTTGTCTGTCAGCCAGGAATTAACCCCAGAGTCTTTGCCTGCAGGTATTTCACAACTGCAGCCAGTTGTAACAGCCAGGGATAACAGGGCCCCTAAGGATAAAAGGAGGAGGGAGGAGCAGTGACCTTGGGAGGAGCAGTGATGTGGGTGCAGAGAGGTGGAAAAGGGTTGTAGACGGACAGGACTGGGATTGTGGTTGGAACTATACTAAGGATACTCTTGGAGACGGGAATTATTGTGTGGCTGCCATGCCCCTGGAGTCACCAACTGGAGGAGGAAGGAAGATTAGATCTTTTGTGGCTGAGCAGGCAATACAAGCTGACTGCATTTTGCCTTCTCATGGGTAGTGGGGTTTAGTGGTGTCTTGTGTAAAACTAAGGTGGTTTTGGATGATAGAAGGGAAATAATTAGCCTACTGTGAACATAAGATTGCAGAGAGAGAACAGTTAGCCCTGCAGAAGCCTACTCAAGCCTGTAAAGGGCTCTGCAAGCAGGTAAACTGAGCTCAACAGGATGGTGTGCATTCCTCTATTCCAGGCAGGTATGCTTAATCAGTTCTATGCTTAATCAGTCTTTGAATAGTTTTTGTGTGTGCCTTGTTTCATTATTCCAGCATGCCTTCCCCTTTGTCTCTAATGACATCCCTTCTGATCCCTCTAGGCTGTTATTTTCAAAAGTGGGTCTCAGTGCTAAAAGGTTTGGAAACAACTGGTTTAATAGTTGCTTGTTATGTTGCTGTTTTATTTTTCCCCTGCACTTTAATAAATAGGTAGACTGTACAGTTCTTTGGTATCAATTACTGGTAGATCATTTGTTAGAAGCTGGTGTTGGGTAAAATCAGACAAAATGATCTAATTCAAAGAATTGTAGGTACCCCTAAGTTTTTCCCTCGACTTATCCATGGGGCATGGCAAATCCCACAATTTTTTCTTAAAACTTGCCCTCATCCATGAGATTCACTTATACTTGAATGTATCCGGTAATTCCTAGGCTAAAGTAACATTTTTCAAAATGTTCATGTTGGAATCATGACTATTTTAGAAAATTCTACATTCTTTCCTGACATAACTGATAGGGTTTTTAAAAAGGGTGCTGCCTGTGAAGTTAAAATGATAGTGATTCACCATCTATTGAAAAATCCCTCCCTAGATCCTGTTGTACTTCTAGCCAGTTTCAAACCTCTCTGTTCTGTGCAAGATGATTGAGTAGATAGTGGCATCTCGGTTCCAGAGGTTCCTGCATGAAATGCATGATTGTCTAGATTAGTGTTTCTCAAACTGAGTTGGGACCCACTAGGTGGATCGTGAGCCAACTTCAGGTGGGTTAGGTAGCATCTAGAGCAGCCATCATTAAAAATACCAAAAAATGGAACATGGGAAGGACAGTGTAGTTATTTTGCTTGTATCCAAGTTGCAAATAGGCTTTTTCTTTCTGATTCACTTTGCTCTTGGTAAATGGCGGAGAAATAACCCAACCTACTGCTGCATTCTTAGGAAAGCAGCAGGTTCTGGCATTATAATGACAGCACTTCCATTCATAACATAGCTTCTGGTGGGTCCTAGACAGATTGTCATTCTAAATAGGGGGTCCAGTTTTAAAAGGTTTGAGAACCACTGATCTAGATAAAAACAGAAAATACCAATTTTGTGGGGTTAAAATATTTGAATAACAAAACTGCATTTTGATGTTTAAGATATTTTCTAGAAATTAAAATAAATTACTTTTCCAATTAGAAATAACACTGTGGCTGCATCTACTGATGCTATATCACCTATATCATCTACCTAGTGCATTTTTAAAGCATTTAAAATTAATAAAAATTAGAACTTGGAATGAGAATGTAGAGTAAAAACACATAACACTGCAATTTGCTAATTTAAAACCGTTTTCTACCAATGATGCGTTAGAGCAGTGAGACCCAATGTGATGACATTGGTCACATTGACTTAAGGCCAGCCCTGCGGTGTACTGTGCACTAGTCACCTTGCCAGCCTTGTGTCTTCCTTGGCTCCAACTGGCCCGAAATTAGAGTAGTCTTATAGCCACTAGGAATGGTGTGATGGTATCATCACTCCATCACCACATCCTCCTGCAGGTGCACACACAGGTCCGCAGCAGACCTGAGTGCAGGAGCCCTGGTGGATAACTTGTATATTGTGAAGGAAACATTTTTTGTGAGCTGCACATCATGCCAAAGAGCCGCAAGAAGCTTATGAGCCATAGGTTGGCTATACCTGCTTTATAGTATTAAACTTGTGCTATAATTCACACACATACTGTAATATTACACACATACTGCATATAGCGTACATAGGAGCTGCAACTAGAACAATACTTAGCATTTATTACATTGTGCTTTCTGAATGTGCAAAGCATTTCATGTGTATTATTCTTGATGTTGAACCTTAAAACAATCCCATAAGGCAGTGGTTTGCAAACTGGGGGTCTGGGACCTGCTAGTTGATCATGATCCAATTTTTTGCCACATGTGCCATCACTTCTCAGTGGGCATGGGGAGGGGCAAAATGGGCAGAGACTGGGTGGTCCAGGCCCCAGAAAGAGGTGGGTTTGGTGGCGGCGGCAACCACCAGTCCTATCCTCCTTCCTGGACCTAATCCTGTGGCTCAATCCCTGCGGACGTGTGCCTACCATGGAAGCTTACCCCTGGGTAAAGGAATGATGGTTCCCTTACCCAGAGGAGACCTCCTGTATTGCCCCCCACTACAAGATTCAGTGGTAGCTTTTACAGTACTGCTGCATTGGCTATTTTGGTGCTATTGCATTGGGGGCAAAATGAATAGGATTGGGCTGTAAGTTGTAGTATCCCCATATTGAGACTATGAAAGTGCCTCAGATGATTCCAAAATGTGATCCTGACGCACTTCTGGAGGGTTATAGCAACCTCTGGTAAATTAAAATAAACTGACCCTTTTTCATGGTGGTACAGTCCTGGAAGTGTCACTGTTGCCATTGCAATGTTGCCACTTCCTTTAATGGAGTACCAACCTTTTCTCCCAGACTGGGGCGTCATGACGCTCCAGTTTGGGAACCACTGGTGTCATGGTATACTTTTTGAAAAGAAAATATTTTTAAAAAATTATTATAAATATTTCCTGGGGGGAAAAATTCAACTAACATCTCCAAAATGAGCCACAGTCATTTCAAAAAGGTATAGTTGACTGTAAAAATGTGCAAGAATAATGTATGTTCTCAAAGAATGTATTATATTTTCTTACTTGAGGGAAAGCAGAGTAAAAAAAGTATTCATTTTTATCATTAATAGTGTCTGTTTCATTTTAATAAGTCTTAGCCCCTGAAATGGCAGCTCATTAGCAGTTTTAAATATTTTAATGACAGGCTGAGCTTATTTTTGTTTGTTTTCAACAGACTCAGGAAGGACCTTGTCGTGGTTCTGTTGCTCATAGCACCCCATGCTATGCTAACGCTTCCTGTGCACGTTTGAAATAATATAATATGAACCATTGAATTTTGACTAGGCTGTGGTATTTTTTGGAAAACTTTTATCATTGATTAAATTTATAATCTGGATATTATGTATAAATTTATAGCATGGATATTAGCCATACTGAGAGACTGTGCATCAAATTTCTTTTGGATGAATAGTTGATGGAATAGTTCATCCTTAACTTGTTCCCTGTCATGATAGTTTTCATAGTGGATCACAGGATGCAGTAACAAATTAGACACTATCAGTGGTCTCCAAACTGGAGACTGCTGTTGTGGGGAAAACAGCACCTTTGTGGTGCAAACAGCACCTTGGTTCCACCAGGGACACTTGCAAAGACCCTGACTACGGCCCCCAGGGTCTTTGCGGGCATCTGTAGCCAGAGTCTGCCTGTATCAGCAGGCCTCACAGCCGCCATTTCACACAAATGTGGCTGGTTGTGAGAACCCTTGCGGGCTGGAGTCAGGGTCTTTGTGAGCGTACCCAGCGGAATGGTACTGTTCGTGCTGGGGAAGGATCAGTTCCTCAGGACAGCTTGGAGCCTGCTGGATAATATCATAACTTTTGGCTTCTATAGGAAATCTCTTCCCTTCTCCCAACAGAGGTCTTCTTTGGCCCCACAAAAGCCTTTCATATGGGTCAGAAGATGCTCTGGAACAATTGGGTGTGACTAAAGAGGGGGTTGCCAAGGGAGGGGGATAGGCAAAAATCCACCCCAGACAGAAGAGCTTTCCTTTCACACAGGTGGATGTTAGAAAACAAAACACATGGATTGTTGGGTGGACAGCTGTATTTGGAAATGCTTAAATTACGTCAGTGACATTTTACCTTCAGCTCTTCATAATTTCTATATCTCATTATCCTTATTGGAAAATTTCATTCTATTTCAAATCAGTTACAAGGCTTCATAACCATGATTTATACAACAGAGATCTGTTCAGGTTTCGTACAACAATCCAGAGCTTCATTCAGTTTTCTTAATTCAAACAATGCATGGGATCCCTGTGGGATCAAACTAAATAACCCCTGTAGGGTCAAAGTAAATAAAATTCCCTACAGGTTTTTTTCTTCTAGTTTCATGTTCATGTAGAAAGAGTTTGAACTACCCAATTTCAGATTTGTAGGCTGAGTTTTATATAAACTTTGCAGTTTTCCAATATAAATTTCTCTTATCCATCTCATCTTGGGCAGTAACTATGGTTACTGGTCATATCAGTGCAGATACAATGCTAACCAGGAAAGGAGGAGAAATTTGTACCACCAAGGAAGGGATTATATTAATTAAGGAAGTCTTGGCATGTTAATGGATTATATGAATAGGCATGCCCCAGTATCCACTGCTTCAGTTTTCCACGGATACCAAAGATATTAGGACTCCTATTAAAAAGATAGGACATTAAACAAATTTTTTTTGCCTTGTTGCAGCACACCACTGATGTTCCCCTATCTTTAAAAAGGCGTCCCCAGTATTGATGGTTTCAGGTATCCATGGAGGAGTCTGGAGTGACCAGGGCATCCCTGTAGTTAGAAAAAGAATTTTTAAAAAAAGTGGTTAAACTCACTTAAAATACAATAAGGGCACTATCCTAAGGTGCAGTGGGCAGACACAGACTGCTTGCATCGGTCCAGTGCTGTTACACATACTTCAGGAGGCAGACGTTGACCCAATGATACAAATGCCATGCAATTTATCACAGTAATTAGCCACATAGGTTGAAATGGATTCCTGAGGTTGAATGAAATAAAACTCTCATACAACTTAAAATAACCTACATATGTGAATTATCAATTCATCATGAGCTAAAAGTATCCTTTAGATCAGATCTGAGACTCCAGTCCTAGCAATTTATTTGGTAGTAAGTACCATTGAACACAGTGGATTTTGCTGAGTAAGCACACAATCGTACTGGTAAATGTAGCCTTTATTCGCATGATGATGAATTAAAATGTTCATATTCAAACAAGAGATTCAGAAATGATTTATAGAGAAATGCAAATAGCTAAATGGCTCCCTATCACATTAGGGTTCAAATAATGTAAAAAGATGCAGAAGAAACACCACACTAGAAAAGCACTGAACAGCTATTCTTCCCTTACTAAATATAAGAGGAGCATCACTTGAAAAAGTGTCTCTTTGCCCCATTAGAAGAAGAATCTGGTATACACAAAGCAATGTTGTATATTAGAGGGAACAACCTTATTTCTATCACCTATTTGTAATTTTTGTGGAAAAAAATTGATTGGTAAAATGCCAGCTAAGGAAGCTGATGAGTTAGGGCAACAAAAACCACAGCCAGGTTTTGTGCTGTTCTTCAATGACTGAATTGCTGACCAAAGTATGCTTCTGTTGCTAGAAACCCTTTTGAATCAGACCTTCTCATTCTCTTAGAAGGTCATGCCTGGTTGAAATAGTCCAAAGAAATGGCACTGGAGTATGGTCAAAAGTGAAGTAGGGACAGATGAAAAATAGTATAGTAAATTGGTTAGGAACCAGATAGAAACTGTGTGAGCTAGATTTGGCCCGTGCACTAGAGATTTATTTTAAGTGATTCATATCCCTCCTTTCCCTCTTGAATACAGATGGAGTCTTCTCATCCATGGGTTTTCCCATCTGCTTATTTGACTCAGCACCACTGCAGAAGAGAGAGGTTCTTTGTTAAACAAACATGTGCATTTTAAAAAGCTTTTCTTACCATGGCAAGCCATTCTCCAGGGTCTTAGAGCAATTAATATCCATAAGCTGAGATAAGACCTCTTTCTGTCGCCCTGGATCAAGGCAAAAAAAGCAAAACAAGTGATTAATCACACTTCTGGGATAAGGGATGAGATCTTATCTCAGAGCTAATGAGATTGGCTGCAGATCTCATGGCTGCAGCTACCTTGCCTTGGTAAGACAAACTTTTAAAGGCTGAATTCTAATTAACAGCATGATTTCATTTAATACTTTTTTTTTTTTTTGCATTCTTTACCCTCGTGGATAAAAAGGCTCTACCTGTAATTGGGAGCACTCAAAGTTCTTGACATGGGACTTGGTGCATAATTATCTGATTTAATTATGAAGGTGTACTTAAAATTCTTACTCTAGGAGAACAGATGCAACATGTGATAAGATTTGGGGCTTGTGAGAAAACATAAGAACTGGATGTGAAAGTAGTGTGAAACTGCTGACTTCTGGAGCTAGATGAGTGACTTTTTGCTGACTTAGCTAGACCTTGCCCTATTGAGTTGTCCAGAATTGCCCTATGGTGGCTGACTAGGAAGGGTCAGAACCAAGTGAGCATACTTTCCTTCTGTATTGCATAATGGGAATGAAGGATGTTCATATGATGGCACATGGCCTCAACCCTATTGGTTTTCACTCCCTATTCCAAGAATACTGTAAGCTATTTGATACTTTGCCCCCTTCACAACTGAAAGAGTTCATGGTTAGCAATTAATTAGTATTGAAATGTTTTCCTGGGATCCTAATAATCCTCCCCAGTGTTTTTAGCTTCCAAAGAGTCAGAGACTATAAAAGCTTGTAGCATCCTGGTCTTGGCATGCATCCCCAAGTGCTTACGTTCCTCCAGAACATTATAAGCTGTTAACAGTTTGAGCAGGCCAGGATTAGTGTTTAGCAGATTTGGTATCCTGAATTATGATGGGCAAAAGTGAAAGTATAGACTGTATCCCACTCATTAAATAATAACTACGACTTATCTTTTTAACGTTTTATATCATTGGCACCATCCTAAACAGGTGCTGGGCCCAGTGCTGTCGTAAATGTGCCATAAGGCATGTCTGTGTCAGCAGGATGGGTGGTAGGCTGATGCAGGCGGCAGCAGCAACCCAGCAACACCGCGGATGGACACCAGCAAGTTGCCTCTGCATGTCAAAGTTCAGCCAAGGCGGGGGGAAGGCAGAAGAGGGGCAGGCAGCCCCACATTGCAGGGTGTCCCAGGGAAGGGGAAGAAGCCAGGATCTGGCCATTAGGCCAGATTTTAACCCCTGTCCCCAGGCCATGAGGCCCTGATCTGGGCTACTGCAGGATGCTTGGACTTGTGCCTGCTAAATAGCAGGTGAAAATCCAAGTATCCCCATTGGGGTGGCTGGGGCTTCCCTCAGGGTAAGGGGACACATATCCCCTTGCCCCATAGCGAGCTCCAGCAGTACCCAGACTTGCCTTGGATGCAGCGCAGGCCTGCTTGCTCTAACGCAGGTTAGGATTGGGCTCAAAGGATCTGTAGTTTTTCTGTACCTGTGTTTTCTGTTTAATGGCATATTTACTAAAGTTGAAAATATATCTTAACGGGTCTATGTTCTTTTAAACAGCAAACTACAAATCAGATGCAAACTGATTCTTTGTCTCCGTCTCCTAACACTGTGTCACCAGTGCCTTTAAATAACCCCACAAGTGCCCCAAGGTTTGGAACAGTCATTCCTAATCGCATCTTTGTTGGAGGAATCGATTTTAAGGTAATCTTTCGTAATGTTCCTAAATTAAGCAGTAATGTTGTATTTCGATTTCTTCTGTTTTATATGTTTAGTTTTACCTTGTTACATACAAAAAATTATTAAATATGAATAAGGCATGACCATACAGAAAATACATTTTTAATATGTCATAATTACGGGAAGAGAAGTAGAAACATACCACATGAATTTCAAAAGGATATATTCACTATGTAACAAACGGATATCAGTGGTATTTGTCCACTACAATGCTCCATTTCATCTTGAGTCAACAGGTATATAGAGAAGCAATGGCTCTACCTAGCTGCGATTGTCTGCCAACCCTGAACCTCAGATTGGTTTTGAAGGATAGAAAGCATATAACATAAGAAAAGCCCTTCTGGATCAGGCTAAAGGCCTATATAGTCTAGTGTCCTGTTTCCCACAGTGGCCCACCAGTTGACTCTGGGAAGCCCGCAAGTAGGAAAGAGACATCTTTTTGTCCCAAGATTGCTCCCATGAAGCTGAGGCAAAAAACATTTTAAGTACAGCACAGTACTTAATAGTAAACATGTTACTAATCGTAAAAAGTTTCTAGTCAAACTTAGCATGCAAGCAATGAATGCTTTTGACTCTTGAATTTGTTCTTTTTTTAACAGATAACATGAAGAATGCAAAAAAGCCTGAAACTGGCATGGTAGAGGAGCTTTAAAACTTATGTCATTTCTAGCCTTATTGCACCTTAGTACTTAGTTAAAAAAACCCAAAAACTTCTGTTGACTCTCTCCCAGTGTTGGTTAAAATGAGATCAAAAGCACACATTTAGTTGCTTGTCTTGTTTGATCCTTGGGCCTTGTTCCACTACTTGGATATTTAGAGGCTTAGTAAAGACAAAGATTTATTTGCTCAGGAACAAGCACAAGTTTCTATTAAGATTCAAAACTTCAATCTGAATCTAGCCCTTTGTCATTGTCATAAAACAAAACATTATATGATCTTTCTGAAATCAACTGCTATTCTAATTCAGTACAACAAGATTCCAGCTCCTTGCATATTATTCCCTTGTAATCCTATAACTTAGTATGGGCTAAACCTATGCCAAGCAAATACTAGTACCGGCATCCCCTTGTATCCGCTGGGGTTTTGTTCCGGACCCCACCATGGCTACCATCTGCAATCTGGGCATAGAAGGTTGTTTTAAGGAATATTGAGATACTGAGTTGTATCCAAAGTTTAATCGTGACTTAGTTCCGTTGAATTCAGTGTCTTTAGTCATGACTAACTACACTTAGGATGGTAGCTTTTTTACTTACTTTTTTACTTAGTTGCAGCAAAACTGCTGATGTTCCCTTATCTTTA
>JAJKFI010000015.1:10178291-10201748 GCA_029204185.1 Lerista edwardsae | reverse complement strand
TAAAGATAAGGGAACATCAGCAGTTTTGCTGCAACTAAGTAAAAAAGGAGATTTGTTTACTATTCCCTTATATTATCAATAAGCTCCCAGTTATCAATGGTATCCGTGGATACTGGGGCACACCTGTGTACTTAGTACAGGCTATCCTATAACTTATGTACAGCTCCACTCTTTTCAGGACAGCCGTCAAAATTCCTTTATTACACATCAAACCATTTTAGGTCTGAGGTTCAGAGTCCTTCGTGTAAGCAGAAAGCACTTCCACACACAAGACATTTGGGTTCTTTTCACTGATTTCCCCTCCACCCCCTGCACTTCACTCTGAACTCACCTAACCCTCCAGAGCATCATTTCAGGAGGCATGAGGGGCTGTAGTGGAAAGGCAGGATAGAGAAGCCCTAGGTCACATTCAGCTCTTTAAATCTTGGCCTAGGCTCCCCCTATTGCCCACAGTCCTGTCCTTTAGTTCAGGAGTTTTGTTTTCTTGTTACTGTTACTAGTACTGTAATTGGTGGAAAAAATGGTCCTGGTAAGATATAGCCCCAAAGAGACTGACTGAATTATGAATCAGGATCAGATTCAGAATTATGAATCAGAATCACTGTAATTCACATCTCACAGCGGCAGACCTGGGGGGGGGGGCAAGGGATGCAAATGCCCTGGATACTGGGCTGGGGGGTGGAGATGATGCTGGCCCTGCCCTGCCCCTTGCTATGCTAGTAGGAGCATGAAAACACTCCAGAAAGCAGCTTCCACGGCTGCTACTAGCCATGGAAGCTACTTCCCGGAGCAATGTGTCGCAGCTACAAAGCAATACCTGCCACTCCAAGAAGGGGTGAGCGGCACTTCATAGCTGTGGCACTCTGGGAAACGGCTTCCACTGCAGCAGCCACTTTCTGGAGTGATGCAGCTACCAAATGCTGCCTTCCCCTTCTTGGAGGGGTGGGTGGCGCTTAGAAGCTGGGCGGGGGGGGTGGCATCTGCAGGTGGGGGCACACCCCTGTAGGTGTACCCCCAGGCATCAATACTCCCCCCCCCCCAGGATTGCCTCTGCAGTTTCAGCACCCTTCCGCTCCCATCTACAATCTGGGCATAGAAGGTTTTTTTAAGGAATATTGAGATACTGAGTTGTATCCAAAGTTAAGCATGACTTAGTTCCATTGAATTGAGTGTCTTTAGTCATGACTAACTACACTTAGGACGGTCCCACATAAGTGGAGCATACACCACATAAGGTGTACTGTAAATGCTGTCATTAAAATTCTAATTTCCTTCTCCAAGGAATTTGTAATTACTTATAGCTCTTTATTTTACTCATATCTCTTCGTTGTGGTCTGCAAAATAAGTGTTCCAGAAGTATTGCTGTGTTAATCTGTAGCAATGAAACTAACAAAAGATCTTTCCCTGGTAGAGGAATGCCTTGTCAGTTGGGGAATGCCCCTCATACCAGCTTAGGTAAGGCTGATAATTAAATAGCTTTTCCTTAGTGCGGGAGCTGACTGTTATTACTAGTTCTGGCCCTAGCTAGCTGAAGGAAGGGACCCTGGCTCCAGAGCTTGCAGCCAATCGGCTTCTTTTTGCTTCATTGTGGAGTTTTAAAGATTCACAGGTTTGTTATACCATAAGCTTTCGTGGACTACACTCAGTTTCATTAGATATATAATACTGCATCTCTTATTCAAGTTATTGATTTAAACACATAAACCCAAAACAAATCTTTTTGGAACTTGTTTCCTCCTTTGATAGTAAATCACAGTATGAATCTTCAGAGAAATATTCATCAATTAGATTGATATCTGGTTTACAATAGAGATTTTACTATAATTTTTTTTGTAAAATAACAGTCGTACAGTGTAGTTAATGAAATGAATATTTGCCATGCATTTACCACACTTTGTCCTTAAACTTTCCATATTGTCTGTATCTTAAACTTCAGAGGACTTTGTTTAGCTAGTTTGCTCATATACTCGTGATGTGTAAAGAAGCTAAACAAGTAGTGAACCCTTGTTTTAACAAACCAGTAGGAACAAGGGTTGTCCATTAATGCTGAAAGTCCATTAAACTGGGACACCTTCCCCCACATTAGACTGTCAGATCCCTAGCTTAGACGGTTCCATTGGCAATGTTGCTCACTTCTCTACCAGAGCACTATAGGATTGGAGGAACATCCTAAGCACTCTGGTGAAGTGTGGAGCAATACTGCTGAGCGATTTCTGTAAGGTAGGTGTTATAAACATCTCTAAGGAAGTGGAAGAACATGTTTGGTTGAGGCAGTGTGCCAGTGCAATGAATATCCTGGAAGGTAAGCAAGCATGCCCTGAGTCCCTTTCTACATCCAAAGTTTGGGGCACCATACAGAAGAGCCCGGCTGAATCAGGCCAAAGGCACATCTAGTCCAGCTTCCTGTATTTCACAGTGGCTCATCACATGCCTCAGATAGCACACAAGACCATAAGATGTCTGCATCCCATTACCACTCCCCTGAATCAGGCATTCCGAGGTAGCCTACTTCTAACATGAGGTTGCACCACCCATCATGGCCTGTTGCCTATGATGGACTTTTCCTCCAGAAATCTGTCCAATCCCCTTTTAAAGGCACCTAGGCCAGATTCCATCACCACCTCCTATGGCAAGGAGTTCCACAGATTAATTACCAGCTTGGGAAAAAGTATTTCCTTTTATCTGTTCTAACTCTCCCAACACTCAATTTTAGTGGATGGCCCCTGGTTCTGGTGTTGTGAGAGGGAAAAGACCATCCCTCTTTCCATTCCATGCGTAATTTTGTCCCCCCTCAATCATGTCCCCCCTCAAGTACCTTTTTTTTCTAGACTGGAGAGCACCAAATGTTGTAGCCTTTCCTCATAAGGGAGGTGCCCCATCCCAGTAATCATTTTTGTCGCTCTGCACCTTTTCTGGTTGCCAGATTTTCTACACCTAGTTGCTGCTAACTCCCCCAAAATGCCTTTACCAAATTTTCTAGAGGCATTTCTAACCACTCCAAAATACGTCCATACCAGAAGATAAAAAGCAGAGTGGTTTTTATTCTGCTTCTAGAAGAAAGCTGTGTGGTATATTTGTGTGGTATCTACTGATGAATTTTTATGGTGGTAGCCATGATTTGTGTCTGAATTTTTTTCCAGATTGTACTATCCAGTTACTGCCTGACAGAATGGTTGCTCCAAGAGCTTTGAGTTGTATATGCACTAAGCCTATGTTATGTACATTAAGCAAACAGGAAATGCCCATGCTATATATGCATATTTCCAATGGAAGTTTTAACATAAATCTATGGCTTCAATCCATATTCTTATGTAGGTATAAGCCTAACTCATTTAGTGGGGCAGGCTTTTGAGCATGAAAGGTTGTGTGTGTATAAGATTGCAGCCTGTTGTGAAACAGTAATGAACTAGGAATGTGGCAAAATTAGAAGAGGCTGCAGATGAGGTTCTATTGGTGGAGTGTTTGCTGAAGAATGATATAATTGCAATGGGCCAATCTCATGTGGTTTTCAAAATGTTAATGAAGAAAGCCAAACTTGTATTAGAATTTTATCTTTAAATATACTGATTGTAGTAGTTTGATGTAATTGTTGTCTTTTTTTTACCTTATTTTACTAGACTAACGAGAATGACCTAAGGAAGTTTTTTTCTCAGTATGGCTGCGTTAAAGAAGTAAAAATAGTAAATGACAGAGCTGGAGTATCAAAGGGGTTAGTAGAATAAAGCATGCACATAGTGGAATCATACAAATTAGTGCAATGTATGCAGGAAAATTGTCCTTATTGCATAATTGGCAAGGTACTTTATCTGAACTGTTGACTTTATTCAAATAGAAGTTATTTGAAATATTTATTGAAATATTATTTTGATTTACTTTATATAATTTTTGACTATTGGTTACATGTTATTAGTTGTATATCATAAATGCTACTTTGTGATTCAGGAAAAGCTTTTTCTAAAATGGGCTGTTTGCATTTTCTGTAAATATGTCCCATTTATTGTTTAAAGTTCTTATAGAATACCTTTAAAAACAAAAATGAAGTCCTGATTTATTTTGATATTAATTTCATCCTTCTCTTGCAGCTATGCAAATAAATTTACCGTAGTTACTTGCCCCCAAACGTTTTTCTTGCTTGCCTCCCAAAGCCATCCCAGTCGTTCTAGCACACTAAGGGCTCAATCCTATCCAAGTTTCCAGCACTGATGTAGCCGCAATGCCACCAGTGGTAAGGGAACAAACATTCCCTTACCTTGAGGAGGCCTCCATGACAATCCCCCCACTAAAGGATTCAGTGCATGCCCCATTGGCACAGCTACACCAGGATTGGAAAGTTGGATAGGATTTGATCCTAATAGTCTGGAAAGAGAGACCTAACTCTTTAGATATACAAAGCTTTCCTGCCTAACCACATAGATGTGATTCTTATTCCAAGCATCCAGACAACTACCACATTTTGGTGCAAACTTAGTTTTTTGTCTCACTACAATTAAAACTTGAGAAGTCTTTTAAATAATTGTATAGCATAGTATGTGTCAATTTAGAATTGGGATTTCTCAAACAATATGAACTTGCCTGCTTCTCCATAACTATTCCTCCTCATACTGATTAAATGAGACTATGCAGACTTTGTCAGAAAGGATGGTGTCACTTCGTTTCAATGAAGGTCTTACAGTCTAGGAGTCCTTCAGGCTGCCTAGTATGTTGTTGCCTCTTTATGGAACTACACACATGCAGATAGGCTTTTAGACAAACTCCTGGTAATTCAGTTAAAACCTGATTAGCAAAAGCATGCAATGCACATTTTTTCATAATTCTGGCTCCACTTTATATCATTGGCATCAATGGGAACTTTCTTCTTGGCAGAAATAGCAGCTACTGTGGTGAGAGAAAAGAAACTGATCTGGATTGAGATGCAGCCCCCTTGCCACAGTCTATATTGGGATGCATGCCACAGTTGCTATTTAGTAAACAGAGGTTTAGTGTATCAGAGTCAATGATGTGTTTAACATAACACGTAGTTTGGCCCTTGTACTTCTACAAACAGCCTTTTTTCACAAGTTATTTCCCAAAGATTCTTTTGATTAGTGCATGACCTAAGGAAAGCTTTTGGGTTTCTTCCCAACAATAACTTGTGAAAGAACAGTTAGAATAATTTCTTTTCAGCAGAGCTGTGTCAGCCAGTATAAACTATGTTTGTCTGGAAAATATTTTTATACTACCAGTTCATTTTTTGGGATGTATTTGGCCACATCCTTTAACCTCACAACAACCTTACATCCATGCATTAGATGGTGATTGACGAAAAACCACTCAAGCTGCAATCCTATACACACCTCATAATACATTCCATTGAAATGAATGTGACTTGCTTCTCTATTTATTTTAATGATTTGTATCCTGCCTTTCCTTTGCAGGAGCAAATGCTCAAGGCAGCTAACAATGAATATTAAAATATGTATAAGAACGTCAGTGTTGAACAAGGATTTGAACCTGGGAATTTCCACATCATTGGTTCCCAAACTTACTGTGATCATAGCATCTTTTGCTGCTGACTCTCCTGGACACTGCCATCTTGGATTATGCAAGATCTCATGCCATTCTCATTAGATCCAAAATGGTGGTACCCAGAAGATCTGGGAAGAAAAGGTTGCCAGGGATATCCTGTGGTTTCCCTGTGAGTTTGCCAAGGGCGCCCTCAGGTGCTGGGATGCACAGTTTGGCACTGTGCCACTGCACTACATCATACTTACTCTCAGTAGAACCTTATGTATAGTTACTTCCTCCTGCTTTAGCATTCTGTTAGGCTTTTCTGACAGCTATGGTTTTAAAATCCAAGAAGAACTATTAATAAACTAAGGACAAATTTTTACATTTGTTGGTACTTGTCCAGTGATATGTTCTGTTTATTTCAGGTTAAGATAAATAAAACAAAAAAGAATCTCCACGGAAACTGTATTAGAAGGATTGGCAGTTCCTAATTCAAATCCAGTTCCTGGAGTGATATCATATGGCAATTGCCAATCTAGGGGAAAAAGAGGGGTGTGAATAAGCAACTTCTTTGTCAATAATGGCAGCAGGCTATTTTAAGATTTAATACACTACTCACAGTAGCACACTTTTTTTTACAAACTTGTGTAAAAAAGGGCTAAACTATTAAGCATGTATGCTGTGCTTCTGAGGAGAATTTCAGTCAAATGCACATCTCTTGCTTTAGAACACCCGCATGCGGCTGCAATCCTGTTCAAAACTAGGGCACAAGAGGAAGTTCCTTCTGCCCTGTGCACTATTTTAATGCTAAACATTTTCTAACTGAGGGGGCTATTTGCTACAGAAGTGAAATCACCATTTCAGAGGCAGATTCTTTCTTCAGCAGGGCAATTTTCAGGCTTAGAACAACATGCAGGGAAAGAAGAACGTCTCCTTTTCATGTGTCCTGTTCTGAAATGGATCACTGTCCTGTCTAGCTGTTTTAAAGCCAAAGAGATGTGCTTCTGGTTGGTAACTGTCTTCTGGAGCACACATTTGCATGCTTCTGTGGGTTGGCCCTTCGTTAACAGTTCAAAGTAGGGGAATATCCAGATTCAGAAATTGTTTTGATTTCTGTATAAGCTAAACAAACTAGCTGGATTCGAGAGTTTCCTATGTCTCTGGCTAATTGGTTGGACAATAGTTCAAGCAATTAAACTTAGAAAGTACCATGAATTACATCAAGATCTTCATTTTCAGCATGGGCAAAGGTGAAAGCTCACTTGATTTAACTTATGGGCATTGTGAGAGAGATCATATAGATGGTAAAGAGTCCAAGGGTTGGTGCTTAGATGATGTTCTGATACTAAAGGAAAAAACATATCCCCACAAATAAATATTGTCAGCTAAATACTTGCATATTGCATATACATTGCACTTGGGTTGAATCCAAATAAGCAGCTACAAAAAAGGAATCTTCCAACAAGCATTCCTGCCCCTTCCTCTCCACTGCAGTCATGCTAAAAGTTACTTCTGTGGGTCGGAAGATTCACAGAAAAGGGAGGGATGGGGTTTGGTAAGCTGAGTGGAGAATGCCCAATATAGGGCATTTTCTATTTTTCCTACAGTTCCCTGCATCCCATGCTACTCCCTAACCCTCAGTAGCAGCATTTGGGGGACTTTGATGCTACTGTGGAGAAGAGGGGTTTGGTAAATATGCCATTGATACTTCATATTCAGTTCATTAGCACAAAGACACCAATCATCATATAACACAATCCTTAAATGTGGTAATGGCACAGTAAGTACTTCCATATGACATTTTTGAGAAATGCAATAGAAAGAATAAAGATCAGAATGATTACTGATAGATGACAGATGCTGCTGCTCAGTATTTGCAAATACAGCTGTGAAGATGACAGCAGAGTTAATAGTCGATGTTGATAACTTGAATTTAATTTGAATTTCACAAGACCTTTTTGTCCAGCAATAGACCTTTTTTCTTCAAACCATTAAACAGACACACATAGATTAATAGAAGTTAATTGTTCCAAAAATAAACATATATGTATTAACACTTCACTTTATTTTCATATGCGTCATCTGGGTTATACTTTTTTAAAGTACAATCATAATTTTAATATGCTGCCAATACTAGACTACCTAATTCATAGCAGTGTACTATACATCGATAGAGCAGTATTAAAATAGGAAGTGTTAATACTTTAAACGAAAACTAATTCGTTTTTACTGCGGTGGTAAAAACCATCCTGGTAAATTCCATGTCAGCCTGATTTATTTTTACGTGAGACACAATTCAAAAATATACACCTAATAAGCTAAAAACTCTGGAGTTTGTTTGATAAACAATATTTTAGTAGTGGTCTTAGCCCAACTAAGTGTTTGCAGGGGCGGGGCTACAGTAGCAATGTGATCCCCAGGATTGCGCCGCTGCCTTTACTGAAGGAGGCTTTTTAAAATTACCTGAAGATAGCGCTGGGCTACCCAGGGGTACAGGAAGCCCGGCAGAAACCTCCGTAGGGCTCCCCAAGGCTCTGGCGTACTTTTAAATGTGATCGGAAGCCGCTTCTGGTTTGTGATCACGAAACTGGAAGTGGCTTCTGATCGTATTTAAAAGTACGTCAGAACCCATTGGAGTCCAGCGTTATCTTCAGGTAATTTTAAAAAGCCCCTTTCTGTGCAGGCAGCGGCATAATCCTGGGAATTGTGTTGCTGCTTTCTCACTCTCCCTGCCCCTAAAAGGGAAATGGGACAATGCTCTTCAGGCTAGTGGGTCATGACCCACCAGTTTGAAGAGCACTGTTCTAGTACAAAGCACACATTACTTTTAATGTGTGTTTTGGTCCTATATTTTTCTTTCTTCCATTTTACATAGTGTGCCATGAAAACTCAGAGTGGCGGGCCTTTAAGACTTTGCCCCCTCTATTCAGTCCCAATTTGAATAATTTAAATAGGGAACAAAAAGCTTTTTGTTGTGATTTTTTGTTTACAAAGCATAGGGGTAAGCCACACAAGGTAAAGTCTTAAAGCCCCCTGCCTGCCATTTTTTTTGCTACAATTTGGGGGGGCCCCTCTCGCCTTGTGCTATTTTAAAAAAGAAAATACCAATCCAAATTGTGCATTAAAGGTAATGTGTGATTTGGCACAAATAATGCATTGTATTTGAACTTTCTTAGTTCTCATCAAGCAAATGGTTCCGTTTCATTTTGGGGGACAGTAGAGCAGAGTCCACTCTACACAGATCCAGCAGTAGCAATTCTTGTTTCGAAAGTTTCAAATATATATTCTAAGAAAAACAAACGGTCTGTTTTACTTAGGTATGGTTTCATCACATTTGAAACTCAAGAAGATGCACAAAAAATTTTACAAGAGGTATGTGTTTTATGTGTGTGTGAGTTGGTAAAAGCAGTATTAGTTAGCATTATTGTTTGACTTTAGTATTTGAAGAATGGCGTCTTGCAACAAAAGGTTGCAGTGTTTCCCAGCCCCTAACCAAAGCACTCCTGTTCAGAGCTTCAGCAACCTGGGGAAGAAGCCTTATATTCCTAAGGAAAAGGACTATTTAATTTTCTTTCCAGTGCTCCTGAACCTTCATGTGATGCTGTATAGCATTAGAGGGCTCAGCTTTAAGGCTGGCAGTTATCCCAGAGCACTTTGTATGGGGGGCGGGGGGGGGGGAGAGAACACAGTAACTTTTTTTCTTCCCGAAACTTTCCTGTATAGAGTAGAAAGGAGAGTGGCTTTTTTAACAGTACTGATCCTCCTGATGTAATGCATAGTATAATTTCCAGGATACTACAAGGTACTTGCCCTTGATATTCCATGGCTTCTGAAGTGCACTATGCTTAGTCTTTGCTGGACTACTTTACGGTTCGTTTTCCATTTTCCCTTCTTTGTTAGAAACTTGTATACTTTAGCATATCTGAGAAGTTTTCCGAGTATTTAGAAACCACTATGCAGGTAGACATAGGGCACAACGTTCAGTATTGGAAGGGATGATAGATAGTAGGAATGGGCCTTCAATGAAGTGTCACTTCCAGAGGCATTGCTCTGGGAATGTTTGCTTGTGTAAATGCAACACAAATGCCATTTGTTTTGAATCAATATGCTTTTCTCACAAGTGTGTGTGTGGTGTTTTTCTTTCTTTGCATTTTTATTTTGAAGAACACTTCTGCTGGCATTGCTCTGTACCCGTATTAGTCAGGAATCCCATCTATCCCAAATAAAAATGTTCATGAAAGGAACTATTGTCTTAATTAACTGGATTGCTCGTCTTGTTTTTTTATTTCCTTCTTTAAATGGCAGCTGCAGAGGAGGCCAATTGGCATAAGAATTTTGGTCTAAAATAGATTAATTCAGTGGTCCTTAACTTGTTTTGGGTTACAAACCCTCTTGAGGATCTGGTGAAAGCTATGTAACATTTCCACAGAAAAGTGCACATAAACGCATGCACACAACTTTTTTTGTGTGTGCCCTGATCTTGGCCCCCCCCCAGCCTATCCAATAGTTTGACATAAAGCATTGAATTAAGATTACACAGTATTCACATTAGTATTTGAAGTGAGAGAGCAAAGATCTAGAAAAACATATTGAAGGACAAACAAATGTTTGGACATTTGTTGATTTCGTTTTGTAAAAAAATGTAAGGAAATAATGCTATGTATTTTTTTGTTTGTTTAGGCTGAAAAACTAAATTATAAGGATAAGAAATTGAATATTGGTCCAGCAATAAGAAAACAACAAGTAGGGATTCCTCGTATGTATTTGCTTGCTTGCTTGCTTGCTCTCCCTCCCCCTCCCCAGTTTTGTGGAAATGATGAATGTATTGGAAAAAACTGAGCCTGTACATTGCACCCTATATGTTGCAGATTTGTTTACACTGTAATTCTGTGCATGTCTACTCAGAAGGAAGGCTCATTATAGTCAACGGGATTTGTTTCCAGGGCAGTGTGCATAGAATTGCAGCCTGAGTATTTTCCACTTGCATTAGTGAGCAGTAAAGTGGCCACCCCTTTTCAGGATGGTGGTATGTGTCTGCAGTGGTGTTACTAGAGGGATGCAGGGGGTGCAAACCACACTGGATAACACCATGGGAGAATGATACCAAAATGACTATTTATAGCAGGAGTGGCCTAAACGTGGTCCACAAGCCACATATGTAAGATGCGGATCATGGAAATACGTTGAATAGGGCCAGGCGGGAGTCTGCTCCTGTTGCTCCTACTGCAGGAAAAGATGGAGAAGGTGACGAAGGAAGCACAGTGAGGCAGTAGACAAGGCCTGTGCACCAGAAGTATGGTATGAGATGACTGAGGAGAGGGAGAGAGAGAGAGACCAGGCAGTAGGAGCTGCTTGCCAGTATTTGCTGTGGCTGGCAGAGTGGCATTCAGGGAACGTGAAGTGGAACAAGAGTAAGGGGAAGAGTGTCTCATCAATGAAAGGAGTCTCCTGTGGTCCTGGGCTTCCAGAGGCAGCTGCAAACAAAGGTATCCGCTAGCCCAGCCAGTGACCACTGGAAGCCAGCACGCAGAAACACCACATTTTATCCCACTATTTTCCTGGTGACCCAGCCTTTGGAAGGCCATAGGAATAATACCAATACAACCCTAGTGACATGTCTGTTCTTGGCTAATGCATATGCCTGATGGTGGCCCAGCAATCTTTGTCGTCATCATCGTCATCATCATCTTAGATCTTTAATGGCATGGAAGCAGTCTTTGTTTTCATTGCATTACTCAGTTTCATACAAATTTTAATGTTCTTTTAAAAACGCTATGTAACAACATCAATTTAAATAGTGGTGAGTTGAATTTTTTAATTAATACTTCATAATGTAGTAATTATCAAATTCTTCAGAATTCTGTTTCCTTGCCACGTCCTGCCCGCTGTAGTTCCTTGTACCACCTGTAAAGCAACCTCTTGAGGTTCAGAAACCCTCCAAAGCAGTTTGATGTGGTACAGAGGGCTGTAGTTGTGAGGAGAGAGATGAAAATCTAAAAACCCTGTTCATTACATGGTGGAAGTCTGCTTGCATAAGTGCTCCATTGGATCCAAGCCAATATCTACTAGAATGTTCCAATTTCCATTCAAAACAAATCCTGTTTTCATTAGTGTATAAATTTTAAAATATGCAAAATGTTGGTTCGTTTTTATTCTGTCACTACACATTTTAGGATCCAGTATAATGCCAGCAGCTGGAACAATGTACTTGACCACTTCAACTGGATATCCTTATACATATCATAATGGGGTAGCTTATTTCCATACACCTGAAGTTGCTTCTGTTCCACAACCATGGCCTGTAAGTAATTTTTTACATTGTGCTATACTCTAAGGTTGCGTTGATATATCTAAGCTGAGGTGTTGATAGCTGTCTGGCCCAATCCTATCCAACTTGCAGTGCCGGTGCAGCTGCAGTGAAGCCCTGAGGAAAGGGAAGAAACGTTTCTTTATCTGGAGGTCTCCATGACTTCCCAACTACTGGCGCAGCTGCACCAGCGCTGGAAAATTGGATAGCATTTAGCCCTCATTCAGGGATCTTTGCTACCTTTTGCTTGTGTTTATTAAACTGTTCCTGTGATACATAAAATAAACTTCACTTAACAGTATTTTTCAGTGTCATCCTAATTAGTCATCAGATGGATTTATGTAAAATAATACTTCCTGTCTGAGAGTACAATTTCATTATAACTTCATTATTTAAGTTTCGCTCCAACCATCTCCAAACCTATGCTGGATACAGCGCATGCCAGTTTCCTGGAATCAGGAACCAGGAGCCCTTGCACTCCGAACAAGGTAGGGTCATCTGAATAAGTCTCCTCACACAGTTTGACCCTACCTTGCGAAGAGAGAACACGTTGGCTAGGGATGCCACCTGACGCACATACGTTTTGCTGCAGAAAGAGTGCTTTCACAGCAAGAAAGCCTTAAAAATCCTGTTTTTGTCTTACGTTTGTTCTCTTGTAGCCTCCTAAGAAAATGTTACTTGTTTTGGATGTCACGTTATTTAGGCTACCTCTAAATTCATCCAACAGGGTTAAAGGTCTGACAAGCAACAAGTTCATCTGGCCGTTTTAAAGAGTACACAAATCTGTCAAGACTTTTTCCAGCATTTTTTTGCAATTGTGCCACAGTTTGCACTGAAACTGTTATACATTTGCTGTTTCTATGCCCATTTCAATTGTCATCCTGTGACAAGCTAGACTGACACCTCCAAAAAGGCAAATGTGTTTTACTCTTATAAAGCAAAAGATTACAGGAGCCAAGAAGATAACAAAGAATAGGTCAATGATTATTGTGATCCATCTTCCCCCAAGTTGCTTTCCTTAACATAGTTTAAGAAACACAGATCTAAATATTGCTATCTGATCAACTTGTTCGGTAACAATTGGTAAAACAAAGTATAACAATATTTCATTCGCTTTTGGTGCAAACTATATGTTAAAATGGCACAGAAAATTATTTATTTTAGTGAACAATTTTTGATTCTTCAGCGCAAAAATTTTTTTGGAACAAGGCATTCTATATTCTTTGATGGCTTTATTTTTGTTGACATCAAGACTGCATAACAGTGCTCTTACGTGCTACTATTTCTAAATGTAGGCCCAATGCAGAGGTATTTGGGCTGGTTGAGGTGTTATACCATGTCAAATTTGCATGTATGTGTCATCTGATAACTTCAGGCATCCCTGCTCCCTTATAGCTATGAGGGAAGGGACAATTCTACTTCATGTTTCGTTTTAGAACAAGCCAGGATCTGCCGTGACATCTGAACTGGCCAATTTTGCCTTATTCTAGCCAGAATTTCCAAGTTCAGATCCTGGTTTATGTTAAAATATACCAGGATTGCCTTACTGTGGGCATGCCCCAGGCTATGCAGAGAGCGGATTCAGTCTTTGCTTCACATGTTGTGTGAACTGATTGTTTCCTAATCTTTCAATTATGGGTCAAGAATTCCTCACAGGTTCATTCCCCAATCTTCCTATGCAAATTTGTTTTCTTTTTATCATTGACCGTGTTGTTGCACAGCTTCTAGCTAACTATAGTTAAGTGGCATTGGTACAGATGTAATGCTGAATCATGCTATATGCTAAAACAAGAAAAATTCACACTGCAGGACATACAGAAGGGAGACCATGCAAAGTTGCTGTAATTGATTTGTTTAATTATAGTGCTGCAATAGATTGCTTGAAATGTTCTAATTTTTTCTCTTTTAAAGTCACGCTCTATTTCCAGTTCCCCTGTGATGGTAGCCCAGCCTGTTTATCAGCAACCCACATATCACTATCAGGTACAAATTAAAATATGCTGTTGGTGAGATTATGGCACCAAGGTGAAATTGTATTCAGACCAATTTGCAGTTGTGGTAGCAATTCTGTATTACTTATTTAAAGAAACATTGTAAAGATTTACCAGCTTGTCCACCTTGGCTTTTATCACGTTACTGTATTTCAGCTTACTAGGTAACCATTAATGTCTTCAGCATTTATTTTATCTTACAAACTGTGTATATGCATGCATGTTTGGTTAAAATACACTCTTGTTTTTAATTATCATAGGCTCCTGCACAGTGTCTTCCAGGACAATGGCAGTGGAGTATTCCACAGGTAATTATTTTCCTTAAGATGTTCTTGTTACTGGTTTTAATGTATGATTTGTGTTTTAATTCTGATTTTATGCGTTTTTAGATTTTATGAATTTTTTACAGTTGTTTTTTGTAAGCTGCCTTGGGACCCTTCGAGGAGAAAGATGGAATAAAAATATTATAAATAAATAAAATATTGAGTATCCATTATCTGTGACTTGGTTGCATTTATATCCTACCCTTCTTCCAAGAGTTGTTCCCTTTCCCCAGTTTTATCCTTCTAGCAAAACCATGAGATAGGCTAGTCTGTGTGGTAGTGATGGGCCCAAGATCACCTATAAGTTTAGTGGCTCAGCAAGAATTTGAACCCATCACAACACATTTCCAAGTAACTGCTTTTTAATTACTTGTAGAATTTTGGAAGACAGGAATGTCGGGGACATGGGAATCTGCTTCTGTTAAGTCTAACCGTTGGTCCATGCATATGTTGTCTGCACCAGTGGTTGCCACACTTACCTAGCTCGTAACACCCCCATAGCATCTTCCTGGTTCAGCAGGACGCTGCCATCTTGGATCTCATGACATCCAAGGATCTCAGCACCAAATCTTGTTGTTTTTTTTGAGATCCAAAATGGTGGTGCCCAAATCACCAAAATTTACAAAATCTCGTGAAATCCAAGATGGCTGTGTCTGGGAGGAACATATAGGAGAGGCCACTGAGAATATCCTGCGGTGCCCCTGTAAGTGTGCCACAGTGCCTTAAGATGTTGCTATCCACACTTTGGGAACCCCTGGTATATACTGACTAGCAGCAGCTCTTCAGAGTTTCAGATGGTTCTCTCCATGTCCTACTTGGAAGTGCCTGGAGTTGAAGGGCAGCCCACTGCAGGAATAGGGAGGTCAGCCAGCTTGCCCCGTATTAAGCACGGGGTTGGGGCATCATGCGATGCAATTCAGGATAAGGAGAATTCATTACCCTGGGTAATGCCCCAGCAGTCCTGAAAAAGCTGGTGTGACTCTGAGCAGCCCGTATGGGCTCAGGGTGGGTGTTACGACTTCACCTAAGTGCCAGAGGCTGGTTCTACACCACCACCACCCGTCCCTGGACCGGTCTGCCCATGAGCCTGCCCTCTCCCCCTCCCACCACCCAGTTCCAACTTCTTCCCAACCCCCCGCACCAGTTTCACCTGGGTGCAGGTCCAGGAAGCGGTGCAGGGAAGCCAACACATGTCTGTGCGCCATCCTCCCCACCTCCTGAAGAACTAGTGCAGGTGGAAGGGTACCAGTGGATGGGGTAAAAGGAGGCATACAAAATCTTAAACACATTTTTTAAATTTGCTACCTTTTTCATGATTCTATTGTATTTCCATTTGTTTGACTTGTTGCTTAAATCAGAAGAATATAGCTTTTAGTTTGGATGGAAATTATAGAATGGGAAAGTAATATTTTTCAGGTTAGCACAGGTCAGTCAGTCAACAGTTACTTATATACTGCTTTTCAACACGAAGTTCACAAAGCGGTTTACAGGCAAATAGTAATAATAAAGTTAAATGGCTCCCTGTCCCAAAAAGGCTCACAATCTAAAAAAAAAAAAAAAGGCAGACCGCCAGCAACAGCCACTGGAAAGTCTGCGCAAGGGTGAAGAGGGACAATTAGTCTCCCCCTGCTAAATATAAGAGGAACACCACTGGAAAAAGTGCCTCTTGCCCAATTAGCAAGTATACTCTTGCCCAGTTAGCAGGGGTAAACAGTTGAAATTTGTTATCGCCTGCTGATGAGAACAAGAAACAATTTACAAGAAAGCCTATTGATTTAGAAACTGGGATGAAATGGTGGTTTTTCCACCTTTCTATTGCTTCTGGTTTTGGCGGCATTATCATGATGTAAGCTTTATATTTAAATCTGCATTTTGTAACAGTGACTGTAATGGTTGTTGTTGGCATGGTTGGGTGATGTTCATCTTTGATCTAGTTTTCTCAGTATAGTGTTAAATTCTTTTGTGACTAGATTGGGTATAGGCATCTGATTTACAGACAGCTATATCAGCACTTCTGTGCAGGCATGGTCTATCTTTTGTGGTGCTTTTGTGCAGGTGCAATAGCACTTGGGGCCAGCAAGAGCCACTGTTCCAACCTATGTATATTCCAGCTTCTGTACAGACCTCCAGAACACAACCCGTACGTACGTATGTTGTGGACTTGTGCATTTTTAATGCTATTCTCTGTATAATAATGGGCTTTACACTTATATTGGAATGTTATAAGTGTTTTTCATCTTTAGTCTGAGTTTTTGAGAATTGCGTAGGTTATAAATGTAAATAAAACCATTATTTTTTTTTAGTCTCCTGCTTCACCCACCTCATTCTTTTATCTACATCCTTCTGAAATTACGTATCAACCATTGGAAGTTGCACAGGATGGTGGATGTGTACCTCCTCCTCTTTCCCTCATGGAAGCTGCAATTCCAGAGGTATTTATGTTCAGTAAAGTACGTACATCAGCATTTGCTGCAGAAAATTATATCTAGATGAATTAATTGGATATAGCACATAGAGAACATATGGAGAAAGTGTTTGCTCATAACTAAACATTTTAGAAATCTTTGAGATTCCTAAGATGAAGTCTGGGCCACTGGGGCTCTCTGAACAATATGCATTCACTTATATGACAGAAATTAAACAGAAACACTTTGGATAGGTGAACTGCTATCCCATATGTTGCCCCAGTGCACTGGGATAGAGGTTGACACCTGGCTTGCACTACTGATAGTTGCACTCTTATGCCATGCCCCTCATCCTGCATGGGCAGCTCTGCATCCTGGGGTTGGGAGAAGGACATCCAGGCACAGAATCTCTCACTTGAGTCACATCTTTAATTGAAATAAAATCAAGGCCTGCCACCAGACCAGGTGAGGGCATGGTCATGGCATCTCAGTGCTCTAACTGCAGGTCGCACCCACTCCATAGGCCTCCCCACCTCCTCAGAAGGCCTCTAGGACAGTGGTGTCATCTAAATGATTTAGAACAGGAACTCACTTTTGATTGGCACGTGTCAAGACCCGCCCACCAGAAGTGATGTTATAAGCCGGAGGCTGGTGGAGCGCAAGTCTACCCGCAGCTGGTTCCTAGCCAGCGACAACATCAGCGACGAGTGGGCGGAGCCAGCCAGTTCTGTGCAGCGCCTGGCACCTACAGAACAGAATTCCCCCCTCCCCAGTTGCAGCTCCAATAGCAATGGGGACAGTCTCCCAAAGAAACCTCACACCCAGAGCGCCAGTGAAACGCTCTGGACTGGAGAGACAGCGGCGAAAGCCTTCCCTTGGTCTTCGTGGCTAGGCGAGGTGGAGTTATTCAAAATTGCCAAGGAAGTTGAAAATTGGCACGGGGGCAGCAGCCTTGAAGCCGAGGCTGGCTGAGCAGGGTGAGGCAGGAACCTGTGGAAGGGGCTGAGGGGCGGCACCACTCCGGATGGCACCCTTGGGCACTTCCCCACACCAAAGCCTGCTTATGCCGGGCAGGTCAGGAGGGCAGCTTCAAAAAGTCCCGGCTCCCCTCCATCCCCTCCAGGGCCCCCCTTGATTCGCCACTGCACCCCTTTAACCCTCTGAGTGCCGGCCAACCAAGAAGAAAAGCTCTTTGCAGAGGAATCGGGAGGGGGGAGGGGGAGAGTGAAGTGGGCGGAGTCAACCCTAAACTGAGTTCCCCTGCATGACATCACTGCTCTAGGACATGACTGGAAATGACTTAACAATCACGCCCTGACTTCCTGTCGCGTCCAGGAGGTATTCTGAGGTGCAGGGAGGCATATGAAGTGGGCAATGGGTCTCGAACACCCGTTTGAGGAGGTCATAAACCGGAAGTCACTTCCAGTTGTGTCCTGAAGGTTCTATGAGGTTTGAAGATACAGTATATCTGCAGATGCAGAGCCCGTAGGTAAGGAGGACCCACTATATTTTTAATGCTTTTGTAAATTTAACAGAAATGTCTCTAAGCTTCATCCTTCCCACAGATGTGTAGGATGTGTGTGTGTTTCTCATGAACATAACAGTCCAGACTTTCCATTTCTTATGCATAAAGGTTTTTTAGTTGATAACACAAAAAAACACGAAACACCACATTTTGGTATTTATCAGAACAAAAGCACAGAACACTAAATTTTGGTGTTTAAATATTTTTCAGAATTAAAATTGATTACTTTTCCAGTTAAAAATAATACCATGGCTGCATCTGCTGACACTATTTCACCTATATCACCTACCTATTACATTTTTAACACACTTAAAATTAATAAAAATGAGAACTTGGAATAAAAACACCTAAAACCTTTCTTTCTGCTTTCTGCCTTTTTCATTGTTTTCCAAAACATGCTTTTCCACAATCTCTAAAAAATAAAACGATTGTCAATGGTTTCACCTCTACTTACGCATTCTTTCATCTATAAGCAAAACCAGAAGAATTTTTTTCTACATATTTTGCATTGTCAAGTCCAGGGGTCTCTAAACTTTTCAGCATGAGGACCATATTGCATATGGGCAGGATAATAAGTGAATAATACATAAAGAATCAATGTGCTGAGAGTTAGATTGAATACAATAAGGAGGTGATCGTGGTTGGGGAGCAGAGGGCAAAATTGACTTGCACAGGAATACAACTGGATTTTGAAAAAGCATCAAGCAACCTACAATGCACGTCACAAACTTGTTATGGTCTCAGTTCCTGCTCCATATAATGTAGATTTTAATTTATATCTTCGAAGTCTCCCAGCAGCTATCTATCTGTGTGTGTGTGTGTGTGTGTGTGTGTATTGTTTGGCTGGCTGAATATACCAGTAAATACCTCATTCAGCCACTAGAGGTGCTGCATGTAATGAGGTGGAATGGAGTAATTTCTTTCCATTGCATTATATTCAGCACCTCTCGTAGCTGAAATTGATATATATCCAGGTTGGGAGACCCGAAAGTGGGTCTTGAGCTATTTTTAGCTCCGAGATGCTGGGAGCCGCATGGGCCAGATGAAATACTCTGGAAGGCTGGATGTAGACCACCAGCCAGGGTTTGGAGACCCCAGGTCTAGTCTGTAGTTTTGTGTGCTTCCATTAATTATTTGAATATGTTATAGATACGTTCTAATCAAATTGATCCTCATCCTTTTTACCCAAATCAAGAAGTGTGCAAGTTAATAGTCCCAATTCTTAACTAACGGCATGTAAGATTCAGTGTTAGGTCTGAATCTTTAAGTGCATTCTGAAGAGGAAGCAAATGCTAGTCGTTTTGAGAAAATGTTTAGGCTGTGGTTGGTGAGGCTTTCTTGACTTAAACCCAATGTGGAAAAGCATTCTTTGATACAGGTTGATTATCCCTTATTCAGACTGCTGAGGACGGGAAGGTGTCCATTCTTTGAATGTTTCTGGATTTTGGAATAATTGCATAAATATAATGAGAAATGCTTCCATTTTCACTGTTACCAATTTGGGTGTCTGCTAGCCTGTTGAGGCATGGACCACAGAGCAGAGAATAGAACTTACAGCCTGTATGTGGGAATGAGCAAAAGACCTTCTTTCCACAGAAAGTTTAAAGAAGGTATTGGACAAAGATGTCTGGATTTTGGAATAGTCTGGGTTTCAGGTGTCCGGATAAGGGGCAATCTACCTGTAGTGGATTGAAAGTCATTTTCTGAGCACATTTTTTTGTGTTCATCAGTTGGTCTATCAGTAGATAACTTTTAAATATTTTGTAAAATGTTTTAAAATATTTGTTTATATACCAGCCATATTCTGATCATGGAGTTCAAGCAGCATATCACCAAGTTTATGCTCAAAGTGCTATAGCCATGCCAGCCCCTGTGATGCAACCTGAGACTGTTAAAGTAAGACCTATAATCTATATTTTACTTTCTGTGTCTATCTTAGGCTAATAAGGCACATTAGAAGTTGAATGGGGAAGTGAAAGCAAGGAAAAGGCATAAATAATTGCTGTTACTTATGCAGTTTTAGTGTTGCATTGTAAGCTAGTTTGAGCTTTTGGAAAGGTGGGGTTAATGGATTAATTAAAGAAAATATTGTCTTGTGCCACTTGTTTCTTCATTTTGAAATTTTCTGAAATATTAGATGCTTGAATAAACACTTAATGTAGACTGTCCATAAGATATTTCCTCTAGATGGGGCTATGATACTAAAAATCACTTCAGTAGCATTTCCTTTGAAGCTAAATGTGATACTATGAAGCATAGTGATCATAGGAATGAATCAAACAATACAAGTACTGCTTTTCCTTGTTTCTTTTCTAAAATGTTTTAGATTTTCTTTCCAGTTGTTATTGTTTGTGCAATGGTGGAATCAGCAGCTGATGAAGCAATCTCCATCATCACTTTGTAGTGCTCTCTGTTAAGGGAGCCAGATAGCCCAACCCTGAGAAAGCAGCCACTAGAGGCTCCGCAGGAGAGGGGGACATTTGTCCCCTTTCCCTGCGGTAAGGGCACGAGCAAGTGGTCTACTTGCTTCTGTGCCGGCTATTTAGCCAGCGTGGCCCAACATGGAGGTCAGGATCAGCACTGAAGGTCACCGCTGGTCCCACCCCTGCTCCACCACCCCGCCTAGGAATTCCCTCCTTTCCTGACCAGAATCCCTTGCAATACCAGCAAGAAGTATGTCTCACTGGCATCATGTCACCGCCTCCAGGGGGCTAGAGGCCGGCAGTGCCACAGCGCAGGCAGTGCAAGCTTACCACCCACGTTGCACGTGCCTTATAGCATGTTTTGCAACACTAGTGAAGGCGGTACATTTGAACTTCCCAGCCTGAGGGGTCAGGATTGAGCCCTGACTGGAGTACGGCAGAGTGAATGGTGCTCAGTGCCTCTCCTTCACTAATGTACTGGGTCAGTTACATAATGGGGGGAAATTGGTCGATTTGTCTGCTGCCATCATCTCAGGCTAAAAAAAACCAATGAGGAACTTGCTGAGAAATAATTCCCTCCCAGAAAAGCACAGAACCAAGTGGTTCTTGTTACAACTCGCTGAATTATTAGTGAAAGAGGACTAGGCAACCAATAAATTCAAAGTGTAACTATTTATTGAAAACCCAGTAGAAAAACAAACTGAGGAACTGTGGGGAGGAATAGTACAATCAGCAGGGCAGTGAATAATGACTGGATTGATGCATAGTGATATCTTGACCAAATTGGATGTAGTAGCTAATATTGCCCCACAGAGTGAACCTGGTAGAGTGAACCAAGAATGCCCCAAAAAGCACATAAAGCCTCAACCTGTCACTAAACTGGTGAACATTTCAAAGTGGCTTGGATTGAGAAGAGCAAGTGGAACAAAATCAATTCCTTGAACATGCTTAGATGGAAATTCAGCCCTTACTGATAGTTACTTGAGTTATCCCAGGAATTCTGGACTTCTGCTCTTATTGGGGTATGTCTTTGGCTAACCAGCAGCAAGTTCCAGTAGCTGATGAGTCACATTCAAGCATCCTTGTGTTTGATCTTCAGAAACTTGTTTGATTATGTAATTGGGCTACTTGATTGGGTGAGGCAAAATCATTTGGCCACTCCATCCCCACCCCTTTACCTAGACAACTGGGCTTGGCAACCCAATCACAGGGCACATGCCAATTTCAGTAGAAGGGTTGGGTTAGCATCTGTAGGGAAAGTTGTGTTGTAGAGAATAGACGTATACAATCAACCACATGTGGCTGTTTGGGAATGGTGTTTCAACAGAGAATCTCAGAGGACTATCCCAGATTAATGGTGGCTGCATCTAGGGTGCCAGGCAGTCCCATTGGCAGTCAACAGTACCATAAACCCTCTGAGGGTTAGAAATGGCCAAAAAATAGGGAGGAAAGCAGGCATTCATTACACTCAAACCCAGGCATCTCATAGTGGAGAATACAATCCTCCACTATGTATCACTGCCTTCACTAGACTGAAAGAATATTTGTGTGTGTAAATAATGGAGATGATTGTAATAAGATCCATATCCACTATAGAAGACAAGACTCCCTAAAACTGTTGTAGTTTTAGTTAGATTTAGAAAAGTAGTTTATAAGGTATATAATATATTTAATTCTTTTTCATTCATTCTTTTTCTTCACTGAATAATGATCACATCCATTCATTAGGTATCTTCAGAATGAATTAAGATACTGCTTGGCTTTAGTATGCATTCTTAATAAAATACATCACAGTTTAGATATCAAAGTCAAAAGACTAAAATGTTTTATTTGGCAAGGCATTATGTAATTGTTTGTTCATCTTAATTCTGTTTTAGTATTTACAGATCCTGAATTATGTGTTCATGATTGTTATCAATTATTTTTGTAAGGCATTTTCATTTTCTTAGCGAATCAGTAAAAATATCAGATAAGTCAGTCCAGTTCTAGATATGTGGCTTACCCAGATGTGAAATACCAGCAAATTGGAAGTGCCTTTCAGAAGCATCTGGGAAGCATTCTGAGGTGTGAGGTGTTTGCACATATCCTCCCCATATCTCAGAAGACCTCTTGGTCATGACTAGAAGGTACCTCCAGGAGGTAGCTGAGGCCTTCCAGCTATGAGCTCGGCACCTGCATGTATTCAGATCTGCAAATGCTGAGCCCACGGATAAGGAGGGCCACTGGAATGTCTTCCAGTATATTAGCAATTGGTACATACAGCTTTGCAGTGCTGGCTGCAATGCTCTTTTAGTCTTAAAGGATGCTTGCTCATCGCTTCCTCTTGAGACTGGAACAGGAGGAGAGAACACATGCTGTTTTCTCAGTTATTCTCTAGAATGTGTAGCTCTGTTTTGCCTTCTCTTCTGTGGAATATGGCTTCCAATGCAGAATCAACTCAGTCTCAAGTTTGGTAGATGATCTTTAAAAAAGAAATTAATCTCTATTAATTCCCATATTTGTGAGTGTAGATGTGCAGGCATGAATATGGAAAGTTCCTAAAGGTCAACGATGGCGGGCCCCACATCTAATTTTGGGTCTGCCCTGGGGAGAAGAAAAGGGTGGGCGATCAAGGCCTTCCACCCCTTCCAGATGCAGAACTCTATCCACCCTGGGGGTAAGAGCCACCTCTAAACAGTGATATCAGTTAAAACCAGCTTTATTGATTATAACATGACATAAAAATACACTGTTGCTAAACTTGTTCGTTCTCTCTGTCTCTTTACACCATACATTACATTGGATAGATATTACACGGTGTAGATTGGGGAGAAGATGAGATGACAAAAATCTTCTGCCTCTGCTTCTCTTGAGTTTGTACTGGAGCCAGCTTACCTGGTTAGCTCCAGGGCTTGACTGGGTCAGCGTAACTCCGTGCTGCTCCAGCACCCCTGGCATTGCTGCAGATGTGCCTTATGGCATGTTTGGAACAGCCATGGGCCAACACAAGTGAGATC
>JAJKFI010000015.1:10150765-10178281 GCA_029204185.1 Lerista edwardsae | reverse complement strand
GGGGGGCTCTGGTGACGTCGACGCGGGAGGGGGCGCTTGAGAGAGCAGCCGGGCTGAGGGGACGGACGGTGGCCCGGGAGCCGCTTCGTGGATCATGGAGGCGGCCTTGCAAGCCTGCCCACCACCACTACTCCTCTTGGGGCAGGGAAAAGATAAAGTACTCTCTGCCCCGGCGCAGTCCCGTCTCCAGGAAAGGGAAGCGAGCCTGTGGCTGGCAAACGCCTCGCACGGAGCCGTGTATTTGGCGATGATGAGGAAAAGCCGCCCTTTGGAAGTGGCGGGCGAAGCAGAGCCGTCAAGCAGCAAAGCCGGCTCAGCAGCAGACCTCCCCTCCGGAGTGCACTGTATAGACTGCAATGTGCACAATTCAAAGTTAACCCAGGCCTAGGAGGGCAAGGGAGACACGTGATTTCGGCCACGCGCGAATGAATGTAGCTGCTGCAGCAGCAGCAGCAGCAGTCAGGGTTCTTCTGGACTGGAAGCCGGGAGGCCAGTCATCCAAAAGCGGACGCGGCGCATCCCTCCAGCAGGCAGGTTGTTGAAGGGGCCTTCGGAACAGAGCGGGAAAATTGCCTCGCTTAAGGGGCCGCAGCTGCAGTTACAAAACGGGCACTGCGCCGTCGGATTGGTGGTATACGTCACGCACACGTCCCAGGCGGAATAGGCGAGGTGATTTCATTGCACAATAAGAATCTCAGTAGGTTTTCTTTACAGTATGCAGGATTTCCTTTTTTAGAAAGCACCAGGGATAGGGACTCTCAGAGAGCAGCTGACCAGGCCTGAGGAGAGAGGACCAGGGTTTCCAAGGGGCCTAGTCCATGACAAAAAACTATACACTGCAAAACAAATTTATTACAAAATAAAATTGGGTACCTCAGCCTACCAAGGGCTGCATTTCCACTACAGCTTTAATTCACTTTCAGTGCACTTCTGTTACCTCAATGCATTCTGGAGATTGTAGCTTGTTAAGGGTAGCTCTACTCCAACAGCTTCCAAGTTCTTTAACAGACTAATCCCCGCAGAATGCATCAGGGGAATAGAAGTGCATTGAAAGTGGATTAAAGATGATGTAGTGGAAATGCAGCTCAGGTCTTCTTCAAAAGCACTAATACGTACCGGGCCAGCTCCAGGAGTGGCGCACCCCCCCTCCCATTTACCAACAAGAATATTTGTGGTACTGCACACAATGTGTAGCACCTGGAAATAGTTGATGGTGACATGACGTCATCACCAACTGCTTCCAGGAGTTTCTGGTCTGAAAGTTTTGGGCCGTTCGGAGGGAAGGTCAGGTGGGCTCTTCTGCTCGCCCCACTGACTTATGGTCCATAGAGATCCCATCTGCTGCCACGGGCAATACATTCGCTGCACTGGTGCAGGACTCCCCAAAGTGCAGGGCCCAATGAAACACTGGTTATGTTGGCGTAAGGCCGGCCCTGAATATGTATTAGTACAATTCAAACAGGGGAAAGTGAAATGTACACTTCACTTCAGATCAGAACTATTAGGCTCCAGTACTAGAACACTAAGTTCAGTTCACAAAATTCCCATGTTGCAATAGTAAGCTCCACCCTTTCTTGCACACACACACACAGACCCAGGAATATGGAAACTGCAAATACCAGGGATAATTATAAAAATAGAAGCTCCTGAACCACCACCCCACTTGTCCACTAACATTGTAAAAAGCTTACCAGGGTGAATTTTTTTTTGTTTTAATAGGTCACTATTAAATCCAAAATAAAAGGGATTTAACAAAATAGGAAAAGTGGAAAAGTGGATAGTAAAATCCAAGCAGGTTGATAGTAAAATCCAAGCAGGTTGATGAAAAATGGCTAAGCTGGGCTGAAAAGTGCAAAGTTTTTACCCAATGGATATAACAACTAGTAATACCCAGGAGCGAGCTGTGACACTCAGTTCTCAGACCACTGCTCCCATCTTTAGTTTGCTGGCTGGAGTCACTTAGTAGCCAAAAGAACAAGAAGTGCCAGATCACAATCTAGCTAGGTCCCTTCCTTAAATCTACTTAAGTTGCTAAAGGAATCCTGTCATTACAAGTGCAAGCAAGCAAGTGGGTGTTCTGCTCTGAGCTCTCAATACATGGATTGCTCACTGGCAGAGAACAACTAACACTTCATATGGATGGGAAACTACAGGCATGCCCTGGTATCCACTGATTTGGTATCCACAGTTTCAGTTAGCTACGGATACCATGAATACTGGGATGCCTATTATAAAGATAAGGGAACATTAAACACCTTTTTTTTTTACCTTATTTCAGCAAAACCACTGATGTTCCCCTATCTTTAAAAAGGCATCCTCAGTATCCACAGTGGGGTCCGGAACAGAACCCCAGCAGATACTGGGGCATGCCTGAATATAATTTTGCTTTAATGATGTCATCAAGGTGCTTGATTGGAGGAATGGAACCCACATGTTACTTCTTCTTGCCCCTTGGACCAAGATAGACAGGCTTGGCTACCCAATCACTATTCCAGAAAAGAGAAGCTGAATCCACACCCAGCATACTTTAGGGGAATAATGGAGATTCCAAATGAATGGTGATTGCAAAGGATGCCCCAGCGGCCTTTTAGGCTACTGAACCAGTGAAGGAGCCTTTGTTAAATGTCAAAAATGCAGACAAATAGGGAAGGGCACAGGGCTTTGATCACAGAAGAAAAGGAAATGAACTCAAAAAGCATTTCCATAAATAGGCTATGAAAACATCTCTTTGCTACATACTTTGTGCCTGATTTTCCCACAATTACTGTATGCCAGAAATTTCCCAGCATTGACCACAGCCTTGAGAACATCATAAGAGTTTTGCCCTCAAAACTGTCCACAAAAATCTTTTATGTGTCTTATCTCTTCCTTCTCTCTTCCAAGGCCATGCTCAGCAAAACAGTTAGCCTTCAGAAGACCCTGCAGGCTTTGCCAAATCTCTTCTTAACTCCACTTGTAGGATAGAGCCAAGAGACATATGCTTCCAAGGTTACCAATTATTGGGCTTTCATCCAATGGTATTTCAGGAAGGCAGAGTGACATTAAACAGGATTTAAACTCTCTCTCTCTAGTTTCATTTTAAGCAAGCCAATATTTCCAAAATGCAAGCAAATCAAGCTTCAAATCATGTCAGTCTTAAGAGCGAGGAAAAATTTGAGCAGAATATTGAAGCAAACTGTAGTTTTTGTATAAGACCCATGTTTTTGGCAGTGTTGTAGCATGTTAGGACAAGACAACAGTCTCAACTGTTTCTAGTAACAAAATAGAAACTGCCAAAGACATGGAAAGGAATTTGTATGGTTTTGCTTGCCTTGTAGGCAGATAAGGTTTTGACTAAAATTGTATTTGAAATCAGCAAGAGTCAGCAAGAAACTTACCAGATCTTATCTGTGTCAAAGTGTGAGACATACCTTTCTAAGGGGATGAATGTACATGAGTGTGTTTGGATTGGGTCCAGGAGGCAAAATACCAACATATTTTGCAGGCTTTTCAGACATTCCAATGTTATATGTTCATCCAGTTGCATAACCCATGGAGGTTCAGTGCTAGATCTATGAAACAATTGTTCATAAAGCTTTCCATTCCCTCTTTCTAGAAGTCTGCACTTCCAGAGTGTTAAGGGACACTGGAATTCCATTTTACACCATACTGGAACCCATACACACCATACTTGTACCACTACCACCCATATAGTGTTATGCAATAATTCCCCTTGCCAAATCTCTTAAAACGTTTTAAAAAGTAATTTGTATTATGGCTAAAGGTTTGTTGAGTAAGGAAGGATTACAGTCGTAAGTTACTGAATGCAATGGGCTGAGTAAGCTAAACAACATCAGTTTCCAATTTATTTAAACGTTTTATATCCTGCTTCTCCTATGCCAGAGCAAATGCCCAAGACAGCTTACAATTTCAGAATACACAATTAAATATGTATAAACATTAAAAAACGTAAGGATAATACATCCAAATTGGGGGGAAATCTAGTTATGGCAACTCCTGCTAACCTAGCAGTTCGAAAGCACGTAAAAATGCAAGTAGATAAATAGGGACCATTTCGGTGGGAAGGTAACGGCGTTCCGTGCGCTATGGCGTAGTCATGCTGGTCACAACTACGGAAGCCTGTCCTTGGACAAACGCCGGCTCTTCGGCTTAGAAACAGAGAAGAGCACCGCCCCCTACACTCAGTCATGACTAGACCATTCAGTCATGGGGAAACCTTTACCTTTTTTAGTTATGGCATAGAAATCAACTGTCCAAAGGAAAACGTCTAAATTCTCATTAGGCATCTCCAATCCATTGGAGAGCTAGCTTTCTGAGTCCTGGTCTCTGTTTTCATTTTGTCTAGGGAAGTTGAAACTTTTTTTGGGGGGGGGGGGAGGGGGTAGTGGTGGTTCCCCCTCTGGCCAAGGGAAGCTCCTATGGAGGTGGGAAAATAATCTTAGAACACATAATTGAAGAGGATTATGATTAGCAGCTGGCCTGCCAACTGAAACTATTAGTCACAGTTACAAACAGTACTGTCCTTGTTCACAGGACAGCCTTGCCCCAAAAGAATTTCATACTCTCAGCTGTTGCCCATAACATCTTGTATATCCTATGCATACTGTTCCATTCAGTAATCTCAGGGCCAGGGGCATAGCTACAGTGGTGCAGGGGGGTGCAATTGCACTGGGCAACAAGCTTTAGGGGGGGACAACAAGCTGAGCTTGACACTAGTGGCCAAAATTGTGAAAACCTTGGTAATTACAAATAATACTATCATGTTATATCTCATTGGAACGGTAATTTAATGCAGAATACAGCGAAACAAACCAGAGTGTAATATCTTTACTCTATCAAGGGTTATGGCAAAAAGAAACAAACCAGAAAATAAAAATGCAACTATCATGTAAATACTGTGGTTTGTTAAAATTACAATTTGTAGGAATACTGTCATTTATATATCATTCAATGCAGAATTTCATGCTGAATGCAGTGAAACAAACTGGAGCGTAATATTATTAGAAAGAATCTAGAATGAATAGGTTTCATTCTGTCAAAGGTTATGGCCCCAAAACCCAAGAAAATGAAAATACAACTGTGATGTCACTTCCTGTTGTGATGTTACTTCCGGGGCATCATTTTGCCCTCTGCACTGGGCTACTTTTATTAGTTATGCCTCTGCTCAGAGCTGCTTAATTTACAATAAAAAACTACTTGAACTTTGAGCAATACCTGGAGACAAGAGACTCTCAAAGCAGTATTTTAATTACAGCTACAATCCTAAATATACTCACCAAGAATAGAAAAGAACTCATCTAAATATACTCACCAAGAATATTTGACTCCACTCAGAGCCAAATGTTCACAAATAACAGAGTATAATATTTAAAGATACTTTTTGGCTTACAACAGTGATTCCCCAAACTGGGTCTGTGGCTGATTATCTCCCTAATCAGCATTCAAAGCAACAAGATTCTCCCTTGACTCTCAGCAGTGTCTTTTTGAGGAATAGGAGGATTTCAGCAAGGACAAGGTGGGGAAAGACACTTTGCATTCATACTATTCTTAGTTGCATCCAGAGTCTAGAATTTATCATAACCTAGCCATTACGTACACATAGAGAACAAGCCAAACCCTGAGCTGGAAAGGCAGGCAGACATGCCTGCCGCATATCCAGTCCAGGGATGGACAGGCTGCTATGCAACCCGGGGAAAGGGGAAAACATTCCCCTTCCGCTGGGTAATGGGCAGCAGCCGATATGGTACTACTTGGAGTTGTGCCAGTGAAATTGCTGGCACAACCCCCAGCGGCTCAGATCGGGGCTGACTGGGCCAAGGACAGGGGTTAGGATCCAGCTCAAGTGTCAGAACCTGTCTCCACCTCCCTCCTGGGTTGGTCCTCCCCCAAGCCTGCCCATCCTCAGCCCTCTCCGTCCCAAACCATCTCCTTCTGCCTTCCCCAAGCCCCTGCATCAGTCTCTGGAGGCTGGCCTTACCTGTTTGCCCACAGGGCCAGGCCAGTAGTGAGCATCTGTGCACTGGCCTTTCTTCTGTTATGTTGGCACAAACAAGCTTTATAACTGGGCCAGCACAAGGGATTTGTGGCTGCCTAGAGTACCCTCTGGATTGTGCTCTTAGTAAGATAAATTTTAAGGCCTCCAGTTTAATTCAGGCCTTCCTAATCTAGGGCATAACCGTATCCTGTCAGAGAACTGCAGGTCATATTGCTACTATCAAGTGAACGTGATATAATTAGTTTGATCTAATTTTTGCTCAGAAATCCACTGGGTTCAATGGGTCTTTTTGCTACTTTTTTGCTCAGATTAAGTGTCAGGCCCACTTTCCCCAATGCATGCTTCAGAGTGCTGCCTTTCTCCCAAGTTAGGGAAATGGCGGCATGGGGTAGTGGCGTCACAATTATGGAACTCCTTAGCAGGGGAACTAAAATCTACCCCCTCCTTCATGACATTTCAGCAAGGACTCAAAACGTTTCATCTGTTTGGTGATGGGTTGTCTGCCTCCTGGGTCTCTGCAGCAGTGGCTGGATTATAAATAGCCCTCCTCCAATGGTTTTATTTATTTTACTGTGATTTTATTTATTGTTTTTACGTATTGTATATTTTTTAACTTGAGACTTGTGAGCTGCCTTGAGCATCTGTCTCACAGAGGAAAGGTGGGATAAATATCTCTTAAATAAATGTAGATGAGTTTGTTGGCTAGTTGTATGAAAACACAAAATAATGAGTAAGACAGTAAGAAATACTGTACCTGACTGTACACATTTTATTTTTAGGTCACAATGACACTTTTATTTGAGAGACGTTTTTAGAAAATAAAGACATTATTTACATGATGGAACAAATTTGAGCACTTTTGTGGAATGACAGCTTCATGATAATGCAGCAATATGAGCAGTTCAGTCAGAGAATTTTCCAAGAATATCACCATCTCTAAATAAGAAGTAGTCCTGCAAATGGAAAACACAAATTAGGATCTGCTAAAGACAAACATTAACTTGTTCAAAGGTCAAGGTATTGAAGTTCCTCATTCACAGCAACTGATCTACAGCATATGACACAGGGTCAATGTTGCACAAACTAACCCAAGGACTTCCCTTCTGCTTTATATGACAACTGCCCTAAAAATAAATAAATGGATGCTATGGCTGCTGCAGCAATTCTAGGTACACTTACCTAGGAGTAAGTCTCACTGAAATAAGACCTGCATGCATTTCTGAATAAACTCGCAGAAGTGCATGCTGTAATTGCTTTAGGATAGACTTCAGACATCTGGAGTATTTCAATTTGAAAGAACAGCATTTTAGACCAAGGCTGTACTGATTTTTTAGAAGCACCATCTAAGACCACAACTTTAAATATAACACACAATATCCCAATGCACAACATCCCTTCAACATGAAAGTAATGTAGACGGAATGCCACGATGTTGGTTTAACATTGCCATTTTGGTTTTCCCAAATGCAGCATCAGTACCTACATGATTAAAAAAAAGTTTCAGCACTGACCAGGACACAGCAGGATTTTAGACGAAATATATCACAAAAATGACTGAACTCGTCCATACAAGATCTTTGTACCAATTTAATGTAGCAAGCATTTATAAACACATTGTGTACAGAGGGGCCCTCCTTATTGATGGGCTTGGCTTCCATAATGCCAAGCTGATGGCTGGAAGGCCTCATAGGACCTCCTGGATGGAATCAGAAGCCACTTCCAGTTTTTCAGTGAACCAGAAGTGCCTTCCAGTCATGTCCTGGAGGCCTTCCCCATGCCTCAGCATGCCTCTCAGATGTGCCTGGAAGGCACTTCCTGTTTGCCAGCACCTACACCCTTGGTAGATTTCATCATCTTCCAAATACGGTATCCGTGGGGTCATCTCGGAACAGTACTTCCAACACTCTTCCCAACCCCTTAAGACCAATCGGGAATATTAGTTCTGCAGATTTGGTCATATGTCAAGAGTGTGGAGGATTCGGGAGGAGGTGCACTACCATAATGAAACACCTTATGCTAAACTCTTAAATGTTAATGCATTAAGCAGCAAAACAGAAGAGAAAATCATTGTAGCTACATGTGGCAATTTTTTCCACTCCAAATTCCAATGTTTCTTCCAGTGGGGAAACAGGTGTACAACCGGTCCTTATCATCTGGAGGTTTGCAATCCGCTGATTTGAACCACCACGAATCACAAGCCCGCATTGGAGGACCCTCTGGACATAGGTAGAAGTCATGAAAAGAGAAACTCATTTTTGGGATCCCAGGCCACGTTCCAAAAACTGAAAGGTTTCCCAATGTTTTGCCCTAACTTTGTGAAGCTTTTTCAAGGGAGGCTTTGAAAAAGCTTCAAAAAGTTGGGGCAAAATGTTGGGAAAACTTTCGGTTTTCTGAATGTGGCCTGGGATCCCAAAAATGAGTTTATTTTTTCACGACAACTCTGGCCTCGGAAGCTTTAATATGTACAAAAGCTAGAAGTGCCTTTCAGTCACATCCAGTGGTGTTCTGAGGTGCTGGGAGACCACGGGCGGCCTTCACGTGCCTCAGAAGACTTCACAGAGGCTTCTGAAAAGCACCTTTGTTTTTTGTTTTGCCAAACCAGGCCTTTTAGAAGGTTCCAACAGGCCCCCTGAAGCATGAAGAGGCTGTATGAGACCTTCCTACACCTCAGAACACCCCAAGATGTGACTAGAAGGCACTTCCAGAAGTCCTCTGAAGGCCCCCCTTCCCGGATTTCAAGGGCTGATCTGTACTCCCAAAAGATGTTGGCTATGATATCCCCAATTATTTATTGGTAACAGGCCTACAAATAGTCAAAACTTGGGTTACCTTCCCCCACCCCCACTAAACCCATAGGATTATAGAACAAAAAAGTAGGAAACCTAAACAATGGTAAGAAAATAGCATAGGATGGGTGGGTTTTCAGTGAGGTTACTGAAGGCAGATCTTAAAGGATGATCTTCAGGAAGGAATGTGTGCATGGACTTTTATGAAGTCTGAATAAACACTGCTATAAGTTTATTTAAAAAATGTAAACTCATTGCTGGGGAAATAACATAATGCATTAAAGTTGCAAGAATACGGTTCAGGAACTAACCTTGTCATCCAATACCACTTTTGTTCCACCATACTCTGGTAATAAAACCTTCTCGCCAACCTTTACGCTAATTGGATGAATGTTTCCATCCTAAAGTAGATAAAAATGGTCATTATATATTTTGTTATGATGCTACAACCAGTGCTGGCCAGCAAGAATATAGTTACAATTCAAAAAGGCATAATGAACCAACAACAGCATTAGCTCTAGAAGCACAAGCTCCATTTCTCATCAAGACAAAGCACACAGTCACATATTTTGCTTGAATGGCATTCCTATATGCCAGTGAGTCCCAGACTTACCTGGGTCATCACACCCACTGATTCTTCTTTCTAGCTTAGCTGGACACCGCCATCTTGGATCGTGCAAGATCCAAGATGGTAGAACATAAATCTTGTGAGATTTGGAAGCCGCAATCTTGGGTATTGTGAGATTTTGGAAGATCCACAATGGCAGCACCCAAGGAAATGCGTAGGAGAGGCCACTGAGGACATCCTGCAATGCCCCTGTGAGTGTATTGAGACACCTTAAGGCAGTGTTATTCAAACTGTGGGTCAGGACCCACTTGATGGGTTACAGAAAGCTGGGAGCAGCCATCTTGGAAACTGCAGACCTTATTCTTGTTATATTCCTTTTGTGAGTGTTAACAGCTTGAATTTTCAAGTGAGGGTTTGTTTTTAATTTTATTTTTAGTTTAGTGTTTTTACATCATACTTTGTCCTAATCTTGCTTTCTATTAGGGATGTTTCATGGCTGTACAATTGCTGCAGTCCAAGAATGCCAATCTGCATTTCAGAAGTGTCATTTGATTTTGTTACAATGACAGCACTTCCTACTTGATGTCACTTCCTGCTGCAACATCATTTACAGGTTAATGACATCACTTCTGGTGGGTCCTGACTCCCGACACAAGTGCCATTCTAAAAAGTGGGTCTTGGTCTGAAAAATTTGAATAGTACTACCTTAAGGTATGACACTGCACAATTTGGGAACCCCTGCAATAGGCCTTTATGACTCTCAGAACAGTGATAGTTAGTGAGCTAAAATGTTAGGAAATTGTATGCAGTAGAGGCAAATGGCTTTGAAGGCCATGATCAGAACTGATATTTAGTTATAAAAATGCAGGTAAATTCTTCTGTTCTTCATCTCTAACTGATCCACAGACTACCTTAACTCATTTTGAATCAATCATAAATGAGCAGGATCACCTTCCTCTCAAAGGATAATGAAAGTGCACTAATTGGGTAAATCACAGACACTAATTGCTGTATAATTCAGACAGCCATATTTTAATGAGAAGCACTAGACTGATGGGGACTTGACAATACTGTGATTGCTTTTCACATCCCACATAGTTTTTCCACTGCCAGTTAACTGAGGTAGAAACTACTGTGTTTCACAAAGCTGAATTTTATATGCCTACCTCCAACAACCAGGATGCTGCTTTCTCTATAGCCTAGGGAGAAACTCTGGCAACTCATTGACTTAGCCAAAAAATGACCTATGACCATTTTGATTTGGTTACAGTGCAATCCTATGAACATCTAGTTAAAAGAAAACTAAAACAGACAGTAGGAAAAATGGCCATGGTACCAGTTCTACCCCTCCACCAGATTCTAGCTGTTTCTAAAGATCACTGGACTACAGCAGGGACACATATAGAAACAGAGAGAAAAGCTGGCTTTGTTCTGTCCTTTGGAGTTTGGTGTTGTGAAAGCAGAGAGAAAATTAAAAGTGAAAAATTCCTGTCATTGCTATTGAATGGGAGTTGCAAAACCAGGACTATGTTTTGGCAAAACTGGGGTTTTTGGGCAAGGAGTGTGTATTCTCTTGCAAAACGTCTAGCCAGGGGGAAAGAAAACGCACGCTCTCTCTGCTTTTGTTCATAGACAACTTGGGGAAGGAACATCTCTGTCAGCAGAAATGAGTGTGGCATTGTTTCATTCTCCATCTGCATACAATCTGCATAGGATGTCTTCATATCTGCTTGTGTGATATGAGTACCAGACACATGGCTTTAAGACAGTAAATCAGCAGGATGCTGCTTCCAGGATACGCAAGTAAGTTTAATACTTTGTTCTTGGAATTGACTTCTTTTGTGAAGAAGGTTGCACTCACTAATCTTTTTAGCCCTGAGGAGAAAAGCAGCTTTTTTTGAAGGGGCGAGAGCTGTGACACAAAGGCCATTCAGTCAGGTGTCTTAGTAGATGCAAAAAATGAAGAACCTGTCTACAGCAAGAGAGTTGGGAGGAAGCTGTATTTTAAATTTTGAAGGGCTGCTGGATGAAAGCTGTGGAAATCAGGACTAAATATTGTTGTTCAGGCTTGTAGAAAAGCATTACCATTTGTTCTATATAAGCCTTAACTCTGAGCGGGGAAGGCTAGGTTGCTCAGTGCAAATGGAGCAACACTCTTCCATGTGGTTAGAGCATTTTTTGAACATTCCTATAGAGGGTCCTAGGAAGTGGCACTGGTAATGTGCTTTGCAGATAGTGTGAGGTGTACAGTGAGATGCAATCAGTGCAAGCAAGAGTTAGATCACTGTTTAACCATTAGCATAAAAGACTATTGTGAATCTTTGTATGCAACCTTACAGTTAAACAGTAATGACGACTTAATATTAACACTAGTTTTATGCTATAACTAATTAATGTCCCCTAGGATGATGCAACTCACTTTTGGCTTACACATTACTTATACAAGCATGTGCTACATTTGTAAAAAAAACTTAAAAGAAATGACAAAAGAGTTGCTATTTAAATATTATGAATAGTGTTGCTACAATGCTGCGTTAGAACACATGCATGCATTTTGCTCATGACTTAAACTATGAAGACATTATAGGACAGACACATCCTAGAAATGAGCTAAAAGAAAAAAATGATTGCAATGCAAGGATTTCTTGCAACATTAACTGCTCCGATAAGCAACCTGATAGTGTGAAAAGCCATCTGTAGAAACAATAGCTGATTTGATTGTCTGGAACTAGTTCTAAGAGCTGCTTTCACCTAAAATTATTTTAACTCTAGATATAGACATGCACACACAAAGGCAGGTTTACAAATCACTTGTACAGGTATGCCCCGGTATCTGCTGGGGTTCTGTTCCAGACCCCACCATGGATACCTGGGGACACCTTTTTAAAGATAGGGGAACATCAGTGGTTTTGCTGCAACAAGGTAAAAAAAGATTGGTTTCCCCTATCTTCTTAATAGACATCCCACTATCCATGGATAACTGAAACCGTGGATACTGAATCAGTGGATACCGGGGCACGCCTGTAGCTATATGTGGCAAGTAAGAATTACTTTGGAGTCTCCCTCTCTTTGCAAGCCTGCAAAGCTCCAAAAACCTATTGGATGGGGAAGAAAGAAAGACCTCACATAACGTAGGCCTACTGCATGTTCACCTATTTTTCAGTTTTCCAGACTCATATTCAGATCCACACAAATTTACATTGAAGTACACTGTTCTGAATTCAACAGGGCTTATACCAAGTGTGAACAAGATTAAAACTTCAGAATCCAACTAAGGCTGGAAGGGTATCAGAAAAGATGCCACAAGTGCAATGCTATGAAAACATGTCACAACACTAATAACTGTTGCCCATTCGAGATCTCTTCTAAATAGAAGTTTAGAACAGATCTCTCCTAAATGGAAGAGGAGTGACAACAAGTGACAAGATGTGGAGGTGACATGCAGGTAAGGAAAGGCAGCAAAGTGCAATGAGAGAAGTGAAATACTTTGGGGAATTTTTTTTTTTTAAAGAATAATCTTAATCAATAAAGTTGCATATAATAATGGTCATAATGTTATAATGCTATAATGCTGTTTGGGATGATTGGAATAGAAGATGGAGATGGATTATTTTGTGTGATGCACTAAGGAATCTGTATACCTTCTGTCCAAAAAGATGTAAAAACACTGAATGGAAATAATGTATCTATTTACCTTTCCTTTAGAGCCAGATCCAACTGCCACCACAGTGGCTTGCAGCACTTTTCCTTGGGATTTTTCAGGAATCATGATTCCTCCTTTAGTTACCGTCTCAGCTGCACATCTTTCAACCAGAACACGGTCAAAGAGGGGAAGAAATTTTCGAAAAGCCTGCCCTGCCTGTTAGAATAAACCAGATCAATATGTTTCCACATTAATATGTACAAAAACAAACCTTCTTGGTTCCAAGATATGCAGCATTTGAACTAGTGATTTTACCACTTAAATGCTATATGGGAGTCTGGGGAAAAAAAAAACTTATGTTAAGATTTACACAGCCACTATAACAGACAAAAGTATTGGGATGTGCAAAATGAAATATTTTACAGAATGCTGACAAAAGTCAGCTTAACTGCATGATTCTTAATATTGTTTTAAAATTACTGCACAGGGACTCAATCCTGCAAATGAAGAATGAGAACAAACTATGACGCTAGAAGTGCTTATATGCTGAACTCCACACATTTTACTCAAAGGAACAACTGTTGAAAAAAACGTTTTGAAAAACAAACATCTTTTAAACACAGCTGTCAAAGTTAAAAATATCTAGGCAATTTTTTAAAATTAACCAAATTTAATAACTTTCATACAAGAATATCATGAAAGGACCTTAGAGAAAAAATAGTGTCAAACTAACACACTTAGAATGTCATCAGGTATGCCTTTGGGGTCACTTTCAAAAATGTATTTGCAAGATTAGCAAATCACTGTTTGGAAGACAAGACAATGCTCATAAAAAAAGAATATGACCGTGAGTGCAAATGTAAAGCATCTTAAGGAAATTATTAACTACCAAAATCTGAGGTAGCATTCAGCCATGTAAAATGCTATGCTTTAGACTTTACATTAACATGACTTTGCACAGTATAATACTCATTGACTTGGTTCCAAAAAATGCCCTATGTCCATTTGATTTGGAGGCATTAAAACACTTACAGTGCAATCCTACAAACATCTAGTTAAAATAAAACTAAACCAGTCTGTAGGAAAAGTAGCCAAGTCACATGGCACCGGTTCCACCCCTCCCCCATATTCTAGCTGTTTCCAAAGATCTCTGGACTGCAGGTCAGCTAGAAATAGAGAGAAAAGTTGGATTCACTCTGTCCTTTAGTGGTCGCTGTTGTAGAAGCAGAGGGAAAATTAAAAGTACTGTACTTCCAAAGAAAAGAACAAAAGGTCAAACATTAAACACAGGAACAGAAGAGGCATACCAGCAATTGTGAATCAGAACACAACTGCTACCTTATATTATTACAACATTCAGTATCTTTTCCACTCCTGAGCATCTCCTTGGCCCTTTAAGGTTTCCACCCAGACCTTCACCCAGATCTCTAAAACTCAGCAGCACACTTATGCAGTTGCTGTAATTCTCTACGTTAGTCCTTTGTAAAGGGCTGTTAGCAACCATGAATCTCAATTTTGTTGACTCAGACAGGCAGGAGAGAAAGGTGAATGGGCAAGGGGACAAATTTTAAAAGCAAGTATCGCACATTCAAAAGAAGGCAGGGTAATCTCAGTCCCCTTAAAAATCATAATAATTTCAGCATTTGGAATTTGGAACACTCTTTTTCCTAAGGCCATATGCACCCAACAGGTTTAACTAACATGGCTTCCTCCCTCAAAAAGCATGGGAATGAATTCTATAAATAAAAAAATCTCTAACATAATTTGCAGATTGTTTTAGAAAACTACATGTCCAAGACAGCTAATGCTATTTTTAAAACCAGATTATAGCTAAAATCCTATACAGTCTTGCCTGAGAGCAAATCTCACTATATTCCATTTGAAAAACTTTTTTTACAAGTATAGTTTACTTTTCACAAGTAACTGTTATCCAGAGTTTACATCAGGAAATACAGTATTGATAAGGAGTGTAGTGGAAAGCCAACAACTTTCACTGAATGCAAATCAATGAAACTTCAATTTTTTTAAAAAAAGGAGTACAAGTTCAAAAGCCTCATTCTTTTCCCCATGTAGATCAAGCTTGTTACAAAGTGGAGGAGAAACCACCCCAGTCAACGTATTAACATGCCAAGTCTGGAGCATGAGAGAAAGCATCGCACAAAGAGTAGTCAGATGCTGTTCATTAAAAAGTGCCCACGCCATGACAAAGACCAGAAAGCACATGCAGGGTACTTTTCCCTCTCCATCTTGCCCACATTTAGGATTTCAGCGAGACGAATGGCGTTAACTGCCCAGCAGGTGCCCATGCACTTTTTTTTAACCTTAGACTTTTTAAGTGAGGCGCTGCCCATTTGCACGGGTCATTTATAAAAAAAAAAAAAAAACGTGCTGGAGAAGACCGAAAGTCAGGTAAGCCAGCCAGCATCCTGTTTCCAATCGGATGCCTCTAGGAGTCTGGCAGCAGGGATACGATACCGCATTTTGCTTCAGAGCCTGTAACCTATAACGCCCACCCGCAGATTTGTCCTTCCTTTTTAAAGCCCCCGAAGCCACGGGCCACACCTTGTGGGGGGAAATTCTATGCACTCAAGAAGACTGTCCTCAGCGCACAAGCGCCAGTTTTACACCAAGGGGTCTTTCACACACCCCCGCGCCAAGCCCGGCCACGAAGCTCGCTATCACGCGACAGCCCACCGAGCCTCAAAAAGGCACCAGCACCCCTTAGCGCGAAAACGGGCAGGTCAGCCGTGGCTTCCATGGGGTGGGACTAGGACACTTGCCTGACTTACCATTGCACTTGCTGCAAACGATCACACTCGGTGATTTCGCTGCTTGCACCGCCGCGTTCCACTCGGGCACAAGCGCGCGCGCTCTTTACGCCCGTTCTCTGACCCACAGAACTCACACACGTGAAGGGGGGGAATGTCACACAGTACGCATGCGCCTTCCACGCCTTGAAGTCACTTCCGGTGGCCGCCGGAGAGACGAGTGGGAATAATCAAAAGATGTATTCTAATATTTGATTCGTTTTTGCTCTTCACTTGGTTTAAATTATTACTTTTGCTGAATTTTTGTCTGCTGTGGGGATTGGGGAACTTTTTTGGGGGAGAGTGGGGAAGGCTCTATTACTTCAGCGGCACCTTTCAGGGGGGAGGGGAGGCCTCCGGATGTGACGAGACGCTCCTCACGACCTTTTGGTGAGCATGGGCATTCCAGAAAATTCTGGAACGGAGGAGCCCGGGACCCTGCATAGGTCATGTGCTGTGACGAATCTTTGGGGGGAAAAGCTTCGGCGCCTCAAGGACTGGACTGCGTAAGCCCCGCCCCTCCCCGGGCTGGGCTCGCGAGAGATTATGCGGTTACGCTCGTTCCGGGGCCTATTCCGCGCCATCCCCTCACGTGGGTGCAGGAGTAGGCGGGGCAGTGTAAGAGGACGGGGAGCACCTCGCTGCCTGCAGCTCTGAGCGTGTGGTTTGCGGAGTCCACCTTGTTCGGCTTGCACTGATTGAGCGCCCCGTCGCTTCCCTCGCCTGTCACGAGTGAGTTCAGGATTGCCTGGTGGAAAGAGGAGACTTTGAGCCCAGAATCGGTCCTCTCGCCTCGTAGTTTCTTTCTGCCCCCCCGCAAGGGTTGGTGCAGTCCGAGTACAGAATATTGGGGAGGGGGGGTGTCCCTCTGCGCAAATGGAGCGAATGATTCGGAAGAGAAGAACTTAGTGCGGGGGGACGGGGACGGGGACGGGGCTGGGCTGGGCTGGGCTGGGCTCCGTCCTTGATAGCAAAGGTCTGTTTTCTGTGAGTTTGCTTGCTAAATACTGTCTTGTTCTGCCTGAATGTACTGGCGAAGTGGGCGCCACGTCGGGGACGCGCGTGGCCGAAATGCATCCCCGGGCCCTTGCAAAGTGGTGGCGGGTCCCATCGCTGCTTTTATTTGGCGTGCAGATCGTGGCGCGCGTGAGGAACGCTTCTGCGCTCGGGCCAGCGTGGTTTGGGCCAGGCGGTGGCGGGCAGCTGCCTCTTTACAATGAGTCGTTTAATAAGTTGCTCCAGTAGATGCCGTAGAGCCCCTCTAGGCCCTGAAAGCACTTGCCCCAGAGAACGAACGTATCAGTTGGGGAAGGTGCCACATAACGCTTCGTTCGCCTTTTTATTTCTTCTGCAGCAGACTTAGGGCTACCCCGATCTTAGCGAGCCGCACACGTGCTGTAGCCCAGGGCTTCTGTACTCCTGCTGCTGCTGATCCTAGCAGCATCTACTCCTTAGTCGAGATGAACTGCTGCTCGGGTCGGCCACTTTTCTCTATATGAAAGGTGGGCCTATTCTTATCCTCTCCGCATGGAGAGCAAGGAGACTGGTAGTCTCGGGATTGGAGGGAAGAAGTTTGTCTTTATTGCAGCGATGCTGACTGGGCGGTAGGGGGAGACGCGGCTCTTTTTTTGACCTTGTGTTCCGACCTGATGGTGAATGAAACACGTGTGGCGGCCTAAGGACATGCTTAGTTTACTTGTTAGGCTTTCCCCTCCTATTTTGTGTGCCAAAAGTGAATTTCTTTCTTTTGATCTTCTTGGTTTTAATTGCTAAAGCAACTTACATTTTCTGTGTGTGTTTTAACGGTGCCTCCAGAACTGTCTTAAACTCCTTTGTCCTAGGAGTGCTAGGATTCAAATGTGCTAGGTGGATGAATTAACGGCATGTTGCACCAGCCGTAATTTAATCATGCTGTGATGTGTGTGTGTGTGTGTGTGTTATTAAACTGGTTTTTCAGAACAAAATGTTGTTTGATTCCTCTGTGTTAATACATGGGAAATTATGCTGTGTTAGCACTTGTACCACCATTCATAATCACTTTATTAGTAGCTATTCCTCTTTCAGGGCTGAATGGTGAGCTAGCATCTCCTTTTTAATTCCAACCACTTTAAGTTGTCTGCCAGCAAATAATATTAAAATAGCTATCCATGCCTCTCTGTTAGCAACTGTGGCGATGGTGAAGCCAGTTAGAATAACTTGCTGTATTTGCTCACAGGCTTCAATCTACTACCCAGTTTTTCTACGTTTGGGCAGTGCCAATTATATATGCAGTTACTACTGCATCATTGTTTAAAACTTAAAAAAATTTTTTTTAACTTTCTATTTGGATAATTTCAGGCAGTTTTTGCAGCTCAGTGAAGATGGTTTACAGACTTGATGTGAAACTGTACAGAAGTGTTTATGCTACACAGGTAGCAGTACATTCCTAGTTGCATTAGGACCAACATTTTTAAACATTTTATTTATTATTTATAGACATGCTGCGTTTGCCAACAGTGCTACGTCAGATGAGGCCAGTGTCCAGGGCATTGGCCCCACACCTCACAAGAGCCTATGCAAAAGATGTCAAATTTGGGGCTGATGCTAGAGCCCTTATGCTTCAGGGGGTGGATCTTCTGGCTGATGCTGTAGCTGTCACCATGGGACCAAAGGTATTGCAATAATTTTACTTGAATTATCTGAAAGCTTATTTGTAGAATGTGTTGTGTTGAAAGGATGAGTAAAATCCAAGTTCCCTGACTGGTTGAGATATCATCCGGTCAGTTGAGAACTTTTAAACCTCATACATTTTTAACAGGAGAATTGAGCATGTGCTTAAATGTCCCGTATTGAAATCACTGGGGTTAAAAGCACTTTGCTTTGGGTAAATTACTCTGTATTCTAGCAAATTGCATTAATACTTCTAATTTAACATTTGAATGTTTATCTCAGTTGACTTTGAATGCTTCTGAGCAGGCCTATGAGGAAAATTATGTGGGATATGTACCTTAATGTTTTCCCCATTTATTGCTGCACTTCCTCCCGTCTCCCACCACAATCAACTAGATTTTTAAGGCTACAAATAAAAGAGGAGAAGTAAAGCCTTAGATGACTAGGCTGTCTTGCTGTTGTCACATAAATCATATTGTTTGTTCTCCTTCTACCTTAAGAGCTGCTGACAAAAGACACGAAGAAGTGTGCACAGCTCGCATTTCTCCTGGGCACTTTGGTCCAAGGGTCAAACCAGTGGGGAGTTTCTCCTTATGTGTGGTCTCCCACTGTGCTATGAAGGGAGGAAAGGTTGGCTGGGAGAGGAAGAAAGGGGAGGGCAGTTTGATCAGGGGATTGACAGCTCCTCCCTCAGTAACTGTTTAACTGAAAGAATTGCTAGCTGAGTCTTGCCTATGTTAAGAGAGCATGCAAAGTTTCCTATTGGGCCTCTCTGCCATACCTCTTGAGCGTACCATTTTTCTGCTAAGGCAGCAGCTGCCAGTGAAATAACTTCCTTTAGCACAATCTGAAACATTAATTTTAAAAAGTTTGTTGTAAACAGCAAGCAGTGGGATTTGACCAAAAATCAGCATGCACTTGAGCACTAGAGGTTGATGTCTCACTTTAGGATTGTGTTGTGTTACAGGGGAGAACAGTAATTATTGAACAGAGTTGGGGAAGCCCTAAGGTGACAAAAGACGGAGTGACAGTAGCCAAGGCAATTGACTTGAAGGACAAATACAAGAACATTGGAGCCAAGCTAGTTCAAGACGTTGCCAACAATACCAATGAAGAAGCAGGAGATGGTACTACAACTGCAACAGTACTGGCACGATCAATTGCTAAAGAAGGGTTTGAAAAGATCAGTAAAGGAGCAAACCCAGTGGAAATCAGGAGAGGTAATGGTGTTGGCTCACGTTTCTCACTTGGGGTTACAGAACTCAGTTCTAGGAATATCACCATTTTTCCCTGTTTATTTTTGTAGTGCACAAGAGGGCAAATAACATGGCATCAGGTTTTCACTTACGTGTATGTACAAGAATTGTAATTGCTTATTTTCATACCTTGTAATTTAGCACCATCCCCACCAAGCATCTTGGTCAGTTCATTGTGGGATGTTTGAGTTTTTGCACCTTGTTCTGTTGTGCACTGGGTATTGCATATCCTGAATGTTAGTCCATCTCTTTCAAAAATATGAAAGTAATTTACATATAATTTCAGAGGTCACATGTGGTTATGCAGAATCAAGACACTGAAGGTCTGTAAGGGTGTCTGTACCTTTGCATACTTGTCGTATAGTACGACAATGTTGCCCATTCTTAGTTTTTAGTAGCAATTTGCATAGCTGTACTAAAGAATAAGATGTCAAAACGGACAGCCACTTATATTGTATTGTGTGTAGTGTTCACCCCAGACAAACAGTGTAAAGTGGCAAATTACATCTTATTGTCTTAGTGCTTGCAGTGTTGTCTGCACATAGCAACTGTGTGGGGGGTCTTTTTGCTGGCCTTCTGTACTCTTAAGAGAGAGCGTTGAGAATACCCACTCACTATACTGTAATGGTGTTAGTAAAATGTAACTGTAATGTTGAGATATACCATCGTTTAGAGTAGACTTAGCACGAGTAGTGGTGGGAGAGGAGATTGCTAGCAATTATAATCTTCCCTTGTTATCCATAAAAGTTTCTGAAAATGACCTTTATCGCAAAACTCCAGATAAGGAGTACAATGGTTATATCAATTGAAATAGGAGAAACTATAACTAATTCCAAAGCCATTCAATATTCACCCAAAAATCACCCATAATGCTTAGTATCATAAGGAAAAGGTCGTTCGGCACAATAAATTAGTGAAGTAATAATTACTAACGTGCAGCATCAATGAATAGTGGGACATGGTGGCGCAGTGGATTAAACCGCTGCTGCTGGGCTTTCCGACTGGAAGGTTGGGAGTTCAAGACTGATGGAGTGAGCTCCTGTGGCTTGTCCCAGCTCCTGCCAAGCTAGCCGTTTGAAAGCACCTAAATGCGAGTAGATAAATAGGGACCATGGAAGCTTCTCCTTGGACAAAACGCCGGCTCTACAAGCTTTGAAACGGAGATGAGCACCGCCCCCTACAGTTGGTCACGACTAGACCATTCGGTCGTGGGGAAACCTTTATCTGTAGCATCAATAAAGTGTTTAATATTCTATCTGCATCGATAAAGCGATAAGTGGAGGAGGCAGAATTGGAAGCGGGAGACCGTGGTGGTGAGGGAGAAGGTTGAATGCTAATGACACAGCACAAAAACAGATAAAAGGGAGCACGTAATGCATATGCCTGAAAAAAGCTCCTGCACAACTGATCGTGAGGACGTGCTACATATCAGAAAGCGAGCCTTGAACACCCACTCTCCAGACTGCATACTGAAAATGTTAGGATGGCTGAAGAGGCGTGGGCATGATACTTACAGCACATATAAATGCAAGTCTGTATAGGGAATTTACAAATAGCAAGGGGAGAGTATGCAGTGGGCCCTCATCCATGAGCTTGTCAACCACAGGTTTGAATATATGTGGATGATGATCCTGAAGCTGGAGGGCCTCCTGGAGGCTTCTAAAAGGCACTTGTAGTTTGCCACCCCCTCTCCCCCATTTCATTATTCACAAAATTCTGTATTTGCAGAGTCCTGGAATGGATTCCCTGCAGATACCAAGGGCCCACTGCACAGTGTACTTGCACCTGAGTAAATCTAATGTGGTACTGCGGTGGTCATGAATTCTTAAATGGAGTCACTGACAGTTGTCACCTAAGTTCTGCTGAGGATTCTCAAAGAAGAAGCACTGTGGCATCTGATCCATTCCCAGTGTGATGTTTAAAGCCAGGAAAGAGAATGCCAGAAATGTGCAGTAGCTAGAACAGTGTGAAATTTGTATCCCAAATAATCCTGTAGGGCGGTTGTGATCTCATCTGAAAAAGACTTCATAAGATAATTTTACGAATTATATTAGAACTAGTAGCCTTTTGTATTGCTTGAAGCTTAAGGTTTGTTTGCTGTTACATGGTTGTACTATGTTTTCTCGCAGGGGTAATGCTAGCTGTTGATGCTGTAATTACTGAATTGAAGAAATTGTCTAAACCTGTCACAACTCCGGAAGAAATTGCTCAGGTAATGCCAACTGCTTCTTTAAAATGTGCTTTCTAACTTTTTTGTGTAATGAGAGAGAGAGGGAAGAGTGGTGCTTCTCTTATATTTAGTAGGGGCAGAGTAACTGTCCTTCACCCCAGCCAAGTGTCTTTCCTTGTAGCTGTTTGCTGGTGTTCTTCTGCATCTTTTTACATTGTGAACTCTTTGGGGACAGGTAGCCATTTAATTATATGGTTTTAATCTGTAAACCATTGAACGTTTCGTTGTAAAGTGATACCTGTATATAAAATATTCTTAATAATAATAAGATATTTGAAGAAGATATTTGCAGACTCTGTCTGATTTGTCTCTGATTCTTACAGTTTTTATAGCCAAACTGCTAGGTTTCAGAGGTAACTTGTGTCTCTAATGTAGGTTGCTACCATATCAGCAAATGGAGATAAAGAGATTGGCAATATAATCTCTGATGCTATGAAAAAGGTTGGGCGAAAAGGTGTTATCACAGTTAAGGTAAGGTGTGTGAGCATGTTTAAGATTTCTGAACTGCTTGTGCATTTTTATAACATAATTGTAATTTTTTTTTAAGGATAGGTGGAGTCTTTTTATCTGAAAGGTTCTGTTCCAGGAACTTTTGCAGATGCAAAAAAATGCATTAAATGAAATCATGCTGTTAATTAGCATTCAGTCTTTTAAAAAGCTTTTCTTAGCATGGCAATGAGCTGCATCCATTCTCCAGGGTCTTAGTGTAATTAGTATCCATTAGCTGAGATAAGACCTCTGCCCTTTGAAGGCAAAAATGCAACACGCTTCCTGGGATGAGAGATGAGGTCTTATCTTAGAGCTAATTAGATTGGCTGTACCTGCCATGGTAAGAAAACCCTTTTTAAAAGGCTTTTTAAAAAACTTTGTTGCTTTAACAAAGAATGCTTGTCTTTTGAGTCGTACTGACTCAAATCAGCAGATGGGAAAACCATGGATGAGAAGGCTTCACCTGTACAGGTAACATCCAGTAAAGATTAATAATTACAGCTTATAGTTTCTGGAATAGCATACTCGGTATTTTAGAAAAAAACATTTGGATAGGTCATTGAGTCTACTTATTTTATATCCAAATGGGATCTTTAGCATTTTAATGATGAAAACTCAGTGCAGGTGCCCCCCCCCCCCATATCCACAGATTTGAGCCCCTCCACCTTTTGTTTTTCTAGTGTTTGAAGCATGTGTATTTCTTGCTTACCTGAAGAATGCAACATGCAGGCAACCATTCTGTACACTGGGAAACTAACAGAGGCTGCATTCTTTTTTTTAGCTTCTAACATTAGCAAGGCCAGAGAGCCAGGGTTTTTTAGCTTCCAGCACACTTGGGCCACATTCTTTTTTTAGATTTTAGCACGAGTCCCACACTGGAACTTTTAACAGTGTGCTTGGAGCTAGAAAAGATGGCTGCCACCATGTCAATTCCGCCTATTTTTCTATTGAAACAAATAGAAAAACATGGTGGCTTCCAGTATATGGACTTTATGGCAAAAACATGGCGACCTCCATACAATTAATTTCAATGAGGGGAAGTGAAGGGGCGCCATTTGTTGTTTTTAAATTAACTGCGCTAGAAGCATGCTAGTAGCATGCTGGAAACATCACTTCCAGCAATTCTCCTAGCTGAAAAAAGAATGCAGCCTGAATGTTAACAGGAAGTAGGAACTTTCTTGTTGCTTGTTAACATTAGGTTAGTCTCCTGCCTATAGTACGCAGGCTGGTTACCTCCATGTTGTGGTCTTCAGTTAAGCAAGTAACACCTGTGCTTTAAGAGCTATTAAAGGAAAATGAAGCTAACGGGTGGGATTAGTAGAAATACATGTAGCTAATTTCCTGGATTGGTTTTTATTTTATTTAGGATGGAAAAACTTTGAATGATGAACTGGAAATTATTGAAGGTATGAAGTTTGACAGAGGCTACATCTCTCCCTACTTCATTAATACAGCCAAAGGTAAGTTGGTGTCAGCTGAACACTTTCTTCTAGTAAGTGTGTTTTTAACTGACTTGTTCCATTGAGCCCTTCATGCTCCAGAAAGATTGTTGCCCGTAATATTTTTACTGATGAGGGCTTTAGGGCAGTGATTCCCAAACATTATATTTTCAGAGCACCCCTGGGACTGTTGTAAATTTTTTTCCCACTTGAGCTTGCCATAGTATGAAGTTGAGGTTTTTTGAGGGGTGGGGAGGACAAGAGTCATGTTTTATGTATAAGACAAAGACTACAAAACATTAACAAGCAATCTGGCCAAAAAATCTCTGAGAGACTTCCAAGTGTCCAAAACTACATCCACGTGGTGTTGTCAGTAAGCCATATATTCAATTTTGATCAAGTTAAAAGGTTTCAGTACGTTGAATAATGGTAATGGGCATTTATTCTTCCGGTGTTTCAGTTCATGTTTTAGCTACAGTAAGGGCACAAAGAATCCACTTCTGCTTTCCTGCAGTTAACTTCCATGAAATAGGGAGATAGTTAATAAAGTGTCTACAAAGACTGTGTTGCAATAGAGTTAATACATCTAATAATATCTTTCCAAAAGAATTGTATCATTGTACAAGACCACATCATTTGTCTAAATAAAGTTTCAGTTCCAAATTACAACTCCACAATGGTCAGCCCCTTACTAGAAAGGCATTGTGGTATCCAATAAAGTCTACGATTTTTTTAATTAATTGCATTTTTAATTAATTGCATTTTTTTAAATTAATTGTAACTGCAAGATCCATAGGTATTGCAGTTACATTAGATACAGCTAGATTCCATTGGTTGTGTAAGATAGGGAGATCCAACTCTATTCCATTTCTCTCTGTCTAAGATTTTGAACAAGGGTGACAAGTTTCATTCAGCTGGCCAAGTAGCATTCATGATCCTTGCTGAGGGCCGAAGTGATGTCATTAAGCGCATCATGAACAGAAATAAGCACTTGTTTGTCCCTTAGGAATTCACTTGCTGCAAATGATACAAGAGAAAATATGCACATCTTGACCTTATTTTCAGGATACAGGAGGGCCCAATTATGAGGCTTGCATTTTCTGCAGTGAAGCTTGTATTCTGTTGCCACTTCCTTGAATTTGGCATTAGGCTCCCTTAAAATCCAGAGGTTGCTTATAATTGTTATGGCTTGTAACTTGTGATAAACATTTTATCTGTAAATCTCTCCAGTTCCCTTTTAAAGAAATCTAGGCCAGGTGCCATTACAACATCCTGTGGCAAAGAGTTCCACAGATTAATTACACACTGGGTAAAAAACATATTTTATATTTATATACAGTGTAGAGACATATTTTAATTTGGGTTTAACCAAAGTCATGCTTGCTTTGTTTATTGGGTTGCTTTTAAAAGGAAGAAGATTGGAGATCATTTGTTTATTTCTGAAATAATAAATACAGAAACTGAAGGTTGTTTATTATTGCTAGCTTAGTTTAAAATTCCATTGCTAGATTTAAATCAACATTCTGTAGGCAAAATGCAAGCAAGATACTTTGTGAAGGACAACTTAAATATTTTTGTGTGTAGTTGAAACATGGTTCAACAATACAGGTTTAAATAGAACTTGTATATTGGAGGCCAGTGAAAGTTTTTGTAATGGGGTATGTGCTGAGCTTTTTGAATCTCTTCCACTGACAGAAAAGATACTGAGGGTACTAATTGGTTTGGAGTTTGATTATTGTTCTTGAGTTGTGTCTTAACTATAACATGCAAGCAAGGCAGTTCCCACATGAGAATGTCCCTACCTTTTCCTGTCTCAAACACAATCCAAAGAACACCTGAAAATTCATCCTTATACATTAGGAGCCCCTTGGAAGTGGATATGTGATATAAGAAGCTGCTGAGGGAGAGGTGAATTTGGGGAGGGGGAACTGCCTCCCTTTTGTTTGAACAGAAGTGCCTTCTATTACTGCAAATTGAGACTAGGATGCAACTTTTAATGTAGATTTTGTAGTGAAATACAATAATGTTATTTCCCCACATAGGTCAGAAATGTGAATTCCAAGATGCTTATGTGCTAATCAGTGAAAAGAAGATTTCCAGTGTTCAGTCCATAGTACCAGCTCTTGAAATTGCCAATAATCACCGTAAGCCTTTAGTTATTATTGCAGAAGATGTTGATGGAGAGGCCCTCAGTACACTTGTACTGAACAGGTAGGCTCAAAAAAGTGACATTCTTTAAAATGTGGTCTCTTTAAGCCATGTGTCCTCCAGAGCAAGGAACAGTACACCATACCACCTGATTTAAATCATTATAACTTGAAAATAAACCCCATTGGTTTCTGCAGAAGTGCTTTCAAACAAGTAAGCTTAGGTTTGTAGCTCTAATCTTTGAAACAGAGTATTTGAGTTCTGTTTTGCGCTAGAGCAGTGAAGCAAAAATGACTTAAAACGGCCAAGGTTTGCTCTTTAATTTATGTGGGTGGGGTGAATTGACTATAAATGATGAAATGCATTTAAGTACTTCTGACAACATAGAAATAGTTTCTCCAGTCTTAAATATGGTTCTATTTATTTTACTGGGACTTACTCGAACTCACCAACCAAAATAGAGCAGGTGGTATCTGTTTGCAAACAGGAAGTGTTGGAGTGCTACCCCACTTATTTCTGAAGTATGCTGTAGATTTTTGAACTAGAGCTTTTTAAAAAAAAAAAATTGTGAGCATGTTTATTTTGAAGACCTGTTTTGATGCAAATACTTTAGTAGGGATTGAAATAAAATTCAGCATTGTTACAGAGTACGCATCTTCCATTTTGCTATCTTGTAAGGCACATATAGACCAAAAATATGCACAGCAGAGTATCCAGAGTGCTGACATTCTCCCCTCCCTCTTTCTTCCCTCAGACTGAAAGTTGGGCTGCAGGTTGTTGCAGTAAAAGCACCAGGTTTTGGTGATAATAGAAAAAATCAGCTTAAAGATATGGCAATTGCTACTGGTGGTGCTGTAAGTAAATACTAATATGTGTTTAAGTACTGAAGTTGTATTGAGAAAATCTGTATTGAAAGGTTATTTTATAAACATTGGTAATAGCAATGCAAACCTTTTCTCCACTTGTGGTTATTTTTGATTTGTTTCATATTTAGTTGATTTTCAAGTGTCCTGTCTGTAACGTATGAGTTGGATCCTAACTTGCATGAGTGGATTGAAGCTCAGCAGGAATTTTTCGCTGCCTACTGTAGTCCCCCATCTCCTTTCTGAGGGTGTGTGCATGCGCATGCTGTGATGAACAGCAGGGGGGAAAGATTCCTTGTGTGAGCCTTACTCAGGTTGAGTCAAACCTTTAACTGTAAGCTTGCACTACTGCACAAGAACTAGTGCCTTAGTTTAGTTGTTTAGTGCTGAATATTGAGAATGAATAAAATTGGTCCACAAAATAGTGTAAACTTGTGAAATCAGGGAATATTGCAAGAGAATGTTATTTACACATGGGAAACCTTGGGGGAATATTGATAATGTGATCCTAATTGTGTTTACTCACAGATAAATTGTATGGAGTTCAGCAGGGCTTTCTCCCCTATGCTGAGGATTGTGGCCATAGTATGACTGTCTGCTTGAAATGGATTGAATGAACCATTTTCCAGCAATATAGATTTTT
>JAJKFI010000015.1:10137493-10150755 GCA_029204185.1 Lerista edwardsae | reverse complement strand
TGCTTGAAATGGATTGAATGAACCATTTTCCAGCAATATAGATTTTTAAATCTGAAATGGCAACTAATCTGTAACATGCTTGGTTTGAGTTTCAATATTTTCTGTTCTAGGTGTTTGGAGAAGAAGGTTTGACCATAAACCTAGAAGATATTCAGCCTCATGACTTTGGTAAAGTTGGAGAAGTCATTGTGACAAAAGATGACTGCTTGTTACTGAAAGGGAAAGGTGATAAATCTCAAATCGAAAAGCGCATTCAGGAAATAGTTGAGCAGCTAGAAGTTACAACAAGTGAATATGAAAAGGAGAAGCTGAATGAACGCCTTGCCAAACTGTCCGATGGAGTGGCTGTACTAAAGGTAAACATACTCATTTGTCTAGTGCAGCTATTTTCAACCGCATTGGTGACACATTGATGTGCTGCAAATGGAATGCATGTTCTGGGTTTGAGGGGAGGCTCATGCAATTAAATACTAAAACCATTGGGAAATGTGAGCCTCCTTACTGTTGGTGTATGTGCCTTGTCAATGGTCAAAAAGTGGATAGTGTGCCTAGACAATTTTAGTGCCTTCTAAATCACTGGTCTAGAGCCTTGAGGCTACACCATAGAAGTTGCCTTTTTCTCATTAGATTAGGGAGAAAATGTGGCTTAGAAGCCATTCTAAAGCCTGCATGGTCTGTTTCTGATTGCTTGCAAAATTTGTGGAAAACCTTGGAGGCCACCTCAAATATTGTGTGGATTTGCTATTGTTTTCTTTAAATTTTCCAATAAGGGGAATGAAATTGGTCTTACGACTAAGGCTGGAAAGTAATCTTTCTGTATGATACATTGTTGGAGCAAAAATTGCTCCCCACAGCTGGCCACAGCAGTGTGTTCAGAAGTAGAGGTTGTGATAACAGTCTAATTGCTTTTGAAACATGATTGTTGAAGCTACAGAATAGGGTAAGAATAGTTTATAGTTGGCTGGGATGATTGTAAACCTCTTGAGAGCGCAGTGCTAAGGTGCTAATCTTAAGTCCCTTCTGCCTGCCCACTGCTGTAGCAGACTTGCTGTAAGGCATGTTTGCGCCAACTTGGGAGTCGTCTGGGCTGGCGCAAGGATGCAGGTCGGCCCACTGAGGCCAAGTCTGTCTCCGTGCTGTCTCAGGGAGGCGTGTTAGCTCTGGGTTCGGCCAGCGTGGGAGGGTTGAGGAGCACAGAGGGAGGGAGAGCTGGTGGATGTACTGGGCCTGGAAGGGGATGGGACATCAGCTTTTTCAGATCTGCACCAGCAATTTAGCTGGTGCAGATCTGAGTTACATCACAACTGCCTCCTAACCAGGGCTGGATTTGGCACAGGCCAGCTGGCTTGCCTATTCCAGCCCAGGTTAGGATTGGACTGCCCAGCATTTACAAGCCATGTTTTGAGTAAAACAGCATTTGAAGCAGCATACTAAAGATTATTCAGTCTTTCCCTTACAAAATGTTCCCTTACCTTGAAGAGGCCCCTGTGACTGCTTCCCCACTGAAGGATGCAGCACAGAGCCTCTTTGCATGGCTGCATCAGCGCTGGAAAGTTAGATAGAATTGGGCTCCAAGTTACTTAACTTGTAGCCCTGTTCTTGGCTGCAAGCTTCACGTGGTTTTGATGATACATGTTGAAATGAAGCAGTTGTAAGTATAGACTGAAAATTAAGTATAGGCTGTTGAAGCAACAGTGAGTCATGGCATTGTACTCATGAGTCATGGCATTGTATTTGCATAAACAAATACGCTTCAAGTGAATATGGAGTATATCAGAAACTCTGCAAAAGGGAGGTTAGTCTGTGCATCATTATTTGGCCAATCCTTTTGACTTGGGCTTTTGCTGACTTTGGCAGAGCATTCTCCGTTCATGCTCAGGGAGTTTTGGGTGTGTTCTCAGCTAGGTGCCATTAATAGTAAATATAGCAGGTAGTTATTCAACATTCTAGTCTTTGATAGTGCACATATCTTTTAAATCTTTAAATCTGGGGAAATCTTAATCTTGGGGAAGACTTGTCAGTGTAGGTTCCCAGTTAATAGGAGTAAGCTTGCTGTGTCAATTTTATTTCTGTGACAAATAGAATACATTATGCAGACTAAGGAAGCATGGGCCAAATTGCATAACTGACCCAGCAGGATTTAACTGTAGACAATATTTGGCCTTGTGTACAAGTGATTTGTCTAAAATATAGGAGCCACTCTGTGTCAGCCCAATTACTTGACCCTGAATAGGCATAGATTGAGGTGAGCACTCATCTATGCTATTAGATTGGGTAAGGACTTGCAGTTTGTTCTTTAAACTTGCAGGTCCGTAAAAGACAAAAAAAACTAACCTGGGAATGGGAATTTCCTTTGAAAAGAGTAAATGCATAGGTTGTGGTACTTTTGTAGAAATTAGGAGTGCCTTGCACAGCTTCAGCTGATATATCAGATGCTGCTTTTCCTTGAGAGAGCAGACTGTCACTCTTGTTTATATCTCATTTGGAGTATTGCAATGCACTTTATATAGAACTGCCCTTGAAGAGCATTTGGAGACTATTACTGGTTCAGAATGCTGCCAACCGGATGTTCGTGATCAGAGCTATGTGCTCCAATTGAAAGGCTCTTATCTACAAATCACTGGGTTCAGTTCAAGGCATCTACTTGTAATTTGCCTTGGGATATAAATGGTTAAATACTCTCTTGTAGGTTGGAGGAACAAGTGATGTTGAAGTGAATGAGAAGAAAGACAGAGTCACTGATGCCCTCAATGCCACTCGTGCTGCCGTAGAAGAAGGCATTGTTCTAGGGGGAGGCTGTGCATTGCTTCGGTGTATTCCTGCCCTAGATGCTTTGACTCCAGCCAATGAAGATCAGAAAACTGGTGAGTACACCATTTCATTTTTAGATCAATTGGCATATGGAGTTGTTTCTACGTATTTAGAGATACTTGTTTTGAAAGACTAGCTCATTGCCTGTTATCTCAAGCACATACACACGATTTTGGACAGGAAGCTCACAGCGATTTGGACAGGAAGCTCACAGCGATTAAAGTAGTGTGCCCACCTGGCTCTTGGCAATCCGTGGGATTGATGTCACACATTCCCTTTTTACATTGCTGAGGTGGGTTTCCGCTAACATCTAATCAAGTACACTTTTGCTGAACTGAGATGCATTGTGTTTTCTAGGTATAGAAATCATCAAAAGAACACTGAAGATTCCAGCAATGACAATTGCTAAGAATGCAGGTGTTGAAGGATCACTAATAGTTGAGAAGATCATGCAAAGCCCACCTGATGTCGGATATGATGCCATGCTTGGTGACTTTGTAAACATGGTAGAGAAGGGAATCATTGATCCAACAAAGGTAAATCTTTTTTTAACCATCTTCTGTCTCGAAGCATAAACTTAGTACAGTCATTGCAGTAAATGTATTTCACTGTTTTTTAGGTTGTAAGAACAGCCTTGATGGATGCAGCAGGTGTTGCCTCCCTTCTGTCTACAGCTGAAGCAGTAGTAACTGAAATTCCTAAAGAAGAGAAAGAACCTGCCATGGGAGGAATGGGTGGTGGCATGGGAGGTGGCATGTTCTAACTCTGGGTTCCATGGCTGTGCATCATGAACTACATCAGTGACTTGACAAGTTTGAAAAAACTTCAGGTCCATGTGAGGGACAGGGTGGACAGTGACTGCACAAAGCTGGTGGTCGAAGAATCGCTGTAACATTGTTACTGGATTTGAGTTGACGCATGTATAATTGTTTAGTCATTGTCCATGCCTACAGATAATTTATTTTGTACTTTGAATAAAGACATTTGTACATTCCTGATACTGGGTGCAAGATCCATATACCAGTGCTGTGATCTAAACTTACATTGGTTGAAGCACTTTCAGTTCTGTTCTATCAGACTTTACTAGTGCTTGCTGTTGCTAGGAAATCCAGAAGCCATTGTGTGCAAGACTGAATAAAAATTGTGTACAAAGTAGATAGACAAATATACAATTATGTGACAACTTTATGTAATAAAAGATTGCTCAAAGGTATGAAATGTATTAACTTATTCAAAAACATAAGAATTTGTTTTCAGAGTTATAGAGTCAGTTTCCTAGAAAATATTTTCTGGGTCTTGTACCCATATAACTAAATAAACACAACTCTTTCACACAAGAAGTAGATTGAATAGTCTTAGCATAGCAAGAAGTCTGCATACTTGTTCCATTTTGCTTAAATGAGTTGTGGAAATTCAAGCAAGGGTGAGCCTGCTGCCTTACAGTAACAGACTATAGTTTCTTTTCAACAGGGAAATGCAAGTTCCCTCAAGTTTTACTTTTCAGAACACTTAGGGCTCTGCTGTACTAATCTCATAATAAGCAATCATAGGAACTGCCCAAAATACTACTTCCCCTCATGTTACCCTTTGACTTATATTTCTACCTTTGTTTTAGATATATCCTTGAATATAATTTATAATTAAAATCTCATATCCTAACTTAGTTATGGTACCTAAAATGAGGTGACAAGTCTCTTCATATTTGGTATACAGTACTAAAACAATTTTGGGAATACAGTTAACTGCATGAGGGTTAATGGTGCAACACCTTCCGAATGTGGAAGGAAAGATTAAAAAATCCTACTCCTGCCTCCATCAACTTGAATTATTAAAAGATGCAGTAATTTATAAAAATAGTTTGTGAGAGGTGTTGATTCAGACAGCTTGCTTTCATGGTCACAAAACATTTTACGGACTTCCTCAGAATTGAGCGTTCTATTCTGTCCTTCCTTTTATGGGGGCAAGGTAAACATAACCGCAGGGTCTGTCCTATGGTTATCATGTCAGTAGAAGTTTTGTATAAGAGGGAAGGGGTGACTTTAGTAATCATCCCATCTCTGCTTTGAGTTCTGTGCCCCTCAGGGAGGCTGCAGTAGGAAAGAGAAAAGGGTTCTGCTGTTTGCTACAATCTGTGATTATGTACCTAACATAGATCTCTTGAAACACAACAGCAGTGTGCTATATACTACATTATTTACTGATGGTTTAAATAGGGCCCTTTCAGGGGCATGGTCAGCTTTTGCACTAAAACCTGCGTATGACGTCGTCACTATATATACTGAGAACGAACTGCCCTCAGTTATTCTAAAGCATAGTTTTGTTGTCTTCAGCTATAAAAATAAATATGCATTTTAAGACCAATAACTTAAAACTTGATTCTACTGCTAAATATTAAACACTGCAAAAAAGTAAGGCAGAAGTGACAGTGCTAAGTTCTATACAAACTGGCAAGAGGAGGAAGGCAATTTGGTGTAAGTTGTAGCTGCCACTCACTTATCAGCACCTTGAATTGCACTTGATTGAAGTTTCTATGTTATATACATCTGCACCTCATAATGCATGTTTTGTACAGTAGTATATTATACATAATTAGCAAGTGTCCCCTTTGTACTTCGAAGCCCATAAGAGAGAAACTCCTCAAAGAAGGTGTCCAGATCCGTTTAACAAGAGTGGGAAAATAGTCCTATGTATGATGTACTTCATGAAGCATTAGCTCTCGAGGTATGTTGGTTTCTGGGCCATATAACTTGGCTGCTCTTCGTTCAAATGCTGCTACCATCTGCTTAACAACTTCATCAAAGAACAGTGTGGCAAGTTGAGAGTGCAGAAGAGAACGAAACTCAAAAGAAACCTGGAGAAGGAGAAAAAGATTATTCTTGTAACAGTACAGCAAACACAGTCGAGCAATTATGGGCACAGGGCAGGGCTTCCCAAGCATTTCTTTTTGCCTGCAACATCTAACATTAGAAATTTCACTAACTTTCTAGAAGAATAGAGTGGGTCCAGGAGAACTTGAGGTAGAAAACTTTTGCCTGAAGTGCCTTGTCTACTTCAGCGCCACGATCAGTAACTTTGCATGCACTCTAGTTCAGTGATGACATCTCATGCAAGTTAAACAAATGTATGTTTGAAAAATTAGGCTATAAGAGCAAGATAAAAGCTGGGCGATTTGAAAAACTACACCACCAGAGGTAGTATTTCATATAACCATTGTGTGGCTAACTACTCATATCAATTTCAGCTTATATAAGTAACAATGACCCACTTACTCCCAAGGGTAGAAAATGAAATCTCATGACTTTTTTCTAGATTTGCTAAGGGACCTTCCAAAAGATTCCAGCTGCTTCCAAACATCTAAAGAAATAACACCTTTAAAACATAAACTAAAGGGCCTTTAGTACAGAATGTTGCATACATTTTGAGACATAGGTGACAACACATTCTTATGCATGTGCACCCAGAAGTAGGTGCATTTGGTTAATAGGACATACGCCCAGAACAGTCCCATCTGTCTGAAATGCTGCTGAAGCAATTGGAAGGAGCAGGAGATAAGAGGGATGTGTTATGGAAAGAATTGCTTTCACCTGCAAGAGGTGGGTGTCATATAGAATACATCCTCCCCTTCCAACAGCCTCACCATGGCCTGCCTTGCTACTCTTTCTCCTATCCCCCCCTGCACCTGCAAAGGGAGAGAAGAGAGTTATTTTTATAGTCTTTGTTTACTGAGAAATAAGCTCAGTGTGTTCAATGGAGCTTTCTCCCACATATGTGTGCATATGATCGTTGCTTTATGGCACAATCCTATGCACACTTAGATGGGAGTAAGCTCCAGTGAACGCACTGAGCTTATTTCCAAGCAGACGTGCACAGGATTACACTGTTGGTGTCGTGAACTTGTTTAGAGCAAAGCATTTAGATCTTATTGGCATTTGTCAAGTTTTCCTACTACAGGGGTTGGAAATGTGCCATTTAAATGCAAAGTAATTTTTACTTGTCACATGACACTTGTTTTGGCTAGCATTAAAGCCTTGAAAGACAAAAAAATTGTCTGGCTCTTAAGATCCAAAACAAATGTCAAGACCTGCTTTAATTATTCTGGGTGCAACTGTAATAGAAAATAGTGATAACCAAAGTGCATATGTCAGTTATGTGTTAAGTTGTTGATGTGGCATATCTATTCAGACATGGCTCTATAAGATATACATTAGACAAATATCTCCTGGGCACATAGAACTATTCATGAACTTCTTGGAATATAGCTTTAAAACTGAATTATAAATTAGAAACAACCACTGAAACTATGCAAGCTTGCTTAGCATTTAGGAATGAATACAGTAATTAAGTGTTTCTATTTCTCTAGTGTGTATGTTTGAAAATCGGTATTAGTTATTTGGAGAAAAACAAACAAAAGGCAGCACCAAATCCATAAAAAAGATGTGTGAAGCTTTCCTAGCAGAAAAAAAAATATAGTTCATTGAAAGAAATTTAAATGGTGTTGCTAGTAAGTTAATACAGGTTGAGTAGCCCTTATCCAGACTGCTTGGGACAGGAAGCTGTCTGGATTTTTTTTTTTCTGGATTTTTGAATAATTTCATAAATACAATGCTTTCTCTTGCTCTTTTCACTGGTACCCATTTGGGTGTCTGCTGGCTTCTGACATTTTTCAACAATGTCTGTATAGGCACACACTGTAGAACAGAATAGAACTTACAGCCTATAGGAAAAAGCACAAGACCTTTTTTCACAGTACAGAAAGTTTTTTTTAAGTCTTGGAAAAAAATCTGTGGATTTTGGATGTCCGGTTAAGGGATTGTCTACCTTTAAAAGACATGTTTAGTACAGTTTATTGGAGGCCACTTGTCAGGACTTTAGAAGAATATTTCAATAGTCTGAACAGCTTGGAAGGTTTATTCTTATACTTACTGAAAAATCCAAGGTGCATGTTCTTGGATAGCCAGGGATCCCTGGACTGAAGCGCCACACTGTTTCCAGATGATTGAATAGTTTTCCATCTGTACATGATGCCTAGGAGAAAGTTTAACTGTTTAAGCACTTGCACATACTACAGTACAGCCTAACTATCTGTGGATTTGCTTCACTGCGGGTTCCAAATCCCTGGATTGGGCCCCAACCCTCTGAACCTGGCCAGAGCTGTGCTCCAGTCAGGTCTGGAGGGCTTTCTGAGGCCTGCCAGGGCTGCATGCATCCGCCCACTGCCTTCAGAATGGCATTGTGGGCTTCCCCAGGCCTTGTAATGCCGCTATAAGGCATTAAAAATGTCACTTAACTTTTTTGGGGCCAAAAGAGCCATTCTGAGGCTCATTGTGGACATGAATGGAGGCTTCAGGTTGAATCAAATCTGGCTTAACATGAATCCAAGGGACCTACTGGACATGGAACCAAATCTGTGGATAATTAGGCTCAACTTGTATATACAAAAAGCAAATGGGAGTTAGTATCAGAGCCAATTCAATACACATCCCTTTGCAGCATGTGAATGGGATATCCAGGGTAAAAGTATGACTCTTAGACATTCCTTTAAGGTGCACAGACATAATTCAACTCACAGTGGCCATTCACACTTGAGACTGGCTATGCATGTTATACTCCTTTATGCACATCAAAGTTTTTAAAAAATTGTGGATTAACAATTTTTAATCAATTGAGAATGGTGGATTAACAGAGTTGGTGGATTATCAGTTGATGCTCTCATTTTGATCACTGCACTGAATATTTGGAATGATCACTGCAATCATTCCTGCTGTTGAAGAAACTATAACTTGAAATAAGTTCTAGTATTGATAAAACCTTTGACTACTGATGAGAGGTGTTCTCTGTATGGTAAGTACAACCCAACACTAGCTTTTAAAAGGTTCACACTGGCTCTTTTCAAAGTCTAGCTGTAAAGCACCCACATCTTGAAGAGCACAGATGACAAGTGTAGGGATCAAGTCCAGAGTCTTAGGTTACTATTTTGCTGCCTGCAGCAACACAGAAACAGAAGCTGTACTTGATCCATGGTAGACACTAACATTCAGAAGGGTACACATCCAAGAATATCCAAAAAAAAAAAAACCAAACAGAGAACAGCTTTTATTTTTAGAAAGTGGCCCAACGTGTTCTGAGCAGGACAGCTTTTTCTGTGGGCATTTTCATTTTTCAAGTCTTTCTAGTAACAGAAAATGGAGGAAGAGAACCTTTTTCTCTTTGCAAAGTCACAAAACGAAAATATATCAAAACAAGTCAGGCCATTTTCTAACATTAAATCTTCTATAGCCCCACTGGTTATTTTCCTGTCTGGGTGTCAGTAAAGACTTTTTTCCCCTCCCAGAAAAATACAATTTGAATAGGTCTTCTATCAGTATTGCCTTGACTTACGTTTAACAAGGAATCTACTTCTGCTTTAAACAGTAACTGGAAAAGGCTGTGAGAAGATGCAACCCTCCGATAGTACAGAGAACACAAGAATCACAAAGGATCAGTGATTATGCCAACCAAAAAATGAATGAGTCCCAAGAGCACAGACAAGTTTGGGAGCTCACAGTTTGCTTCCTTATTAAGAGATGCAAGATCTGTGTGCTTTTCCTCAATCTCAATATATGAATTGAGCTCTCAATATATGAATGAAGATTTGGTTTTAAGCACAGAGCGCACTAACTAAAAAAGGGTTCAGAATTCCTAAATAAGAGTGTCAATACAAGTTAGGGCCTGCAGTAGGTAGAGCCTGAACAGACATGGTTGTGTCTTAAAACTAAATGATTTCCGAACATTTGTTTTCCACCAAGAGGTGCTCTCTCTAATAAAAGAGAACAAGAAAGGGACTTGCATTCTAGATATTTAATGAAATGAAGATACTACAACTCCTGCATATACAGTACCATGTCCTTGGTCCCAGTAAGTGATGCTGGGGAAACTACTGCTCTTCCCTATAGTTTATGGGGTTCTGCAGGATTTCCTTCTTTCCCCAGTATCACTGGGGAATGTCTACATGAAACTGTTGGGAGAGGTCATCCAGAGATTTGGGCTGGTGTCATCAAAACAAGGGTGTCACTCAATTCTCATTCTAATCCCAGTGAAGCAACAGAAACCCTGAACTACTTGAAGGCAGTTTTAGGATGGATGCGAACCAACAAACTGAGGCTGGATCTCAGTATGAGGGTGGTGCTGCAGGTGGAGAAATTCAACCTGCCTTTAGATAGGGTTGCATTTTTGAAGGGAAAAGTGTGCAGTCTAAGAGTGTTCTAAGGGTCACTCCTGAGCTTGTGTGCCCAAGTGGCAGTGATTGCCAAGAGTTTCTTCAACAATCTTAGGCGGATTCATAAACTATACCTAAAACTAGCTTACCTACAGCTATCACAGCCACTAATTATGCCTAGGTTAGACTACCGCGAGGCTTTATATGGGGCAGTCTTGAAAATGGTCCACAAACTAAAAATCAGTAAAAATGTTGCTGCCAGGTTACTGGTAAAAGCAAGTAGTTGGGAGTAAGTTAACACCAAATACAGTGGGTTCCAATTTTTTCTGGATCTAGTTCAAGTTATCTGAGATCACATTACAGTATCTGAAAGATCACTATTCTCACAGCAATACCAATAGCTATCTCTGAGATCGGCTACCAGGGCTCTGATCTTTGGCCCACCAGTTATTTATTTATTTATTTATTTATTTATTTATTTATTTATTCGATTTCTATCCTGCCTTTTTGCCCGAAGGCACCCAAGGCGGCATTACAATATAAAATTCAACACAAAAAAACAATTTAAAAACAATATTAAAACAATACAATAAAACAAAATTAAAACAAAGCAATAAAATTTAAAAACAACAAGCCCTGTGGATCGTAAGGTATAAAATATAAAAGTGAACCAAGATATATCTGGCAGTTACAAGGGATATAATAGGGCTTTTTTGGTGATTGTCCCGTAGCTCTGGAACCCACTTAGTAAGGGGATCTAAGCAGCTGCCTCACAATGTTTAAAGAGAAACTAAATCTCTTTTTTTTAAATAACGACATTTGCATATTGTTATATTGATGCTGCGAATGCACACACACACACACTCTGCCAACACATTGCCAGCATAACTCCAGGTTAGGATTGCACTCTTAGAATTATGGGGTTTGATCTGTTTGCAGAAGACTCTCTATGCAATCAAGAAGAGGTGATTTTCACAGGCACCCCAAGCCTCAGCAATCCCCTGAGCTTCCATTCCCCGCTCCAAATATCCATCCTGGTGGAACCTCAGCCCTTGGGAACATATTTTCAAGGACCTCAAAGGGAAAGGGAGATCAATGAAACACATGATCGATGAAGCCTCTCCTCATTTGAACAACCTTGTAGTTGGGATACAATCAATGGAATGTTATTTTAATTTACCTGTTTTTATTTTTTTAAGGAATGCAACATAATAATGTAATTGAGTGCATTACTCCAAAACAAACTAAAACATTTTTTTAAAAAGGAAGGTCTCTGAAGAATACCTAGAAGCATCTGTTATAAATACAACGAAATAACTGCATACATCTAACATATGTTTAGATTTTCAATAAACATGCAGAACAAAACAGTGCTACCAATTCTTCACATTCAGTTCTATATACAGAGACCCTAAGACTTACTTAGCACAATAAGGCCCTTTGGCAATAATTTCTTAAATTCTGTACCATAAAGACACATCAATTTACATATGACAGAAGAGCTGTAAATAGGTATGCAACATAAAGACATAAACAGAAGTATTACCTTAACTAGGTGAGGTCTTACTAGCGTAACTACTGAAGTGTATTTCTCCAATATAGGAGGAAATCCCACTTCTATGTGTGCTTTGCAGTATCCAGAACGCTTGGATAACACATCTGACTTTTTGCACCAGGGAACAAAGTTCTTGTACTCACTCACAACAGCTACCACATCATACATTTCTTGCATAGAATACCTAGTTAAAAAGCAAATGAAAGTTAGCATTACAAGAAGTAGTTCCCTACACTTAAATGTTTCAGTGATAAAAAATGTCTTAAGAGAATACTCCTAATGTAAGCTCAGCAGTCGGCATTTAGCTTCTTGGAAAAAAGTCAAAGATACTCAAGGATAGCCTTAAAAGTACTAAGGCTATCTACATCTCCTGTTTAGGAAAACCAATTGAATGCACAACATTCCTAATTTATTTATTTATTTTAAATAAGAGGCTCTTTCCCAAGCAGAACTTGTTCCAAAAAAAGTTACTCACTTACACATCTTACTTCCTGATGCTACTCAAAACACACGGCCCAGTCCTATCCAACTTCCCAGTGCCAATACAGCCTTGCCAATGAGGCATGTGCTGCATTCTGTGGTGGGAAGACAGTCATGGAGGCCTCCTGAAGGTAAGGGAATATTTGTTCCCTTACCTCAGGGCTGGAATGCTGGATAGGGAATGCTGGAATGATGATGCTCAATTTGTCTCTGAATCCTATTTTTAAAATTTAGAAGTCAAAATATGAGGAAAATTCAGGCTTGTATTGATGTGATAGGCATAAGACAAATTCAAAGTTCTGTCATTTGAATTAAAGCTGGTTTCAACAAAATGTAATCATGCTATCACTAAGAAGCTATAGGATAGGATACAATACTACCTACAGCCCCGTCCTAACCAACTTTCCAGTGCCGATGCAACCACAATGCAGCTGATGCAGAAAAGGGTTCCTTTACCTTGAGGAAGCCTCCATAAATGTCCCCCACCCCAGCAGAATGCTGCATGTGTTCTGTTATCATGGCTGCATCAGTACTGGAAGATTGGTTAGGATTTGTCTGTTGGACCTGCTCAAGGAATTTTTTTCTTTCAAAAGCAGCCCATCATGCCATGTCACAACATGCTTTTGAAATTATTTGCTGGAATGCCTAGAACTAATTCTGCAGTTCTCTGGATCTTAATCAGAGCCATCACAAACACGTTTTAGAGGGTTTACGATGTCACCCCCTTTGAACCCAACTTTAAGAAGTGTTTTGACTCCAAGGGATTACCAAAGTTCTCTTTTTATTTTTAAACTTCAAAACACTTTTTAAAATCATGGCTACTGAAATTCGTATTTATGACTGTACAACCCTGCAAATCAGTAACACAAGCTTCAGTAAGTTCACTATGGTAACCTATATGCATAGGGTAATCCTTTCACTGCAAGCATAACTACTAATGTTTCTGAACTGGGAAAAGTTTCCTCTAACTTTAGGCAAGGAAGCATTAGTGTTTCCATTTTGTTTGTCTCATGATTTTCACAACTCACTCAATTGCAGGATCTAATTTTCCCAGACTAATCACTAAACTTGCAAGCAATCCCACTGTCTTCAAGGACTATGCTGAGCCTAGAGTCGAGTCTTTGTTTCTCCTGGGCGGAAATTCTTAACACAGATGTACAGCAGTCTGGAAAAGAAATAGGCGGTAAGTTAACTTGCCACCCATTTTTAAAACGTCCTTCT
>JAJKFI010000015.1:10053637-10137483 GCA_029204185.1 Lerista edwardsae | reverse complement strand
GCCTAACTGTGGAGGCCTAACTCCAGGTTACAATAGCACTCTCAGAGGGTGATGCTACGGGTAGAGAAATTCAACCTGTTTTTAGACAAAGTTGCACTTTCTGAAAGAGCAAGTGCGCAGTCTAAGAGTATTCTAGGGCCCAGTCCTGCATGCCCAAGTGGAAGTGATTGCCAAGAGTGTCTTCTACAAGCTTTGAAGGATTCATCAGCTAAGACTCTACCTAGAACAGTGTAGCTTAGACACAACTATGTGAGAAGAGTTAATAGTTGAAGCAAACAAGCAGCAAAACGTACAAGTTCACAAAAACCAAATTTACCATTGCACAGATTTCAACACCACAATTGGCAACACAACTGTGGAAACACTAAATCTTCATACAGGGGCAAATCCTTCAAGTCACACAGCCTAATCCTATGTAACGCCTCCCATTGCTAAGGTAGCTGTACTACCGGAGCATGTGCTACATCCTGCAAGGTGTGTGGAGCAGTCCTGGAGGTCTCCTCCAGACAAGGGAACATTTGTAAGACACTGCTGCCACAAGTGGTCTGCTTGGACCTGTGCCAGTAGCTTTGCTGGCACAAATCTGAGTGGACCTAGGAAGGCAGATCAAGGCTAGGAGGGGGAACAGGATACCAGCTGAGATACTGCTGCTGCCGCCCCCTTCCTTGTCTTGCCTGCTTGAGTTTGTCCCATTCCCCCACCCCATACCATTCTGCCATGCCCACCCAGTCCCGTGCCAACTTACCACTGTTTGGAGACCACTGTTACATGGCCACTGGCTGCTTGTGGTAGTGGCCTGGCTGTGCAGAATGGTGGGTTGCCTTTTGTGACAGCCATAAAGCACACCAAGCTGCCAGAACACAAGTTCCAACAGAGCAGTAGGCCCATAGGATTGGGCCTACAGTGAAGTTGTAAAGACATTTGAGCTTTAATATTTCAAATGTTAACTCAAAAATCCCCACAGAAAACAATGCAATTATACATTACATTTTTAAAACTGCAAATGATTTAAACTTTCAAATGATTAAGATTGTGCCTTGAAATTGCACTATAAGAACATTAATTCAAGCCATTCTGGTTATTACTGCTTTAACAGCATCCTGGGAATACCAACTTTGCTACCAGAAAGATCACCGGGCATTTAATGAAATATAGTAAATATACTATTAAGAGATATAATGACAGAGTTCTTCACTTACAAGAAGTGAAACGCATTAGCCAAACAAATGTAGTACAGGAAGGGAATAGCTAAGATAACAAATTAAAGAGAGGACTCAATTAGCAATATGCCTTATATCTCAAGTGTCAGTTTTGGAAAGTGAATGCCATCTGATGATGACGGTTCTATGATACTGTGTTTGTCTTATTCTAGTTTCTAGACAACAGCTGTGACTATTCTAAAAGAAAATACATTGACTGCTATCCATGTATGCACACAGGCAGGAACATACAAAGGTAGATTTCTAGAACGGTTTTTACTGCAGTAGTTCCAATTACTAAAGGGACAAGTCATCACTTAATTTAATGCACAAGCCATACACAGTGCAACAGAATAATGCTAGGTAGCATCTGGAGTTATTCTTCCCTTGAAGCAATCAAATGTGGATGCTACTCATTAGCTGTGTACATGATTCATACACATTTGCATGCCTAATATCTTCTTTGAATTGTAGGCATTGTTAATAAATACTCAAATAGGTTCTGAAACAGCATTATCACCCATGCATCACCCCAATTCTGAATACATTGCACTATTATTTAATGTTAATTGCATCTATTTCCAGTGTTTTTTACTTGCACACAATAGGTTTAGAAGCAACATTCTAGTAAAATAAAGTTAAAGGGAAACAAACATAGGTAGCACAATAAGTTGTTAAACGGGGTTGTCTGTTCAACGCCTCTGGTAACCACTTCTATTTCTTCCACTTCTCTCTATAATTATCACTCTTGAACTTGCATAACTTGGCAAAAGAGATGGGGTGGGCTGGATGGGGAATATGGGATACAATACACATATAAACCTCCCATTCTTTGACTGCCATGAGGGGCCACCTGTACAACCTGGGGGTAAGACTATTACAGTCTTCAAACTGTGGGTCGCAACCTGATGTCAGATGGGTTGTGGAAAGCTGGGAACAGCCATCTTGGAACCTGTACTCTTGCTATATTCCTTTTGTGAGTATTAACAGTTCAAATTTTCAAATGAGAGTTTTGAAAAATTTTGTTTTTATTTTACTGCATTTACATAATATTTTGTCCTTGTTTTCTGTCAGAGATATTTCATGGTTGTGCAGTGGCATTGTGCAGAATGCAAAATGCCAGTTTGCATTCCAGGATTGTAATTTGATTATGTCACAGTGATGGCACTTCCTGCTTGATGTCATTTCTGGCTATGACATCACTTCTAGATTAATGACATCACTTCTGGTGGGTCAAGATATGAGTACCATTCTAGAAACTAGGTCCCGGTCTAAAAAGTTTGAGAACCACTGGTCTAAAGGGATGCCTCTGTACTTTCTATTTAGAAAAGGTTCCTAAATCTGTAATAGTAAAAATCTGTAACTGTACTATAATCCAGGATCAGAGACTAGATAACAACCAACACCATCCGTAATATTTATTTAAAAGATTTGTCTTTCCTTTGCCTAGCACAAATGCTTAAGAGGGCAACCCTAAACTAGAGTTAGGCCAGCACAAGGGCCACCATAAAGTGTGTTTGGACCACTCTCGGACTCAGGGAGGATGGCTCACATCTGTGTGCTGGCCTCTCTGACTCTGAGAGTGGTCCAAACACACTTTACGGTGGCCCTTGTGCTGGCCAAACTTTGCTGGCCTAACTGTGCCAGCCTAACTCCGGGTTAGGATTGCGCCCTAAATTGTTTCACTTATATTATCACTGTTGCCAAATCTCCCTATTTTAAGTCATGTACCATGAACTTCTGAAGATCAAATCCCAGGATTCTTGATCAACCCATCTATCCTGTAAGGCTAAAATCTTCATACCATCTAACTTTTCATTCACATACATTTTTCCTTAAAGCAGACAGTTGTACCCCAAGATTCCATGGAACATGGCTCCAGTGTTGCAAGCAGAAGCATCACAGTCATACCCATTTGTGAAAGGATGCCTTGCATTAGTTCAATGCCTCTTTCTCTTACAAAAGAAGCTTCTGACTACAGAGCTGTGCTTCCTACAATCTTGGGGTAAAAAACTCAGTTATTCACAAGATGCAAGGACCCCCCCCTTTGGAGGGGAGAAAAAGGAGTAGGGGAAAGAGATAGGATCTTGAAGCAGGTGAAGCTTCACTTCACCAGACATGAATGGGCTCAAGGTCTTCAGGCAGAAAATCTTCAATGTGGAATGGGGGCAACGTCTCTCCCACTTGCTCCATCATCTAAACCCAAAACTGAGAGAACTGTTGCTTTTGTTGTAACGTTATGTTTCTGTATGTGGTTTTTAGAAAGGATTTGGAGATGGCTTCTTTCATGTCTTTTTCCAACGTCCAAGCCAACAGCAGTGGGCCACATTTATCTCTTTACACTCTACTGTGGAACAGGTGGTTGAGGGGCACAGGCTCATTACATGTCAGAATTGGTTTAGAAGGGCAACTCGAACTCAAGAAGTTAAGCAATACTGCCTTTAAAAAAGTCTGACAGCATACAAGTCAGAGAGCCAAAGATTTATGATGTATGCATAGGTACTGTATTGTGATTTGTGGAGGCTAATACCATCCCCCATTTATATCAGGCACATCGTAAGTGGAATCAAAATATGACACTGACCTAGCCAGGATCCACACTATTCATCCAAATTATAGTAACTAAAACAAATTCATTAACATGTTTTTTTTTGGGGGGAGGGGGGCTTTCAGCAGGGCAAAGGTATTAAAAACTTGTATGTTAACAGAGTTGGTCCGAGAAAAACGGTATTTGGAACTGATCTTTAGGAACACTACAGTCAGTACTAAGTGATGTAAAAAAATTGAAGGGCATTGCATCCTAGCAAAAAATTGAAGGGCATTGACTCCTAACACACTGTTAATTAATATTTAGGCATTAACCTAATTAGAGAAATTATGTTGCAGCTTTTATTTCAGGAGGCAACTATGGCATATGACTCATAACCCAAGAAAAAAAAGATTAAAACATTAATATTTATATACCACTTTTATCAAGAAATTTCATAAAGCAGTTTACAGAAAAAATCAGTTGCTTTCACAGTGCACGCTCTGATTTTCATTCTTCAATTGGTTGAAAACATTCCCCTTCGTCCATAAAGAGCAGCCCAAGTTAAACAGGCGTACTGAACTGGAGAACGTCAGTTGATGAGATGCAAAACTCTGTATATAGACTTTACTCACCAAAATGCCAAGTGTAGAGGCTCTGTGGACTAGTTCCCAGATGGGATAGGATCATGTTAGGCCCAATTACTTGTGCTGGCAATATTCAAGCCAGCGGAACCCCCTTCTTTCCATTACTATGTCAGAGAAAAGAATTGGACTCAAAGGATACAAACTGGTGAACCCTTGAAGACTAGTTCCCCTTCCCCCCGCCACTGCTCCTTTCATTGCTGAAGGAAGGCATGAGTATAACTGGACTAATACTTATGTATGGCGTGGAGAGACTGGACAGAGAACTGTTTTTTCTCTCTTCCACGATACTAGAACCTGGATCTTCTAGGTCTAAGTCCAACTTCTAAACCACAGTACCATCCTACCTGTGTAAATTAAACACTGCAACAAATCAAGAGCTATTGTTTTTCTGCACTCGGCTATTGTTTTTCTGCACTCAAGAAGCTATGGACACTAATTGCTGCAAATGATAAGTCAGGAGTCCAGTGCTTTGTACAATAAGTCCTAAACTGGAGTCCTCAAATGTTACATTACAGTTAGGCAACCGTGTCAAACTGTTGTAGCAAAAACAAGATGCTGTTACCGTTTTCCTGGTAATAAGTCACTGTTACAACAATGCATTTGAGTCCCAAAAATCACATGGGCAGCCCAATCCTAAGCAGCGCCGGCATAGTAAGGCCGGTGGTGCAGCAGGGCTGCATCCTAAACCCAGTAGGAGGCAGCAGCAGCACAGCACAGGGAAAGGGAAGGTTGGGGCTACTCAGATCTGCACCTGCTGGTTTGCAGGCGCAGATGAACGGGAGCAGCAGCAGCCTGAAATTGGGCTGCAGAGGCCGGGGCTTACGATACAGCGCAACAGCTGTCATCCATCACTGCCCCTATCACCACCCACTGCGACACCCCATTATACCCCCAGCATGCCTCTGGCACGCCCCTGCACTGACCAAGTGCTGCTGGTGCACGACGGGTGTAGCCAACGGGCACAGTGGCGCCCTGGTGCCAGCGCTGCTGCTTGCACCAGTCCAGTGCCCGACTCACTGGCGCAGACGCACCTAACGGCACATTTGCAACAATGCTAGATGGGCACAAGAGCCTAGCGCCTGCTTAACACCAATATGCTCTTAAAGATGTTATAATGATTTTGGTTTTGAGGCGTTTGGCTGTTTTACAAGTAATCATTAATGATTGGATAGAGTGTGTGTTTTTAGCATGTGCCTCGTTCAAACTACATTTGGCAGGCCCAGTGAAGAAAACAACTCATCTCGTATTGGTTTGACTCGCAAGACTTCTTTCCAGACCAAGGGCCTAGTCGGAGGAGGCATTTAGACCAATACAATACAAGTTCACCAGGTGCGATCCAACCATGGCAATGTTACCCCCGTTAAGGCAATAGGACAAAAATCCTTCCCAAGACGGGAACTCCACTTGCCAGAAGGAACTGCACCTGTTGCATTTCTACTTCTCGCCCAATTGCTGAAGAGGATAGGAGCCCTGCTAAAGAGGAAAACCCAAACAAAGCGTAGGCATGGAAGGCACCTCCCTCCCCCTTCAGCGCTAGACTGGAAGAAAGGGCCTCGCAGCAGAGCTCCCTCCCAAGCCTTTCAAGAACCACTTCGTGGAACGCCCGCACTATTAACCCTCCCGCATCCGGAACAGCTCCCTAGAGACAGGGCGGGGGTCTTCCCAGAGGTCCCCCCCCCGCGCCAAGGAGGCACAGTGGGTGGAGCCTCTCCAGGACAGGGCTATCTAACCCCAAACCCCTCCCTCCGTACCTGAGGGCTGCTCTGCGCGGCGCCACCGCCAGCCTTTCCACTAGCGCCTTCCCAACGGCCCGGCCGCTCCGCGCCATGTTCGACCCTCTACTGTAACTTAGGTCTTCCTCAGTGCCCCCATCCCACTCTGTCTCTCCCTCGCAGCAGCGCCTCCTCTACGGCTTGCCAACACCTAACTCCGCCTTCTCCCGAAAACCTGACCCAATGGCCCACCGGCGGCTCGCGGCGCTCAGCCTGTCAGCTCGCTGTTCTTCTTTAACGTCACCTTTGGGGCCCACCTCCTCTAACGGGCCCTCTTCCCCTCCTCCCTACAGCACGTGATTGACCGAGCTCGCGCCGGCGATGCGCCTCTTGGTGGCGGGGGCGCGCGCAGTCACAAGACGGGTGCTAGGGTTCCCTGGGGTTATACAAGGGCCCTTAAGCACGTGGAAGTTAAAATTGGCGCCCGACTGGCTGAAAAGAATGTCACTCATTCGCTGTGTTAAGCGCCGTAGCTTGAAATGCCAGTAATACGGGAGTGGGTATGTTCAGTGATCCCCCGCTAATTAAAAAAAAGTTCCTGTGACGACACACCAACAAGAGCCCGTCTTAAGCCAGGGTGGTGTATGGTTCAATGTTACTTCAGCCTGAGAAGTGAAAGTCTCTTTTAGCGCCATGACCTTCAGCTGCAAGAATACATCCTCACATTACACAGCAGGGGAGCCACCCTTTCCACGACCTATACAAGACCGTATCCAACCCAGGTTTCCTACCAAACGTTGCTTCAGGGTACATGTATTTTATTTAGGGTAGCTCTCTTTTGCCTTTTTAGGTGTACTTCCAGAGCATCTTACTAATGCCAAACATACGTTATTTATCCCTCCGTGTATTTATATGCCACCTTTCTATCTGCTCAAAGGCACCAGGGACAGCTTACGTTTTAGAAGTACAAAACAGGCACTTGCTTAAAAGCAGAAAAAGTCTTAAGTAGCATGAGAGAAAAACCTGGGGGACAGCAGAGTCAGGGCCATCTACTGTATCATTGAGGTATTCAAATAGACCTCTAAATACACTCATATAACACATTGGCCCATGAATTCCCTCTCAAACATTACTTGAAGCCAGTGGCAAAGACTGCAATCTCAAGTGGCTTCAACCATCCTTTAACTGTGTGGAAAAGCAAACCATGCATGAAAGTAGCCCTTCAGCATTGCAATCAACCATCAAAACTACATGGTAAAAGAAACATTGGTTCTGGTTCTTGTGGTTAACCTTGGGAAAGCAACTGTCTATGTTCATCACATTCTACTCCATGAGGTGGTTCCCACTGTCTCCTTTTGGTTCTTAATGAAAAAAAATTCAGTTGCAAAGTAAAGGGACTCACACCTATCTTCTAATTTATTTCACAACTTAAACAGCTTCAAGAACTTTTTTGGTTTAAAAGCATTAGATATATATTCAAAGCAGCAGCAAAAGAGGTAGATGCACAAGCAATAATAATTCTAGGTCAGTGATGGTGAACCTGTGACACACGTGTCAAAGCTGACACACCACAACGTTTGGGGTGACACACCGAATCCACCAATGCCTGACAAAAACTGAGTTTGTTTTACTCATTTTTCATTTTTGTAATTATTTGATGCTTCTTTATATAATACACAGCACCATAGGATCCACGGGGCTTGTTGTTTTAAATGTTAATTATTTTAATATTGTTTTTAATGATTGTTTTTAATTATCAAATTGTGAATTTATTATATTTTAATGTTGTAAGCCGCCTTGGGTGCCTATGGGGCAGAAAGGAGGGATATAAATAAAATAAATAAATAATAATTACTGTATTTTTTGTTTAAATAAATGAATATAAAGAATAGTTTCTCTTCTGTTTGGGAGGGAAGTTGACACACCAGCAGAGTCAGGTTAAGCATTTTCCTAAGTTTCAACACACTGCACCCAAAAGGTTTGCCATCACTGCTCTAGGTTGTCACAACAGCTATTGCAAACCACAGTAGGGATATGAGAAACAACTTCTTGCTCTTATGATTCTGTCTGTTAGGGGGGAAAAAAGATACTGGAAGTCAATGGGGGGGAGAGGCCACATTGCTACACAACATTCAGAGCAATCCTATGTCTACTCAGAAGTAGTTCCCGTTGTGTTCAATACTTACAGGCAAGTAATAATTACTATTTTTACTATTTGTCAAAGCCTGTACAGTTGAAGTGCGCACCTTCCAAAATGGGATACATGTTTCATAAAATGCAAACACAGCTTGCATTCCTATAAAAACAAAGTTTATTCAATTACTGGTCCTTCCTTGAAACATTCACATTCCATGCCTCACTGTTCCTTTCTTACTTCCAAGGCTTAGGTTATTACAGTATAAATTAACAGCATGTTGTAAATTATGTAACTCACTGAATCCTGTACATTCACATTAAACAACACTGTCTATCAATAGCCTGTGACAGAATTAAGACATTAGGATGAAATCCAACAGCAGTGCTTGTATTTTCCTAATGATGCCACATCAGCTTTTGCTCAAGACTTCCAAGGTGAAATCCTGGCTCCATGAGACCTCTAAATAACATATTACTACCACCACAAAGGAAAGACTATGTGCCATTGCAGAAGAAAAGTTCCATGACATCCGCTTCATAACGTTAAGGAAAGTTTCCACTTAAGTAGAGGTTATCTTCCAGATACCAGTTCTATGTTTAGAAATGAGTGGCTGAACTAGGCACTACATTAATTGGATTCTTATTTCGCAAGCTGGAGTACTTATGTAAGTGTGAACATGCATTCAAAAATGATTTCTCCTGTGGGGAAATTAAGAATCGTTAAGGGGCATAAGGACCCAATCCTGCATATTCCTTGAAATAAAGTGTACAGTACTCAGCGCAGTTAGCCTTCTTCCTTAATTTAATAATGAGAGCATAAATATTAGAAACAAACATGGGTTCAAATAATTATACTAGTATAGTAGGATCTCTTTCTGTTTTTGACTGCACTCTCCTACCTATATACTGCTAAATAAAAATATTTAGGTGAGGTGATTCAAAAGATCATTAAGCCATAATGGTGATGTAAAGAAATCAATTTTTCAGAATGTACAACTTATGTGTTCTTATCCCTTTAAGTATCAAGGGTAATTGTCATTTTCAGATACAGGTATTCCTGTAAGCATACTCCAAGTACAAACATAGTGCTATTATTGTTTAGTAAAGGTCAAAAAAAAAATGCCAAGCCAAGACTGCAATCCTGAACACATATGCTTCAAATGCCATTGAAATCAAAGGGGCTTTCACACAAATATGTTTTAAGAGTAGGTTGTTAAGAGTAGTATGTATGTAGGAATGACGAATAGCCAGAAGTGCATGTCAATACATCTCATGAAATATAAATAGGATAAAAAGCAGTTTTCAAAAAAGACCTGCTGCAAATTTGTATTTTAAATCTGTAAGTACTTCCCATTTCATTAGTAGCCAAGTTCTGTTTGCGTTTTCAACAGAACTAACTTCCAAATAATTTTTAAGACTAGTCTTAAAATCAGAGGCCTGATAACTATTCTCAGTATGACAGAACTTATTATCCAATATACTGAACATATGCTAATTAAATGACATATTTTAAACAAAGCCTTTATTTCAAAATATCAGCTTGCTCCCTCTTACCATCTCAATCACTTTTGTTGAACCATCATAGCAGTAGCCAGGTTGATCTTGGTAAGGAATTTTAATTTATGAGTTGCCAGCAGATCACTAATGGTGATTTTACTCTTGATATACCAACAATATCCAAAATCACAATCCATAAAGAATGTATTTTCACATTGTCTAGCAAGGGCTTCAGTTTAGGAAGAACTCAATTCAAGAACTAGAAGTGAACCAGGTATGTAATCTAAATATGTGATGCAGTCACTTTGTAATCTACAACAGTGGTTCTTAAACCTTTTAGCACTATGACCCACTTTTTAGAAAGACAATCTGTCTGGGACCTATCGGAAGTGATGTCATGGCCAGCAGTGCCATTATTGTGATACCAGAGACTGCCACTTTCCTGAGAATGCAGCAATAAACTGGGTTATTTCTCAGCCATTTTCCAATAGCAAAGTGAATTAGAAAGAAAAAAAGCCTATTTACAACCTTGACACAAGCAAAACGAACCATACAATTCACCCCCTTTACAGCATACCATCTTCCAATATTTTCAATATGGCTGCTCTAGGTGCTTTGTGACCCACAGTTTGGGAACCAGTGATCTACAATACAACTCTGTGAGAGAGAATCCTGTTTAGAGTAAAAAAAAAAAAAAAGGATTCCATTGGACTTGTCCCAAGCCCTTATATGAATCTAAATAGCTCTTCAAGCACTGTAACAGGGCCTGTTAATATAAATTCAATATGGTTGCAAGGTAGAACAAAAAGTCTATTTTTAAGAACGTGAAACAAGTTTTAAATGAACAAAGAAAACAATATGAATTCATTTATTTTTAAAAGATGTCCTATAAGCATGAGTATTTGTAGGACCACTCCTTCAGCAGCTACAGCGGCTGCCCATTCACTTCGGATCTCAACTTAAGATGATGGTACTGACCTTTAAGGCCCTTCATGACTTAGGCCCAGCCTACCTAGAAGACCCCCTCCTCCCATACATACCAGTTCGCCCTCTTAGATCATCTAAAGGGGCTCTCCTTCAAGTGCCCCCTCTGTCCCAAGTTAAAGGAATGGCAGCTCAGGGAAGAGCCTTCTCTGTAACGGCTCCACAAATATGGAATTCCTTACCAGAAGAATTAAGAACTATACATGGCCTTTCAGAGACGGCTCAAATCATACCTATTTTGTCTGGCTTTGGGATCCTAGTTGGCTGTCTGCCCTCTGTCCCTCTGGTATATTGTCATAGTCTGTTCACTCCTCTGGTCAATTGTTTTCTCACCCTCCAAACGGCCTGATATGGAGAATTGGGTCTGGCTTCATTCTTGTTCAGTTTCATTGTTCTCGTTAATGTTTAATACTGTTGTTTTAATCTTGTTTCACTTATTGTTGTTACATTGTACTTTGTTCTCTGTAAGCTGCCTTGGGCAGTTGCTTTGGCATGGGAAAGGTGGGGAATTAATTCTTCAAATAAATAAATAAACCTGGAAGCCCACAATGTCGGAAGTGTACAAGCTATGTACAAAATCCCTTTCACATTTTATCAACAATATAATCCTTTATTTGTTCAGTAATAAACAATGTTTCAATTAAAATTGAAAGGCAAACTGTACAACTAAAGGTCAAATATGCTTGAACATTAAAAAAATTCTCCATGCACTGTTTTCAGAAGCTATCTTCATAAGCATCATTGTCTTCTGAAGCATTCTTATTATGAGCAACAGCATAAAATTCACTTTAGAACAAAGAAATCATTTCTTTGGATGGCTGAAACTGATTGCAGCAAATCTTATTTCTGTTCGTGTAGGCCAGCGATTTTCAATTTTCAATCATTTTCATGGCATAACACGGAGTTAGGCTGGCACAAGTTAGGCTCGCAAAGTTTGGCTGGCACAGAGGACACCATAAAGTATGTTTGGACCACTCTCCGAGTCAGAGAGGCCAGCACACATAAGTATGCTGACTCCAAGAGTGGTCCAAACACACTTGATGGTGGTGCCGGCCAAACTTTGCTGGCCTAACTTGTGCCGGCCTAATTCCAGGGTATGATTGCATTCATTCATTCCAGGGTACTAAAATTGGTGAGGCACACAATCAGTCTTTGGACAATTGATAAGGCACACCATGCTGTCAATGCGGGGCTTACATCCCCATTGGCCCTACTAATGTTACCTTCTTCCAAATTCCCATGGCATACCTGCGAATAATTCATGACACACCAATGTGCCACGGCACAGTGGTTAAAAACGGCTGATGTAGGCTCTGATCGTTAGCATATTTTCAAGTAGGCTGTCCTGCAGTCTGTTCTATAACTTGTTTTTTTAATCCGTTTCATCTATGAAACTGTACATTCCACAGATGCACTACTGAAAGGCAAGGTGAGAAGAGCAAGGGCAAATAATCCTAGCTCAACAAAGATCACTCACTTCATCTGTGTGTTTTGCAACTTCAGTCCAGAATTGTTCAATCTGGTCATCTTCTGTGTTTGTCCATGAAACAGTATCCAGATGTCTCCATTGCTGTTCTAGTTTTAAATGATCTCCTCTATATAATGACAAGATTGACAGTGTTGATAATGCAGGTTTTAGAAGACTCAGAATAATTGAAAGATTAAGAGCACTGAGTGATTCAAGATAGCATACATTTAGGGGCAAGCAAAGTTTTATTTGGTTTAGAAGTTCAAGGACACAATCATGACACTTAATTTGAATGACTTCTATGCTTTGGGAAGAAAATTCTGACAGGAATGCTTACCCAAAATTAACCTGAGAGGCAAATAGTTTTGCTTACTTTGCATGTAATGCAAACATGGATGATCATGTTGGAAAGACAGAAGGTTTCAGGATTCTCTGCAGCAGTGTCCAATAGAACATATTACTTATTCAGCAATAAGTTTAACTGGATTAATCAATCAATAGTATTAGTTGGATTAACAGTTTCCAACAGAAATAACTTCCTGACCCAATTTGCTTCCTGGACAAGAAGCTGCAGAAACACAAGATGAAGTCTGTTAACTGGCTCAGAGTACATTTGATAGATTAGCTCAGCACTGTAGTCCTTTTCAAGGTCTCTTAATAGACTAAAAATGCAACGTCATGGTATTATACTGGCTGAGTATTCAGTTAACACAAGGGCTTATGGACAGCCACCACATGTCAGTTACCTGCAACACTTTCAATGCATAAAACAAAGAGGCAAAAGTGCCACAGGCTATCAACCACAGACAGCGAAGAAAGAAGTTCACTCTAAAAACACTTTTAAACATTGTCAACTATGTCATGTTCTCCATATATCAGATCAGGGCTGAGGGTTAATAGATATGGATTCCAATAACTCTGGAATGAAAACCTTAATAGCTCAGTCCTATGCATATTTACTCAAAAGTTAAAGGAATTTGCTCTCATGTAAATGTGTGGGATTGCTGTCTGGAATTATTATTCATATTAACTCACTCTTTGTTGGTGAAATACACCAAGGTTCAACATCTCTAATGCAGCACACTACACAGTCCATGCCTTATCAAGACACAGCATAACAATTATATAATCAAATATAGATATTCCATGGGGATTCATTTTGCTAACAGGATTTGAGATCCTGAAATAATAAGCTATAATACAATTCTATATATTTTTACTTAGAACTAAATCCCATTATGTTAAGTAAGTTTATTCCCAGGTAAGCGAATCCCAGGTAAGCATTCCTGCCAGAAGCATGTTGAAAGCACACAGTAGAGCAACAAAGATCCCACACGAAGCGCACCTCCGGGGAAATCTGGTTGTGCCATCTCAGTTGCATTTGCACCCTACAGCCCAGCCACCCACGCATAGCCAGAGCTCAGTTGAATACGAACGCTTTCACAGCAAAAGCGAAAGCTTCTTCTGTCTTTCCCACGGTACAAAACAGAGAATGCAAACAAAGCAAAGGAAATTACGGGAGCGCGGGTGCTAGCTTTAGTCGTTTCCTATTTCTATGGCTTGGCGGCCATTTCCACCTCTGTTAAGCCGCCGTTCGCTTTCGCGCTTGCGCACATCAGTTCCGCAGTCGGCTCATAACTCCATGCACCCGCCTAGGACTCTCGCTCTTAAGCTCTCGCTCCTTTCCGGTCCTCCCCCACAGCGGAAGTTGTCGTTCTCTTCGGCGCGGGGCGGGGGAAGGAGCGAGCTCAGCGCGGCGCTCCCTTCCATCTCGCTCGCTGTGTTTGCGCGAGCTCCACAAAATGGCGAAGATCGCCAAGACTCACGAAGGTAAGAAGTGGCCGTTCCCTTCTCGCCCACCCGTCTCCCCTCTCCGCGCCTCGGCCTCGCTCGTTCTTCGCCCAAGGGCCGCTTTCCCGCCAGGAGAGCAGGTATCGCGACAGAGCGGGGCGACGGGCTAGGCCGCGGTCGGCTGGGCCTGCGTGTAATGGCGTCGCTGCTGCGTGGTGATCCTTCCCGTCCTCCTGCCTGTTCCCACGTCAGCCCCCCCCCGCCCACCGACAACCCCCGCGACTTGTGAGACCGATTTCGACGGTCGCCGCTCTGTGTAGGAGCCGTCCTGTGAAAGGAGACTGCGCTTGAGGCGCCGGTGCGTGCGTGAGAAAGAGAGAGAGATTGCGCGAGCGAGCGAGGGGACTGACGCGCCGCCGGCCGGAGCCCCAGACTGCGGTGGGCAATTCGGGGTTGCAGGTTCCTTCCTTCCTTCCCCGCCCGCTTGCGAAAAGGTGCAGAGCGTTTTTCGTGTGATGCACGGCGGCTTCCTCTTCATGCGAGGGCGGTGATGGCGTTTATGGAGGAGCACTGGCTGCTTGCTTGGCATCTGGGAGGGTTGGGGCAAAGGCCACGCAGCCCAACAACAACAAGCAACATTCCTTGCCAAGAGCCCTCCGGGAGCTAAGCTGAGAAAAGAAGGGCAAGGAAAGGAGGCGCGCGTGTGTGTTGGTATTCTAAGTCTTCTCTACAACCTCTCTGCGGGATTTCGTGTCATGCTTTATAGCGGCATCTTTCGGAGCATGTTGGCAAATACAGGCGTGCCCCGGTATCCACTGATACGGTATCCACAGTTTCAGTTATCCGCGGATATCATGGATAGTGGGGCGCCTATAAAACGATTGTGTTGTTCAGTCGCTAAGTTGTGTCCGACTCTTCGAGACCCCAGGAACCTCAGCAAAAAGATAAACATTAAACAAATCTCTTTTTTTGTACCTTGTTGTGGTAAAACCACTGATGTTCCCCTGTTTTTAAAAAGACACCCCTGTACCTACTGATTCAGGTATCCATGGTGAGGGGGTGGATTCTGGAATGGAATCCCAGTGGATATTGGGGCATGCCTGTAGTTTGTGTAGTTCCCTAAATCTGTCCTCCCCAGTTCATATTTCAGTCTGGCTGGATACCTGGCCTGGCATCTATCAGAGTGTCCCTGACCAACAGAACTGCTGGATTTTCAAAAGATGTGGTGGAGTGTGTTTTAGTTTTAAGATCATCAGTTAATGGACATGTGTTTCTGTGTTAATTTTTTTAACTTAGATTATTTTACTTACCCTTCAGTACATAGTCTCTGGAACATGTATGAACACTACACGGTGTTCCAGACAGTCAGAAGATGCCATACTTTGATGTGAACTCATTGTTGTATCATACTTTGTTGCCTGCACATCCTTTTTTGCCAATAAGATAAAAGTGTAAAAATAATAATAATATTGGGGTTGCATTTAGCTATCATTTTTTAGCCTTAATCATAGCAATGATTAAGTACTATGATGTACTGTGCACAGAAGACTATCAGGTTTGTCATGAGAAGTAGATGCAAGAAGTACATAGGTGCAGAGTTCACACTGTGCTGGCAGGAGCAGGGAATGAATCTGTGTGCAGAAAATGGTAGGTAAAGAGTTGTTCATGGGACTGAGGAAAAATAGCTAACTGCTAACTGAGGATTGATTGTTCCCCTTTTTGCCCTCTATGAAATAGAAAAAAAACACAAACTGTAAATGTTTGTATATTAAAATTTATTACAAAACAATTTGTTTATTACAATTTGTTTGGCTATAAACTTTAACTCAGCATTGAATTCTTATGACATATTCTATGGCATGTTAATTATGAACAAAATGAGTCACAGACAGTAAGCATACTTTTAAAAACATTAGCATCACAAATCTGATCAGAATCAGTTTCTGAAAGATTTCCCTCCTCAAAATTTTGACTGAAAATTGTCCTGGTGGAAATGGGGAAAAAATCCTGTTTTTCTTAATTTTTCCCCAGTTTTTTCTGCTAATCTCTAGCTCTTCCAGCATGAATTCTATTCATTTTTACATGACTTTCATCTGCAGCATATTTTGTGGCTTGACAAAATACCTCTTAATGAAAATGAGGTGAAAATACCTTTTTTAATATAATAGATGGTTGGAACATCATATGGCTGTTCCTATATTGATAACTTGTAGTCTGAACTTGGAATCCAAATGATTGGATTCAGGTAGTTCTATGCACTGAAACAGTGGGCCCTCCATATCCACAGGGATTGATTATGAAACTCACTGCAGATACCAAAATCTGCAGGTGCTCAACTCCCTTGAGATAGCAACAGGAAAGGGAGAAATAGGTGCTTGACAAAGCCTATTCTGGCTTAGGGCATAGAGTACAGCTTTCTCAGCAGCATTGCCCATCGTTCCCACTTTTGCGTACTGGTCGGAAACCTCAGTCTGATCTGGGTGTGCAAAGTGGCAGCCTCAGACTGCCTTATCCACAGTCCTCACTAGCTTTTTGGGTGGTGACAGATCTGTGACATACTTGTGTGTGTGTGTGTGTGTGGCTTGTAACACTGGAAACGGGCTACAGTGCTGGCTTCATCATCGGGAAAGGAACGCACAATAGGCAGATTCTTGTGCCAGGTGATAGGTTGAAAGTTGCATTTATTAAAACTACTTTGTTGGGAAGTATTGCTTTAAAATTTAATATCGACTGCTCCTTGAGTGTTCATACATTCCCTAGATATGCATTTTGCTTTTTAGACAGCAGATTTGCTTTTTGAAACTTTCTGGAGTCTTTTTTTTCTGAATATTTTTGATCTGTGGTTAGCTGAATTCGTAGATGTGGGTCCTGTAGATATGGAGGGCCTCCAGGACTTTGAAAAGTAAGGTTAATAACTTACTTTTGAAACTGATACAAGTTTCACTAACTTCTTTTGATATGATATGGTGATTACTGGAGTTTCCTTTAGTGTGCTCTAGGTCTTGAATATCCATTGGGACGGCAGAACTTGTGTCATATCTGACTGCTTTTGAAAGTGGTATGTGGAAGATTGCTCTTTGAGAAACAAGCCAATCTCTCTCTGGCATACTGTACTAGTTGTGTTTTCATTTATTTTAACATTGTTTTTTGTACCACCCTTCCTCCAAAGAGCTCAGTACACGGTTGCTCCCCTCCTTTTGTCCTCACAGCTCTGTGAGGTAGATGAGGCTGAAAGACAGTGACTGGCCCAAGATCACCCAGGAAGCTTCATGGCTGAGTGGGGATTTAAACCTGGATCTTCCAGATCTAAGTCCAACTCACAAACCATTACAGCAGTGGTTCCCCAACTTACCTGGGTCATGATGCCACTTTCCAGCTCAGCCAGGTACTGCTATCTTGGATCTTGCAAAATCAAAGATAGTAGCACCTAACTGAGATTTCGCAAGATCCAAGAGGGTGATGCCCAGGAGAATAAGTAGGAGGGGCCACAAGGGTCACTGTACAGTGCTCCTGTGAGTGTGCTGTGACACCCACTTTGGGAACCCACATACTGCACTATCTGCACCATTCTTTGCATGCAAAACTTTCAGTGTAATAAATAGTTGAGTAAATTTCCTTGAAAAAACAGAAAAGCTAGTGCCCTCTGTTGAATTTAGAATCATCACTGCTAGAATTTCTCTGCCAGCTTTGTGATTCATTTCTGAAGGGGATTAATAGAAATCACGATAATGATTAATTCCTGAGTTGCATTAGATAAACGCCTCTTCTGCCATATTATAAAAGCCAAGAACAAAAATATTACTGGAGTTTTCCTAGAATGCAGCCTTCCTTTGCTTATTCTTGCAATTATTAAGGCTTGGCATATTATTGCTATTTACTTAGCTCTGGAAGTTTTTTACTCACTTTTGGAACTGCTGAATAGTATTATTATTAATAAGTCTTCCAAGCTTTTTCATATATAAAATTTATTTGTTATTCTGCGCATGTTCTGGAACATAGGCTCAAATACTATATTTAAATGTATCCCATTTAACTTAAGAACATCAAACCTATGAAGCAAAATTGCTGTTGGCTCCACTAGACTGTCAGCTGTGTATACAAAATACTGAGGAGTACTTGCTGTACTGTAGATGGATTTCAGATTCTAGGCACCATTAGGAAGATGTATTTAAGAACTGTTGAGGAACTCCCCTACAAATTGCATGCAACTGCTTAGATCCAGTGCTGGAATATGTTTGTGTGGCTTTCTCGTTGTATTGATTTCCATTGGGTCCTGACCTGGCAAAACTTCTATTTGAAGTTATCAGTGGGTCCTTAATGTGATAAGGTTTAAGGTCCTTCAGTTCTGTATTATATCAGCCCATTTCCCTTTCTGAATTGGACCTATATAAGATACAATCTTCCTTCTCAACACACAGGTTGCATAGCGCTACAGTATATTGAACTGAAGCATGGTGGATTTGTTGCAGAAAGGTCTGTTAATGTTAAAGATTTTGATATTATTGACTTAGGGATTTAAACAGCCCTACAGAATAGGATTAATTCTTATTGCAAATGCAATAAGAATTAATCAAAACATCAAAGCTATTGGTTTCCTTTGGCATGGGAAAGACGGGGTATAAATTCTTCAAATAAATAAATAAAATATCATACTACTGACTGCAGGCCCTTAATCTGTTATTGCTCAGTTGCAACCTTGTGGCCTAGGTGCCATGAAGAAATGTTGGGTTGTCATGGTGACCTGGCACCCAGAATTGCATGCTGATGACACTGCTTTATTATTAGGGATCTGAGTATTGAGAGTGCTTTTCCTGTTGTCAGGTTATAAGATCAGTTCAAAGAAATATTTATGGACAAATTCAAATCTAAGCAGAGAAATTAAGAGTAAAAATTTATAGGTATGTATGATTCCGTGGACAGACATTCCTGTTGGATGTCTAGAGGTTTGACTGACATCTGAGGATAGCAAGATGGTAAACTATTTCAAGTTGATGGTAAATTTCAAGTTGATGTCTGAAATTGGAAAAAAAAAACTTTGATTGTTGGAAGCTTTTGAAACATTTTTTGGACTAGCTAGATAACCATTACAAAGATAAATATCCTTCTTGTGTGGTTGCTTTTTATTGTGTAACTTACCTTTAATTGTAGATCTGGAGATGTTAAAAACATTTGTAAGGAATAACATTATAATATAAAATAATGCTATTCCAGTTCCTCTATCTTCGTTGGCAGCAGAGAACTGTTTAAAACATAAATATGAGTTTGTTCTTAAGTATTATTGTACTAATTCTGTACAATTGGTGTTAGCTGGACCAAATCACATTAAAGAATAGTTCCCAGGTGGCGCCTCATCTCTGGAGTTTAGAACTACAAACGGAAACAAAATGCAGGGATAAAATTTCAGATTGAAAATGTAAGAATCAAGTTGTTGCTGTTGAAGAAATAATTTTAAAATTGGGAGGAAAAAGGAACCTTCCCCCCCTTCAGATACTCAGGTCAGGAATAGCTTGCCAAATACTGTCCATTGTAAAGACAGTCAGCATTTCAGATCGACTGTTCCAGATAAAATAAGGGGTTATACTTTGTTACTATCTATGTCTGATATGACTTTAGTCACAAAAAAGAATCGCACCTGGAATATTTAACTCATTGTGATATTAGTTGGAAGAACTGATGTGACCGTGTTTCAAAAAAAATGAATTTCTATACATAATAAAACATAGTTCTTAAAAATATTATCAGTGGCATCTACCTTCTAATAAATTTGGTTTATTTAAAAACCTGGGATATTTACTGTACTTAATAAATCTATAATTTTTTTTTAAAGAATGTGGTAGTAATATGCCTGTTTGGTAAGAAAACAATATCATTATATATGTGATAGGATTGTAGAAGATCTCAAGATAATATTGTTGTTGGATATCATGACTGTAGTTGTTCATATAGAACTGATTTTAAGGCTTTTGTCTAAAGCAAAAAATGGTGTGAGATCCAGCTGGAAAACACCAAATTATAGCTGTGGTATAGTTAATATAAGTTTGGGATACCGTTACATTACTCAAAGTAACTTATTTTCGTTTTGTACTAGACTCGTTGCTATATTCTTCATAATATTCACTGTTTGTGTACTTTACGTAAGTAGTGTACTATGTGGTTTTTCCATTCTTTAAGTAATATGAATTAATGTAGATAGTTGATCTTGCTTTGTGTGGTGGGTTTTGTTGGCATGTTTAATCAAATATTTGTATTTTCTTACAGATATTGAAGCACAGATTCGGGAAATTCAAGGCAAAAAAGCTGCCCTTGATGAAGCTCAGGGTGTAGGCCTTGATTCTACAGGATACTATGATCAGGAGATCTATGGCGGAAGTGATAGCAGGTTTGCTGGATATGTAACTTCAATTGCAGCAACTGAACTAGAAGATGTGAGTACAACATTTTAATGAATTACTATCAAAATTAAAACTCATTTATATTGTGGAAGCTGTAGCATATGCAATCTCAGGTTATTCCTGAAAATTCCTTACTCTAATGAGTATAACTTTGTAGAATAACTTTCTAGAGTGGAAATTCTTTTGTTCACTGGCAGCGTGGTTGTCAATGCAATGGACTGTTGTTTCATTCCCCCACAGAAATGAATGGCGTTACTACTAGAAGTAGTAAAGATGCTGCAACCATTGAGGTGGGGGACGGGGGAGAAGCATTAGTGTCCTGCCTTTTAGTGTTGAAGTCACTATTAATTGGTGTCAGGACTGTATTTTGTTCCCTCATGAGCAGTTTTGGGCAGCATTAGAAGGTCATGTTGAGAAGTTGGATGGAACCAATGCTTTATTTGGCAGAAACAAAGATAGCATTGGAATGATATAGTCTCTGAAGGAGAGAAGAGCTCACCACAACTGTATGATGGATGAGCCTATTCAGAAGTGTACTTAGGAGTTAGTTGCCCAAAGTAGCTAACCTGCTGCATCATTCTGGCTAACTTCTCAAATCATGAATTCTTGCTTATTATCCTGTATCCTTTCTAAGCTGCTGTGTTCTGTAATTGAAGATTTATGTCAACAGTAAATACAGTTAATCTTCAGTCTTAGAATCCTGTCAAAATGAACAATTGATTAGTCAGTACGTATTTATTAATGCTGTTGTTTTGTGCTAGGATGATGATGACTACTCTTCTACAAGCTTACTTGGCCAGAAGAAACCTGGATACCATGCACCAGTGGCATTGCTTAACGACATACCACAGTCAACTGAACAGGTGAACTCTTCAGTGTATGTTAGTGCGATAGAATGCTGTGGCTTTTCTTTCCACATCTGGGAGAGAAGTCAGAGAAAAAGCAGATAAACGCTGAGCATGTAGAATTGTTAGACAAACTATTTTACATTTGTATGTACTTATGCATTTTAAAGCAGTATTTGTGTAACAGCCAAGTTCGTTAGCTAGTCACTATTTAAGTGCATTGTCAAAGTGTGGTTTTAACATTTCCTAGTATCTATGTATGAGCTGCTTCAAAGCAAAGTTGTAAAGCAAAGCAAAGGTGTAATAGCAGCTTTCAACAACTTAACAAGAAAGCAACTGTGAATTTCAGTAGTAACAAGTGTGAAATGCCTGCTTCTCAAGTAGCAACAAAAATCCCAGAACATGAGCTAGCTTTCTTAATAAATTGTAGCAGAATATATTCTATTAGGCTTTCCTTTGGGAAAGTGTTGATTTTTGTCTTTCTTGTTTGTTAACACATAAATATGCTGTACTGAAGTAGAATGCAATATTTGAAAATCACTAATTGTGCTGTATTTGGAGTAAAGGGTATCATTTACATAGATCATTCTCACTTGAATTTTCCTCAGACTTCATGTCTGTGCAACTGAACCAAACAGCTTCTCTTTAAATTCCTTCAAGTAAATATTCTGGGGATTTCCTGCACTCCCCCAAGCTAAACTGTCCTAATTCTCATCATATCCTTGTGGCAAAGAGTAATTTTATTGTAATGTACATGCTAAAAGATTCATGGCCAGCATTCTTGTATGTGCTATATCTTTGAAAATGACTTCCATAGAAGCAGACAAAAAGTTAAGTAAAAATGTTTTTTGTAGACCACTGCCTTTAAACCCAAACTATTTTAATTTGAACCATTCAGTTATTTGATTAGAAATTCTTCAGTGTTGTAAAAGTTACACTACCGTTCAAAAGTTTAGGGTCACCCAGATACTTCCGTGTTTTACATGAAAACTGACTTGTATTTATCAAATGAGTCGCAAAATGAATAGAACATATAGTCAAGACATTGGCAAGGTTACAAATAATGATTTTTATTTGAAATAATAATTGTGTCCTTCAAACTTTGCTTTCGTCAAAGAATGCTCCTTTTGCAGCAATTACAGCATTGCAGACCTTTGGCATTCTAGCTGTTAATTTGTTGAGGTAATCTGAAGGAATTCCACCCCACGCTTCCTGAAGCACCTCCCACAAGTTGGATTGACTTGATGGGCACTTCTTGCGTACCATACGGTCAAGCTGCTCCCACAACAGCTCAATGGGGTTGAGATCTGGTGTCTGCGCTGGCCACTCCATTACAGACAGAATACCAGCTGCCTGCTTCTTCCCTAAATAGTTCTTGTGTAATTTGGAGGTGTGCTTTGGGTCATTGTCCTGTTGGAGGAGGAAATTGGCTCCAATCAAGCGCTGTCCACAGGGTATGGCATGGCGTTGCAAAATGGAGTGATAGCTTTCCTTATGCAACATCCCTTTTACCTTGTACAAATCTCCCACTTGACCAGCACCAAAGCAGCCCCAGACCATCACATTACCTCCACCATGCTTGACAGATGGCGTCAGGCACTCTTCCAGCATCTTTTCACTTGTCCTGCGTCTCACAAATGTTCTTCTGTGTAATCCAAACACCTCAAACTTCGATTCGTCTGTCCATAACACGTTTTTCCAATCTTCCTCTGTCCAATGTCTGTGTTTTTTTGCCCATATTAATCTTTTCCTTTTAGTGGCCAGTCTCAGATATGGCTTTTTCTTTGCAACTCTGCCTAGAAGGCCAGCATCCCGGAGTCGCCTCTTCACTGTAGACGTTGACACATTTTGCGGGTACCATTTAATGAAGCTGCCAGTTGAGGACCTGTGGCATCTATTTCTCAAACTAGACTCTAATGTACTTGTCTTCTTGCACAGTTGTGCATTGGGGCCTCCCACTTCTCTTTCTACTCTGGTTAGAGCCTGTTTGTGCTGTTCTCTGAAGGGAGTAGTACACACAGTTGTAGGAAATGTTCAGTTTCTTAGCAATTTCTCCCATGGAATAGCCTTCATTTCTAAGAACAAGAATAAACTGTCAAATTTCACATTAAAGTTCTCTTTTTCTGGCCATTTTGAGAGTATAATCAAACCCACAAATGTGATGCTCCAGATACTCAACTAGCTCAAAGGAAGGCCAGTTTTATAGCTTCTCTAATGAGCAAACCCATTTTCAGCTGTATTAACATAATTGCACAAGGGTTTTCAAGGGTTTTCTAATCCTCCATTAGTCTTCTAATGCGATTAGCAAACACAATGCACTTTTAGAACACTGGAGTGATGGTTGCTGGAAATGGGCCTCTATACACCTATGTAGATATTCATTTAAAAACCAGATGTTTGCAGCTAGTATAGTCAGTTACCACATTAACAATGTATAGAGTGTATTTCTGATTAATTTAATGTTATCTTCATTGAAAAAAACAGTGCTTTTCTTTCAAAAATAAGGAAATTTCTAAGTGACCCTAAACTTTTGAATGGTAGTGTACCTGAAAAACAACAACAGCAGATTGGAAAGATGTGCCTTTTTGAAGTGATGTTTGGTAACTAGATAACCGTATTTTGTTTCTGGTTTTTAGTATGATCCGTTTGCTGAACATCGTCCACAAAAGATTGCTGACCGGGAGGATGAATACAAAAATCGCAGGCGGATGATGATAATTTCCCCTGAACGTCTTGATCCTTTTGCAGATGGTAACTTATTTTCACTTTTAACTGGATCTTACCAGTTTTGTTCCCTTAAATTATCTTTAGCCCTTTGATTTCTGTTGGCATGCTTATAAAGTCAGGAATTTCGTTTTATATAGTTTTAAAAATGTTGGATGACATAATAGGTTACCATTTTGTTCATCTTTTGTAATACAAATTTTCTTTCCAGGTAGAAGGACAAGAAAATAATGAGCCATTGCCATAGAAACACAAAGGGTTAAAGGTTTCTCTTTTCTTTTTTGCTTTGGGTTATATATACTATACTTTGAGCAACTTGTATATTTAGTGCTCAAGAATCTTCCAGCTTACTGGAAGGTTTCAATCCAAATTTAGCTACATCAAAGAACTACTGCTTTTAAAAGCTAACTGGCAAATGAGAGCAGTTGATTCTCAAATTCTGATTATTTAGGAAATTTAGCTAATTTAGCTTTGATAGTCTTAATAGTTCAAGTTTGTTCTGATGATTTTAGAATATAGGCTAGCGCAAGGGGCAGTAGTGGGCCTGGTGGAAGTTTTCCTCAGGTGAGTCAGCCTGACAAGTAACCTTAGGGCACCTGTTGGTTAAAACAATAGTTGGTTGCAGGTTTTTCTAAATTAGCATTTCAGCCTGCATGGATAAAGGAGGATATGGATTTTACTTGCTTACTGTCATTGATATAAACATGTATTGTCAGAATTCACAGGCCCATACTAACTGTCCTTAATTTCTTTTCTACAGCAGTACTGCTATATGCCAGTCCTGTCTGCATTCTTAAGGGTGCAGTTCAACACATCCTGTGTAGATAATGGTGAAAATGTATCCCAAAGGAAAGTCCTATCAAAGCTAGTGTCAGAATGACACTGCCAATTGGGCAATGATCTTCAGCATAGAAAATGTATTAAGAATTTTATTTTGTCCTAAATAGTAATGCTATACTACCTGTATAGCCAATCTGCACATTAAGAATTGTGCTTCCTTGATAAGTTTGTTTACTATATAGCTGGGCTTCTGTAAAATATTTACAGTTGGAATAAAGTCAAGATACAGATAGTATATTTTATGATGTGGGAAAACCTTTGCCTGTGAGTATCCTTATGATGGTAAATATAGTTTACTGCAATCAGCTCACAATTGTAATTGTAGCTTCAGAAGCAGTGGGGGGGAGAAATTGGATGCTCTTAAAATGAAGCCCTTTAACTTGCCAACACAAAATTAAGACTCTGGGAACAGTTGTCCAGATTTATCAAACATAAAGCTGGTCTTTATTATAAAACATTATGAGTCGTTATCTAGGATTACAGTAGTTCATAGTCATAACATAGGCTTTATCAGCTTGAACAAGGTAATGTGTTGATTATAAATATCTTTCCAAAGTGTTACTAATGGTAAAGAGATAATTTTCTAGGCTTCTATTCTGCTGCTTGAAGTCAGAACTGCTGATGGAGACAAAGGCACGAAAGTGTACGTATTCCGGATTAGCAACCCAGGAACCCATCACTTCTGAAGACTCTTAACTGTGCTGTCATTTTATCATTCTTATCTCCTTTAAAAATATTTGTGTTAAACTGCTGTAGTTATGTTTGTGTTCAAACAGGTTAAATTGATCAGCAAAGTGAATAAACGTAAGATACCATGTAATATTTTTTTTAAAAAAATTCAGTCAAAACAGTAAAATTAATTCATTTTGGCTTAATATAATATTAGAGCAGGGCAGTTTTAAAAGCCAGCTTTTCTGTATGTATCTCCTGTACTTATTATGCTTCTGTCCTGTTGCTGTTCTCTTCTGCAGGAGGGAAGACACCTGACCCTAAAATGAATGCCAGAACATATATGGATGTTATGCGTGAACAGCATTTAACAAAAGAAGAGGTTAGTTAAAGTCTTACTGACTTCTTGTATGCTGACGTGTCCGAGTAGGATATGGGTGTCAATGCAATTCATTGAGAAACACTGATCTACTCAAACCTGTTAGCACTGGGACCCAACTTTAAAATGACAATCTGTCAGGACCCACTGGAAGTGATGTCATGGCCAGAAGTGCTGTCATTGTGGCACTAGAGCCAGAATTGATATCAACAAGCAGGATATGACATCACTGTTCTAGGAACTCATAAACTGCAAATGACAATATCCTGGGCAGGGTTTCCAGAGTAAATATGCCAAGGTCAGCTTGGAAAAACATCAGCATCTCAGCTTGTGAGAACCACACTAGGAATAGGAATGGCTTCTCCTTTCTGAAGCAGAAGGAAAGGATACAGCTGCCTCATTCCACTCCTGCATCACCACCTCTCAGTGGGTTGCCTCACTGAATACTGCTACATGTATTATACAAAACCATCAGAGACATTGCACCTAGTCAAGCTTAGAAAACTGCACATGTCAGCCAGTATGATAAAAATGATATAGTTCTATAAGCGTAGAACACAGATAAGTTAAAAAGCCAAACAAAAAGCAAGCTGCAAAAGAGAGATGGATTACTGCCTTGCATTTCAGAGGCCATTGCTTACATAAGATCAACAGATGTATCTAACCTCCCCAACTCTATGCAACATACCTAGTGGATTCTGATTCAGTTTGAGAAACACAGGAATAAATGTGTTCATTATTTCATTATTTTACCATTTAGGTGACTGCTTCCAAAGTGTTTTTAGTAAGAAAGACCTAATTTACAGTAATGATATAATGGGATTGATTTACATGTTTGCAATCCTAAAACATGGTTGCAATAATCTTTCAAGGTCTTAATTGTACTAGATGCACTAATTTTGATAGAATTGTTAGCATTACTGTTTAGTAGATATTTCTCTACAGAATTTACAATACAGTAGCAGATCATGAAATGGTGATGAACCATTACCTAAGAATAACCAATTGGTTTTTTGTTAAACAGATAACCAAAAGGCAGCTGTTGTATGTGTGTATTTTATGCACAGTTTTGTTTTTTTCTTTGCATAAAATGAAAATAAAGGTTTTTTTTAAAAAAAGGTTAACTATAATATAGATAAAAATGCTATAGTTCTATAAAGGTTATAAAACATTATTCAGGTGTAGATCACTTTTTAATCGTTGGTATTGCAGAAATAAAATACATTTAATTGGATTGTTTCTCCATAACAGAGGGAAATTAGGCAGCAGCTAGCAGAAAAGGCTAAGGCTGGCGAACTTAAAGTCGTGAATGGTGCTGCATCCCAGCCACCATCAAAACGCAAACGGCGTTGGGATCAGACAGCTGACCAGACTCCTGGTGCCACGCCAAAGAAATTATCCAGTTGGGATCAAGCTGAGGTAAAGCTGTGGTAACTTTGGGTTCTTGTTCGTGAAGCCATTGTGTTATGGAGCTTCCACGCTGTTTTCACAAGTCTTGCCATTGCACTATTGCTTGTCATATAGCACTCTTGTAATTTCATCTGCTGTATAGTTTTATTTTCTTTAATTCTGCCATGTAGGATCCTACCAAAGGGGTGGGACTGGAGGAGGCCTCCACCACAGGATGGCTAACGCTCAAAGTCATTTATCATGAGTTTTTTGGCCTTCAAATTCATAGCTGTGAATTCAGGAAGGAAGGTCGACTCTGGATCTTTTCCTTCCAGAAGCCAGAGCTCTGCACACTGACCTATGTCTGCTGTAGCCAATAATGGAAGCTGTGTGCAAGGCTGTGGATTATAACAACTTACTTGCAAGTATCCCTTTTATGTTTAATATCCCATTAATTTCTCATGGGATATTCTCCCAGTTTTTCTACACTGGATCATGTCATTGAATGAAATCTTTCATCCTTCTGGAGGATGAAACCAGTTGTGGTCCTGTCTGCTTGACAGTAACAGGGATCTTCTGTACCATTAACACTTAGAAATGTGATTATGGCCAGTTTTCCTCATCCTGTATTGCTTTGTGGAAGTGTGAAGTTCCTGTAATGGTCCATATTGAATCAAGTTACTGACCAGTTAGAAATGCTGTCTTAGAATGTCTCAGGTGCTTTTATTGTGTTACGCATATTGTCATATAGAATAATTAAGAGCCCAATTATATGGGATCTTGCTGCTGCTGCTGCTCAGTGCCAGTTCTGGATGTTGTGAACATGCTATAATGAACATTAGTGACATCTGGAGTGTAAGCGGCACTGGACCTCAGTGCCGTGTGGAGGTCGAGCAGCCCCTGGAGCCAGGTTATACTGTCAGCCAGCAGTGTGGGTTTTCAGGGTGTGGGGAGGACAGAACTCGGTGGGGGGAGGTTTGGGCCCCATCAGTGGTGAGACCGGAGGTGGCCACCACTGGATCCTATGCTTTGCTTTAGCTGGGAAGCTTGACATGGAGCTTCTCAAGTCTGTGCCGGCAAAATAGCCAGCGCAGACTCAAGTAGACCCATTGTGGGGGTCAGGGCTTTACTTGGGATAAGGGGATGAATGTCCCCCTCCCCTGAGGAGACTCCGGCAGCTGCCGCAGTGCCCCCAGGATGCGGTGGTTGCCATTTTGGCACAGCTGCTCCTCTGGGTATTTTATGATTGGGCTGAATGGCAGTATCTACCAGTGCTTGACCTGCAGGTGAAAAATAACATTTGCATCAAGCTAACCATTCTTGATGGAGGCTAGATATTTTAGTGTTAAAATTAGGGGTGGACCAAGTACTCTGCCCATAATCTGGAAAATAATTATTTCCCAAAGGAAAATAATCTGATTTTTGTCTTGCACAGACCCCAGGGCACACTCCATCTCTGCGATGGGATGAAACTCCTGGCCGTGCGAAAGGTAGTGAGACACCTGGAGCAACACCTGGATCTAAAATATGGGATCCAACTCCCAGTCATACACCAGCAGGAGCTGCGACACCTGGACGTGATACACCTGGTCATGCGACACCAGGCCATGGAGGTGCAACTTCCAGTGCACGAAAAAATCGTTGGGATGAGACTCCCAAAACAGAAAGAGGTATTCTTTTTTTAATGGTGTTTAAAATGTTTCAGTAGTACAGGTATGTACTGCATTATGATCTTTCCATCAGTGATGGGCCATGTATATGATGCCACCATGAGGTATTCAGAATGCCAGAATCTGAGGTTTTTGTCGGACCACTTAAGCAACAGTCAGTTCCCAAACTGTGGGTTGGAAAAATTGGAAACTGGCTAAAGTACAGCTCTTATTTAAATACGGAACATCCACATGGAAGATACTCTTTTGCCACAAGGCATTCTGGGGTGCTAATTGGCTGCCACTCTGTTGTTTAGACAACAACAAACACACCTAACAATGGGTTTCGCAGAGGGTATCCCTGTCAAGCAATGCGTACCTGTATATGGATATTTGTAAATTCTGTGTTACTTTGAAGATAATGGGTTAATGCTCTAGAATATTCATCTTTCTAACCTGATAATGTACTGTGTGTGTGAACCTGACCCAATAATATTTACGACTTAATTCATATAAAAACTGTCAAAGAACTGCAAGTATACTGGACATTCAAGGCAGTTTGGATTTTATTCTCATACCACATCTCATATAGCAGATTTAATTGTAAAAATGCATTTCAGAAGTGTTTATGAGCATTGAGATCAAGAGGGTCTGGGGCTGGGGGGATCAGAACTTGCTGAGTAAATTTAAAGGCTTACACAAAAAGTAATCCTTTGAATCATGACCCCTGAATTTAAAGTTAATATAGAGATTTGGCAGTGATAGTATAGCCATAAGTAAAGAATATACCTTCCTTATTTCCTGTATCAATAACAGTAGTTGATTGCATTTAAACATAGTGGAACAGAGACAGCCATATGCTTTATTATCATTTTGTTAAGCTGCAGAAAGCATACATCTTCAAAATGGAATGTCTCTGTATGTTGAACTTAATTTGAAATGTCTGGATCTTACTTTGTAGATACTCCTGGCCATGGCAGTGGTTGGGCTGAAACTCCTCGAACTGATCGTGGTGGCGATTCAATTGGTGAAACACCAACCCCTGGAGCAAGTAAAAGAAAATCACGTTGGGATGAAACACCTGCAAGCCAGATGGGTGGGAGCACTCCAGTTTTGACACCTGGAAAAACACCAATTGGCACACCAGCTATGAACATGGCGACCCCTACACCAGGTATGTTTAACAGCTAGTCTTCACTCTGGTCTCTTGGACCTTGTATTTATTTTACTTGTGATGCATCTACTGGCATTTATGGTTAGGATTGCATCCTGTATAATTACCATGTGTTTTCTAGTTACTATGTGTACTGGGCATAATTTTATCAGACAGTTATATTTGCTGAGACCCAAGAGTTTTCATAAGTGCTATATTGAACTTGCAAATCAGATCACTAAAAAACTATGTCCACTAGTTCAAATATCTGGAATTTGAAAGTTGATTGTGTATGAAAATGGTGTTTGCCATCCTCGTTTGGTACATAGATTGGAATAGAGGGCTTCTTTCATATAACTATCACAATCATCTTCTGTTGATTCTTATGTAGGTCACATAATGAGTATGACCCCTGAACAACTCCAGGCATGGCGATGGGAGAGAGAAATAGATGAGAGAAATAGGCCTCTTTCTGATGAAGAGTTGGATGCCATGTTTCCTGAGGGATACAGGGTAAGTCGTTAACCCAAACCCTTTTGTGTAGCATTAATAATCCTGTATAACACATCTTTCCCCTAACTTAAATATGTATATAAACTAGTAGATCTGGTTCCTGGCCTTATGTTTACTTGTGTGATGTCCACTTCTTTAGTCTGGAATAGCTATTCAGGGCCACCACAGTGTCATTGCCTCCAGCATTGCTTAGTAAGGAAAGAAGTAAAAAGGTCCCCCTCGTAAGCAGTGTAGCCCAAGTGAAATGCAATCTGATTAGCATGGTATTTTTGAGCTGGCTAGAAGCATCTCACATTTCCTGGTAGCAGAGCAAAGACCCAAGAGGCTGTTTCTGCTGACACAGATTTCTGGGGTGTGTCTTCAAGGGATTGTGACATAATGCCAGCTGTCGCTGAAACAATGCCTCACGTACACTTAGTTTCAGTAGACTGGGTTCTTAAACAAGTTCTATAGAAGTTGGATTGCTCTGGCCAACAGGAGCAGGCAACAAGCTGCCCCTTCTGAGGCACTGGAGACTGAATGGCAGTAGTTGGTGGTCAGCCAGTTGCCATCCCTGGTATTATGTGGAAAATCAAACTTAAACCTGAGTAGCACACTGTTATAGCTGACATGTGTTCCTTACTTCACTTTCTTCATTAGGTTCTCCCTCCTCCAGCTGGTTACGTTCCTATTCGTACGCCAGCTCGTAAACTTACAGCAACACCCACGCCACTGGCTGGTATGACTGGATTCCACATGCAGACTGAAGATAGGACAATGAAGAGTGTCAATGACCAGCCCTCAGGAAATCTTCCGTTCCTAAAACCAGATGATATACAGTATTTTGATAAACTACTGGTAAGAGATCTTATTTTAATTGTGTTGTCTTATGCTGTGTAAGAGTTGATATAAGTTTGTGTTAATCAATAAATATAATTGTAACCAACTTCAGGTTGATGTTGATGAATCAACACTTAGTCCAGAGGAGCAGAAGGAGAGAAAAATAATGAAATTGCTTTTGAAGATTAAGAATGGCACCCCTCCAATGAGAAAGGTAAATGGACCATCTCTGTAACTATGGGTATTCTTTACCATTTTTTGCTTACTTTGACTTATTTCCTTTGCTTTACCTTAGCTCCCCCTTCTGTTTGTTTTGTAATTGGATGAAGAGGTGCACTTGCTCAAAGTACAAATTCCTCATCCTTCACTGTTTTAGGTTAGGGAGGAGGAGGGAATGGGAAAAGAGGGAATGAGTGCAGGGGAAGAGATGTGACCTCTCTATTGCACAAGTGATGTTCCCCCCACATAGGGAACCAAGCCTTTTGTAAACTCATTTTCAATGAGCTGTACTCATCATGAAAAAACTCATTTTTCTCTGTACTTGTCATCCATCAGTGGTCCAGGTCTCTGGGGATAATCTTTGATCTAGCCACTAAAGGACAGCCACTTTAAAAGTTGATCTAGCCACTTTTGAAGGAAAAGCATGGCCAGAGGGGCTGGGCACTTCCTTTTGATTCAGTCTTTTCTCTTCCTCTGCAGTGAAGAGGTGCAAGGTCTGAGTTCAGTATGAAGAGCCTACTAGGTTTGTTTTATTCCTAGTTTTCAGGTTGTAATTAGAATTACAGAAGGAAAGGGCAATCTTGTAGCCAGTGGGGCTCTACTGTTTAGGGAAATCAAGCCTGTTTGTTTCCCAATCCCCCATGACTCTGCCTGCCTGGAAGGGTGCTGTTATGTTAAATGTTGTAGAAACTCCTCGCTTCGAACGAGTTCTAGTATCTTGCTGTGTTTAGAATGGATGGAACAGGCTATGTTTAATGTTCATGTCCATGATTTTCTGCTTCTCTAGGCTGCTTTACGACAGATTACTGATAAAGCTCGTGAATTTGGAGCAGGCCCCCTGTTCAATCAGATTCTACCATTGTTGATGTCTCCAACACTTGAAGACCAAGAACGTCATTTGCTTGTCAAAGTTATTGATAGAATTTTATACAAGTTGGATGACTTGGTCCGACCATATGTGCATAAGGTTTGTTTCACCGAAATGTAGTTCTCTCCTATTACAAATATACAGTAAAATTATCACCCAGTTTGTTTACGCTTCTTTACCACATCTCCACAGAATGTGTATTCTTGATTTAGAACCAATTATTGGGCTGTAATGTTTTGTAGATTATCATAGATACACGCTACAAGACAAACCTTTGAAAATAAATGAACTATAAATTGGCTCTTGTTTTATCTCGGGGACTTTTCAGAGAGCTGTTTCGTTGTTTATATTGGTCAGTGATCCACAGTTAGCTTTTCTGAACAAGCTGTTAACACCTTGTGAATGATGCCCAGAATTTGGGGTCTGGGAACCTCCGGCATAAAATTTTCCCAGTGGAACACTCTGTAACAACTTGAACGTAGCCTGCCTTATGTTTTATCCTCCTCTTCACAAGCGCCATTTTCCTCACTCTCCCTTTGTGGCAGTGATTGGCTCCTGATCTTCTCAGCATGCACCCTAAATTTTACCCCCAACTTGCCTGAGGATCATAGACAATTCCATGATTTTTGGCTCAAAATCTTATCTGTCTTGATTTATCTGTGAGATCGATTTATACTTTGAGTATCTACAGTAATAAGGGACGTGGTGGCGCAGTGGGTTAAACCGCTGCTGCTGGGCTTTCAAACCGGAAGGTTGGGAGTTCAAGACTGCGCGACGGAGTGAGCTCCCTTTGCTTGTCCCAGCTCCTGCCAACCTAGCAGTTCAAAAGGACCTAAAAATGCAAGTAGATAAATAGGTACCACTTTGATGGGAAGGTAATGGAGTTCTGTGCGCCACAGCGTATAGTCATGCCGGCCACATGACCACGGAAGCTTGTCCTCAGACAAACGCCGGCTCTACAGGCTTAGAAACGGAGATGAGCACCGCCCCGACCATTAGGTCGTGGGGAAACCTTTACCTTTTTATCTACAGTAATAGTTGTAAAGATTTGTGATTATATACTGTGCATAATATAATTTAAGAGAACACTGTCATTTTTTAATGACCACTGTTGGACCTCTTTCTTACATACTTGTTGGTCTCCTAAAAGACAGTGTAATTCTAAATTATTGACTAAGGGCTTTAAGTATGAACTGTAATAGCTATAGTGTTAAAAGGAACCATTTCTAATTGAAAATTAGTATTACCATGTCAGCGCTGTGCATCAGATACTCTTCAGTTTTCTTTTTATTCAAGTATGGTAAAGGTAAAGGTAAAGGTTTCCCCACGACCGAATGGTCTAGTCGTGACCGACTGTAGGGGGCGGTGCTCATCTCCGTTTCAAAGCCTGTGAGCCGGCGTTTTTGTCCGATCATGGTGGCCAGCATGATTCTACGCCGTAGCGCACGGAACGCCGTTACCTTCCCACCAAAGTGGTCCCTATTTATCTACTTGCATTTTAGGTGCTTTCGAACTGCTAGGTTGGCAGGAGCTGGGACAAGCAACGGGAGCTCACTCCGTCACGCAGTCTCGAACTCCCAACCTTGCGGTTGAAAGCCCAGCAACAGCGGATTAACTCGCTGCACCACCACGTCCCATAACGTGTCTGATGACGCTGTGCATCAGATACTCTTCAGTTTTCTTTTTATTCAAGTATGGTATGATCTCTCAAATTAGCAAGCATGAAGTATATTCTCAACATTTTAAAGTTGTTTACATAAGTTTACATGCGTTTTTAACTTTGCTAAACTTCTTTCAGATTCTTGTGGTCATTGAGCCCCTGCTTATTGATGAAGACTACTATGCCAGAGTGGAAGGCAGAGAAATTATTTCCAACTTGGCTAAGGTAATAGATTGTGACTTAATTAATATTATTCCAAATATTTATATACCATTTTTCAACAAAAGACGTTTACAAAGCAGTTTACATAGCAAAAAAAAGTTGTTCCCTGTCCCAAAAGGACTCACAATCTAGTATAGTATCCTAATATTAGTAGAGGTTGAAAACTTGACTTTAATGCAGGTGTTTAAACTAATCATTTGCAATAGATAGTTCACATGCCTACACACTAAACTTGCTCTAACTGGTTATTCTAAGTAGACGCCCAAGGAAGTAGTGAACCAATTTTTCAGAAGGTCACAAAATGCTTGGAGCAACCATCTTAAAAAGCTGGTCACCCCCATCTTGGAAGCTTCATTTTGGCAAGTGGCCCATTAAACTGCCACTTCCTCAATGCTTGTGGTTGTGAGGGAAATTAGCTTTGCTATGGGCTTGTCCTGGGGTGTGTGTGTGTGTGTGTGTGTGTGTGTGTGTGCGCCCGCACGCACGCATGCACACGTATGTGAAGAAGTCTCTTCTGGGTCTCTTTCCGAGTGGTATGTCACGCCTTCCATGTACATGCCTACGTAAGTCTTGGCACACGGTGCAGAGGCATGTCAACACTCTGAAGATAATCTAAAATTTGGCTTTGCCACCTTGATTAGCAGTGGCATAGAGAAGCTACTATATCAATAGTATTTATTTATATACCGCTTTTCAACACAAAGTTCACAAAGCGGTTTACAGGCAAATAATAATAGCGTTAAATGGCTCCCTGTCCCAGAAGGGCTCACAATCTAAAAAAATGCAGAACACCACCAGCAACAGCCACTAGAAAAGACACTGTGCAGGGGTGAAGAGGGACAATTACTCCCCCCCCGCTAAATATAAGAGGAGCACCACTTAAACAAGTGCCTCTCTGTGCAGTGTTCTCAGTGCTGAATTAATCACTGAACTCAAAGCATTCAGAACATTCTAAAAAGCATGTAGAATTCTTTTGACTGTCAAAAAGTGTGATTTATTAAACAATAACTTCACTTCCTGCTTAATGACACAACTTCCAGCCCTAGATCTTAGGGGGGCCCCAACAGGTTGTTGGTTCCCATGCAGAAAAGGTTGGCAACGACTGCTAAGAATATTCATGTGCTCACTATGGCCTGAAAAAGATGACAAAAGCATAAAAAAGCCAAGCATGAAGCAGCCAAACATACTTTCATGTAAAGAGTACCTTTTAAAATAACTTCTTGATGACCTTTAATGACCTGTACAAACTGGCTGTTAGCAATCCTTTTGAAGGTTATTAGTTCTGAAATGGTGTACGGTAATGCTTCTGCCATTGAAAAGCAGTTACTATATGTCACATTTTTAAAGCACGTTTACAGCTTGCAATGACACACAATTGCTACTTTTGTCTTTCAGGCAGCCGGTCTGGCAACAATGATCTCTACCATGCGACCTGATATTGATAATATGGATGAATATGTACGTAACACAACAGCTCGAGCCTTTGCTGTTGTTGCCTCTGCTCTGGGCATTCCATCTCTGCTGCCATTCTTGAAAGCCGTATGTAAGAGCAAGAAGTCCTGGCAAGCTAGACACACTGGCATCAAGATCGTCCAACAAATCGCTATTTTGATGGGCTGTGCAATCTTACCTCATCTCAGGAGTTTAGTAGAAATTATTGAGCATGGTATGTATAATAATAATAATAATAGTAAACCTTTATTGGCATAGCAGACAAATACAAACATACACAAGGAGACAATAAATAAAAAACTTGTTAGGTCATCCCCTAAGATCTTAAGATTTTAAGTTGGATTCTCGAGCTACATTGATCTTAATTATGTCCAACAAAAATTTGCCAAGGGCACTCAAGGAGTCCTCATCGGACCACTGTAGGATAGAACTGAGATAGGCTTCATCAGTAAGCCCAGGCTTTTGTTGTGGAAAAGAGGCAAAAAATTTATCCCTCGAGACCGAATGAAGTGGACAATGAAAGAAGATGTGGGGTAGCGTCTCTACGGCATTCATCGGACAGGGACATAATCTATCATTAAGAGGAATATTAATGATAATATTCATTAATATTAAGAGGAATATTATTAAATCGGAATATTAATCATTAAGAGGAATATTATTAAATCGGCCCGTTAACACCGCTGATGGAATTGAGTTACAACGGGCCAAAGATATCGCCCTTCTAACTTCAGAATTGTGCAGTAGGGAAATATAAGCAGGCTGCCTGCCCACCACCAAGGGAAGATTCCAATGCAAAGGAGAGCAGGATCTACTTGCAGCTCTTAATAGATCTTGTGAATTGATGTCAGCCAACCTTTGTCTGACAATTCTTAGGGCGGCCTGAAACGAGAGAGTCCCTAAAGTGTCCGGATCTAACCCGATCTGTTTGATCTTCCTAAGCCAGCCATCAGCAGGGGGACAGCGGTCCTTTTTGAGGTGGTATAATAAATTTGTTTGAGAGGTGTCAAAATACACTCTTAGCCAATACTTACAAGTCCTGTACCAGGCTACATCTTCGACTGGGAGTTGACCCGTCTCGAGGCATAAAGCCTCATAGGGGACACAATTTGGCAAAGCCATGATTCTTCTCAAAAAAACTGATTGAAAAGTTTCTAATGATTTATGATAAGCTTTGATCCAAATAGGAATTCCGTAGAGAGCTTGAGAAATAGATTTAGAATTGAATATTTTGAGGCTGCCGGAATTAGACGGCCCCCTTTGTTATAGAAGAATCTGGTAATTGCCAATGAAGAGATTTTGGCAGTCGTTTGTACCATATGTCGATGGCCAGCCCAGGAGCTATTGGTATGTAAAATCTGTAATAGCACTGTTCTTTTGCAGAAGGCTCTATTTACATGGAATTGCATTCTGAATGAATGCAAATCAATATTTAATTCAGAAGCTCAAGAACGTTCCTATTTAAGTTCTCTGAGAAATATGGCCTTTCAGTAGCATAGTTTCCCCAACCTCTGGAGCAAGCAGCTCTGGATACAACATTTTGCTTTCGCTTAAAGCAAAATGTGATGGAGAGAACTTGGAGCAGATTTAGCCCTCACGTTAGTTCTTCTGCTAACTTTCCATTGTGGCTCTCAGTAATGCAGCTGTCTAGAAAACAGAATGATCCCCCAGTTAAGTATTTGTAAATCTTGACTGAGATTTAGTAGAATTTGGAGCATATTTAAAAAATTCCAAACCTGAGGATGCTCTTCATTATTCCAGAAATATTTTAACACCTACACTGACAATATGCCTAAAAGGCATATTTAAGGAAGTCATTAAGAACTTAAGAGGCACATTAAGGAGGAGTGGAAAGGAACGTACTAACTTAATACAAGAACTTACTTTGTTGTGCCCGGGCCTCTGTTCATCTCTGCTTGGGTTCTGAATTATAGTATAAACAATGTGTTTCTATTGCAGGGTTGGTGGACGAACAGCAGAAAGTGCGTACCATCAGTGCTTTAGCTATAGCTGCTTTAGCTGAAGCAGCAACTCCTTATGGTATAGAATCATTTGATTCTGTTCTGAAGCCCTTGTGGAAGGGTATTCGTCAACACAGAGGAAAGGCAAGTCTGTATTCTCTCTGTTTACCTTGTTTAAAGAGCAAGTGTTTGATATTCCCCATGTTAATTGGAAATTTATGTATCAATAGGGTCTGGCTGCCTTTTTGAAAGCTATTGGGTACCTTATTCCACTTATGGATGCTGAGTATGCCAACTACTATACCAGAGAAGTAATGTTAATCCTTATCAGAGAGTTCCAGTCTCCTGATGAAGAAATGAAAAAGATTGTGTTGAAGGTATGTGAGAAAATATTATGCCACCCTTGTGTTGTAACTACAAGATGTTTGTTGCAGCTTTAATAGTTATATGCAGACTATATTTTTAGACCAGTTCATAAAGGATTGTCAGTTTTGAGTGGTGAGGAGGGAAAGATGGTTGGAAGTCAATGGTTGCTGTCCCCATGCCCAAGAGTTTAGGGTTGTATCATATGAACTTACACTGCTGATAGGAGAATTTGTTTGCCAGTGGGTGCTGATTCCTCCTTTACTTTGTAGTCCCTGCCAAAAAGCAGATACAGGTGTCATTCTGTAACTGTGTTCCACCCCCCCACCCACCCCCTGCAGTTATGGAAGTCATGGATATGGGCTATCTCCGTGGCACCCGCACCCATTAACCATGGATATGGGTGGGCTGCCTGTATTTGGGTGGTGCATAGGCAAGGAGTGAATTGCGATAATCCCCCTTAACAGAGCATACATTTGTGGAAGAAGTTTTAAGATACAACTAGTAAAGTCAGCATTTGTATAACAGTTTGTCCTGAGTGCTGAAAAATACATGTGGCCCGTGTTATTCGCAGGTTCGGCATCTGTGGATTTCATTATCCGTGGGTGCCGAACCTGGCACAACCTACCCTCTGAACCTGACAGCAGCTGTGGTTGGTCAGGGTTTTTTTTGGGGGGGGGGGCTTAAAACCATGGATTTGAACATCTACGGGAATGGAACCCCTGTGGATAACAAGGGCCCACTGTGTATCAGTTCTGAAAGGTGGACTGATAATTCCCATTATACAGAACTCAAGCAAGTTGAGATACAACTTCAAATTCATGAAGCAAATTCATGGTTGAGCTTGAGCTTTGCGTAACATGGTCAAGCTTATGGTCTTGGGTCACTTTTAACTTGAACATAATGCTGATCTATATTGTTTTTTGTCAATTTAAAATGGGCACAGAACGCAATGTGTAGCATAATCCCTTCTGAAGAAATACAAGACTCACACTGGCTATTTGTCTGTTTCTAGGTAGTCAAGCAGTGTTGTGGCACAGATGGTGTTGAAGCAAACTACATTAAAACAGAGATTCTGCCTCCGTTTTTCAAGCACTTCTGGCAACACAGAATGGCATTGGACAGAAGAAATTACAGACAGGTACTGCTGGCCTTTAGTTTTGAAAAGATGGTGTGCAGATTTGTATAAGCAATTGGGATAAAGCAGTACTTTGGAATGATGAATTGTATTGTACAGCTTGGGCACAGATTTAGGGAGGGGCATTGCAAAGGAAAGGGGGAAGATTGGTGAAAATGTACAAATGACACTCAAATAAAACAGAATACAACCTTAGTTGTTTGTATGTCTCAATTTTAGATTGTATCCAAAGGTTTTGCTCTTTTGGTGAAAGGGCTCCTTCCACAGTCCAATACATTGCTTTAGAACAATCGTCTCTGATAGAAAACTGACATTCTGTTATGGTTCAGATCTTGTTCTTGATCTCTAGTCACTATTAGGAAGAATACATTAACATGGTGGTACCCTGTAACTGTAAAGGAAATATTTATGTGAGAAACAGGGAACTCACACTGGGTTCCATTTGAAGCACATTTGAGCTTCATAAGAGTCCCTAAGCGTTATCCTTCCTTAACGCTTAAGGAAGCTATTTACATTAAGCTATTTAGAATAGTTTTGTGCCACAAGGTAAAGCTGCAAAATTATCTGTATTCACTTCCCGTTTCAGATTTTGTCAGGAGCAAAGTAGCTTTAATCTATTCATGTAGCTATTCAGAATGGAAGAAATAAACATTTCTGTCTTTTGAATGTTTCAGTATAAGCTATATAAATTATTCCATGCTGGAGGAGTTACTCCTTGAAGTTCCTAGGGGTAGCATCCTGACTAGCATTTCTACTGTCAGAGACATCCTCTGTGAATGGAAGGAATCTCCCACTTGTGAAAGGGGTCCTTGGGTGAGCAGAAGGGGTCATTCTGTTTACAAAGGGATCTTGCAGTGACAGAAACGGTAATCAGGATACTGTTGTAGGTATACTGTCTAACAGACTATCTAGAACAGTGCTTCCCAAACTTGCAGCAGCATTATCTCCACAATCATGCTGTTGCCGAGAAGGGAAGGTGTTCTTAAATTTACCTGGGGGTTGCTATGGCTCTCTGAAGGGTCTGGGGAGCCTGCAACCTCTGCAGCCCTCCCAGAGGCTTGAAAATCATGTAAAAAAAATTTAAAACCCATTTCCTGGTTCAGGCTGGAAACAGGAAGTGGGTTTTTTTAAAAAAAAAATATTTTTTAAGCCTCTAGGAGGGTCACAGAGGGGGTTGCAGGCTTCCCAGACCCTCAGGAGAGCCATGGCGATCCCTGGGTAAGTTTTTAAAAACAAAAATTATCCCTGCTTGGCAGCACCACAATCATGGAGATCATGCTCTTGCTGATTTCTGGGCCATTCCCCTTACATAGGAATCACCCTTTTCCAGGTTCCTTGGCAGGTCGTGACCCACCAGTTTGGGAACCACTACACTAAAACAATGAAATGAGATGATCAATGAGTAAGAATTGTGTTTTATTTTCTGATTGAGACTGGGTTTTAAACTGATTATCACTGTATGGCTGAAAAATATTCTGTATGTACATTTCAGTTGGTTGACACAACTGTGGAACTTGCAAACAAAGTTGGGGCAGCAGAAATTATTTCCAGGATTGTGGACGATCTGAAAGATGAAGCTGAGCAATACCGAAAAATGGTTATGGAGACAATTGAAAAGATTATGGGGAATCTGGGGGCAGCTGACATTGACCATAAACTGGAAGAGCAACTTATTGATGGCATCCTGTATGCCTTCCAGGAGCAGACCACAGAGGTAAATTCATAGCTCACTTTGATCTGTTTAGAATAAGAACCATTTAAATGTATTAGGTATGTATTAGAAAGTCAGATCTGGCATATAGTCAAAGTGTATTCAAAATATAGAAGTTAAATACTTGATGGATGCTCAGAAACAGCTGAATGACACAAACATTCCAAGTAGTCATTTGGGCCTTTATGTTTCTCCTCCCTCTGCGGGAGAACTATGAGCCATAGAAGATTAAGTACAAGCATTCACTCCTTCCCAGCCCCAATAGATGATGAGCACCAGTCCTGTAGATAACATCCAGGTTCAATTCATGTGTCACTTCCCACCTCCTGCATTTTAGGGCTAGCAAAATATATTGCATTGGGTCTGCCCTTGCCAATATTTTAATAATGCTTTGTCAAGTATTTCCACTTCAGTTACCCTGCTAAGCAACTGGTATTGGGGAAAGGACTGGTTTGTATCAGTCTTTAGGACCAGAATCTGTCTTGTAGAATTTTCTCATTCTTACTGTTTTGCTAATATGATACAGGAATTCAGTATTAATTATTCCCAACTCCATCACCAGTCTTAATTATGAGAAGCAAAGACAGGCTAGGATTTGTTGTCAAAATTCGGCAGTAGGAACAAATAGTTAAGCAGTGTATGTACAGTGTTGTTGATCTAAAGCAATTTTAAAACTTGTTTCGAAACAGGACTCTGTGATGTTGAATGGCTTTGGCACAGTGGTCAATGCTCTTGGCAAACGAGTTAAACCATACTTGCCCCAGATCTGTGGTACTGTTTTGTGGCGGTTGAACAACAAATCCGCCAAAGTACGACAGCAGGCTGCCGACCTGATATCTCGTACTGCAGTTGTCATGAAGACGTGTCAAGAGGTATTTATTGCCATATCTTTTCTTTTACATTGAAATTGAAATGTAAAATTTCAGTTTACATTGAAATGTGAAATGAGTGTAGAGGCATTATCTAATAAACTTTTTTGGTTCCAGGAAAAATTGATGGGACACTTGGGTGTGGTGTTGTATGAATACCTGGGTGAAGAATATCCTGAAGTGTTGGGCAGTATTCTAGGAGCACTTAAAGCTATTGTGAATGTCATAGGTAAGTATGTTAACATGTTCAAGATATTCAATTTTTGATCTGAAAAACAGAATTGTAGGCTTAAAGCTATCTTTTTCTTTATTGAATAGGTATGCACAAAATGACGCCACCAATTAAAGACCTGCTGCCAAGACTTACACCTATCTTGAAGAACAGGCATGAAAAAGTGCAGGAAAATTGTATTGATCTTGTTGGGCGTATTGCAGACAGGTAAGGCATTTTTTATAAATAGGTGGAGGTAGCAAAATTCTAAGTGATGCAGCTCTTGATTTTTAATTTCTTGAAATATGCAAATTGAAAGATGTACAGCCTAATCCTAAACTTTACTTAGAAGTCCCATTGAGTTAGTGGGGCTTACTGCTAAGAAACTGGACAGGACTTCTGCCTTAAGTGTATTTTTATGTGTGCTGTTTGTATTACCATTGCCACGTAGATGTCATTAAAATCCCAAATACATGGACGTGCATTATTTGTTATATTAATAGCATGAGATAATAGAGCTTAGATGTTTTCATTAAAATGTTTTAACTTTTAAAAAATAATCTTTTCTATTCTTATCCTAGGGGAGCAGAATACGTTTCCGCAAGGGAATGGATGAGAATCTGCTTCGAATTGCTAGAGTTGTTAAAAGCTCATAAGAAAGCCATTCGAAGAGCAACTGTAAACACATTTGGCTATATTGCAAAAGCTATTGGGTATGTATATTTCCTATATTGGAGGTATCTGGGCTTTATTTAATGGCAAATTAAAGCCACATTGAGGCAATTCATTTTGAGCTATTAAACCCACTGGCTGTGACAGACGAGCTCTTTATAGATAAGACTTAGTTTATCTAAGTCTGGTTTTCTAGCCACAAAACTATTTCTTTTGGCAGAGGTATTAACGTCTAAAGTGATGTCAGTAATGTATTTCCTGGGAGGTTTCCAGTGAATTGCTTGAAAATCTTCAAAAATTAAAAAGTCACAGATAATACTTTGGCTTTATTTCAGCATTTTAATGTTTTGCTGTTACGATTATTTAGTGTTATGTTTTGTCATATTTCAGACCCCATGATGTGCTGGCAACATTGTTAAATAACTTGAAAGTACAAGAAAGACAAAACAGAGTATGTACTACAGTAGCAATAGCAATTGTGGCAGAAACCTGCTCACCTTTCACAGTACTGCCTGCACTCATGAATGAATACAGAGTTCCAGAACTGAATGTCCAGAATGGTGTTCTGAAATCTCTTTCTTTCCTCTTTGAATACATTGGCGAAATGGGAAAGGACTATATTTATGCTGTAACCCCATTGCTTGAAGATGCTTTAATGGACAGGTGAGTAACTTTTCATCTGTGTTAAATTTTGTTACATTCACCCTTGCAGTTGAACACTCACGTTGTTTGTGGGGCATGAGCTTATGCAGGTGCACCAGTGGTGGTGCCTCATGGACAGTACTAGCTTTATCGCTCTTTACCATGCTGTGGTTTTCAGCCTGCTTAGATTATATATGAGATGGCCTTGGAAGGCTGTTTGGGAAATGTATAGTTTGAATGATGCTACTGCTTCAATTTAATTTTATTATAACTTTTGAACATAAAAAACGTAAAATATACTATCAAAAATGAATGGCGAGGTTAACTACAAAACATGCTATACCTATTTCCTTTACAGAGATCTTGTTCACAGACAGACCGCTAGTGCTGTGGTGCAGCATATGTCCCTTGGAGTATATGGTTTTGGCTGTGAAGACTCTCTGAATCACTTGTTAAATTATGTGTGGCCCAATGTCTTTGAAACATCGCCTCACGTCATCCAAGCAGTGATGGGAGCATTGGAGGGCCTGAGGGTTGCTATTGGACCTTGCAGGATGTTGCAGTATTGTTTACAGGTAAACTTTAAGTAGAAATGTCTGTATGGGCATGTGGGTTATAGAATGAAGGAGATAGAGACTTCAATTACTTATTCTCAACCCATCCTATTCATGAAGTCTATTTGCCATGTTGCAGTTATGAGTTGTGAGAATCCTTTTACAGTTTATTTCCATTTTGAACAAAAAAATCATGTACAACAAATTGGTTACATATCTACAACTTGTGAGTAGAGTTGAGTGCAAATGCTTTCTGTAGTACAATTTTTGACTTGAGTTGCATCTGAATGATTCCCTTAAACAAAAATCATAAGCATACCTGAATAACAGCTAAGAGGCATAACAATTTAGATAGCTTAGTTTGGTTGAATGTTATATAAGCATGTAAGGCCGTGGTTTTCAAACTTCCCCGGAGTTTGAAAAGCACTGTAAGTGCTTGCGGGGCAAGAGTTAAGGCAGCAGTGCAATCCCCAGGATTGCCCTTCTGCCTGGGTTGACAGGGGCTGCAGTCTACTTACCAGTCAAAGTGCTGTTGTCCTGGGGGTGTGGGGAGCCTGCAGAGGGATCCCCAAGTCTTGAAAAGTTAAAGAATAAAGATTGTGGTGCTCTTCTGATTTCACAATCGCAAAAAGGAAATGCGTTGCAATCTTTATTTTTAAATTTTGTGAGGCTTGGGGAGCCCTGTGAATGCTTCTCCAGGGCTCCCCACACCCCCAGGACAATAGCACTTTGATTGGTAAGTAGATTGAAGCCCCTGTCACCCCAGGCAGCAGGGCATCCCTAGATCGCCTTGCTGCCTGCTCTCCTCCCCGCCCCTTAAGGGCACAGGGCCAGAGGTTCTCTGGCTGGGATGTTGCAACGCCTCAGTTGAAAACCTCTGATATAACGGCTAAGAAGGCAGGGTTGTTCTCTTAATTTATAAGAACCTATGAGATGAAATTGTAAAAATACGAACAAAAATCTAATCATAAGAGATTCATTTGGGACATGACTCTCATAGTAGTCTGCCTGGTTTTTAGAGAATAATGAATGATGCAAGTGTACATATTTTCCATTACCTGATGTAATATATTGTTATACCTGAGTTGTTGCTATTAAGGAGCCCTTCGGGCATATGTGAAGGCACTGTATCTGCACTGTTGCTTTTGTCACACTTCTTGATTTTCACCTTTTGTGCTCCACAATGCAAGCTCCTTTGAAACTCTGGTTTGGAGTGCTACTAGGGAATGGGAGGAGAAACGGGTAGAAATGCTTATATCTTTGCATTACAGCTAGGATTCAGGCTGTGTATAATTTCCTTGGAAACGTAATTCTAAAACGGGCTTATTTCTTCTCGTTCTCCTAGGGTTTGTTTCACCCTGCCAGAAAAGTCAGAGACGTGTATTGGAAGATCTACAACTCGATCTACATCGGCTCACAGGATGCTCTAATAGCACATTATCCACGAATCTACAATGACGAAAAGAACACCTACATTCGTTATGAACTTGATTATGTCTTGTAATTTTATTTCTCATCTGTTTTGTGTTAAGTGCACAGCTATTCCACACTTGGTTCAGATCTGGTGATGTACAATTTTTAAGATGCTGCAGATCAGCATAGAGCAGATCAGAGGCAGAGCTTAGAAATCCAGTAGCATGATTTTTAAATAACATGTCCTTGTTAATTTTGATGTTAAAGCCAGTAGTGACCAAGAACACAGAGTACTGGAAAGATTTTGTTTTGGATTCATCTTGATGAGGATTTAGATTCCATTCCTTGTGTTTAAAGGGGCTGTTTATTTGAGAAATAAACATTTGTGTATAAAATATTAATGGCTATGTGCTTGTGTGAGCGTTTTTGGACAGGGAGGCATGTTATCAAGTCTCTGATAGATAGTTGAACAGTCTATGTAAAAAGGTGGCATATTACATTTTAACCCTCTTTGTCATACCCTAGCTTTTGAATAAATAAGAAAAAAAATGTTCATATCTTAGTTGTGGTGTCTTTATGCTAAGAACATGCAGGTGCTGAAAAGCCCTACAAAGATGCACAAAGGCAAGTACCACATTTTTTGTTGCACTATTCCTGCATGTGAAGATTGCCATGAGATGAGAGAATGTTGCCACTTCAGGAAAGAGCTCTTGTCACACTCTGGGTTCTTCTTCATCTTAGACATTCTTACATACCACTTCTCACAAAGAAGCAGTGTAAGGCCATTGTGCTACAGTGCTCAGTTGCAGACATGCTCTTAAAATATGCTTCACATAATGGATGTTCCAACCCCTTGTTTGTACATTTGTACAATGCGATAGGCTTTTGTGGGTAGATGGATTTGGCTTACATTGTGGTCAGATTGGGTTACATTACTATGGTTCAGCTGGCTTTGTTGGCTCTATTATTTTCCAGCAGGAACACCTCTCATTGTTGCCTCAGGTGGTATTTCATCATGACAAGCGTTCTGCTCAGTAACTCTATATCTTCTTTTACTCAAAGTGACCTTCCTAGTGGCAATTGCATCTGCAAGAAGTGTGTCATTGCTGGGAATTCCATCCATCTCCCATGACAGCCACATTCTAGGGCCTTGCTATTTGGTGTGTGTTCCTATTTTTTGTTCCCTGGCTTTCAATGAAAAATTCAGTTGGTCTTCTGCTGTCCATAATTTCTGTTTTTTACCCACTTAGTATAAGATTTTTAGGCAGTCTGTCACCCTTTTAAGGGAGTAGACCAACCAAATTTCAGACAAAGGTTCCCACTTTTAAGGAATACGTATCAGAATGAATTGAGTTTGATCCCAACTTGCATTATATTCAGAGAAACTCCTTCTGCTTATAGAAGTGCTACTTTGCTATTCATGAAAGAACTTCCACAAATGGTGAATGGAAGCCCCTCCCCCCAATCGTAAATAGAACTCAAAACTATAGCTACACAGCAGAGAGGGAGACAGACTCATCACAGGCTTCATTCAGCAGCAGTCTTCAACAAGTGAAGGGGTAATGAGGACTGTGTTCCCCACCCCCATGCCATTAGATGCAGTGTCTAGAGTTTGAAGTGATTGACAACTTCCCAATTCTGAGGACCTTTACTAGAGCAAAGGTGAAGGAGCCCAGGTGAACCACATGGGTAAACCAGAGCTGTTAGGGTTAAGAATGATGCTGGTTTTACTTTCCCACTTGCACATCATCCCTCCCATTCACTGTCTGATGTTCATTGGGAATGTAATCTTATTAAGTGTTCTGTGTATGCCCATTTCACAATGCATAAAGAAAGCAGGACTCCAATCAGACTAGTAACTTCATCATTTAACATAGGCATTTACACTCCTGAGTTCAGTATTGGTTTGTACATGAAATTGAACCTGACTTGGTAGTGATTTATACTTATTTGTGAGTGATTATCTAGATATGCAGAAGTAGATTTGGCATTTAAAAGAAAAGGGGAAAATCGATGTATATTGAACTCCATCAGTGTCCTGAAAGCACAATGGAATATTAAAATGTCAGTTGGGGTGGGAAGGGCAGTGGAAAGGAGTAGGAATTGGCCTAATTGAGATAAATGGATATTAGAGTTGCAAGGATACAACATATTGTTCTAGGCCCTGTTTGCATATGGTTACTCAACCATTAGGGTTCACTATCAGTTTGTATGCAAAACGACCCCCTCAAAATGGCTGAGAAATAAACCAATTATTGCATTTTCAGGAAAGCAGCAGGCTCTGGCGTCAGAATGATGGCACTTATAGCCATGACATCACTTCTGGTGGGTCCTGGACAGATAGTCATAAACAATGAGTCTCAGTGCTATACAGTTTGAGAATCACTGCCCTGAAGCTTCCAGAAACCTGGTGCCAGTGCTACAGAAATCAGTTTAAAAACACAGTTCACGGGTTCCAAAAGAGAGTGGGGCAGGAAACACAGAATGGGCCTACTTAAGCCAGTAGGTGTCCTGCAGTGGAAGTTGCAAGTGGGGGGTACATGCTGTGAGGCTGAAAAATGCTTTTCCTTCCAGCATAATGCAGAGCTGTTCAGGAGGGAGGAGGCACTATACAGCTAAATGAACAGTAGGATGGAAACAGTAGGGAAACATTTCTGCACTGCAAGAACCCTATTTTGGAAAAGATAATAAAGAAATTTAATCATGTGCAAAGATGACACACAGTTTTGCTTGTATCATCTTTGCCCATGATTAAATTTGGCAATTTCCACACCTGTAATTCAAATGTAATGGGAGTTCAGTAGCTAGAATTGCTACACGCTTAAAAAATGGCTTGCAGTCTCCCACATTCTATCCTGCATGAATAGCATTGGAAAATGACTACAAATCATGGCAAGAGATTGGAAGGTGGTGTTAGTGTTGTGCAAGAATACTCCGTGATAGTGCTCCTGATCAAGGGGTTGCCCCTGGCCTTTCAACTGCCATGCTTTTGAAATTCTGCCTGTTAGCTTCATTCCCAGCTTTGAATCAATAGGGCAATGCATCAGAATTTTGTGAAACAAATTCAATAGCACAGCTGACATTCCAGGAAGTCTCTTTATTCAACAAAACTGTACTATGGGCAAACCTCAAGACAGAAATAACATGGAATGTCTACAATAGTTGTTTTAATGGTTCTAAAAGAACTTTCACATTGTTTTACAACAGATGATATGATTACATTCCACATACTAGCCTTTGGAGATAAGATGAGAAGCCAAGAGAAATCTTGGGGGTGGGGGAATATAAGAGTCTGATCCCCTTTAAATCTAATGGTTGTAGTTAAATATGGGCAGATGGCTGCATAGTTGTATTCCTTAATAAGCCCACATTTTTTCCTTGGCTAGATTTAATGTCTTGCCACTGGAAGTACTGTTTTGTAGCTTTAGCGAGTTGATTTACTCTTCTAGACGTTGCCCTTGTAACCAGGGTTGTATTAAAACCCTCTCACGTACAGTATGCTTCTTTATTGCCTTAGATATGATGGACATTAGAGCCAATTATCTTGATCTAGCTCTAGTAGATAAGAGGAAATACCCCAATGTTGTTAAAATGCATAATCTTCTGAATGATTTATCTAATGATACAGCAGCAATGGTGGCAGTTTACCTGAAGCCGGATTTGACAATTATTTAAAAAAATTATCTCACCTTTCCCCCCACCTTTTCCAGGAGATTCAAGGCAGCTTATACAAATTCAACAAATTAATTTTGTTGCATTTAATTTTGTTAAACAAATACTAAAAAAAAGCATAAAACCAAGTAAAACGTTAGAAAACAGAACTGAGATCACCCAACAATTAAACACCAGCCCACTGCCTCACTCAAATGCTTTCTGAAATTAGAAGACGCCACCGAAAGGTCTCCAGTGACTGAGCAGTTCTTAGTTCTAAGGGGAGGGAATTCCATAAATGAGCCACCACCAACAAGGCCCTATTCCTAGCCACCACCCCCTTCATCTCTACTGGTGGCGGAAAGGCCCCCTTTGATCTAAGAGGACAGGTAAGGTAAAGGTTTCCTCACGACCGAATGGTCTAGTCGTGATCGACTATAGGGGGCGGTGCTCATCTCCGTTTCTAAGCCTGGAGAGCCGGTGTTTTGTCTGAGGACAAGCTTGTGTGGTCATGTGGCCGGCATGACTAGGCCGTAGCGCACGGAACGCCGTTACCTTTCCACCGAAGTGGTCCCTATTTATCTACTGGCATTTTTAGGTGCTTTTGAACTGCTAGGTTGGCAGAAGCTGGGACAAGCAACGGGAGTCTCAAACTCCCAACCTTCCGGTCAGAAAGCCCAGCAGCAGCGGTTTAACCCACTGTGCCACCATGTCCCCTAAGAAGACAGGTAGGATTGTATTAATGATCATTTATTTGATGGCTATATTGGATACAACTGTGGGTTTTCAAGTATTCTGCATCTTTTACATTTTTTAGGCGTGTGTTTGCTAATCTAAATATGTATAGATTAGCAAACTATACTATATATGTATAAACAAATGAGTCTATCAATGCCCAGCCCAAACCCCTGGACCTAGAAACAGGAAATTTGGGCAGGACATCCTTTCCATGACATAGGCATCCACTAAGGGATTTTTAGAAATTAGACCTCTAAGAGGCTGAATGGGGGTAAAATGTATTTTCATGGATTCCTCAGTATCTCTTAGGCCTGATGAGGTATCAACTTGGTTTTTGCTTGCAAACGTGACCTATACAAATGCTTAAAAACATAATTCTGGACTTTTTCCCTAATCAACCCCTAAAAGGATTAATCTGGATTTGGGAGTGAATTATAGAACCCTTCCTACTACTTAAGCCTGGCTTGCTTTTTCCCCTGTGCTACTTCCTGAGAGAGCCCTTGGCAATGGAAGGCAGGCCAGCCCTTTTAACATAACCCTTTTTAAGTCAGTATGGCAAGGGGTTGTAACAGCGAAATAACAAAAATTGCCGTCATTTTATTGTTTACTCTGAACTGTATTTCTGACTCAATGCAAGGTACTGCTACCCCAACATTTTTTCAAGCTTTTCTCCTGAGCACTTGTGCTATCACCAGCCCTTGCTCTGCTTATCCCTGTGTTCCATTGAGAGGATAATTAGGGAGGGGCACTGGCTCAAAAATTGTCCGCAGTCTAGCTTCCCTCACAGGACGAATTGTTCTGCTTATCCCACTGAGAGGACAGTTAGGGAGGGGCACTGGCTCAAGAGTTCTGTGGTGCAGTATAGTATGTCAAAGGAGACATTTTCTCTTCACTGCAGTTGTTTTAAATAACAGCTGAGGGTCCCTCAATTTACGTTGGTATGGCAATTGAGTATTTAAATGTCAGTGCGGAGATGGTGCCTCTCACTATTGTCCTCATCACAAGAGTCGGAGCCTGCCTGTTCCAATCTATCTCCTACCTCATGTATGACATTCAGCTAATGGGTAGGGAGGGGCGTGTGAGCTCATCTGGAGGCACATGGTGGGCAACTTAACTGGGAGGAGTTCTCCATCATGTCCCACAACAGCAAGGGGGACAACAATACCAGCTCTGCTAAATACCTCCATCACGTGTCCTGATCCTTACTTTTGGTGGTTTATGTGAGCTGGTAGTGGTTGGGCAACTGTTGGAGTTTGTCTTTGAGGTTTACTATGCGATTATAGCACAAAACCAATTCAAAATACCAAAAGAATTTATTAAACAAAATGTGATGGAACCATGACTTTCAATAATTACGGGTGTTGCCTGACATGCTGTAGTTGTGCTATGCCAATAAAGGATTAGTGACTGACAATCCTGACCAACTTTCCAGCACCAGGGTAAGGGCAATGCAGTTCCGAGGTAAGAGAACAAACATTCTCTTAGCTTGAAGAGGCATCTGTGGCTCCCCCCCCCACATTGGTACATTCCAAGATGTACTCATTAACCATGGGTGTTGCTTCTCTTAATACAGGCCAAATGGAATGGCTCCTGGCTTGTCTCCTAATTGGGGGGGGGGAGTGAGTAAGATAGATGATGTGGTGGAGAAGAACACATGACAATAACGCTCTTCTCAGCTGTATAGTTTTCTCACAACTGCTGCTGTCCTTAATAAGAGGCCTATAGCAAGTCTGGGGAAAATCCCTACCCTTCAGAAAGAGCTGCTAGTCCCTAGCAGTTGTAACAGCACCACAACAGTGATACGTCTCAACGACAAATCCCTGGATAAATCTTGGGAGTGCATTCATGTGACAGGCAATCAGATGTACAATTAGTCAGTTGCATGTAAAAACATGCTGGGATTACATCAATCATGATTCAGAAAAGCGATGTTCCCTGTTGGTTGCTAGAGTTCTTTGTGCCACACTGGCCTGGGATGCATTCAACACCGACATCATGTTTGCACATTTCTTTCATTCAAATATTAATAGGATTGAACGAATGCAATACAGTGAATATAATTTAGAACATATTATCAGGAACAGTGCCATCTTCACCCCAGATGCCATCACCCCAGATGCCATCTTCGGGGGGGTGTCACCACTGAACCCCAAATTCCAAACATTACGAGTTTACGGCATAATATGGTCATGCTGTATACCGTTTAGATGTGGAATTCCACCCGGAATTCAGTGAAAAAGCCTGGAATGTAATATCTCCATTCTGTCAAACGTTATGGCTAAAAAGGTAAAAACCAAAAATAAAACTTCCTTTGAACAAATTGCAATTTTCAAAATCGCAGTTTTAAGGAATAATGCCATCATGCTGTATACCGGTGGATGCAGAATTTCACCAGGAATTCAGTGAAACCCCCTGGAGTGTAATACCTTAATGCTGGCAAAAGCTAGGGCCAAAAAAAACAAAAAGGAAATTGCCATGGCTGAGGTGGGGGGTGGTGGTGTAAATATCTCTCCAAGCTGTGGGCCCTCACCACTGGATTGCCTGGAATCATATACATCCTGGAATTTGGGAGAAACATTTCCATGACTTAGACAAAGATCCTGATGCTGTTCACAGTGGCCTGAACTTTGCAGGAGTCACACCCTGGCCCTTCGGTTACTGTCGCAGAAATTCACGACTTAGTTGCCCAGATGAAATCAGGCAAAGCACCAGGGGAAGATCCGATTCCCCCAGAGGCAGTCAAAAACAATCTTGGATTATGGGGCCCAGTTTTAGCGTTGCTATTCTCTTATGTTGATAAGTCAGGCTAAATCCCTGAAGGCTGGGGTTCTGCCGTCATTGTCTGCCATATTGGGGTTCAGACTGGGGTTCTGCCATAAGGGGTTGAGAATAAAACAGCCAATATTATCATGCCATTGTACAAATTGATGGTAAGGCCGCACCTGGAATATTGTGTACAGTTCTGGTCGCCGCACCTCAAAAAGGACATAGTGGAGCTGGAAAAGGTGCAGAAGAGAGTGACGAAAATGATTACGGGGCTGGGGCACTTCCCTTCTGAAGAAAGACTGCAGCGTTTGGGGCTCTTCGGCCTAGAAAAAAGGTGCCTGAGGGGGGACATGATTGAGACATACAAAATTTAGGCACGGAAGGGATAGAGTTGATAGAGGGATGTTCTTTTCCCTCTCTCAAAACACCAGAACCAGGGGGCATATGTTAAAACTGAGGGTTGGGAGAGTTAAAACAGATAAAAGGAAGTACCTTTTTACCCAGTGGGTAGTTAATCTGTGGAACTCTTTGCCACAGGAATGTTGCAGTTTCACATCTCACAGTCCAGAACTGGCTGAAACTGGCATTCCGTCTCTCCGTCTCAAGATCAGATAAACACCTGTGTGTCCTTCGAGCCAGAAGCTTCCCAGCTTGTTAGGGCAACTAGCTTGGATAGTAGTTGTACTCCCTTTCTGATAGTGTAGAATAAGCAGGCAGTTTCACACGGGAAGCCCTGGCTGGAAACACTGCACATTCCCATGAGCTCATAGTGCTCTAAGGGTCACCCCATTGGGTAAGATGGGGCACAAGGGGTCTTCAGGTATCCACCTACCAGATACACTCTGGCTGCATCCCTTTGTTCTGGTGTTAGAAGGAGTTTTTCACTGTGTGTGCTTAAGATGTAAAGCTGCACTGAAACGGCCGCCTGCGAGCGGCATAGACTTCCCCGGCTTCCTAGCCGGCAGATTGAACCTTTGTACCTTTCTCACTTTCGCTACAATAAAGAGACTTTGTTATGGAAATGTGGCGATTGCTTCAATCCTTCGCTTCGGAGCGCTAAGGCAAGGCGCTGGAATGGGTCTCCAAGCCCCCAACTCTGCTACTATTTACACAAATATCCAACAAGGAAGTGGTGATGGCATCTGGTCTGGATGCCTTTAAGAGGAGATTGGACGGATTTCTGGAGGAAAGGTCCATCGTGGGCTATAGGCAATGATGGGTTGTAACCTCCTTACAATGGTGGTGGGCTACTTCAGAATACCGGATGCAAGGGAGTGGCAACAGGATCCAAGCATCTTGTTGTCTCATGCCTCCCTGGGGCACCTGGTGGGCCGCTGTGAGATACAGGAAGCTGGACTAGATCAATCAATCAATCAACACGAAGTTCACAAAGCGGTTTACAGGCAAATAGTAATAATAAAGTTAAATGGCTCCCTGTCCCAAAAGGGCTCACAATCTAAAAAAAGGCAGACCGCCAGCAACAGCCACTAGAAAGACTGCGCAGGGGTGAAGAGGGACAGTTACTCTCCCCCTGCTAAATATAAGAGGAACACCACTTGTTCAGGAGGAAAAAGTGCCTCTTGTCCAGTTAGCAGGGGTATGGGCCTTTGGCCTGATCCAGCAGGGCTCTTCTTATGTTCTTATTGTCCCTATCTTTAAGAAAGATAACAGAGAAGACCCTGCCAACTATAGACCTATTAGTCTCCTAAGTAACATCAGTAAACTATATGCTTGGCATCTTTATAAAAAGCTCAAGGATTGGCTGGCGCAAGAGGAGATACTTGCAGAAGCGCAGGTAGGATTTAGGGAGGGTCGCACTGCTATTGATCAGTGTTTAGTGCTAAATCACCTCATTGAGAAATATATCTCCAACTAAGTGACCTCCCTCTGCACAGCCTTTATAGATCTGAAGGCAGCCTTTGACTCAATCTCGAGGGTCAAACTATGGGAAAAATTAGAGGCCTCCAATATTGATAGGCACTTGCTCCTACTTATTCAGGCTCTACACAGAAACACCAACCTCAAGCCAAGCTCCACATAGTCAAAATCCAGCAATGACATGACGATATCATTGTTGAATATCCAACCCTTTTCCCCCAAAAAGTTGTTGAAAGATAGGCCAATCAGCGATACAAATACTAATGTGTGGGGTAGCATCTCAGCCAATAGCAGCGTTTGTGGCCTTGCGTATTGAGGGAAGGATACAGCCTTGTAATGTGTGTTTTATAATTACAACATTGTATAAACTCATAAATATGTCCTCTAAAGAGCACAATAGGCACCTTTTACATCACCTTTTAGAGAAGGAAATAGTTTCATTCTGCGGCAAAAAGCTTTTATGAGGACTTGAAACTAATTACCCCCCTCCCCCCAAAAGTGTTATTGGGTTCACAATACAATAGTGTCTCCAGAACAGACTGTTATTGTAAACTGGGGGTCCACCGTATTTTAACTAAAAAGTAACTTTGGGGGCAATGGAAGGTGAAAATATCAGAAATACAATATTGTGTTATTAGCATCCCATTGCTTTATGGTTTTGTTGCGCTTTTTTGAAGAGATATAGTTTCCTGTAGAACATCCTTATTAGGCATCTGCAAAGCATTTACTTTTGTAGCTGTGGATCAAACTCTTTTTGTGACTCATGTTACTTATTTCCTTCTTTAGCTAAGAAGCTGAGCCAATGGGGAGGATGCAGGGGACATTCCACTTTTTAGCATTGGCAGTGATATTATTACATTTTTTCCAACAGTAATTTTTAGAAATTATCAGATAACTAGGGAGTTGGGGAGAATGCTTCTGGGATTACCTAAATCAAGTGGAATACTATACATGATGTAATTGGGAAACTCATCATCAGAGGTCCCAAAACTTGAATCTGTATTCCTCAATGTTTGGCACAGTAATCAGTATGTTATTACAGAAATCTTGGTCTAAACATCTTGGTCTTCCAAATAAAGGACAATACACAGGATCTGATCAGTAATAATTTCGCTTTCTGACTGGCCACTTTTCCTATAAATATTTCCTGACTACTTATTGATGGAGCCAGTTCTGTGCCCCATTCCTTAGTACACAGCTCTGTCCCCTGAGATTGACAGCCTAATCCTAATGCCACACAGTGCCAGCTGCCCACAATCTGCCCCAGCAATAGCTGTCACAAATGTGCCATAAGACATGTTTCAGCGGCTGGGAGGGGGAAGCCACCGGTGGGGAGGCCACCACCACTTGGCATTGGGCCTCTGTGCCAGTCAGAGGACCTCCAGCAGTAAGTTCCCTGCCGAGTGGTGGGGAGGCATGCCTGGGCAGGGGGAAGGTGACAGGAAGGCAGGGAGGGGCAAAACTGGGCAGGGGGAGGGCAGGCTGGAGGCAGCTGGAAGAGGGAGGGAACGGCAGCCTTGGCTGCCATCAAATCCGATCTCCCCTCCTGGACCTCGAAGTCTGACATGGGTCTCCTCTGTGCTGCACCAACTAAATAGCTGCTGCTAAGCCCATTCAAGTGGGGCCCAGGGCATGTGCCCAACTTGCCATACCATAGATACACCATTATCACCTTCTCTGAAAGATTTTGCTAACCAAAACCTTTGTAGCCTCCTTCAACTAAATTACTGGTGCAGAGCCAACCCTAGGGGCTGCTGGGGCCTGACGTGGGATAACCCTGAGGAGATCTTTGGCTGCTTCCTTGGCACGTCAGGAGACAGCAGTGGCCATTTCTGTGTCACTGTACTGTGGGGCAGCGCCCCCAACAGGATAGTTCTGTTAAAGATCCACCCTTTTTAGCTCTTTTTATGGCTTTTCTTTCTGTATTTTACTGTTCTGCATGAACACACATTTTGGCTCCAAAAAGCATTGGAAATTGGAAATTAAGGAAGTTGCCTTGCTTTACACGCTCAGTAAGAAGAACTTGGTACTCCCTCATATACTGGCTCTAAAAATTAGGCTCTATGTACCCACACTTTGTTTTGATTTGTCAGCTCAACATTGGGCTCAACATATGCCCAGGCAGAAATTCAAAAGGTGAAGCTTCTTCAGTCAATGGTATGAGGCATATCCAATGAATGTCTGCCTGACACCTCTCTTCAAGGCAGTCTCCCCCCACCCAAATCTGCTACTACTATAGTAAATATCTGGGCAGAACGTCTTTAGGAGCAGCAGTTTCTATTGCAGTTCTTCCACTGGCAAACTTGTCTTCCCCACAAGTTTTCCTACTTAAGATGAATTCCTGTGTTTCCCCTGTTTCTTTCTGAGCATTTTTTGTCTGTTTTCCTGTGTTTGGGGCAATTTTGGATCCTTGGCAGCTTCTGTGGATTCAGCTGCTGGAAGCAGCTGGCTTGCTGTCCCTGATCAGCCCTCCTCACAGCTCTCCTGTGCGCTGCCATCTTGGAGCTCATGAGATCTTGCGAGATTTGGACACCATCATCTTGGATCTTGTGAGATTTTGTGAGATCCAAGATGGTGGCACCCTGACTAAGCCAGGAAGAAGAGACTGCGGCGGGTGCTGTGACCCCTGCTAAATTTGGGAACCATTGCTGTATCCTGTTGCTACACCTTTGTATTTGGCATTCAGAGACAAACTACCTCTGAAACCTGGGCATGTGTTATGGTTTATTTCATTGTTTACATTTATATACCACCTATATGATTCTGGTTTAAAGGTATGTTCAGCTTAGAAGAGATGTAACCAAGAGGTAGGAGCTCAGTAATCACAAACGTTCCCATTGCCTTGCTCTTGACCATATTTCAGCTTATTGTTAAAATTATGGTGGAATTCCAAACCTTCTGGCAAGAGGAGTTTCTAATGGAAATAATGACAAGAGTTACAAGAGTTATGCTAAATCTCCGGGCTTGCTTTCAGTCATTGAAAGTAAAGTTAACATGCTTCCTTTTTAACTTCAGTGTTATGTGGAAAGTGGTTGTTTCAACAACCTGGGTGTTAGTTGTCAAGGTGTATCTCTGTACAACGTCATGGTGATACAGGAAGCGGTTATTGGACAGCTTTGCCATAATTTATTATCTTTCCTTATTTTTTTTAAAAAGGATGTGGTTTTATAGAACATAATTTAAGTCTGGGAGGCCTTAGAAGGTCACGTCTGTTTTTTAAGAAGATCCTCCAGGGGCTAGGGGAGCCAGAGGAATCAGGGTGCCTTGAACCACAGATTAATTATCTATGGTTTTCGGTATCCACAGTAGTTCTGGGAACGGAACCCTGGTGGATAATGAGGCACCACTGTACTGACTTTTTAAGAATTCAGAAGGAAATTAAAATAATTGTTGTTCTCTATAAAATCTATCGTTTGTGGTGTGTATTTGACAAAACTAGATTACCCTAACACGGGGCTCCCTTTGATGTGGGGCCCAATTGGCTTAAAACCAGCCCTGTGAACTTAGGCTGCTAGGCACAACTCAAGGGCAAATAAATAAATAAATAAATAATATTTACGATTGTGATACAAATGGGAATTGATTCTCTGGGTCTCAGGCGACCATCCTGCCCTGCCCTTCAGCTTTTTTGCACCTCAGTTATTTTTGTACCCAGGGCACATGCCCCATCTGGTTCACCCTAGTTACATTTCTGGAGAGTCATAGCTGTTTTATAAGTGCAACCAGATCCATGTGTGATGAAGCAACTTCTGAAAAATCTTGTAACAAAAACCACAAACCAGCTATGCTCAGCTTGCTCTTACATTCTGTTTCAGAAATCAGCTGGGTCAAACTAGGCATGACATTTAACAAATCTTTGAATCCTGGGCTTAGAGTCCTCCACATCTTGTTTTTTTTCAGTGAAAGTCAGCCTCAAAGCCTGACAAATTGAGATCAGGATTGCAATGCAAAGGTAGAGAGGCTAACCTCCTCCACTCCTTTTCCAACAAAAAACACTCCCTAAACTAGCCTTTGCTATTTGCATGAAAAATCAAGACCAGCTACTGAAGAGAACAGTGCCCAGATAGAGAGAAATGCTCTGCGAGGCCAACTTTATATTATATTATTTAAATAATTTATACCCCACCTTTCTACCACACACAAGGGTATTCATGGCAGCTTACAGAATAAAAACACCAATTCAATTATAGACAAAACATAAAAACAATTAAAACAATAAAATAGAACGGACTCCAAAGGATCACATTAAAATCACATTAAAATTAAACTTTCAGCAATGCTTAATCAGAGAGGAGAAATGGTTCAGACAATGATAGCTGGTGTTCCAGTATTCTTGTGGTCAACCGTAAAATGTTGGGAGCCCTAACTGGCATTGAAAGCAATCCTAAGGCCACACCTTCCTGAGCCATGCTTAAAGTTAATTGGTAATGCAAGCCTATGGATGTCTCCTTAGAAGTCCTGTTGTGTTTAATGAGATTTACTCCCAGATAACTGTGTTCAGGATTGTGGCATAAAAATATCAGCACTCTGCTCAAGAAAGTAAGGTTGCAATCCTATATACATTTACCTCACAGTGAGCAGCAGACACACTTAGGAGAATCCTGTAAAGGGAGCATGACTTAAAAGAGTCATAAGACTCTTTATGACTGAAAGAGTCATAAAGCAACACATGCCCGGAAGGTGAAGTCACCTTTCTGTCTTGTCCATCAAGCACAAATGAAGGGATATAGCATGTATTGTCTTTGCTGGTTAAAGGGTATAGGAGGTTTGTGATGTCTGTTTGGACTCATACAATTTCAGATATCATCAGTGAAAAGCGGTCCAGTGGCTCCTTTTTCCTTAGGCTAAAAATGGAAATGTCTCTAAAAAGAGACATGGTTTTCTCTCCTTTTGAACATGTGCCACTATTTGTGATGGGAAGCACTGGGTGAATGTGCACGCTAAGAAAAGAAAAAAAACAGTCCCAAACTCATGTATGAACCTGAATTAGTCTAACTTCTGTAAAATGGGAATACAAATTCTTTGTTTTGGAATGGGACCATAGCAGCCACTTGTGGTAAGAGTCTGGCAGGTGAGGAAGAACTGCTGTACTGTAGTTCTTTGAAAAGTACCTCCACTGCTGTGATCGCCACAGATTTTGAGCAGCTGAAGCTCATGGGTTGTAAATGTTTGCTGGATCACAGCCTCTGCAGCAGCAGTGGACACTTTTCAAAGAACTACATTAGGGCAAGTCTGCCTCACCTGCCACATCCTCACCACACGTCCCTGGACCATAGTTCAATGTGAGAGTGTCTGCTTCGTGTGCTCGAAGGCCCATGTTAAACCCATGACATCTCCCAATTAAAAATAACCAAATAACAACAGACCCTGGAAAGACTCTACATGCACACACTTGAAAGGTCTGAGAATAATGAGAAAATAAAACCAAGCTGGGATGGATGGATTGTTTGATTCATCATCAAATAGCTTTGTATTTTCTCCTATTGTATTTTATATTTGTACAAAATACAAATTTCTTCTATTGTATTTTGTATCTGTATTCTGGGAATAGAAACACCCCATTTAATTGGACTTACTTCCAAGCCAGTATGCCTTGGATTTGTTGCAGCGGTTAAGATGCTACAGGACTTTTTAACCCTTGCTTTACCCCTGCTAACTGGGTAAGAGGCATTTTTTCCAAGTTTATTTATTTATATTTTCTATTTAGCGGGGGAGGGGGAGGGGAGGAGAGTAACTGTCCCTCTTCACCCCAGCAGTGTCTTTTCTAGTGTGTGTTGCTGGTGCTGTTCTGTGGTCTTTTAATTATTATTATTAGCCCTTTTAGGGCAGGGAGCCATTTAACTTATTTATTTATTATTGCCTGTAAAACGCTTTGTTAACTTTTTTTTTGGTGGAAAAGTGGCATATAAATACTGCCTGCCTTTTGGGCTGCATTCCAACCATACTCAAAGAGGAAATTTGTTGTTGTTCAGTTGCTAAGTTGTACCCAACTCATCGCGACCCCATGGACCACAGCATGCCAGGCCTCCCTTTCTTCCACTAGCTTCTGGAGTTTACCCAAATTCATGCTCATTGCTTCAGTGACACTCTTACTATCTCATCCTCTGCCGCCTCCTTCTCCTCTTGCCTTCAATCTTTCCTAGCATGAGGGTCTTTTCTAAAGAGTCCTCTCTTCTCATCAGGTGGCCAAAGTATTTGAGCTTCAGCTTCAGGATTTGTCCTTGCAAGTAGGAATCAGGCTGGACTTCCTGTAGGATTGCCCGATTGGGTCTCCTTGCAGTCCAGGGGGCTCTCTAGAGTCTTCTCCAACACCATAATTTGAAAGCATCTATTCTTCTGCACTCCGCCTTCCTTATGGTCTCCCAGCCATACATGACTACTGGGAAAATCATAGCGTTGACTATGCGAACCTTTGTTGGCAGGGTGAATACTGTCCCATTAAACTTGAACACGGCCTGGAAAGTGCTGCTTGCTGCTGGCTTCATGACTATTTGCTACAACAGCGCGTGCATGAACACGAAAAGAAAAACAATGCAGAGAGGGGATTGGGGGCGGGGGAGGGAGGGAGGGCTAGGAGAGGAACAAAGGAAACGAGCCAGATGGGAACGAGAGTAGCAGCCTCACATTTCCGGAAATGTAGGGGGAGGAAAGTTGCTCTTCAGGGCTGTGATCGGCAGGAGGCGGCCTTGTGCATGTTCAGCTGCCGTGTGTGTGTGTGTGTAGCGAGTGATGTCAGTGGTAAGTGGGTTTATGCATCCAGTACTTCCTGTATCAGACAGGCTTGGCTAAATACCAGCAAGCTTTTCTCTCCTCCTGACCTAGCAAGCAGCGGCAGGGGGAGGAGCAGCCGCGGAGGAAAGAAAGATTGTCAAATTCCAGGTCTACCCTCTGCCTTTTGAACGCGGCTTGACATCTCCACCCAGGAGAGCTGCATGTGTGTGAGCGGATCCAAAGGACAGAATGGCAGTCCTCAAACTCACCGACCAGGTAAAAAGAGGCAAACCAACAATGGGACCGTGGGAGGCTGGTGGGAGGTAAACACATACAAGCGCGCGCGCACACGCACACACAACGCGAAGCCCTGCGTGGAAAGCCGCTGCCGTTCGCTGGGAGGATTTTTGTGCCGGAGGAGCAGCGGCTCTGCTCGGCTGCGGGTTAGGAGCGAGAGGCGGGAGGAAAAAGTCGCAGCAGTGTTTTTGCGGTGGAGAGATCCCATCCATTTCAATGAACGCCAGCCAGCCGCGATTTAGCGCTTGCGTCTTCTTGGGCTCCATCGAGCCCTCGCGTTGTTCTCTGTGCTGATTGCCTTTCGGGTTCTCCGCCTACTCTTAAGTTAAACCCCCGAAGTGCGTCCCCCCTTTTTCTCCTTTGGCCCTAAGGCACGTTCCTTTGCAAATTCAGGCAGACAGAGGGGGCGGTGAGGGTTAGGTATGAGACTAATTTTCCCCCGAAGGCAAAACCATCGTTCGCATTACTAGTCAGTCAAGTTTCTCATTGTCTGGGAAATCAAGCAGTTGTCAAAATACGAGGGGAGGGAAAGGAAAACTCCCATCAGCAGCATTGCTTTGTGTTCGCGATTTTCACTTACATCTCATTCCAGATCTGTTATGAGATCACTGAACCAGCCACCTAGAATAATAACAGGCGGGCGTTTTGTCATGTTGATGTGATAGTATTTATTGCCTTGGCCAGGAGATTCCGCCACATTTAGACCTGCCTTCTTTCCGGCCCTCCTCTTACAACTACGCAGAGGGAAGGGGGGAAAAATCTCCTACGACAGATCTTCAGCTGGTCCTAGCGATAGGAATATTGGACTGATAGAAAACAATTTAATTAAGGCTGTTAGTCTTGTAGCTCCCCGTCAATCCAGCCTTGCCATGAATCGGTTCGCTCAAGGTTTTAATTTTTTCCTTATTGTCCCCCGCCTCCCATCGCCCCTTTTAAAACATGACACTTTACAGCTGGCTGCATTCATGGCTGTTAATTGGCTGTTCAATCAGGGCCGGTCCCCAGTTGCTTTCGAAGCTCAAATATTTATGCAGCCTTTTATAAGAGAGAATTCTAAAGGGGTCCCTCTAATAGGCTGTTTATTTAACCAATCCGCGGAACTTTTAGATCCGATTAATGCGAGGCTGCGGCTGGGATGACTGGATTTAGTAGCGCCAGAACTCGCTTGGAAGAAGGAGGAGGGCCTCCTTCTTTTTAGCACAGTAGTCAATCCCATAAAGTAGTGTACATTTCTTTGGGGAAAAAAGGTGTATTTTAAAGAGCATCGTTATTCTATTTTTAACATGCTTCTTAAGAACTGTAGTAGTGTTATCACAACTGGACCAACAGCCATCCTTCGGAAGCAAAGGAATCTGTGTGCTTGAAATGCATGCCAAGCACATACATAGGTCTATTATTTGCAAGGTTAGCATGTGAGCTTGCTGGAATGTGTCTAAAGAATAATTGTGTATAGTCTGAAACGCAGGGTAGGGGGAAGGCTGCTCCTCTTTTGTATGCCCTCAACAGATATGTGCAGGGCTGGTGCTATTGTTAGGCCAACTAGGCAGCCACATAGGGCACAGACTTCAGAGGGGCATAGCTTGCTACAGATTAGTTTTTTTGACCCATGTAAAAATGCAAGTGACAGTTTATATTTTTTAAAAGCTAAATACCATAACAGTACTATGGAATATTATTAATTATAATGCCTTATAAAATGGGGGTGGCAGTAGTTGTTAGCCTTGCCTGGGGTGCAAAATTGTCTGGCACCAGCCCTGGATACCTGTGAATTTATATGGAGGAGTATGTATTTAAATTGGTGGCATTCCTATTGCGGGGGGATGCTAACTGCTGCAGGAGCCTGAGCTGTGCAACGTGGTCCCTCCCCCTCACCTCCAGAGCCATTCCTGGAGCAGGACGTCTAGCTGAGAGGGTAAAAGCCGCAGTCCTGCCCAAAGATAAGATGCCAGTTCTAAATCACAGGAAGTTTCCGTGAGCAGCAGACCTCGAAGAATGCGGCTGATAAGACTTGAGCTGTGTCTGACTGCCTGTGAGAGGGGAATTGTGTCGGGCCAGCTGTTTCTTGGTGAGAGTAAGAAGCCGTTTATCAGCCGGCAGGAGAGCAATCATGCGGCTAAGAAAGAGAGGCTGGACTTGAAAGTGTCATCTGAAATGTAGCAGTTCTTATGAGATTAGAACTTATTGTGATTGTAAAAACCCTTTGGGTTTAGAAATGCCTGCCTATGTAAACCACCTTGAATAATAAAGTCAAAAGAGTAATCTAATGACCTAGAAAGGCGGTATATAAATACTAAGTATTATTATTATATTATTCCTGGTTCAGAGAGTAAAGCTTCCAAGCCCGGGCTCTGAAGACAGGGAGGGACCGCATTACACACGAGCTTGGGCTCCTGCAACATTTAGCACCCAGTATGACTGCCACTGATTTAAATATTTCCTTGAAGTCTGCAGTGAAATTCTCTAAAGCTGCCGAGTACTACTGTATAGTTCTTTGTATATCTCAGGGGACAATATTTTATGGGGACAAATTAAATGCTTACCAAATTAAACTCTGAGCCCCTAGCACTGTGGTCCAAAAACAAACTATGGTTGTACCAAATTTAGTGAATGTTCACCAAATGTAGTAAATGTTCACCAAATGTATAACATGACATTTACACAGCAATACTGTTATTTAGCTAGCAGAATTATATGCCCCAAACATGGGGTTAGGGTTTGAGTTATGTTATGAAAATTTACTGTTTGGGGGAATCAAACACATTTTTTAATGTCAAATACTTTACGAAAATGGCGAGAACTCAATATGTGATCTAAAATATGTGGTCTAAAATTTGGTGAACATTTACTATTTTTGGGAAACGAAAGTATTTTTTTTTTTTGAGGAATGTTTTCCTTAAATTTGATGATTACTTAAACGTGAACCAATATTTATTCTTATAGAGTAGGATGATAGAAAAGCTGCTTTGACTGAAATCGTACTTTGTTAAGACTGCAATCCTATCCATGCTTACCTATTGAACTTGGTGGAGCTTACTTCTGAGTAGGTATGCATCAGATTGCATGGCAAAGTAGTGAATTTGCTTATTAAATTTTTGTGTAATACAGGCATGCCTTGGTATCTGTTGGGGTTCTGTTCTGGACCCCCCACCCCCACCCCGTGGATACCTGAAACCATGGATATTGGGGATGCCTTTTAAAAGATAAGGGAACATCAGTGGTTTTGCTGCAACAAATTAAAAAAAAGATTTGTTTAATGTTTCTTTTTGATAGGCATCCAAGTATCTATGGTATCCATGAATAACTGAAACAGTGGATACTGAATCAGTGGATACCAGGGCACGCCTGTACTACAGTGCCTTTTAAAAAAGGAAGTGAATTATGGTTCCTATACTGACTTAATTTAACTGCAGACTGGACAGATTGTTCCACGCTTGTTTAGTGTAATCTGCTAATGTTGGTTTACCTTGGTCTGTTTACAATCTCAGCACAGAAATCCTTTGGAGTCAATATCTTCCACTGTTTCAAAAACCATCATCAGGCCTTCTTGGACTGATACTCCTCCTTAACTATACAGTGACCCACACTCAGTAACTTCAGGGATGTCTTAATATATTGCCCCTTGAAATCTCTGTTGCTTTTACAGCACATGGAAAGTTTGGAATTGAATTTATGCCCACTGTCTCATACAACAAAAATAGCTGTGTTGTCTTCCAGTAGGCTCAATGTATTTTCATAATTGAACAAAAAGCTATGTTTATGGTGCTGTCTCTGGCATACCGCTGGATACAGCCTCATCTTCATATTTGATGCTTCTTGCTAATGGCAAAATTGTTTCACACCAGGAGTCTTTCTCTGTGCACTACAGGGTAGTGCTGAGCCTCATAAATCAGATGATCCAGGTAGGCTTTTGTAAATTGAACATCCAGGCTCTAGTTAATATTGGAGGTGTCTGTGCTAGAGCTGATAAAGTGTGGCACTTCAGTGCTTAAGGTCTTAGCCTGAAATCATGTCTTTAATGCAATCCTCCTGGGAATTACTGCTCAGGGGTAGGAGGGGGAAGACCCTGAATTTTGCTTCAGGCACTGTAACTGACAGAAGCAAGCTCTAGTGTGAGCCAAGGGCTTTGCTGCTGCAAGTTAAGAGGCCTGTATGACAGTGGTCAGAAACAACTGGCAAGGCCTGGGCCAGCTCTCCTACTTCCTGAGGGATGATGCCGGCTTACTTTTCAGTTGCCTGCTTGAGTTCCTCCTTTTTTTCCCTTTTCATCTTGCTGGAAATTAATGCTTTCAGAGGCAGCCAAGCACAAAGAGGCCTGGTGCCCGCGTGTGGAGTAAAAGGAGACTGAAAGCAGTGTAGTGTGTTGGTAGGAAATGGGTTGCCTGCCAGATCACTTTGAGGAGAGGGGCCAAGCCCCTCCGCTATACTCTCTCTGTCTCCTCAAAACCCCTGCCTTGACCAGGATAGTTGCTGAATATACATTATTCTAGTTGGTGGCTTCAGTCTTTCATACAAATTGCCTGAGTAGTACGTTCCTTATGGGAGGCCCTTTGGCAGGTTCCACTCTGCCTTCTGAGGCGAAATGGGTGGTGATCTGTGACAGGGCCTTCTTTGTGATGATGCACTCTGTCTGGAACACCCTCCTCTGGGAGGCCCACCTGGTGCCAACCTTGGTATCCTTTTGGCATCTGGTGAAGACTTTTTCATTTACCCAGACTTCTAAGTGATTTTTAACTGCAACTGATGGTTTTATCTGGCTTATTTTCTGTAGCAGCGTTTTATTGGTTGTTGGTTGTAAACCACATTGTGAGGGTTACCTAAAAAAAAAAGGCAAAGAAATATTTTTCTTAATACATTTCATGGTATCTACATCAAAATAAAACAATTCCGCCCTTTCTCATCCCTACCTTTTCGTTTGACTGGATAACTGATGCATTGATTGAAGAATGCTGTCTTAAGGGCTACATGGCTCAATGTTGCTGTCGGCCAGTGTCTCAGGTCATCCTGTTTTGTTCCAAGTCATGCAAAACAACAGAGGTAGAATTACTGCTGTCTTTGTTCTTTCAGATGTAATAAGTAAGCTGCAGCTAGCTAGTGTCCAGCTTCTGATTTCACAAATACAGTATGGAGTAGGGGACAGAATTGGGGACAGGCGGATTCAGAAAAGAAAATGTCAGGTCAGAGGTGACTCTTTAAGAGCCAGACTACATAATATACTCACCATGTGTGAGTACTGCCTTTTGAAAATTCTGAAGACTTCCCACAAACAGGCCAAGAAAGCTATAGTAGAGGGACAAGGACTGATAGCCACGGTGAAGGAGAGGCCACTGACTGCATTAGCCACAGTATTCTAGTCCTCTATTTATCATCATTGTGATTTCTGAAAGGTCACAACAAATTAAAGACTGCATAATATTGAACTTAAAAGTACCAGCATTGCATATTTGCTTGTTTCTATCTTGCAGCCAACAAATTAAAACATCTGCAAGATAGAAACAAACAAATATGCAATGCTGGTACTTTAAGTTCAGTATTATGCAGTCTTTAATTTGTATGTTAATGCATGGAAATTTAGTCAACAGAAATTTGACTCTTTCCAGAATTGACTGGTAGTCCTAGTTTTCAGTGAGTTCACCTCGGATGGGTCAACTGTGGATAATTGGTGATGACTTGTTCATATTGACACTCTCAAGGTATGACTTCATGCTTCATTCAGCAATGTAATGAGCATACCATTTGCAGGTTTTTTAAATTACTGTTGGGATGCAATCCTGACCAGTGGTGTCATCTAAATGATTTAAGAACAGGTACTCACTTTTGATTGGCACGTGTCAGGACCCGCCCACCGGAAGTGACGTCATAAGCCAGAAGTGATGTCGTGGCAGGAAGTGACATGAAAAAAGCCCTTTTTGAGGCCTCAGATGATTTTAAACTGACCCAACAGTTGCAACAGTATTCCACAGCACCCCCAGAACATGTTAAGGAGGCCTGGCATCATGTTAAAACCCCAGAGCAACTCATTTTTCAGTGGCAAGGAAAAATGAGTTTCACTGCCTGCCTGCCTGCCTGCCTGCCTGGCTCTGAGAACATGCAGGCAACTCAAACATGCAGGAAATCCAAACGTTGCAGAGGGCGGAGTTGATGAGTGGGTGGGCGAATGGGCGGGGCCAGCTGTAATCCTAGAAACCGGTACTCGCGTACCCCTGCGTACCCCCTGCATGACATCACTGATCCTGACCAACTTTCCAGCACTGATATAGCTGTGCCAATGGGGCCTGTTCTGCATCCTGCAGTTGGGGGAGGGGCAGTCATAGAGGCCTCCTCAAGCTAAGGGAATGTTTGTTCCCTTACCTCGGAGCTGCATTGCCCTTACCCCAGTGCTGAAAAGTGGGTTAGGAGTGTGCCCTTATATTAGGTTTTTTTTTAAGTTGCTTCAACAACTTAAAAATGTACTGTGCTAATAATTTCAGCAGGCCTCTTTGGCTGGAGACATCTGGTGTTTGCTTGCTCAGAGTTTGCACCCACTGAAATTGAAAGAGAATAAATTTTAAAATACCTTTTAAAAGAAGGGGTTTAATTTAGAACCAACTTCTGCTTCTTCATGAGGGGTGGAGGATTCGTGGTTTCTGTAGACATCCGGCTTGTGGGCGTTGCATAGAGATTGATGCAAGGTCCTCTATGACTAATCTTTGGTTATGGTGACATATGTTTCCATGTAAAACAAAGCATTTGCATCCTCTTTGTTCGACAAATGGATATTCTGAATCTAAGTTCTATTCTTTTAAACTGCAAGAATGGAAAAATATGTATTTATTTATACAAATATAATAATATAAATTAAATTAAACAATATGTAATAGAATATAAGGGATGTGGTGGCGCAGCGGGTTAAACCGCTGCTGCTGGGCTTTCCGACCAGAAGGTTGGGAGTTCGGGACTGCGGGACAGACTGAGCTCCTGTTGCTTGTCCCAGCTCCTGCCAACCTAGCAGTTCGAAAGCACATAAATGCAAGTAGATAAATAGGGACCACTTTGGTGGGAAGGGAACGGCGTTCCGTGCACTATGGCGTAGACTCATGCTGGCCACATGACCACGGAAGCTTGTCCTCTAACAAAATGCCGTCTCTACAGGCTTTGAAATGGAGATGAGCACCGCCCCCTACAGTCGGTCACAACTAGACCATTCGGTCACGGGGAAACCTTTACCTTTTAATATAATATACAGTATATATAATATTTCTAAATATCTGTGCTTTCTTCCCCACCTTCAACTGGCTCATGCACAGCAGCCCACATCTGATATTCAGCTGGCGTCTGGAATCTCTGCACAACATGAATTTAACATGCACACAGTAGTTTATCTCATGTAGCTAGGACATTTATATTCTGGCTTTCTTCCATCCTGGAATTCAAGGCAGCCTCTGTGGGGTTTGCCAGGCAGTCACCCATCCAGCACTGACCAGCCCTTGCCCTGCTTAGCTTCAGCTAGGGGACTCCTATCATGTGCCTTCGAGACCATTTGCACTGTGTGATGAACGATGCAGGTCTGTTCATTGGCAAAAATAAAGGAAATACCTGGCAATGCCTTCCCTTCCACCAGCTCTGTTTTATACCTGCTCAGGGTTTGAAAAATAACTGAGCAAGGATTGAAAGATATGCATTAAAGAAGCGTCACAGCAATGCAAATTTACATTGCTGTTGTTTAATTTGTCTAATCATGTGGTTGTCCGTGATCAAAAAGTCTCGGTTCTGCTTCCTTGTGCAGAATGGCTAATGTACAAATAAGAAATAAGCAACAACCAATGATTTTTTTTTCTGCATCCAGATGTAGAAGTTTAATTAAGTTTATTTGTTTAGGAAATCTTTATGCTGCCCTTCTGCCCCCATAGGGTCGCTGGGGTGACTCATAACAAGAACAATTATTTCAATTTAAATCCCGTTCAGTCCCATTTGATTCAGAGCTGGTTATAAGTTTTTATTTTCTACATGTTAGGTGACCTGGCCGCAGAGAGCTTACAGTCTTAAAGGGAAAGAAGTTTGGGGGGATTAAAAGAGGTCAAATGAAGTAAAAACAAAACAAAACACCAAGACATTGCAAGCATAAGAAATGTAAAGGAACAAATAGCTCATTTCTAGCTTTGGTGTCATCTTTGAGGCTCTTTTGATGAGAGAGGGAGATGTTAAGTCCCAGCTCCTGAAATAGTCCTCTTCATCCTGCATCAGCACCAGCTGCAAGTGGTGACCATCCAAAAGGGTGCTGCTGGGTGGACTTGATTGAGCAAGGGCCAGAACTCAGTCCTCGGTGCGGTGGAATTGAATAGGGATTGTATTGTATATACAGCATTTGCAAAGGTTTTTACAATCATAGGGGCAGTCTACACTCTTTGTTCTACATTCTTCCCTCTGCATCCCTGGATTTTTTTTTTTTTTTGACAGCCCAAAGCTGCAAATATCATTACCCCTTGACACCATTCCATACTACTCTAAGTAAGGCTCAGTACATGTCATGTCATAGTCTTCTACTTACTGCATTCCCCTTCTTCCTTTTACCTCCCCCTCCTCTGTTGTCGTCTTTGTGTTGTTTTCTAGATTGTACACCCCTTGGGGCAAAGCCTGTCCTCTATTTCTTTGTAAAGTGCTATATACTTTGATGGCACTATAATAATAATAATAATTATTATTCTGTGGTAAAGTTCCCTCCCATGACAGCTTTTTAACTGCAGTATGTTCTGCAGCAGTGATGGCTGTTAAGTAGTAGTATTTAGTGCCTCACAGTGTAATTAGTCTGTGGAACTCCTTGCCACTGGGTGTGGTGATGGCATATGGCATAGATGCTTTTAAAAGGGGATTGTAAAGATTTATAGGAGAAAAGTCCATCACAGGTTTCAAGCTGTGAAGGGTATGTGCAACTTCCTGGTTCTAAAGGTGGACTATATCTGAATGCCAGATATAAGGGAGTGGCAACAAGATGCAGGTATCCTGCAGATTGTCTTGTGTGCTCCCTGAGGAACCTGGTGGGCTACTGTGAAATACAGGAAGCTGGACTAGATCGCCTGATGCTGTAGCGCTCTTCTTATGTTCTTAAAAGTTTCACTTGCTGATTTCTGCACATTGTGCCATAGGCACAAGAACAGGCCAGGCCAGTTTTTTTTCTGTTCTGGCTAGTTGGCAACCCTATGAACCAAATGTTTACATACACCCATATAATCGCATGCACACTAAGGCTGACAATGGCACAGTGACTAGGGTTAATAATCTAATGATTTTGACTGCTTAACCTCATGGAGTGGAAAATTAAGCATTTTAATCTAGAGGTCCCCCCCAAAAAATCTGGCATCTGGCTCCCAACCTGTTTAGCACCAGGACCCACTTTTTAGGTAAACGATCTGTCGGGGGACAACCCCCCTCCCCAAGACTGGAAGTGATATTATTTATTTAGCAGGAAGTGACATCATTGTGACCGTAAAAGCATGTATACAAACTACAGAATACCAATTGCAGCAGTTGTTTTCAGGTATGTGGAAACACTCTGAAATTTTTCCAAGAACGTATTTTGCTATTTGGATTTTCCAGCAATCCCCTGAAAATCAGCTCATGACCCCCAGGTTGGGAACCACTGGGCTAGGGACTGGGTACCTACTTGGTTCTGAAAAGTTTTGGAAATGAAGTCAAAGGGGACATGTGGAGGAGTAGCAACGCTTCCTTCACACTTGCTATTCTGTCCTCTTCCCTTCCAAATCCAGTAGGCAAGAGGAGTGGTGGCAGTGGTGACTGGTACACCACCAGTTGAGGGTAGCGGTGGCATTTGATGTGCTGCTTCAGCTGCCGGCACGTCTCGGGCCAGCCTTGGCTCCCTCTTCTAACCATGCTCCTGTTATCTCTCCATTCATGGCCCAAAAGTGCAGAACTCTGCCAGAATGCAGCTCTATAGACCCAGAATGCTGGGAACCCTCATGTTGGAAGCAGCAGTAGCTTATGTCTGTTTTTGTGTTGTCATTTTTGTTTTGACCGCTGACTCTCTTTGTTAGCAATACTGTACATTCAGATTCTCTACTTCTGATCGGGGACCTTCCTGGTGACTGGGCTAGCTGTAGTTGAATGGCTGGTGACTGTTACAAGTAGGCGAAATGATTCGTGTCTACCTCGTTCCTGTTACAAACCAGCTTCTCTGCTCATGACAAACAAGATTTGTGACAGTGCTTTGAATGAAGGGAAGTAGGAGATGAAATTATCAGGCTATCTGTGTAACGAATGGCTCTTTGAAAAGGCCGCTAACCAAAATATATGCTGCTTCCAAAGGATGACTAATGAATCCCCCAAACAGTTATAATTTGATAAACAAGGACGAGCAGTGGCCTATAAAAGCCTGTGGTGTTATGTGCATAAGTCTCTCTGGGTGTGTCTGTCATCAGTGTCACTGGTCCTTGAAATACTAATGGCATCCAGTGAAACCTCATGCTTTTCAAGGTGTGGTATTTTATCTCTGCCTGACATGTGCCTTGCAACCTTTTCCTGCTGAACTACAAAATAGGGATCTGGTTGTCATGGTGACACTTGAATAGAGGAGTGCTCTGTCCTGCCCGGACTCTTATATCTGTCCAGTGGTGATCTAAGGGCTGTGGTTGACCTTAGAATTTGTGTATGTTGGGCAGAACTGGAAAGAAAGGTAACACTTGCTAGCTGCTTTCCTAGAAAGCTCATTGTCTAGGAGAAAATACAGCACATTGTGACCTTTAAAACCAAAGCTGTGAGAACGGGGAGGGGGGGAGAGAATGGTGTCCTCACCACAACAGCTGTGGCCAATCTGGGAAGGAAGAAACTTGCAAGTGGGCTCCTGATCTGTCTGTAAGACATTATTTTCAGTTCAAGCCCCCTCTTTCTTAGTCTAACTTTGCTGAAAACAGATGCTGGAGATACAGTCACAAGTATGTAGAATTTCTGCACCTTTGTTGCCACAGGGGAAGTGGCTTTTCACAGGTGACCCACCAGCCCTAGCAAATATTGACAAAACCATGTGTACTTGTATGTTTTACATAGTATGGACATGTGTCCTCCGCCTTCCCTTATTGTGCAACAAGAAAAGAGTTTAAAAAGGACATAAGAACATAAGAAGAGCCCTGCTGGATCAGGCCAAAGGCCCATCTAGTCCAGCTTCCTGTGTCTCACAGCGGCCCACCAGGTGCCTCAGGGAGGCATGAGACAACAAGATGCTTGCATCCTGTTGCCACTCCCTTGCACCCGGTACCAGTAGCCCACCATCTTTGTAAGGAGGTTGCACAATCCATCATTGCCTATAGCCCATGATGGACCTTTCCTCCAGAAATCCGTCCAATCCCCTCTTAAAGGCATCTAGACCAGATGCCATCACCACCTCCTGTGGCAAAGAGTTCCACAGATTAACTACCCGCTGGGTAAAAAAGTACTTCCTTTTATCTGTTTTAACTCTCCCAACCCTCAATTTTAGCGGATGCCTCCTGGTTCTGGTGTTTTGAGAGAGGGAAAAGAACATCCCTCTATCGACTTTATCCCTTCCATGCATAATTTTGTATGTCTCAATCATGTCCCCCCTCAGGCGCCTTTTTTCTAGACTGAAGAGCCCCAAACGCTGCAGTCTTTCTTCATAAGGGAGGTGCCCCAGCCCCGTAATCATTTTTGTTGCTCTCTTCTGCACCTTTTCCAGCTCCACTATGTCCTTTTTGAGATGCGGCGACCAGAACTGGACACAATATTCCAGGTGCGGCCTTACCATCGATTTGTACAATGGCATGATAATATTGGCTGTTTTATTCTCAACCCCTTTTTTAATGACCCCAAGCATGGAATTAGCCTTCTTAATTGCTGCTGCACACTGGGTCGATACCTTCATTGAATTGTCCACCAGCACCCCAAGATCTCTCTCCTGAGCTGTCACAGGCAGCTCAGAACCCATTAGCCTATAGGTGAAGTTTTGGTTTTTGGCCCCAGTGTGCATCACTGTACATTTGTCTATGTTGAAACGCATCTGCCATTTGGCTGCCCATTCCCCCAACTTGGAGAGATCCTTCTGGAGCTCTTCACAATCCTTTCTGGTTTTCACCACCCGGAAAAGTTTTGTGTCATCTGCAAACTTGGCCACCTCGCTGCTTATCCCTGTCTCCAGGTCATTTATGAATAAGTTGAAAAACACCGGCCCCAAGGGCACTCCACTTTTCACCTCTCTCCATTGTGAAAATTGCCCATTGACCCCCACTCTCTGTTTCCTGGCCCTCAACCAATTCTGGATCCATAAGAGGACCTGCCCTCTTATTCCCTGACTGTGAAGTTTCTTCAGCAGCCTTTGGTGGGGGACTGTGTCAAACGCCTTTTGAAAATCCAGGTATATGATATCCACAGGTTCACCCACATCCACGTGCCTGTTGACCTTTTCAAAGAATTCCAAAAGGTTTGTGAGGCAAGACTTAACCTTACAGAAGCCATGCTGACTTTCCTTTAGCAGTACTTCTTCCTCTATGTGTTTTAGGATTTTATCTTTGATGAGGCTTTCCACCATCTTACCCGGAACAGACATTAGGCTGACTGGCCTGTAGTTTCCAGGGTCCCCCTTCTCCCTTTTTAAAAGATTGGCGTGACATTGGCTATCCTCCAATCCTCTGGCACTGTGGCCGTTTGAAGGGACAAGTTGCATACTCTAGTTAAGAGGTCAGCAACTTCGTTCTTTAGTTCCTTAATAACTCTTGGGTGTATACCACCTGGGCCTGGTAACTTATTTATATGTAGTTTATCAATTTGATCTAAAACATCTTCTTTATTAACCATTATCTGCTTTAATTCCTTAGTTAGGAAGGGCTGTTTGGGCTGCGGTATCTGCCCAAGTTCTTCTGCTGTGAAGATGGACACAAAGAATTCATTTAATTTCTCTGCAATCTCCAAGTCCCCTTTTATCTCCTCTTTCCCTCCCTCACTATCCAGCGGGCCAACCGCCTCTCTGGCAGGTTTCTTGCTTCTAACATATTTGAAGAAGCTTTTATTATTCCCCTTTATGTTGCTAGCCATGCGTTCCTCAAACGCTTTCTTGGCCTCCCGTATCACCTTCTTACTTGTCTTTTGTCAGAGTTTATGTTGTTTTTTTATTCTCACTGGGGCAAGACTTCCATTTATGGAAAGAAGCTTCCTTGCTCTTTACAGCTTCTCTAACTTTGTTTGTCAGCCATGCAGGCACCCTCCTGGACCTTGTCGAACCCTTCTTTCTTTGCGGTATACACTTCTGCTGGGCCTCTACTACTGTTATTTTAAACAGCCTCCATGCAGCCTGGAGGGATTGGATTCTTTTTACCTTCCCTTTCAATTTCTTTCTAACTAGCCTCCTCATCTGAGGGAAATCTGCCCTTTGAAAGTCAAGGGTTCTTGTGTCAGATTTGCTCTGCACTCTTTCCTGGACATGCATGGCAAAACCAATCGCAGCATGGTCACTGTTCCCCAATGGCTCAGTAACACTTACATCCCTAACTAGGTCCCGAGTACCACACAATATTAAATCCAGAGTTGCCTGTCCTCTGGTCGGCTCCATGACTAGCTGCTCTAAGGCACAGTCATTCAGCACGTCAAGGAATCCGGTCTCTCTTTCTTGACCAGAGCAGCAGTTGACCCAGTCAATATGAGGATAATTGAAGTCCCCCATGATTACAATCCTGTCTCTCTTGGTCACTGCCCTAATTTGTTTCCTCATTTCAAGGTCACCTTCAAGTTTTTGATGAGGAGGACGATAGCACACCCCCACTATTACATTGCTCTTATGGCCTGGTAGTTTAACCCACAGTGACTCCATGGTGGAGTCCGGCCCACCTTCAGTCTCTACTCTGATGGATTCTATCCCTTCTTTGATATAGATGGCCACCCCTCCGCCAACACGCCCTTCCCTGTCCCTCCTATAGAGTTTATAGCCTGGGATTGCAGTATCCCACTGGTTCTCTGCATTCCACCAGGTTTCCGTTATGCCTACTATATCAATGTTTTCCCTAGCCACCAAACATTCCAGTTCCCCCATCTTAGCTCAGAGACTTCGGGCATTCGCATAATAACACCTATATACGGGGTTCTCTAAGGAGGGACTGTTTTTTTATCTCTTTTCCCCGCCTCTCTTTTTACTGGACAATCTGTCACTTCCACTCAGGTTTGAAGTTCTATTTCCTACTCCTCCATTACTCTTTGGTACTCCTCTTCCCGTAGGGATGAGGAGTTCCGAACCGGACGCCAGTCGGCTCCTGTCGGCTTTCCCCCAGGGATCAGTTTAAAAGCTGCTCTGCCACCTTTTTAATATTAAAAAGTAATATTAAAAAGTAATAAAAGTAATAAAAAAACAGGACCAAGATGCATGTCCTGTGTGTTTCCCCCCATGCTGTCGTTCGTTGCTGTGAAGGCTCCTTAGTAAATTACATATTTCACTTTCTCTTTGCTATCATAGTAAGAATATAGGAACTGCTGTACAGGTTATCCTGAACAATTACCTGGATACATCAGCCCAGTTAATGGGACGTCCCGTCCACTTTTGTGAGCCATAGGATGAGCACACTTTGCTCAAGGCCGAAGGCTTCATCAGTTGCAACCCTTGTCCAAAAACAATGACTTTCACAAGTAGGCTCTTGTGTAAGAGAAACTGATGCCTGCAGGCAGCCCAAAATTGCAATATGTAGTTGACTGTTGAACAAAGGGTTTTGCAAATGATGCTGTCATTGGGACTGAATGTTCAGCAAAATGGCACAATAAATGGCCTTTCTACCAGTCCAGGATCTCTCTATAGCCATCCTGACAATATTGGGGCCATTTAGGAGCAATCTGCAGCCATCCTGAAGGTGTTCATTCTCATACTATCCATGCCATGGCAAAGGTATTCGCTGCTGGCATTCCTGATCTGGTTAGCTATCCCTCCCTCCTAACCCCATAAGATCCATGAGTTGCTATCTGCAGATTCAGTAACTGCTGGGTTTCCCAGAACCACCCACCCACCCACACACACACACACACACACACCTGATTCTTTATTCACTGCTACTCTGCTTTTCTTACATTCACAATCAAATATTCTATTAATATCGATGTATGTAATTGTGCAGCAGGCATCTTAGAAGAGAAAGCCAGGAATATTTTCTGGTCAGTAAAGGGTTTTTTAAAGGGTTTTTAATGGATTCATTTTACTAATTTACAGTAACTCAGATTATTAAATACTTTTCCAAAAATAACTAGATATATAATTATGCACTACCCCTTCTCATTTATGAATGTTAACGGCAACTCTTAGACTTGTAATTAGTTTGCTACAAGCCTTGGAAGAGAAGAGCTTTGGCTTAGCGTTTTCACCATTTCACAATTAAATACAGACTGAAAAATCCCCCCTTTACTTCCTCAAAAAGATATTGTGGTGCACAAGTGTAAAGAGGAAGGAGAAGGTTTGCAAGAACATTTTGTTAAAGTGTGCATGTGTTTGAAAATTAGGAGGAACCTCTTGACTCTTTAAAAACAAACACATTTATTTTGGCAGGCTCTTTTGAGGTCTGGAATTGTCAGATTTTATAATATAAAGCTGTTAAAGAATGGTTCGCATTGGAAGCATTGTATGTCACAGACAGCTCAATCCTAACCCCATGCTGGAATAGGGAGGCCAGCTGGCCTGCCCCATATTTGGCGCTGGGTTGGGACTGCTGGTGGCACAACTTGGAGGAAGGGGAGGATAACTTGGAGGATAAGTATTTCCCTTATCTCAAGTAACACTACTCATCCCAATAGGGTTACTTGGAACTGCCCCAGCGAAATCACTGGCACAACGTGCGCAGCCTGTGTAGGGGTTAGGATCCGGCCTAAGTGCTGGATCCTGGCACCACACCCATCCCTGGGCTGGTCTGCCCATGGACCCTCTCTCCCCCCATCCCATCCCGCCTTTCCCCTCCTAAACTCTTGCACCAGCTAAACTGGTCCAGCACTTCCTCACTTACCTGGGGTGATGCAGAGGCTGGATGCAGTCTTCGCATATAATACTGGTGTGCCTCCTTGAGCTGACCCAACCGACTTCCAGAGTGACACGAATGTGCCTTATGCCCTGTTTGCAATAATGTTGGACCGGCATATTGTTTGAATTGCGCTCTCAGGGAGCATTGCCCTTGCCTTTTGCTTGTGTCTTTTGTTACAAGCCTGGCAATACTCTCTGTTGTTCCTGGATGTTTTCACCTACTTACTACTTTTCACCTACTCACAACCTCTTCACGCTTTGTTAATGCAGAAAATTTAGGGCTCTGTAGCTGGCGTATTTCTAACTGGGGGAAGAAAAACACTGCTAAAATACATTGGCAAAAGTTAGAGAACACTGTCCCTGTGCTGTCAGCTTATTTAATTATCTCCCGGGGTTATTGGTCTTTAGCACTAGAACAAAAGAGCATTGATTGATGCTCACTAAATTTCCAAAACCTAATGCAAACTTTCTAAATTGAGTATGCCAAATCCTCTGGCTTTTAGCATGTCTCACTGCATCTTTTTTTAAAAATCCTAATATAACTTAGAATAAGTGAATGGACCCTTTGCATGTTGAAAGTTGCTTTCTGCCCATGTGGATGGCTATAAAACCTAGTATTACAGGAACTAAAGAGGGATTCACTGACCTTTTCAAAGGATGATTATAATTTGGGTGGCCAGGTACTAGGGATGGGAGGGGTGCTTGTATCTTCAATTGTCTGACAGGTACATCTCAAGTTGCCAAGGGCTGGCCACCAGTTTGACGCCAGTTTGATATTAGCTGCTGATCATGCTCATCTCAATGCCCTGGAATGCTTTTCTTCCTGACTTCTGCAAATCAAGCTGCAGATGGGGCACATGAGGAGGCCATGCCATTTTGGGGGGGGCGGGGCGTAGGCTGATGTAGCATAAATTCCCTTTACTCTTAAATCTCTGTCTCAGCCCATAAATGCCTCTTTTGCAACCAGGACTTGTAAACTCTTGGTTATGAAATTTGGTGATAAAACCTGTTAGCAAAATCCATAATGGATCTGTAGGGAGCAGGAACAGGAGGAAAAAAGAGACCAGAGAACAGTTTTTGGAATGTAGAGATGTGGGTGGCTCAAATCCCTGTTCTTCCCTAAACATAAAAGGTAAATCAATATTTAATCCACCTTACTGGGCTATTTTGGGGACATCTGAAAATAATTTGAAAACATGCCATCCTGTGAGATGTACAAGGTGATGACAACTTTAGAGCTGAAAGTATCACAAAGGATTATGATCGCTCTTCTCAGTTTAGTTAGTTTTTAGTTAGCTGATTTGGCAGTGTTGGTTATCCGTTTTGGGGAGAAATGTAGTTGTAAAGTTGCATTACCTGTGGGGAGTCTTGTACCTAAAATGCATTTATTAGGCTGACTAAGCATCTTTCTGCTCTGTGCATGCAACAATGAAAGTTGGCTGTGCAGGACTCCCATCCTGCCCTATGAACTACTGGCAGATCAGGGCAGGTTGGCACATGTAAATACATTGCTTAATTGCTCCTAACTTAATATGCCATACTTGATGACTGGAAGCTGAATGCATGTAGTGGCTCTGTTGGACAGGGCTGAGTTTGAAACTTTGAAGTGAAGTGATCTAGAAGTTCTGATAGGTTTGCAATGGTTCAATCACATGCGGAAGGCTTGTTGTTAATACATCTAAGGGTGCGATCCTAACCTGGAGTTAGGTCAGCAAAGTTTGGCCAGCACAAGGGCCACTGTAAAGTGAGTTTGGACCACTCTGGAGTCAGGGAGGATGGCGCACCTCTGTGTGCTGGCTTCTCTGACTCTGAGAGTGGTCCAAATGCGCTTTAAGGTGTCCCTTGTGCCAGCCAAACTTTGCTGGCCTAACTATACCGCCCTAACTCCAGGTTAGGATTGCGCTCCAGGTTAGGATTGTGAATGGGAAAGAGAGGGAAAGTGATGACACAGCCAAGGGAGTTTTTCGATCGCAACATGAAGGTATAGGCTGTTGGAACTCTGCAGTGGGCCCACAGCAAGGTGCCAACCGCTTGTCTACCATAGTGCCATCTCATGTGACCACTGAGATGAAGCCACAGATCCCTTGCACTGTAGAATGCATTCGCTGCATCTCTCATGATTCAGGCTCCTAGAAATGGGCTTGGACCACCCAGAGCCCGTGTACTTTGAATCAGTCTCTAGTTCTTTTGTGCTGTATATTAAAACCTGCTGACCTGAAAAGAGGGATGTGAGGCCTTGCCAGGGGGCTCTTGGTAACAAAGGAAGGCAGAAAATGAATTGTGGCACACGTGCTTCAAGACCTGCTTTTAAAAAGTTTGTACCACTGCAAAGAATTAGCATCCAGTTCAGCAACTCGTGTACAACAACACCATTGACGGTGTTGGGACCACCAAATGATTTTATTGTTGCCGGTAGATTTGATTGTTACACCTTAGCAATGCACTCAGCACACAAGTTCCAGGCTCCTAACATCTGTTTGCAGTTACCTGTACCATGTGCAGTAGACAGAGTTTAGATTTCTCTCCGCAAACAGAACGCGGCTAGCTATTTTTAAAGAAAAACCACAACCCGCTCCCGCTCTCTGGCCATGTGTGCTCATTCTCATCATGAGAGTCTCTCTAGGAATAATGGTGATTTTATATTTGTTTGATAGTCATACTGTTATTTTACAGAAGGCTTTTTCAGTGATTTGCCTCTAATCAGGAATGTTTGACTTCAGTTCCATTTTCTCTCCAGGGGAAATTTCTCTTGGGTGGGTGCATTCTCTCAAGCTTTTTGACAGGGGTAGGGTAGGCATGGGGTGTGGGCTTAAGAATGCACCCTCTCACGACAATGGAATGACATCACAGCGTACCGCAACCAAGTGCCTATTGCAGTATTTCCTCTGAGCAGTAGGCTGGGATTTTTTTGTATGTGTACATCCCAAGCGAAGTGTTTACGTACCAAAGCTGTTGCCTCAGGCTTCTTCTGGGAGTGACCAGCAGGTGGAAATTATCTTCTGCTAACAATTCAGGCCAAGGAACTTCTGTGTCTCTCTCCTGGCTAAGTATAAGGTGTTCATCACAAAGCATTTTTAGGTGAGAGTTGGCTAAAGAGATTAATGAGAATAATTCGTATCCTGTTTGACTTCAGCATACTCAGAATATCCTAGTTGTCCCAATTGTCAGGGATCCAAATCTCTTTCTGGTTGATGCGAGTTCTCTGGGTCATAGGTTGACATTTCCTTTATGATAGTTTAAGAGGTTAGAGTACCATCTTCACAGGTTGATGGTGTTTCACATTCCTCAATGATGTTGATTGTTGATTCCTGGAAGCTATCCTATTTCAGTTGCCACAGTGTAGCCTCCTGGACCTTTTCTGACACTATCAATGGTAATGTCTCAGCCTCTGAACACAATCCTAACCTGGAGTTAGGCTGGTATAGTTAGGCCAGCAAAGTTTGGCCTGCACAAGGGACATGGTAAAGCACATTTGGACCACCCTCAGAGTCAAGGAGGATGGTGCATATGTGTGTGCTGGCCTCTCTGATTCCAAAAGTGGTCCAAACATATTTTATAGTGTCCTTTATGCCGGCCAAACTTTGCTGGCCTAACTGTGCCGGCCTCACTCCAGGTTAGGACTGCGCCCTTAGTCTCTGCCCTTTCTGCGACTTAGGGCACAATCCTAACCTGGAGTTAGGCTGGCACAGTTAGACCAGTAAAGTTTGGCTGGCACAAGGGCCACCCATAAAGCACGTCTGGACCACTCTCAGAGAGAAAGGAAGGAAGGTTGGTGCACGTCTGTGTGCTGGCCTCTCTGACTCTGAGAGTGGTCCAAACATACTTTACGGTATACCAGCCAAACTTCACTGGCCTAACTGTGCCTCAAGTCTATTGAGTAGTAGTAACCCGTTGAAAATGTAGTAGGGTTTGTGTGCTTGAGGGTGCGAACAACATCTTCAGATGTGACAGTGCGATCCTCATACAGGGTTCTAGCACAGACTAGTTGCACAACACAGTAATCACTTCCAGGCAGCATATGGCTTCCGCATGAAATCTGGAGGTCTTTGGATCTCAGCCTAAAGGCCTTTCACTGTGTTGCAAAGGATTAGAGGCTTAGGCACTGGCAGAAACCTTTTGGAACAGAATCATTGCCCTGTCCCATTAGCGAAGTGGGAACCTCAAGTGCAGTGTTTGCAATGGGTACCCAAATGGGAGGGACATGAGGCACATCCATACAGCTGGAGCGGGGCAGTGTTGGTGTCAGGCTGCTGGGCAATCTAGGGCAAAGCTTCCCCCTGATGGTGCATCAGATGCTGATCCTGCCCCCACTACAGTGCATTCAGAGGCTAGCCAGGCCCAGTGGGCCTCAGCCAGTGTCCTACCTAGCCAACACCTGATGCTGTTTCCTGAGACATGCAGGGAACTTCAGTTTGGTTTTGTAGTTTCTGAAAGCCTCAGTGCCACTGAAAATGTGCAGCAGCTGGGGGCTGCTCATGTCCCCCAACATCGCCAGCAGATGTTAGCAGCAGAGAGCAGCAGGCAAGTGCAAGCCCTCAACTAGCCATTAGAAGTTTAGGCTGCTTTAATCCAGGATCTGAATTGGGGAGAGAAAATTGGCTTTGGAGGCCGTGCACTCTCCCAAGTCCAGATTGCCTCACAATGGGACCCTTTAAGCCTTGAGAGTCACTGCTGAAAGGATCTTGCGGGGGAAGGGCTTGACTCTTAAGGAGTGCATCTTTGTGTGCATCCTCCGAGACAGGTTAGGCTCCTTTTCACCCACCATCGTGAGTGAGTTTTGGGTTTGTTTTTTGCATATGCCCAACTTGTTTGAAGTACTGCTCTCTCCAGAAGCGGGCTAGTAGAGAAGAACAAATGAAGTAAGGACATAACCTGGTGGTAGAAAGCCTGCCTGGTCTGAAAGTCCCAGGATTAATATCTGTCACCTCCAGGGATGACTTGGAAAAACCACTGCCTGAAATGCTGGAGGGCCACTGCCAATACTGTAATAGACAACTTTGAGCTTGGGGGTGCATGGGCTGGTGCGGTATAGAGTGGCTTCCTCAGTGGTGTCTTGGGGTTTGTGATGAGGCTGGAGCACAATATATGTGGGACTGGGGCAGGGGGGGGAAGCACAAGGCAGTGGGGTGATGGCAGGGAAGAAACTGACTGGAGAGGATGTTTTTCTCTCGAATTGTGCAAATACGAATCCTGATGGTGTTGCATCATGGTTATAGTTTGTGGAGGAGGAAAACATGTCTTTATGAAAAATAGCAACACTCAGTCCCTTTTGGCATAGACGTCTCACAATGTAAATGGCACGTGTTGTCTATTCATGGACGTGTTCAGGCATTAGATAGTATTTTGTTTTCGCTTAATCTACAAGACATTGTTATTGGTTTCATGTGTGAGCACACGTTGGGTTCTGGGGACTTTGTGGTGTAGCTTCAGATAAGATAGGATAAGTTGAGTGCTAGCAAACCAACCTGTCAAGCTTGTCCTGAATGCTAGGAAGGAACATAATTTCCTTTTTGATTAAGAAGCGAGCATCCTGTGAAAGGACGTGTGCTGTCTGTACTTGAGTTTTGGATCTGAAGTTTTATTTCACAACTAGAGCGTTTTGACTTATTTTTGGCCAGGCATCAAATCTGTACTCTCATAAGATGGTCAGGTGATTGTTGTGTGCATTTGTTTGTTATAGGCAGTGCTGTTGCATGGGCTAGTTTAACATCAGTGGTGTGCAGCCAGTTAAGTTGTTACCATGCCAATGACACACAAGCAAACAGCAGCATGATGTTATGAGATCCACGTATGCTGCTATGAAGATTCCTTCAAGCATCATTGCTGGTGCTATCCCTTTTGCCCTGGCTTGCCTTGGGAAAGGGCTCGGCATGTGGCAATTCTGTTTTGCACCATCACTGATTCAAGGTAAGGGCAGGATCCAACCAAAATTTAGTGCGTTTATGCATCTCAAATTGCTGTAGATTATTGGTCTAACTCAGGCCTGGTCCTATCCAACTTTCCAGTGTAGATGTACTTGTGCCAAAAGGGCATGAGCTGAATTCTGTGCTGATCACGGAAGCCTCCTTAAGGTAAGGGCATGTTTGCTGCATTCATGCTGGAAATTGGGCCCTTGGTTTATTCTGTCTGCCATCAGTGGTTCTCTAAAGCTTTGGGCAGAGAACATTCTCAGGCTTGTTGTCTGATATTTTTCACTGGAAATGCCAGGGAATGGAACTAGCATTTTGCATGTAAGGCATACATTCTGTAACTGAGTGAAGTCCCCTCTTCCTTTTAAGTTCTTTGGATTTAACTGAGAGTGTGAAATGCATGCTTGAATCTGTCCCCCTGAAATAGCTGAGTATAAAAGTGCTTTGGCTTTGTCTGGTTTGTGTCCATAGTGCTTCCTTTTGCTTTGGCACATGAACAGCAGAAGGGGCAAACTCTGAGTGAACAATGAGTAATAGCCCCAAGCTAGGGATCTGGTACTGTAACACATTTATTTTGTACTAATTACACACACACACACACACACACACACACACACACACACACACACACA
>JAJKFI010000015.1:9982591-10053627 GCA_029204185.1 Lerista edwardsae | reverse complement strand
CACACACACACACACACACACACACACACACACACACACACACACACGAGGAAACTGAGAAAAGCTGGATGGTGATATTCGTTGCAGAAATGTATTTGTATGTCAATCCAGTAAAGAGAATTGTAGAATCACTGCAATGGTATAAACCAATTATATGGTAAACTATTATGAATCACTGTGTGTGTGTGTGTGGGGGGGTGTTGGTGTTGGTTGCTGATAGCAGGTTAATAGAGAATTTAATCTGGAAGTGTTTTTGGTAATTCCAAAGTCAGCTATGAGGATGGGAAAACAGAAATCAAGAATAGATGCACTCACCCGCCCGCTCACACGCAACCACAAGCTTTTGGTATCAGTATGATGGCAGAACTTGCAAGGTTCAGGGAACCATGACCAAATGCATTATTTGTGACCTGCAGAGATAGTCACTTTGAGAAGAGGTTGTCAAGATAAGAAGACAATTCTTTCATGGTTGCCAATTGGGATATTCTCTAAGTGTAACAGAAATAGACTTGGATGCAAAAAGTAAATCTATAATTAAATGCATTGGAAACAAGCCACACAGAGTGACTTGGGGTAGCCTAGAGAAATGGTAGGGAAGTGGGTTGTGCTGCCAGCATCTTCGCACTGTTCAGTGATGATATTGGAAACACCTTGTGCCGGGAGGGGTGAACAAGCTATGACTGCATCAGAGCATGTGCCTCATATCCTCAAACGTGAGTGAGTGAGATATTGATTGATTTGATTTTTATTCATTTTGGTCATTTTACAGCAGCATATGTGGCCAAATTTTGTTTCCCCCTTTCCAAAAAATTGTCCTTATATTGCCCCTCCTCTATTGTTAAAGCTAAGTGTTTTTTCAACTTTTAGCATAATTCAGACTTCATCTTATTTTTCACCTCAAAGAAAGTAGGATATTTTTCACACCTGCTTCTCCTTTCAAACATATGTGATGAAGCTACGTGTATGATCTGATTCTGTTCATGTTTCTCTGAAAGTAAGTCCAATATGAGTTTTAGAAACGTGCTTTCTAGTATACAAGTGTAGAATTTTACCCCGCCTTTCCCATGCTGAAGCAAATGCCCAAGGTGGCTTGCATGGGCAGACTAGCATAAGCAACCATGTTTCAATGGGTTTTTTTTACAAATGTACAGTATTCTGTGATTCACCGAATCCTCAGTCCTAGATATGCTGTATATACTCATGTATAAGTCTAAAAATTTATGCCTGAAAATTGACCCTGAAAACATGGATTGACTTATACATGGGTCAATACAGTTAATAAAGCTTTTAACAGCAGCTTGGGTAGGGGCTGGGCTAAGAAGCGGAAAGCTAGGGGGGTTAGAAAAAAAATGGAGCAATTTTACTTACTAGTAATTGTTCTCGGGCACCAACAGACAGCAAGCAAAAAACCAGTAGCCATTTTCCTTCTTCTCCAAACAGGCAGAGAGATGAAAGTGCTTTTGGGAATTGTAATCATTATGAAGGCTGTTGCTATGGAGGTGCTGTGCTGTATTCCTCACAAAACCTACAACTCCAATAAGCACCTTCATCTCTCTCCCTTCTTGTTTGGAGAATAGCTCCATTTCTGTGCTGTCTCAGAAGAATGTGAAATAGCTCCTTTTTTGGTTGGCTTTCTGTTGCTGCCTCAGAACAATTACTGGTAAGTCATTTTCAAAGAATTTCATACCCACCCCCTAAGTTTCACCCTCAACTTATGCATGAGTCATAGCAAATTCTGTTATTTTTTGCTTAGAACTTGTCCTCTACCAATCCATGAAATCGACTTATACTTGAGTATATATGGTGGCCTTTACAGTGTGGTTCTCTCTTCCAACTGCGTGCCATCGAGCTTTGAGCTTCTATTCACTATGTTGGAATAGATGCAGTGAACACAGTTGGTTTTGATATAGGTTCCACATAGTATTTGCTCTGTCATGGACTCAAGTGACTGATTGTAGACAGATTAGTGTCTCTTATGGCACAATCCCATTGATATTCTTGTGCTGCGATGCAGCAGCACCAAAACAGCCTCTGCTGTATCCAGTGTGGGGAAAAAGGGCTGCTGAAGGTCTCCTCGAGGTAAGGGGACTTTTGTCCCCTTGCCCTGGGATAAGCCCCAGCAGTCTCTATGGAGTCTGAGCAGTCTTGTGCCTGTGGGCGGGGAATAGGATATGCAGAGACCTCTGCCATTGATCCTGCCCCCTCCTGGGCCTGACCCACCCCTTCCCCACCTGCCTCCTACCTGTTAATCCCTACCCACCTCCGTTCTACCCTTCACCGGTCTAAGGAGAGCTAACCTGCTCCAGCACCTGTTGATGTCCCGCTAGCTTAGCCTGCTTCTCGCTGTGCTTATTTAAGGTTTGCAGGGAAGTGTTGGTTTGGCTTTTTTTTTTTGTAACATGGAGAAAATTTTAAAAAATAGGATTCCCCTCCCACTTCCAGTTTGAAATGGTGTAGTTCCTTCTACTACTTTATTCCTACCTCATTTTGCATCAAGCCCTGATGGAAATCAGCCCTGAGGACCAATAACTGTATTCTTTATAAACTTACTAGCCTTTTGTTACCTGGTGTTGCCTGGGTAACAAATTATCCCAAGCTTCTAGGCGACCCCGGAAACTATGGATTCAACACTAATGTTGGCCGTTTTTGAGTATTTTTACATGGCACCCCCTTCGCACCCCCACCCTTAGGGGTGTTAGGGGTGTCATACCCCCACAGTATTTGTCGCCAGATCGCAAGGCATACACGTACCAAGTTTGGTGTCAGTCGCTCCAGGCGTTCCAGTAGGCCATGGTAGTCGTTTTGTTTCACACCCCTTCTCGCCCCCCATGCTGGGGGGGCTGAACCCAGACTCCAACGGTGTTGGGAGCGTCGCTGCTTGTCTCGGCGACCCCGGAAACTATGGATTCGATGCCGATTTCGACCATTTTCGACTATTGTCACATGGGGCCCCCTTTACACCCCCACCCCCGGGGGCGCTAGGGGGGCCTGATCCCTGCAATGTTTGTTGCCAGGCCGCAAGGCATGCACATGCCAGGTTTGGTGCCAATCGCTCTAGGCGTTGTGGAGCCTATGCAGAACACACACATACATACACACACGCACACACAGTTCTCCTTTATAGATAGATAGATAGATAGATAGATAGATAGATATAGTTTTATCATTAGCAAGCACATCTATTGATCAACAGTCTTGTAGCATGCAGAAAGGTAAGCAAGTTACTATTTACATAGTACAGCCTGGATCAAAGCTGCAATGAGGGAGTCTGTGGGCTGGCCACCCACTGGACTTTGTACCAGACCATTCAGGGAATTGCAGCTTCAAATAGCAAGTTCTTGAGCATCCTTTTTGCTTTTTATTTGCCACTTGTGATTGCTTTGTTACACTCTGCAACTTTTTTTTTAACATGGAGAGAAGTGGCCATGCTAGTGAAGTGGCCAGCTGAGCCAAGCTGGGCACATTGGCAGCAGGTGGCAGTGGAAAACCAGAAGGCATAAGATAGTCTGTCAGTGAGTAGGGACAGAAGGGGATTCAGTGTTGGTTCTAGTGGGGACATTTCGGACAGCTGGGTCTGGGGAGGGAGTAGTGGGCATGGACCCCAGGGAGCGGCAAGTACAACACCTCCAAGTCAGATCCTTTTCCTTATTTATAACATCAGCGTAGTGTTCAGGGACATGTGGTCAGGGGAAGCAGAGCCTGCCCTGTCATCTCAGCCTGCCTTGTGATTGCGCACATGCTCCACCCACTTTCTGAGTGGTTGTGCAATCACAGGGGAAGCTAAACTGGCGCTTCTGCAAGCTCTAGTCTCTCTGAGAGACTCCCCAGCACAGGGAGTAGCCCCCAGAATGCTTTGCAGCATGAGGCCACCCAGGAGCTCCACATGCTGTGCTTCCCAACTTTGAATATCACTCCATGTCACTGGTAGTGTTGGCTGAATGGGTGTGCGGATTTTTAGCGCTCTGTTTGATGTAAATAGTGCTTGCCATGAAGAAACAAGAGGACTTGCTGACAGCCCATGTACCCTATTACCGGCTATCAGTGTCTGGGTCAATAGGAGAGACCTGTGCATGGTTCTCTTATACTCAATTACATAGCCTGTCTCTACCTGCCGTAGCAGGATAATCCATCATTCGGTCAGTGGAATCAATCACAATGGCAGAACTCTTCTGCCTTTAATATTGAAGTGACTCTGCATGGTTTATCTGTCACGTTGTGATGACAAAATTGCTTGCATCCAGTATTGATATTGTTGGTATACATGAGCAAGCAGTCTAATGGAAGAAGCCCAAGTGCTGCATTTACTGTGACACCTCTAGTGTATCTCCAAATGGTCTCTGTCATGTAGCTTTGATGTCCTGCTCATAACTAGCATACATTCTAAAGAAAAGCTTTTCTGAATCAAGCCAAAGGCCCATCTAATCCAGCTTCCTGTATCTTACAGTGGTCCACCAGATGCCTCAGGGAGAACCCAACAAGATGCTTGCATCCTATTACAGCTCCCTTGAACCTTGCATCCCAAGGTAGTCTGCTTTTAAAATAAGGAGGTTGCACCACCCATCATGATCTGTAGCCTGTGATGGACTTTTCCTCCAAAAATCTGTCCAATCCCCCTTTAAAGGCACCTAGGCCAGACACCATCACCACCTTCTGTGGCAAGGAGTTCTGCAGATGAATCACCCCCTGGGTAAAGAAGTATTTTCTTTTATTTGTTCTAACTCTCCCAACACTCAGTTTTGGTGGATGTCCCCTGGTTCTGGTGTTGTGAGAGAGGGAAAAGAACATCCCTCAATCCAATCTATCCATCCCATGCTATTGTATGATTTTATAGTATAATTTTATGGCTATGATAGGGCATTTGTGTTCAATGTGTCTCATTAAGGGCAATATCTTCAAAGGTCCTTCTATATACATAGTGCATTCCAGTAGCCTAGTCTAGATGTTACCAGTGTATGGATAGGAAAGGTCTGACATCTCCAGATAGGGCTGAATCCTGTTTAATACCCTATCTGAGATTTCTTTAACTAGAATTGTAAAATGATTTTCTTTTCTCTTCTCGGTGTGTACGAAGATAATATTTTATATTTTCAATATAAAAAGTTATTGATAAAAGAAAAATTTCCACGTGTGAGTGCCCAGAAGGTGAGTGAGAATGCCTTCTATTTGGAAACTAGATTAGATAGACCTTGGCCTGATCCAGCACGGTATTTCTTAATGCTTCTTCCCTTTGTAAGCATCCCCAAATTGTCTACAAGTACTATAACAATGTACAGTATATCAGCAAGGAGCCTTTTGAGTGTAATATACAGTCAGTCCTCTTTCTATGCAAACTCTCTATCTGCAAATTTGCTTATCTTTGAAGTAATTGCTACTTACCTCGTAATCCACTATGCAGAGATCTTGTGAAGGCTGCAAAAACCTTCAGAATGGCACCTGCAACCACTGCTGACCCCTTTAAAATGGCTGGCAGAAGCATCCGCTGGCCATGTTTAAGGGGTCCATGCTGGTCACAGGTGCCATTTTGAAGATCCCTGCAGCCTCTGGAAGGTCTCTGCAGCATCCAGAGATCTTTTGGCACGTCCTGCTGCACTCTAGTGGCTTCCTGAGATATTCTGCTAGATTCTTCGGATAGCACAGTGGTCCTCAAACTTTTTAGACCAGGATCCACTTTTTAGAATGGCATTCATGTTGGGACCCACCGGAAGTGATGTCATTAACCTGGAAGTGATGTCATAGCTGGAAGTGCCATCATCAGAAAGTTCTGTCTGTGTGACGTAATCAAATGACACTCCTAGAATGCAAACTGGTATTCTTGGACTGAATCAAATGCACAACCATGAAACATCCCTGACAGAAAGTATGATGAGGACAAAATATTATGTAAAAGCACTGAAGAACATTTTTTTTTAAAAAAACACCTTCACTTGAAAATTCAAACTGTTTAACACTCACAAGAGGAATAGTGCAAGAGTAAGGTCTGCAGTTTCCAAGATAGCTGCTCCCAGCTTTCCGTGACCCATCTGACATCAGGTCACAACCCACCAAGTGGGTCCCGATCCACAGTTTGAATAACCCTGGGATAGCAGGTAAGGTACTCCTTGCACCTAAGATAATTCATTTTCTGCGAATTTCCTACCCATGAGGATTTCTAGGAACCTAACTGCAGAGGCGTATTTAGGGTATAGCGGTGGTGGCAAGAGCCATGGGTGCCATTTTCCAGGGCACCGTTTGCATGGCGCCCCCTCCGCAACATGACTGGCCCACCTTAAGATGGATCGGAGATGGTGGGTGGGCCCTGATGCCTCTAATGCATACCCCGCTGGAGCTGCCGGCACTTACAGACTTGCTTCCCTGAGCCGGTGCTGATCAGAAGCAACCCCACCCCCAAGCGAGCTCTTGCAAGCAGCTGGGAGGCCGGCAGGGGCTACGCTAAAGAAGCGCAGGAGGTTACACGGTCCCAGGGGGCAGCAGTGTGTTGTGTCTGGGAGGGGGCAGGGGGGCTGGCTATTTTTGATCTCTTCCGACTTGGCAGCGCTCTGAATCCTGGGGTGCCTGCGCGTGCGCAGAGAGTCAGGGAGAGAGGCGGCAAGCAAGAGAGAGGCGGCAAGCAAGCACACAAGGCAAGGCATCAGAACTGCTGCTGCTGGCCTCTGTGTGTGTGTGTGTGTGTGTGTGTGTGTGTGTGTGTGTGTGTGTGTGTGTGTGTGTGTGAGAGAGAGAGAGAGAGAGAGAGAGAGAGAGAGAGAGAGAGAGAGCGCCCACGCTGAGAGAGAGAGAGCAAGCAAGCAAGCGACAGAGAGAGAGTGAAAGTCAGCCATCAAGATAAATCCATTATAGAGATAAATCCAAGCACCCAAACAGTCTGCTGGCTCTTAAAAGACTTGCTTCCCTGAGCCGATGCTGGGTGGGAGACAATCAGAAGCAACCCCGCCCCCAAGCCCTTTCTCCCCACCACGAGTTGCAGCTGAGCTGCTGACAGGGACTAAAAAAGGGCGCAGGAGGGGTTTTGATATACCGGTAATTTGAACTGCTGCTGCTGGTCTGTGTGTATGTGTGTCTATGAGAGAGGAGCGCGCACACCAAGGCCCTTTCTCCCCAGCAGGGGCTAAAGAAGTGCAGGTGTGTGTGTGTTGATTTGACATAAGTTGAACTGCTGCTGCTGGCCTGTGTGTGTGTGTATGTATGAGAGAGGAGCGTGCGTGCGAGAGCGCGAGAGAGCGCTGAATCCATTATAGAGAGAAGTCCAAGCACCCAAATCTGCTGTCAAAAAGGTAAGCTAGTTGCTATGATCTTCCAGCCCCCTCCCCTGTCATTTCAGCCACTGCTTAATAGGGACTGCAAGCTAATATGGAGTATCTCATTTCTAATATTATACTGGCCATGAAAGTCTTAGAAGCTCATTAATTAATCAGACGAAAAGCAATGTGCTCCAATATGGAAATAATTTTTTGTCTGTTGTTCTGGTGGCGGGGGGGGGGTGACACACCAGCTGAGTTGAGTTATGAATTTTCCAAATTTCTGACACACCAAGCCCAAAAGGTTCGCCATCACTGTTCTAGGCATTTCTACAATAGAAACGTGTGTGTGTGAAAGAGACTCACGTGATGTGCGTGTATGTATGCACGCTGAGCTCATCTTGCAATGCAAGCTGACACGTGTCTACTCTGGATCAAGCCCCATTGAGTTCAATGGAGCCTACTCCCAGGTAAGTGTGCATTCGGATTGGGACCGTGCGCCACATTGCTAGGCCCCCTTTCCTGCGAGTAAGCCCCAGTGTGGGCTGAGTAAACATGGCTGGGTATGATTTCTGTGGGCGCCATCTGTGCAGATGGTGCTTTAGCAAAGAGCTCTGCCCCAAAGAGCTTACAGCAAACAGGGAAGCATAAGTTGTTTTGCTGTTCTCCCCCCCCCCCCGCCTCTGTGTGTTGACTTGGAAAGAGGCCAGCTTGTGTTTGCTGGGACAGGCCTGCGATGAAAGTCTTTAAGTGTGTGTGTGTGTGTGTGTGTGTGTGTGTGATACAGAACACACACATCTGTTTAAAATCAAACCCACTTGTTTGAATGCAGGGTTCTGCCCTCCCCCTTTCCTGTTAAGGGCTGGTGGGTTTTTCTGCAAACAAACACGCCCCTCCATGTCTCTCCCCCCCCCGCCCCCCAACCACATATCCCTTCTTTTCCCCTCCACTTTGTGGCCGGCAGATGCATAGTCGGTTTAAGAAAGATTTCCAAATCTGGAGAGGGCAAAGGTCCAGCAGGAAGGGGGCTGGGAAGGGAAGGAGTGGCGAGGGAATGATTTGTCTTTGGACAAGAAAAATACATGTAGGATGGGGCAGGACACGTAGCTTGTCTCTGCCTAAGTGGCAAAGGTGTCTGCTTCTGGGGAGGAGGCCTGAGTTTTGATGACATTTGTCCTCCTTGCCTTGCTGCAGATTTGGGCAGTACTTTTAAAAATCCTGATTAGTTTACTCCGAATCATTATTCCTGCTACTCCCTGTGGCTTGATGGGGCATCAGGATCCCAACTCCCTGCAGATCACCCTTGTGATCTCAAATTCAGCACCTGATCAGGGCAAATTTAATGTTCTGCTCTGTAGCAAGTATTCTTCTGAAGTTGCTTCTGTGCCTCTGGCAGCCCCGTGCCAGGCAGATATCTGGCAGGTGAAGTTTGGATAGGCAGATGCAACAATGGCAAAGGCTTAACGTGTTGGATTTCTGACGGTTGCACCATTGTTAGGAGACATCAAACCCGGCGGTGAGGCAGTCTAAGAATGCCAATTTGCCAATTTGCATTTCAGGCGTGTCATTTGATTATGTCACGATGATGATACTTCCTGCTTGATGATGTCACTTCCTGCCACAACATCACTTCCAGGGGGTCCCGACACAAGTGCCAATTTAAAAAGTGAGTCCCGGTCTAAAAAGTTTAAATACCACTGATCTTCCAGGTATTTTGATAGGGGTGCAATTTAATTGCTTGCCATGGGCGCCATTTTCCCTAGATACACCTCTGCCTAACCCTACTTGATAATGAGGACTGACTGTACCAACTTGTTCGGGAAAAGTTCTTTCTCAGTAGGTGCCACCTCCTGTCTCTCTGCATGTCAAAGGCAAAATCCATAGGGGGTCTGTAAGGATCTGCAACTGCATTCGGCATAGCAATGGATGATCTGTTACAGGTAGATTCAGAATATGGTGCATCCATCCAGTCTGTCCAGGGAAAATATGCAACCAGTTTGTTTCTAGAAGGCACACAGCATACTGGTAGGAATTGCATATTTCTGGTGCAAAAATAGATGCTCTGGAAAGAAGCTTAATATCCAAGTATGCTGCAGAATGAACACAGTTTCTGTTCTCATGTGTTGTCCAAAAGTGGGCCGAGAGATGTGAGATATTGAAAGGACTTCACACCCTGATTTGTGCCTGTGCTTCGTTTTTTGTCCAAAGTGACTTGCTTGAGGCCGTTCGCCAAGTTTTCTCTGTCCCAGAGCAAATCCTGTGCATAGCAATCGGATGGCTGTTTCTCCTTGTTGCAATATCCTTGCTGCAATTATCCTTGTTGCAATAATGCTGTGCTTTGTCATGCCGGCTCTCTTTTTGAGAGAAGCCTTCAGTATTTCCTGCATGGGGCACATTTTACCTCTTGTGCCACGGCTTCTCTCTTGCAGTGACTCATTAATAATGAAAAGTATAAATAATGCATTGCGCTAACAGCTCTGCCCATGACTCTAACCTAGAGGACTGGATCTAATATGTAACAGTGAAAGGAGACATGTTGCATCCGTTTTATTCCTGACTGAAGAAAGGATCAAGGTTTGAATTCTACAACCTTTCCCTCCCTTTCATTTTTGTGTAACAACCACTCTTTAATACAGGCACATCAAACATAAGGCCTGGGGGGCGGATATGGCTCACGGAAGCTCTTTATCTGTGTCCCCCCCCCGGCTCTCTCAGCACCACCATCAGCTGCTCTCAGCCCCTGAGCTGTGCTGGGGTGTCACTGCTGAAAGGGCAGCCCACACATAATTGGGCTCTCCCATATCTTGAATAGTGTTACAATGGCGCATTGATAACAATGGTGCATTGTTATCCCCAGCTCAGGAATTATCCTATTGTATTCGGGATGTTGGTCAATCTACATATGTGATCTTGTTCTGTTAAAACGGATCACATCATGATTGTAAATGGGGATCCAGTTTTGTAGAAATTTATTACTTGCTGGAAGGAAAAGGTTGTAACAGTGAAACCAATAAGTGCTATTTTAATTGGTGTAATCTACTTCTTGTATAGAGCAGCATTAAAATAATAAAGCAACACTAAGTCAAGGGTCTCTGTGCAGTTAATATGCACGGAACAGCAGAATATGCTGGTTTTCTTACATAAATAACCCTCACGTGTATTCCAGTTGAAATTTTTGAAAATATTTTTATGAGCTGTTCCTAAGAGCCACAGTGTTTTTAATTAAAACAAAAAGAAACCTGACCGCTTCTGCAGACCTTGACGAGTTTTCGAGAAGGAGGGATAACACGAAGCTTTTGTGTCCCAATCCTCACTGGGATGTTAACATGTGATTCTTGATGGGTTTAACATATGTCATCCAATCCTTCCCTGTAGGTGTGTGGGTGTTTTGGTTTTTGCAAAGCTAGAACTTGGTAAGAAGCTTTAAGTGCAAGGAACGCCTAGTTCTATCAAGGAGGCAATAATGTATCCTTTCCAAGATGGAAGCTTTGAAACATCCTCCTGGATCATTGTGCCTTTTCTTTCTCCACCCATCCATCATTCTAACTCTCTCTTCTGTGCCCCCCTTGAGAGAAATCAAAGATGAACATAAACAGGAAACAGTATAAAACAAGTTGGCTTCATCCAGCCCAGAGTTCATCATATTCTATTTTAGGATCAAATGTGAACACAACAGAATATGCTGTTCCGTTAGGAGATAAACTTCCCTTTATACAAACAAGGCACAAAGGGACATCATCATTGCAGGAGATGCAAAAACATAGGCAGCTGCGAAATAGTCTTCAGGTTTTAATTGTTTCTAGGGGGCCACTTATTTGATTGAAGTTGGGGGTATTCCCCTCATTCCATTCACTTATGGCAGGGCTCTCCAAACTACAGCCCCGGGGCCTCCATCCAGCTTGCCACAAGATTTTATCCGGACCACAGCAACTTAAAATATTTTTTTTACTCAATATATTTTTACTCAATATATATCATTTCTCAGTTTAAGCATAGCATTGTTTCTTTGTAAATGTCACGCTTCTCTTTTGTTCTGAACCATATCCTATAAAAAAGATCCAAATAAAATGTATTCATTCATTTAAATGTCATTTATTTATTTATAAAACTGACTTTTTTTTTGGCCTGCGAACATCTGTAAAATAAGTATATGATGTGGCCCTCATACTGAAAAGTCTGGAGACTGCTGATCTATGGTATGCGGGGTGGGGAAAGGGTGAGAGAAGTTGTCCTGTGCCCAGCATACAAGAAGATGTGAAGAGGGAGCTGTACTTTGTTCCATGTAGTTGTGTTAGTCGAAAGCTTGCAAAAGCAACCAAGGGCCTTGTGGCTCCTTTAAGGTGTCCCACAACTTTTTGTTTTTATTTCTCCAACTTTTTGTTTTATTTATTTTACGGACCATGAGCCAGCCAATGAAGAAAGTAAACCAGATGATCAATCTTAGGCAGCTTGGTTTGTGAAGTGCTACAAGTGCATGCAAAACTTATCTGATAAGACACCATAGATGGCATAAGAACATAAGAAGAGCCCTGCTGGATCAGGCCAAAGGCCCATCTAGTCCAGCTTCCTGTATCTCACAGCGGCCCACCAGGTGCCCCAGGGAGGCATGAAACAACAAGATGCTTGCATCCTGTTGCCACTCCCTTGCACCCGGTACCAGTAGCCCACCACCTTTGTAAGGAGGTTGCACAATCCATCATTGCCTATAGCCCACGATGGACCTTTCCTCCAGAAATCTGTCCAATCCCCTCTTAAAGGCATCAAGACCAGATGCCATCACCACCTCCTGTGGCAAAGAGTTCCACAGATTAACCACCCGCTGGGTAAAAAAGTACTTCCTTTTATCTGTTTTAACTCTCCCAACCCTCAGCTTTAGTGGATGCCCCCTGGTTCTGGTGTTTTGAGAGAGGGAAAAGAACATCCCTCTATCGACTCTATCCCTTCCATGCATAATTTTGTATGTCTCAATCATGTCCCCCCTCAGGCGCCTTTTTTCTAGACTGAAGAGCCCCAAATGCTGCAGTCTTTCTTCATAAGGGAGGTGCCCCAGCCCCGTAATCATTTTTGTCGCTCTCTTCTGCACCTTTTCCAACTCCACTATGTCCTTTTTGAGATGCGGCGACCAGAACTGGACACAATATTCCAGGTGTGGCCTTACCATCGATTTGTACAATGGCATGATAATATTGGCTGTTTTATTCTCAACGCCTTTTTTAATGACCCCAAGCACGGAATTGGCCTTCTTAATTGCTGCCGCACACTGGGTCGATACCTTCATTGAATTGTCCACCAGCACCCCGAGAGATCTCTCCTGAGCTGTCACAGACAGCTCAGAACCCATTAGCCTATAGGTAAAGTTTTGGTTTTTTGCCCCAATGTGCATCACTTTACATTTGTCTATGTTGAAACGCATCTGCCATTTGGCTGCCCATACCCCCAACTTGGAGAGATCCTTCTGGAGCTCTTCACAATCCTTTCTTGTTTTTACCACCCGGAAAAGTTTTGTGTCATCCGCAAACTTGGCCACCTCGCTGCTTATCCCTGTCTCCAGGTCATTTATGAATAAGTTGAAAAGCACGGGCCCCAAGACAGATCCCTGGGGCACTCCGCTTTTCACCTCTCTCCATTCTGAAAATTGCCCATTGACCCCCACTCTCTGTTTCCTGGCCCTCAACCAATTCTGGATCCATAAGAGGACCTGCCCTCTTATTCCCTGACTGTGAAGTTTCTTCAGCAGTCTTTGGTGGGGGACTGTGTCAAATGCCTTCTGAAAATCCAGGTATATGATATCCACAGGTTCACCCACATCCACATGCCTGTTGACCTTTTCAAAGAATTCCAAAAGGTTTGTGAGGCAAGACTTACCCTTACAGAAGCCATGCTGACTTTCCTTTAGCAGTACTTGTTCCTCTACGTGTTTTAGGATTTTATCTTTGATGAGGCTTTCCACCATCTTACCCGGAACAGACGTTAGGCTGACCGGCTTGTAGTTTCCAGGGTCCCCCCTTCTCCCTTTTTTAAAGATTGGCGTGACATTGGCTATCCTCCAATCCTCTGGTACCGTGGCCGTCTGAAGGGACAAGTTACATACTCTAGTTAAGAGGTCAGCAACTTCGTTCTTTAGTTCCTTAATTACTCTTGGCAATGATATCACAAAGCATCACAAAGCCGGCAATGATACCTGTATGCCACCTTCATGTTGCTGAAATGCTGTGGTCCGTACACAGTCTAGATGTTGGTAGAAGGAAACAAAAGAACGTTGCCATTTTAAAAGTAATAATACGTGTCTTTTTTCCCAGTGTGGAAAATAAAAAGGACCGGTGTGGGCGACTTAGATCCACAGGAATAAACGGACTCATTTGATGCCATTTCCTGTAGTACATTTTGTCTTTTGACAACATTAATAATCCATTCAACAGCACAGAGCATTCTACTAAAAAAAACAAAAAACCAGAAAGTGCAAAATCCTTCATTTGGCCAGATGCCTAGTTTGTAGGGTGCTTGACCCAAGGCCTTCCTGAGCTTCTAGTTACTGTATATTGGATCTCTGGAAATAGCCAGGATTAGCAACAGACCAAACTGCGCTGACATGTGGTGGTTAGGTTACAAACGACTTCCTCCACTGAGACTTTCTCTCTCTCTAATTACAACAAAGCAGAATAAAGCAAGCATAGGCCTAACAGTGTTTCAAAAGTATATGAGAGAAACCCATTTCTTCTTGTGTTGCTAGGAAAGGGAAAGCATCATGGTTGAAATTGCTAATACTCACATCAAAACAGCTGTTTTCATCAAAGCTAGAAAATGACATGTTTTTTTAGTTGCATATTTACGCATCTTCTATTGAACTAAGGAGCTGTGTTTTAACATCAAGATAAATGGCTAAAAAAAGGAGATCCGTAAATGTATTTGGAATAGTAATAATAAAGTTGAAAATGTAGGGGTTGTTTGAGGTAAGCAAAGTGAATATAAAATCTAGCAACTGTTTCATGTACTGATGTGTAGCATAGCACTGAAAGCTGTAATAGCAAATTGTGCATTAATTGGCAAATTAAACAGATGTTTGACAGAGAGGGGTCAACTGGAGATGCAAGGCATGCTAATATATTATTTGAGGCTGTGTTTGTGTGTTACTGTAATTGGGAATGGAAAAGCTAGTGTTGGAGGTGGCTATTCTGAGTGGGAATTCAGATTTTGTTAGGGAAGGCAAATAACGTTTGACAGTTTTAAAAAGGTACCTATCTTGAAGTGTGGGCGATATGCACATTTTAGAAGGTTTATAGCACAATCCTGTATTTCTGTACTTGGAAAGAAGTCTCATTGTGCTCAGTGAGGCTTACTTCCAGGAAAGTGTGCATAGGGTTGCAGCGTTATAGATTAAACAGTTTTATTAAGTAAGTTAAATGACATTTCTTTAATTGATAGCCCTAATGTGAAATTAGTATTAGATTACTTCTTCCTAGTACGAACAGTTTCATTCAAATGAATGAAAAGGGCAAGAATTAATTTGAGCAGAGGCTCAACCCTAGTAGTGTTTTCAAGGCCACAGTTCAGTCCTGCAACCAAAAAGATCATAATCAAGCTGAGAAGGCATCTGAATATGTGCAGAATTCTTGCTTACTTCTGGGTGACCACTGCAGATCTCCATACCTGGAATTAGAAGACGGGGTCAGAAAGTATATAAAACCAGGCAACTGTGTGTCCCAGGCCTCTTCGTTTTGTAACCTCAGTTTAGTTCATGAGAGTGTCATGGAACGTCTCCTACTCTTCCAGTGTGTTCTCCCTGTCCTGCATGCAGACTAGTTAGGTAAAGACAATCACAGTTAACCTCATTAGGAACATAGCCTGTAGCAATCTGCCTCATGAGGTTATTTCCACAGGCTGATTATTATATGACGTGATTTCATGTTGCTGTTCAAAATGTCCTTTAACCGGTTTGAACGCAGGAATTGGTGGTTTGACAATCTGGCACACCTAGTTAATGAGCAGGAACGTTTGGCTTAAGTGTAAGTTTCCCAATAATTTGGAAGTTTAAAATGTTCCTGAGATGGATGCTTTTTAAACTTTGAACCAAAAAACCTCCAGGCACACGCAGAGTCTTGATGCTTCCAGCAGCCAAGAGAGGTTTGTTTTGGGACCATTTCTCCTCTCTTCTTGGCTGACTGACAGGGGCAACAAACACTTCAGTTCACTCTTTCAAGCAAAAGCACCCGTTCGATGACACTCGAGGGCCTGAGGCGGAGCTCTTCAGACTGGGTGAGGAGTCGTCATACCAAAGGAGCAGCAGTGAGCTTTGCTCTTGCCGTGTACTGTGTGCCGTCTGTAAAAGGATGCTTGTAATTTTAAGGAGCAAACAAGTATGGCAGGGAGCACTTGACATGTAGTATAGGGTTCTGGTTGAGTTTGCTCCAGAGTGTTGTGATGCCTCTGTTTACCTTTTGCAATTTCATGATCCAAAATGCATCCTTGCCAAGATGTACCATCTTTGTTGAATAGTCATTTGCAGGGCCAGCCTTAGGTCAATGGGGCTAAATAGGGCCTTGCGCCTGGAGAGGGGGGGCCCTACATTGGCGGGTGAGCAGAGTGCCTGTGGCCACAGTTGGCATCTTGCTCTGTAGTGAACACGCTGGCATGGAGAGTGTGGTGAACGTGGAGCATTGCTGCTGGATGGCCCTCCCACCCACCCCTCAATCCAATTGGCTTGGAAATCCCCCCCCAAAGCAGCTGGTGGTGACACCACTGCTGAGTGCCTTGCTACTGATGCTCATGAGTAGGGGGGCCCATTGAAGTGGGGGGTCCCCACAAAAATGTATTGCATCTCCTGGTTCATCTCCTGTTCCAGAATCCCCCACAGATACAGAGGTCACCATTGGTTTCACCCCATGGCAGCTCTCACAGCAGGCAGGGGGTCTTTGGGATCTGAGCAAGGAGCAAGCCCAGTCCACGACGGAGGTGCTAAAGTGCTTTATCTCAGAACAAAGCAAACAAGCAAAACAAGACTTACGGTGCCCTGGCAGGTAATGTGCGGTTGTTGAAGGTTGGGAGACTACTTCTAAGTTAGTGCAAGATTATATAGGGAGGTGCTCGCTTAATTGGTGCTAATTAGCCAGAGTTGTCAAGGAATAATAGATGTGCAGGGCTGCTGCCAGGAGTTATCAAGCTGCATGCAGGTGGCAAGTTAGGCTGATGAGGGGACAATACATTCTCATGGGCATGCAGAGGGGGCCTGCCTGTGCCACAGGTGTAGGTAACTTCTGCCCAGAAGCCTTGACAGAGCCGGGGGAGTGAAGGATGGACTCGGTCCATCCTTGAAACACTATTGACATGCTACACCATTGAAATGCCCTTAGGGCAGAAGATTTAGTCGAGAGGGTTAATGCCTCTGTTTGCCTGATGATAAGAGCTGAAGATCTGAAGGTCGCCAGTTCGGGACTACCGAAAGTCTCTGTGAGCGGCAGACCTTGTAAATTGCGACTGATTAACAGCTGAGCTGTCTTCGGCTGCCTTGTGAGAAGGGGAGTTGTGCCGAAGTCAGCTGCTTCTCTGGTGGGAGCAGGGAAGCCGCTTATCAGCCAGCAAGAAGACAAACGGGTGGCCAGAAAGAAGGACTAAATCCAGAAAGATCCATCTGCATGTGTGTAGTTCTTGGAAGATAGAACGTTTCTGTAAAAATCGTAAAAACCTTCGGGTTTCTGAATAAAGTCTGCCTATGTAAACTGCCTTGAGTTATAGTCAGAGAAATCTGGTGACCTAAGAAAGGCGGTATATAAATCCAAGTATTACTATTATTATTTGTTATATATGAAGTGGTCCTCATTCTGAAAAGTTGATTTCAGAAGAGAAGAGAAGAGAAGAGAAGAGGATTTCAAAAGAAACCCCTGATTTAGAACACTGGGAGCACATAGTTTCCATATACCAAATGTGCATGTTGACTATATTCCCTTGCCACCTATTGTATTTCTTGTGAAAGCACTTCTCCCGAATCCGGATCTCATTCTGGCCTACACTGTTAATTTCACAGTATGGCTATTAGTGCAACTAATTTACAGAGAGATCATATGGTGTGTTTATTAAAACGAGCTCCAAATTGGAAGATCCCTATCGCTTACAGAAATCCTTAAAAGAAAATGATGGTAGCACAACACGCATGGGTTGGGCTGTTGCATACTGATTGAATGGCCCAGACAATCCTCTTAGCATGTGTCGGGGGGGGGAAATCAACCTTTTGATCCTTCAACATATGTTATGAGGACTGCATCAGCTCCTTTTCAAGTGTGCACTTGTGTATAATTACAGGCACATAAAACTGCATGAATGACACTTAAAAACTTTGAAAAGGAGAGTTGTATAGATACTTATAGTACAATAAGCACTATGTTTGCACTGTTACTTTTAAATTATAGCACTAGCTGTGCTCATAGAACTCTGTCTCCCAACAGTATTAGGGGGATTGCACCTCACTCCATTACAGGTGACTTCTGATCATGGATTCTCTCATCCGTACAAATTGCTGTGCTTGCTACAAATGGTTCTTGACACTGTTTTGCCATTCTCAATGGCAAATGACTGGATGTCAATGGGGGCGGGGCAGTCACCTGCTTTGCAATAGGAGATCCCAAGTTTAATCCCTGGCAGCATCTCCAGGTACTGCAGGGAAGGGGACTTTTGCTTGCTGGAAACTGTGTAGGCTGCTGCTCGGGGTTGGGCTGGACCAGAGGTGTCATCCAAATGATTTAAGAACAGGTACTCACTTTTGATTGGCACGTGTCGGGACCTGCCCACCAGAAGTGACGTCATAAGCCGGAAGTGATGTCGTGGCAGGAAGTGACATGAAAAAAGCCCTTATTGAGGCCTCAGACAATTTTAAACCGACCCAACAGTTGCAACAGTATTCCACAGCACCCCCAGAACATGTTAAGGAGGCCTGGCATCATGTTAAAGTGACCCAACAGTTCCAAAACTCCAGAGCAGCTCATTTTTCAGTGGCATGGCAAGGCAAGGCAAGGCTCCGCTCGCTGCCTGCCTGGCTCTGAGAACGTGCAGGCAACTCAAACATGCAGGAAATTCAAACGTTGTAGGGGGCGGAGTCGACGAGTGGGCAGGTGAATGGGCGGGGCCAGCCATAATCCTAGAAACCGGTACTCGTGTACCCCCGCGTACCCCCTGCATGACATCACTGGGCTGGACCAACCTTGGACCACTCTCTAAGGCAGGCTGGCACACAGACATTGCTCCAAGATTGGTGCAAATGTGCTTTATGGGGCTTGTGCAATTCTTACTCAAGGTTAAGATTGCGCCCTCTGTTAGTTAGAGCAAAGGTCTGACTGACTCTGTATAAAGCAGCTTCAGATGCTGGGTTGTTAAGAGGACTTTTTTATTATTATTTTAGAAACCCTCCTAAACTTTTACCCAGGCAGTTCAAGGTTGACTGTCCTTTAAGCTTCCAGATATCCAGTGCATCTAAAACACATAATGCTTGAAAATTATGAGGAGGCAGTGGCGTAGCTAAGCCATTTGCTACCCAGTGCAAATAAGATTTTGTAGCCCCCAATCAAGGTAGTCACTTGTAGCCCCTTTTGAGTCGCACGGAGTCAACCCCAAAGTAGTTTCTACTCCAGCAGCTGGCAGTGTGTAGCCCGGTTCAGCTGCTACCTGCTGCACTTATGCAGCTATGCCACTGTCTTGAATGGGTGGATGGTGTGATAAAAAAAAAAAACACTTAGTATAGTACTGCTCTTCACACTAGGAAGGAGCACAGTCCCGAGTCCCACACACCCCTTTTTGCTGATGAATGCTGCACCTCAAAGTCCCAGAGGTAGTCATGTCAAGCCAGTAACAGCTAGTGTAAAAAAAGGGCCATGTGGAGACCTAAAAGACTTAATGGTTCTTATTGAGGCATAACCCTTTCACAGATTAGAGTCCACTTAACCAGATTTGTGTTATCCCTAGTTGGCAGATTTTATACAAATATATCTAAGTATGTATGAGCACTAAAAACTGTGCAACTAGAAGGCCATGAAATGCAAAAGATTCAGCTGTGCCATTTTCTGGGCAAAGTTCAAATGTGCATGCTAGAGAAGCACAGCGCCTCTTCCCCCCCCCAAAAAAAAGGCCTTGATGGAGAGACTCCAGTGTGACATGATCAGTATGTGTTGCTTTTATGTTCTCCATCCAGAGTTAGATTTCTCTCTCACTGCAGAAGTTACATTATCATAGCAAAGCTGGGAGGATGATTAAAATAGAATTGCTATTGCAGGGTTGAATCCCCTTTTTCTCTGTCCCTTTTGCATATACACATCTTTTAAAATATGTTTTATCACCCACATCTACTGTACATCCTGCCTTACTTTCATTGGGCAACACGAACTGGTGCATTTTGCTCAGTCACATATACATGCGCGCACACACACAAATGTGTTTCTGTTTGGTGCAATTAAGTGATCTTATGAGATTGCAACTTGCTGTGTTCTTGGAAATACTTGAAAGCTAACAATGTGGACCTGTGATCTGATCGTATGGCAGAGCTCACTCAACGCATGGTATTTCCCGTGTCATAATTCACCACATCAGTCAGGTGTCAGAGGGGAGGGAACAGAACAGGAATGGCACTCCAGTGTGCACACTCATTTCCACCTGTCATGCAATCTCTCTTGCATTTGTGCAAATGGGGAAATGGTCAAAAATATCTGTTGAACTTCTTATGGCTTCTCTCCGTAGTAGAAGGATCAAAATAAGCTCTGGGAGAGATTTACAGCTTGATCCTGTTGGGCTCTTCCGCTGCCAAATCGAGCATTCTGGCAGCGGTAGGTAGCTGCTTCAAAACGGTCCCAAGTGGTGCTCCAGCCATCTTTCTGGAATGCCGCGGGATGGGTAGGAGCAGCCCTGGACATAGCAGCCTACTTGGGCAAAGAAGGCCTACCGATGAAGGTGAGCTGGCAGGGAGGATAGCACAGGGCAGAATGGGAGGAAGGTGGGATGCGTTGGAGGTGGGAGGGGGTGGCACTCGGCACAAGCCACTTGCGATGGATGCGATCCCATCTGGGAGCAGCTGACACCCCCCCCTTTGTCTCCTTGGACAAAGTGCTGGCCCAAGTCGGTGAAGACACCCTGGCAATTGGGAATCTTACAAAAGGGCAAGGGAAAACACGTTCCCTTACCCCTTCCAAGCCTCTAGATCTGCCCCCTTCCCCCATAGCGTACAGCAAAGCTTGTTTTGGCACAGTTGTATGCTACGGAGGAGAAAAGGATAGAACTGGGCTCCTAGAGAAATCTTAATTTTTGGTGGTAGACAGAGAAGGTGCTCTCTTGAGTTTCTAGTGTGCCCCCCAAATTCATGGAAGGAATCACTGGCCTTGCCAGAACTGCCACCATCGAAAGAAGTGTTTCTGTGCTAAAGTGCTGCCCATCGGCAAATATATATGACTGTTTTAGAGGCTGTTTTTTTGCAATCAATCAATCAATCAATCAATCAATCAATCAATCAATCAATAGTATTTAGATACCGCTTAGTATTTAGAACTTTGTGACACAAAGTTCACAAAGTGGTTTACAGGCAAATAGTAATAATAAATAAATCTGCATGCTGTTTGCAGCCAGGCTTTTCAGTTTATATATGTCTTAGCGCTCCAGTGTCTTCCCTAGAAGATTTTGTCGTGTGATCTTGGAGCAATCGCATCCCAAGTGTTCAACAGCCCTGACTCGTAGCCTCACAATCTTTTCCTGATCTCTCCTGTGGGTGATGGCGATGGCCTTTTGCCCAGCAAGTGAAGAAGGCAGGAAATGGCTAGAGAGAGACTCTGGCAGAGTCTGAATGGCAGTGCTGTCTATTCTGCTTTGGAATAGAGTGGGAAGGAGAATAACTTTTTGTTTCTTTTTATGCTGTTGAAGCTGGAGATTGTGCATATGGAAAGCCATGTGGGGACTGAGCACAGGAAGGAAACTTTAACCTGGAGCAAATTTTGGAGGCAAACGTCTCTTAGGGGCTGACTGGAATAATTTGATACCCCTTCTGACTCTCAGCAGTATATTTTGGAAATACTCCTAGCAATATTCTTGTGAGCATTTATGGCAAGCATGTGTTAGGATTTAAAACTCTCTCTCTCTCTCAACAACCCCAATGAGAGTTAATTTCTTTAGAATAACTTTCGCTGGATTATTTCCATCTATGGGGAGTTCATTACTATTCTTGGCAATGCTTCATTTTTTACATAGCTGGTTTTACAATGCAGAGCCATATTGTTCGGATTTCTCTTTCTGGCATTGCAGAAGGATTTGTTAAACAAGCCAGCATATTGCATGCAGAGTAACCTGTGGGTTCTCTCCTTGCTTCATTATTTTAACCCCAGCATGTTAAGTCCTGGTGTGTGCTGAGCAAGTGCATATAATAATATTGAATCCTGAGCAAATAACAACAACAACAACAGCCCCTAGACTGCCCACATACTGAGAAAATACCTCTGAACATCCCAGGTCCTTGGGAAGGACCCGATGCTCAGAGTATACCGGTCACGACACCTGTAGTGACTGTGCAAAAGTATAATAACAACAGTAATAGTTACATTACTCCTACTAATAGTAATATTAGGACTAGTAATATAATATTTTGCTCCCTTGGCTGAGATCAGCAGGAAGCCTTTCCTACCTTTCAAGGCAAGAAGGTAAAGGGGACAGAGGCAAGAGTTATAAATGTATAGTTCTTTTGAAGTATAGATATATAGATTGTAAAGAAGTATAGATTGCGAAGGAATGGTGAGAACATACAGCAAGCAAGTGCCGGCTGCCAGTAACCCTGTTTGGGGTGGGGAGGGGGTGGAACCAGGTGGAAGAAGGGGAGGAGCCGACCCACAAGGGACCCGGCCTGGGCAGCCTGACACGGGGTTGCTCAATTCACTGCAGGCAAAATAGACGGTGGTGAGTCGAGGAGCCCTGTTTGGGTGATGGGGGTTTTCCCGGGGGAAGAGGACAAGTGTCCCCTTCTCCCGAGGAGCAGTGATGTCATGTATCCAGGACGCTCCAGAACGCCGTTCCGGTTGTTCCATGTAGGGCTGGCTGCGCCCACTGCAGTCGTCGCTGCTGCGCGCCCCTGCAATACACAAATGGCGCTGGCCGCACCTGTGCCCTGCATGCCTGCAGCCGAAGGTTTCAGCCAGGCAGGCAGGCAGGCAGGCAGCAGACCACGGGGGAAGCGAGGACGCGCGGAGGAACTGCCAATCAACCGTGCGTCCCGGTAGCTACTTCCTGCGTTCCGGTTGTTAGCGCAGGTAGATTCCACCACTGCCGAGGAGCCACATAAGAACGTAAGAGCCTTGTTGGATCAGGCCAAAGACCCATCTAGTCCAGCTTCCCGTATCTCACAGTGGCCCACCAGGTGCCTCAGGGAACACATGAGATAACAAGATGCTTGCATCCTGTTGCCACTCCTTTACACCTGGCGTTCTGAGGTATATAGGTATTCTGTGGCTGCCTGACTGCTGCGGGATGCAATGGTAGCCATTTTGGTACTGCTGCTCCTGTGGGAGCCAGGCAGTTTAGGATTGGACTGCCCGAGAGTTATAATACCAACACAGTCCATATTGAACATTCTTGTCTAAAATGGAACTTGTTTTCTAATCTAGCTTCCAATGCAGAGTACTGTAGATAGAGTTTTCATCCTAGAAATGCCCAGGGACAGAAAAATTCCACTTTGCATCCCTAAAAGCAGCAGCCAATCGTGGCGTTTGGTTTTTACTAATACTTCTGAGTGTACATGCCTCTTCTTGTTTTTCTTATCTGTATGTTAATTACAGCTGGTACAACACTAATCTGTTCACCTCCCACCATCTTATATGTCACTTCTAGGAAAGTGCAGGTCCTTGCTGAATATTCAGAATAGATTATAAAAGGATACCCTTTTTACGGCTAGAATGCTATGTGGCCAACTTCATATGCTTGTATTAACATATGGGTCCACCTTGTGTAACCAGAGTTTCAGAGAGCAGTTTTTCTGCACCACTGTTACCTCACTGTTCATGAACTTGGAAATAGATAGCTACCCAAAGTCCTAGTAATTCTTATAATCTTTTGGATCTTGAATCCAGCCTTCTATCAGGCATAAAATAAACAATACATTTTGAATCTGGAGGTGATTTCAGGGTTCTTTTAAACATGCTGTCTAAGTCCATAAATATTCTTCATCTAAATGCAGAGGTGACATTTCTTTCAGAAGGATCTTGGCAAGGTATTTTTCATCAGTCAATTTTTTTCCCAAATAAGGAGATGGCAACCGCTCCTGGGAGGAATTTAATTACGGTAGACCTTAATGCACATATTGGACACACTACTAAAAGGGGTAGAAAGAGCTTGGATTCCCCCCCCCCCGGATCCTTAAAAATAACTTCCTGGAAATATATGAATATGGATGTTTTTGAGCAATTTAACAATATCCCCTCCTTGTTTCTGTTGAATTGAAACTATGAAGAGTTCTGTGAAACTGCTCAAGAGCTTGCTACCTGACTCTGCCAGATCTGTTGGTTTAGTAAGAGGATATTCTTTCATACCTGTTTGGTCCTTTCTTTCCAAATTGGCCATGCAGAAGCTTCTAATGTGGTCTGCTTTGAAAGACCAAGCATGGACTTCTGGAGCCATTTTATTTTTCCAATGGGGCTCAAGATCAAAAAAGTGTAATGTATACATCCTCTCTAAAATCCAGGGTAAAGGGTCAACTTCCTCCTATATGGGCTGCTGCCAATTCCTGAAGCATTCCACTGGAACGTGCTCCAGGCTGCACTCTGATGTATTGCTGACACACACTTCTAGGCATCAGTCACAATTTAGTAACCTGTCTCAGAATTATGCAGGGACGTGGTTGTGCTGCTGGTTAAACCACTGTTGCTGAACTTGCTGACCAGAAGGTTGGCAGTTCAAGACCACGCGATGGAGTGAGTTCCCGTTGCTTGTCCCAAATTCTGCCAACCTAGCAGTTTGAAAGCATGTAAAAGTGCAAGTAGATAAATAGGTACCACTTTGGTGGGGAGGTAATGGAGTTCCGTGCGCCACAGCGTATAGTCATGCCGGCCACATGACCACGGAAACTTGTCCTCGGACAAATGCCGGCTCTTTGGCTTAGAAACAGAGATGAGCACCGCCCCCAACAGTTGGTCACGACTAGACCATTCGGTCGTAGGGAAACCTTTACCTCAAAATAATGCACATACAAATAAGATCAATTCTAATTTTTATGACATCCATGAATCAGGGAGGTAATGGGGAGGAGGGCAACTCGGGCCCAGAAAGTGGGCAGGTTTGGTGGCAGAGGCATCCACCAAATCCTAATCCCCTTTGTAGGCCTGATCCGCCTTCATGGACATTTCAGAGTTGCGCAGCAATATCTCTGGCATGATCCAAGTTGACCCATGGCGGCGGCAGGTGCTAAGCCTGTCTCAAGGGAACAAATGTTCCCTTACCCCCAAGAAGGCTTCAACATGGCAAAACTCCCCTGCAGGATACAGTGGTTTCCACATGGACACTGCTGCTTCAATATGTGGGGAGTTAGGTAGGATTGGGCTGGTGACTGCCAGGATTTCATTATAGCTGGGTAGAATTGGTGAGTTCATAGCTCAGGCTTGTAACCACTAAATTATCCCCAGCCTAGTGGATATGGAGGCTTAAAAAATACATTTGATATTGGCTGCATAGGGAGAATGCTATCCCTGAATCTTAAAAAAAAAAGAAAAGAAAAAAAAGACCTAATGTGAGGCTTGGTGGAGTTAATAGATGGTGCTGTGGTGAACCAAGGGTATTTCCTATCTAGTTCTCATCCCTTAACCCTATTTATTGGTTTGCAGCATCTAAAGGTAAATCTGCAAGCCTAGTGATGAGAGCTATTGCTTAGAAAAATGCTATCATTACATTATAAGGGCACACACAGCAGCAAAGTTTCAGAGAAAATTGTAGATCTGCAAAGTAGATTTATGGGAGAGGATGCATATGTAATTTAAGCACTGGCAGCCAGCAGGTGCTCTGAGAAGCAGGAATTTAAAACATTAGCCCTCTCTTTATATCAGAATTCCGATATCAATCCCAAGTAATATTGCTCTCTCTTTTTATAGTGAAACACCCACCAAGAATGGAAATAAATTGTAAAGGAAAAACTGAGACCAAACATGAAAATATCATCTATATAAATACATCTGTATACATACTAGCAGTAATATTTAAAATGTCTGCTACTGGAAACCAAAATACCTCATTGTGGCCTGCCTGTGGCTGATGGCCCCTGAAATACATTTAAGAGCGCAATCCTAAACTGGAGTTTGGCTGGCATAAACTAAGCCAGCAAAGTTTGGCCAGCACAAGGGCCGCTATAAAGCGTGGTTGGACTACTCTCGGAGTCATGGAGGATGATGCACGTCTGTGTGTTGGCCTCTCTGACTCCGAGAGTGGTCCAAACATACTTTACGGTGGCCCTTGTGCTGGCCAAACTTCGCTGGCTTAGTTTAAGCTGGCCTAACTCAGTTTAGGATTGCATCCTAAGAGTCATTATTCCCCAGTAATAATCAGGAATAATGCATACTGATGCTGGTTGCAATGGACTTTTGTCTCTTTTTCTTTCTCTTCTCATACCAAGTCTTTATATAATATAGTGTATGATCCACCAAATTGAACTCAGCCCCCAAGTTGTGATTTTCCAGGTGTTTAACAAGCCCCCCTTGTTTTTCCAGGACTAGGTAGATAGGAGATCCATCAAGCTCCTAATGGGCTTCCACACCTGTCTGGTAGGCTGTCCTTGAGTTGGTGGAAGACAAGTTGTGAAAGCCTCTCTTTTTGCTCTGCAATGCCTATACAGGGGCTGACCAAGCCTCTGTACTGTCTAAATCCACCACCCACTGCCCCCTTTGTTTGTGTGATTAGTAGAATGACTTCAATTTGCTCACACGTCAGCCGGGCACATGGATCCAGATTGACATCACCAGAGGACAAGCCTCTGTTCAGTATTTGGTAATGGAGATGAAACAGCAGGGGTCTGAAAATGTTGGGCATTGCTCTTTGAGTCAGAGCTTTTGCAATAACATGAGCTATGTAGATGTACATTCCAGTCTGGTGGGAAGCTTTTACGTCTCATTGGTTAGCGAGGCTGTTGCTACAAACGATGTGAGATTCCTGTGGAAGATTGTTCTAAAAAAGAAGCAGAGACATACAGATAAAGCTAAAACAAAGAGACTGTTATTCCCTGCACAACAGCAACAAAAAGCAACCCAAACTTTCTTACGTACTTCTTCATTTCTTTAGGTATTGCTTTAGGTATCAGCAATTCAGAAATCTGTTTCTATCTGCTCTTCCTTCCTATTGCCAGTTCCAGAAGCTCAAGAAGGATGTGGGTTGAGCATCTCTGGCAAAAGGATTTGTCAGTGGGCGTCTTTTGGGAGGGGCGGTAGGGAGGAGGACTTGGTCCATTTGTCCACTTCCTCATCAAACTGATGCCCTAGTTTCTGACAAGGGTCACACAATTAACAGCATCATATTATCTTGGTCATTCCATATTATGTCAAAGCATCAGCAAGGAAGTGCTCATTTAGTCTTAAAGTAAAGCTTTTAAGGAAGAACACAATCAGGGTATGGTATATGGTGCACCAATCCAGTATATTCAGGTTCTCCCATAGAAGGAATTTACAACACCTCTTAAGCATTTCCCATGTGTACAATTTTTTTTCTATTAGCAATTGCATCTTAAGCCCACAAGACACATGAGCTGATGTGTAGCTAAAGTGATTCCCTGGATAGGGAATCCAGTGATAAGTGATTCCCTGATAGGTTCACAACCTATCAGTGGGCTCTGGAAGCCTTGGGAGTGGGTCACGAACGTGCTGGTCATTGTTATCGGAGACGCTGAAAAATGGGAGCTATTGGCTAAGTAGAATATGGCTGCTATTAACATGGAGAAGTTATTGCTCCTGCCTCAACCTACTGGTGCTTACTGAGGCTGCCCTGTCATCTGTGCCAGGTGCTGCCAAATGCTGACATGATGGTCACACCTGAAATGCAGATGGAGGAAAATTATTCTCAGGTAACTTCTGTGCCTGAATTTAAAACTGGCCACTGCTGTGTTTAAAGGCTCTCACTGTCTGCCAAGTGGGTTTTTTTCCCCTGAAGCCCAGAATCTCTCACTAGAGATGTATTATGCTCTGAGCCCTGGCTGTGAAGGTTTCTCCTTCTTCCCTTTTGCCTGTGGCCAGGTGATTCTTTGTTGTTGTTGTTCAGTCACTAAGTCGTGTCCGACTCTTCGCGACCCCATGGACCACAGCACGCCAGGCCTCCCTGTCCTCCACTAGCTTCCGGAGTTTGCCCAATTTCATGTTCATTGCTTTGGTGACATTGTCTAACCATCTCACCCTCTGCCGTCCCCCCTCCTCCTTTTGCCTTCCATCTTTCCCAGCATGAGGGTCTTTTCTAAAGAGTCCTCTCTTCTCATGAGGTGGCCAAAGTATTGGAGCTTCAGCCTCAGGATTTGTCCTTCCAGGGAGCAATCAGGCTTGACTTCCTGTAGGATTGCCTGATTGGATCTCCTTGCAGTCCAGGGGACTCTCAAGAGTCTTCTACAACACCATAATTCAAAAACATCTATTCTTCGGCTAGTCACCTTCCTTATGGTCCAGCTCTCACAGCCAGACATTGCTAACATCCATACATAGCTATGAATGTTTCTTTACTAGGCCCTTAAATTCTTTCCTGTGGTGAAGGGCTCAGTCCTATCCAACTTAATGCCTATGCAGCCACAATGCAACCCCAAAGTAAGGGAATAACTGTTTCCTTACCTTGAAGGGGGCCCATGACTGCCCCCCCCCCACCGCAAGAGGCGTCACATGCCCCATTGGAATGCATCAATGCTGGCAAGTTGGAAAGGATTTGGCCCAAAGTGGATATATCCCCTCCATTCTTCCAGGCAGTGCCTGATTCAAGATTCCCACACACAAGCCTGATTGGATATTCTTCCTTAAAAGTGGATGGGAAGCCATTCAAATTGTGCCTGTGCCCCTCCACATGTAAGCCTCATGTCAGAACATTCTCTACTGCAAGGAGTATCTGGATCAGTGAATAAACCATTGCTCTGTGCAGCACAGTTTAGAATGCTCTTGTTGCAATGTACGTTCTTGTGGCCCATGATCGGTCAGATGGTGGAAGCACGAGCTTGCAGAGGTTTGACTGTCTTTGATAAGGCTGAGCGGGGGTGGGAGGGGGAAGGAGGAAGGGGATGTGAGGTTCTGTGCTGATGTTGCCGCAAGCATTTCCTGAGGTTTTCTCAGAAATTCTGCAAACGAGCTGCTACCGTGGTGGGGGATCTGAATTGTTATATTAGTACTGTTAACACCTCAGGTGGAGCAATCAGATCAACTCTAGTTGTAACTGGAACAGCAAAAACAGAGCCTCAAAGGGCCTTTGGCCTGATCCAGCAGGGCTCTTCTTAAGTTCTTATGTAAAGGTTGTACAGGATTGGAAACCATGCTAAATGCATGGAGATGGCTTCAAGATAGTTAATAGCAAGCCAGATATAGTACTCATCTGAGTACTCTACCATTTTGTTCCTGGCAAAATGGTAGACTTACAGCATCTCATTGGCCCTGTATGTGCTGCCTCGTACACTGAAGTACCTTCTACCATTGATTACAGCTGACAGGATAAGAAAGAACTAGAAACACATGACTTTGGCCCACTATTGGCTATCGGACAACAGCAACCAGCAGATTGTTTGCAACCCAGCTTCTGAGTTGGCTCAGAACAGACCAATAGCAACCTGTCTGTTGAGTGAGAACTTGGAATGTTAGCAGCAGTATCTTCTAAGTACGTAATGATACTGTGCTTGACCCAGATTCTATCAAGTGTGGTGGATCACATGGGTCACTCTCAAAGTAATTCCTGTTTTTAATATTTTTCACAACTTATTGTCAATATGTCACCTAGAAAGTAAGAGGATTCTTTTAAAAATGTGCACTCAGTTAAAGCCTAGAGCACCAATCTAATTTTTGGTGGTTCACTGAACTGACAGGGTAGATTACGTTATGTGCATCAAGAGTTAAACTACCTGCTAACTTGGAAGATAGACGATAATGGAATAAATACACAAAGAGCATAAATGACTACGTGGCACTGAATCCCCCCAAAAAGGACACGTTTTGAGAGGTTAATGCAGAACCCCAAGGCAATTTTGGAACTCTCTAGTGTGCTTTCTCTGTCATGTTCCTTGAAATTCTGTTCAATCAATGCTTATCGCTGTGGACTGCTGGGTAATGAAAATAGGATATCAAGCATATCAACCCTTCTAGAGGGGACTACTGTATTTTCTGATCCCAGGATTGCATAAAACCTGAATACAGGCGTGCCCCAGTATCCACTGATCTGATATCCATGGTTTCAATTGTCCACAAATACCATGGATACTGAGACGCCTATTAAAAATATAGGGGAACATTAAACCAATTTTTTTTACTGTGTTGCAGCAAAACCACTATTTTTCCTCCTAAAATTTCCTATTTTTAAAAAGGCACCCCTAATATCCATAGGTATCCATGGGGGTGGGGGTGGGGGGTCTGGAATGGAACCCCAGCAGATACAGGGACATGTCTGTACTTTAACATATGCTAATCACTTACCTAGTGACTGCCAGGGATGATACAAGACTAAGCTTCTCATGAGTGAGCTGAATGTGTTGCTGCCATTTTCAGGGATGGCCATGTGTGTTATTGTAATGTCTAACTTGACCCTCATATCCCCATGTGCTGATCAACTTCATCTTGGTATTGGGCAGTGATGGTAACTTTTCACGCTGCTATTTGTGCCATCTAGTGCCTTTTGGCTACCGCTGTGCCCACGGCGGCCAGGTAGCTCAGGATTGGGCTTCCCCTCACTAAAGGCCAATTTTGGAGAATAGTATATCTGGATAGCTCAGGCTGGAGTAAAGATGGAAAATCGTCTTTGTGCATAAGGTAGGTGTTGCCCCTGGAAAAAGTCATGCTTTTCTGACTGTCGCCTCTCTGCTGTCTACGAAGTAGGAGGTGTAAAAGTAGAATGTGAGAAGGATGCAGGTGCCTTTAATCAGGTTTAAAGACAGGTTTAAAACATTGTTTGTCTTTGATCAATCAATCAATCACTAGTATTTATATACCGCTTTTCAACATAAAGTTCACAAAGCGGTTTACAGGCAAATAATAACATTAAAGTTAAATGGCTCCCTGTCCCAAAAGGGCTCACAATCTAAAGGAATGGGGAACACCACCAGCAACAGCCACGAGAAAGACACTGTGCTGGGGTGAAGAGGGACAATTTGCATGGAGTTTGCACGCAGACAATAACATGTTGGCAGCATGGAACATGCAACTACAAATGCTGAAAGTGGAAATAATTACATCTTTTTGCTGCTGAATTGCTTCTGTTAGAGTTCCAAAATAGAACCTTCTCTATTTCTTGATTCAAAAATCCATACAATGGTACAGGTGCTTGCTGTCTATTAATAAGAATGCGACATGAATACTTAGCATCTTTATTGTGCTTTTGAACGTTTAAAGTTCTTCACCCTTATCATGGTCCTTTAAGACAAGTGAGTAATACTATCACCGTGTTGCAGCTGGAGAGGGCTCCAGTTGAATCCCTTCTAGAGGTTTTTAAATAGCGGTTTTATGAACATCTGTTAGGCTTAGGGCCACAGAGCTGTGCTCTTGTACTATTTATTGGCAGTTCTAGGTTTGCAAAGGGACTCGACTACTTAATGGACAGGTAAGAGATTCTCAACCTTGACATACCTCATCACACTGTACTCCCTCTGTGGAACAGGGAAAACAATTACCTACAACATTTTAAAAATTTTTGCAACTGTTGTTCTTTGTGATGCCACTACCCCTCCTCCTTGAATGCAAAGGCAAATTGCTACCATGTGTTCTTAGTGATGGCATAGATTTATTTTATTGCACAAACCCAATACATGGTTACATCTTGAAATGTTTTTTGTTGAAACTCAGTTTTGCATTTTTTCCTTCCATTAGAGGCCTATTGATAGATAAAGATTTTAATTCACAATTCTCTCCCACAGAAATGTGTTGGTGTGTCAGAGGAAGAAATGGGTGGCAGGCAGAATGGGAGCAATGCCTAGTGGTTAGAGATGGTGCTTTCTTCCTAGCTTTCTCCGCAGTTTAGATTAGGATTGGGGGGAAAACTATAGCTTTTGTTGCTCCCACCCAAGGCTAGGCAGCCCAGATTGAAAGAAGAGATGGGTAGGGTAAGTAGAAAAGGCTATTGGCAACAGATCCCTTGCATCCCTGGCATCTGGAGCTGTATTAATAGGGTTGGAGTTGTGGTTAGGGGCTCAGGGGCTCAATGTTTCTCATTCTGTGACCCAAGGGCATGGCAGAGTTGTGTGGAAGGATTGCTTCCATGTCTGCAGCTCAGTGTTGTGCCACTTCTGTGTGCACGTTCAGCATGACATCATTTGCCCACCTACACTCCATATCTTTGGTTGGCAAATACAGGGGGCGGGAAAACATGCAGTTCTGTGCAGTGGTGTCATTCAAATGATTTAGGAACAGGAACTCACTTTTGATTGGCACATGTCGGGAACCCGGAACCAGCCACGGAGCCCGTTAGGATCCCCCTGAACGACATCACTGGTTCTGTGACACCACAAAGAGGTAAATTCATTTGCATGTTACAAACAAGTAGGGAACTGGGCTATTTTGGTGGCTGCTTCACATTTGTCATAATATTTTATTTGACTCGGAGAAGGGCCTGCCCATGCTTCAGTTGTTTGAGAACATGTGCACAAGTGAAAACTGTAATAAGAGGAAGAGTATACATTGAAGAGTTACATAATAACCCATGTCTGTTGTGGTCAATTGCAACACTACTTGGTTGCAAGATTTAGCCGAGAGGGTTAATGCCTCCGTTTGCCCGAAGATAACACCTGAAGATCTCAAGGTCGTGAGCTCGGGACTGCCGGAAGTCTCTGCGAGCAGCAGACCTTGGAAACTGCGGCTGATTAAAAGCTGAGTTTCAGCTGCCTCGTGGGAGGAGGAGTGTGCTGAAATCAGCTGCATCTCTGGTGGCAGCAGGGAAGCCTCATCAGCCAGCAGACGACAGACGGGTGGCTAAAGAAAGAAGGCTAAATCCAGAAAGAAAGATCTGTAGGAGTGTTGTTCTTGGAAGATAGAACATTCTATAAATTGTAAAAACCTTCGGGTTTGTGAGAAAGTCTGCCTATGTAAACCGCCTTGAGTTCAATCATTAGAGAAATCTAGTGATATTAAGAAAGGCGGTATATAAATAAATGTATTATTATTATTATTATTATTAGCGTGATATTACAAATTTCTACTCATCGAAAGACTTAAGTTGGTTGGGTGTTGCTTTGAGCTAATCTTGCCTTCTGAATGGCAGATGCAGCATTTTGCCTCCAAGTTGACAGCTGGAAGAACAATGGGGTGTCCACCTGAGGACAATCCATGTTCAGCACTTGCCCTGCTATCTGTATGACTTAGGGCACGATCCTAAACTGAGTTAGGCAGGCATAAACTAAGCCAGCAAAGTTTGGCCGGTACCAGGGCCACTGTAAAGTATGTTTGGGCCACTCCCAGAGAGGCCAGCACACAGATGTACATCATGCTACCTGACTTCGAGAGTAGTCCAAACACACTTTATGGTGGCCCTTATGGTGGCCAAACTTTGCTGGCTAATCTTATGCCAGCCTAACTCTAGTTTAGGATTGCACTTTTACAGTGCAAGCCTATGCATATCTACTCAGAAGTCATACCCATTAAGTTCAATGGGATTTATTCCCAGGAAAATGTATCTGTGACTGCTGCCTTAAAATTGCTGCTCTCTTTAACTGGCTGGTGTTGCAAAACCTGGGGCCTCACTAGCTTGAACACAAAGTTGCGAAGTACATTGCAATAAGCAAAGAAGGACCACATAACATTTTTGGAGGTGAAAATTAGACTCTATCATGTATTGGAATGACAAATTTCAAGGTGATGTGCATCCATGTAATTTATTTTGTATATTATAAATGGATTACTAAAAAAAAACTTTAAAAATGTTGTTGCAGCCCTTTCTGAGGTTTCTGTGCCTGACATTTTAGCTGACCCAAATATTCTAAGGAAGCCTGGGTTAATTTTACCTGGGTTTATTTTACTGCAAGAGCAACTATAATTTATCATTTAGTGTCAAGACACTTGTTCTGATCTATTTGATCTAGTGCTTCTGTATTTTCAGCCCAAGTTGATATAGATCTGTATGACTTATGATTAAAGCTAAAAGCAGGGCAAGATGTAACGGTTGGTTTTCAGGCCACAATAGAAAAATTGCTGAGGAAGCAGCAATTTCGATGTCTGTAACTTGGGGACCCGGTGGATCAAGGCAGAGGGTAGAATCCTACCTAAAATACCATCAGCAGCTTCCTCAATAAGATGCTAGTAGGACATTTTAAAGCTGCTGCTCTGTGCCCGATCCTTTGACATGAATCTATACGTTCTTCTCTTTCATTCAACAAGTTTTTGTTAGTTTTGTGATTTTTAAATTATTGGAGGCCTGTTGGGTGCCCTTTGGGCTCTGAAAGGCACAATAAATATTCTGTTGCTTTTAAGCATGGTTGCAGATATTCTAGGTCAGTGTGCAATAAATGTGAATCTTTCTGCTTCTGTCAATTTCCCGCCAAAATGCAACACGTTTAAGAAAACAGAAACATTATACCCCCCCCCAAATGTAACCATTTGAAGATAAGAAGTCAGTAATACTATGGCTCAGTGTTTCTCAAACTGTGTCGTGAGCCAATTTCAGCACCTAGTGCAGCCATCATTGAAAATTTGGGAAAATGGGACACCGGAAAGGGGGAAGGCTATGTGGTTGTTTTGCCTATGTCAAGGCAGTAGGCTTTTTTTTTTCCCTTTCTGGTTCACTTTGCTTTTGGAAAATGGTTGAGAAATAACCCAATTTATTTCTGCTGTCTCAGGAAAGCAGCAGGCTCTGGTGTTGCAATGACAGCACTTCGGCCATGACATCACTTCTGGTGTGCCTTGGATAAAATGTCACTGTTAACACATGTGTCCTGCTGCTAAAATGTTTGAGAACCACTGCTATGGCTGCTTAAATTCATCCTCCCTCCCTCTCTCTCGCTCTCTCTCCCCCCCCCCTCTCTCTCTCTGAATATGCATTTTAAACTTGGATTGTATTTTTCTACCAACACACAAAAAAGCCTCACAAATCATAATTTCATAAAGCTAAAATACTTTGCCTTTAGTCTTTAGTTAGAGAAAAACTCATTGCATTAATTTCCTGTTATCACTGAACTAAGCAGAGATGAGGGAAGAGTTAGGCCAGAGTTTCCGGAATTAAAAACAGTGAAGCAAGAAACCATATGTGCAGAATGCCTAAGCACTTCTCTCTCCCCCCTTCTCATCTCTAGGAGTTGCTGTGACTTAAGAGAGGCTATCTTATTCTTATCATTATAGTAATTCCCTTTGTACTATTGACTGTTCTAAGAACGTGAGAGGTTTGCTTTACAGATTTTTATCCTGAAAAATCATCTGAATGTACTCCTTATACCGATGAGAGTGTCAGTGACTATTTACAGCCATAGCCTGCTTTATTGCTAATGCTCAGTGTCGATACTCTAGTTCAGTGGTTATCAAACTTTTTAGCACCGGCACTCACTTCTTAGAATGACAATCTGTTCAAGACCCATCAGAAGTGCTGTCATGGCCGATAGTGAAACCAGAGCCTGCTGCTTTCATGAGAACGCAGCAATAAGATGGGTTATTCCTCAGCCATTTTCCAATAGTAAAGTGAGTCAGAAAGAAGAAAATCTTGACACAGTTGATATTTACGGTTTAAGGATGATATTTACAACCTTGACACAAGCAAAATAGCCACCCACCTCCCCCTTTCCAGTGTCCCATCTTTCCATATTTTCAATTATGGCTGCACTAGGTGCTTTGCAACTCACCTGAAATTGGCTAGCATCCCACTTAATGGGTCCTGACCCACAGTTTGAGAAACACTACTCTGCTTTGGCCTTTCTCACAAGAACCTTGTAAGGAAGGCCCATAGTATCTTCCTTTTACAAGAAGGGCAATATGACAATCACAATGTAATTCAGCAACTACAGTATGGCTGTCCTGGAATTTGAACCCACCTTTCCTGTTGTGACCACTTAACTGGGGCACACATGGTCTTAGTGGTACATCTGAGATAAGTAGAGCAGTGTTTTTTCAACTTTTGCCCCCACCCCGATTACCCCCTTCTCATTGTCTAATTATCTTAAGTAACTGGTGATGTCATCACTAGTTAGCTATGGGCTGGGAGCAATGGTGTCATCCTCAAACGACGTTCCGGAACGCTAGGCGGGACTTACTGCCTGATTGGCTGCCCGTCTGTGACATGTTGTTGCCTACCTGCCCGCCGTGCGGGCACCCCTGGCTTCAGAGGGGGTGCCCGCTTGCCTGGGGGGTGCGCCGGGTGCCTGGGCAAGCAGTGGAGGGGCGCGCCAACCGGAGGGAGCCCGTGCGGCGGGCAGGCAGGCAGTGACACGTCACGGACAGCCTGTCAATCAAGTGGTAAGTCCCGCCTAGCGTTCCAGAACTTCATTTGAGAATGACACCGCTGGCTGGGAGGCCAAACACGATGCTACAAACAGTGGTAAGAGGTTCAGGGTGAGCAGGTGGGCTTTTCAAGCTTATGATAAACACACACCTGAGTTCTGCCCACTGAGCTAAGCCTCCTACTGCTGTTTGTAGCATTGCATTGTAGTCTTGCAGTGGGTGTCACTAATGGAGCCGCGAATACCACTGGACAACACCTCAGGTAGCACTGGTGGTACACATAACCAGTGGTTGAAAAACGCTGCAGTCAAGGTGAAATAAAAGACAAGAATGTCTGAATGATTGAGGGCTCTGCTCTGAATTCCTTGCCCATCTTGATATAATTGGCCAGTTAAATCAATGCTGCACACCTTTCTTTGGAAAGACAAGCTGGGATGGAGTTGGCAGTGGTTGCTAGCAATTAATGAGAAGGATGATCATGTGGCTAACATGATCTGGGATTTCTTTGTCAAGCTGGGTTAATCTCTGTATTCTTGATGAATGAGTGCTAACCTTGCTTCAGTTTGGGGAAACGGGGAAACCTGCAAAGATTTTAACAAATACATTTGTCTTGCAACCGGAAGCCCGGGACTCAGGAAGTGAAACCTTTGCCATCAGCCCCATTTCTCAGGAGGATTTCTCAACTTTTCAAACCAGTAGATGAAAGTGGACTGATCTCCAGGGAATTTCAGTGCACACGCTGCCTTGCAGATGCAGATGCCTTCAAAATGTCTTTTCTGACTCTGCATCTGGCAAAGCAAGTGGAAAAATTTTCTTGTTGGCTTTTAGTGTGCCACAAGAGAGCAAGATGTTTACATCCTAGCCTTTGAAAAGAGGGGGTGGAGGAGAGAGATTCTCAGATCATGCTAATGGACATAATGCAGTCCATTTTAGTTAACTACAGTGATTTACACTAGGAAGGCAAGAGCCGCTGAGAGGATGCGCATTACAATTCCTTTCTTCACCTCCACTTGCCTTTCCTTAATGATTTCCCGCCCTCCAGTACTTCCTAGAGTTGCATCAAGGATTAAGAGTTGCATCAAGGATTACTTACCTGCTGGTTTACTGGGTTTCAGTAGGGAGAAGTGGTAGTATAGCAGCAAATTATCCTTTTCTTCCCCCAGTGCCACTTTACAAATCCTGCTGCTGTTGCTCTTCACCATTATCTGGGAACCTAGAGCCTAATAGGAGGCTTATAAAGAGATGGAGCAGGGGAGCAGGAGTCTCTCTCTCATCCACTGGCTGGTTCCTGGGCACTGTGAGTGCAGGGATGGGATAGCTGGCTTGCAAGTGTATTCCCTAAGACTCCCCCAGCACTGGTGTAATCTCTCTCTCTCTCTCTCTCTCTCTCTCTCTCTCTCTCGCTCGCTCTCTCTCTCTCTGTGTGTGTGTGTGTGTGTGTGTGTGTGTGTGTGAGTGAGTGAGTGATAGATGCATGTGCACCAGATTCCAGATGTATCTGCCACCCCACTCAGGGACTCCCAAGAGGAATCTGACCTCTGAAAATAATATCACACATGTATAACTCATTTTGTTAAAGACAATGTTAGGGCAGTGTTTCACCAGGACAGGGACCAAACAAAACAGAGGTTGCCTCTAGGGACAACTGCTGCTTATATCCTTCTCTTTCTGTGCCTGGACACGGACGATGCTTCATTTCACTTCCTGTCAGCTTCTGGTTTGTACCTAACCCACCAAGCAAACTTGCAGAATTAGTTAATTAGCATGATCCAAAGTTTGTGGTCGATTGAGTATGCTTTGAGAGACTCGACTGAGGTACCATGGGAGCATTGTGGTCCATGGTATGTGCTTATCCTGTTCCAATTTCCACAGATTTTTCAGTTTTAAGTGTATTAAAAGTTTATGTATTAAACATACTGTATGTATTTCAAAATATTCAGTATGTTGAACAACCTATGAAAACATTATAAAAAAAAATCTTCCTAGATTGTTTCATCACAACCTAGGTCAAAACCTGTTCACCAGAGGTAGAAGGTGGTTGAATGAATGGGATTGCAAGTACTTGTAATGCCTCTTTTGTGCCACCTTCAGTTCTTTGAAATAAACTGCCCTCATCCCATGTGAATCATGTGTGAATGAGTGGTTAAAACTTCATTTTTTATCTCTGTCTTTTTAAATCTCTTTAATATTTAGTTCTCTTACCATCCTTCTTCTGGACTCCCAAATGTAGCGCTTGATTGCTTCCCAGAGAAAACAATGTGAAGCCTCTTTATCATCTGTTAATATTTATATTAGGGGACACAACCTGTGAGAGCTATGCCCCCCCCATCTTTATGCCACCATAGTGGGTCTGCACCAGAGGTGCATTTGTGCACCAAGTGAAATTCACGTTATGTACAAAGGGGGCCTTAGATTACATGTCAGTTTCATCTTAACTCTAAACTTGGCAAAGTCAGGCATAGAATAATTATGTCAGGCATGAACAGTGGCATTCCTACAGGAGACACACAAACAAAATGCTAGGTGTTGCAGGAGCCTGAGCTCCTGTGTAATATGCCCCCCCTCATTTCCAGAGCCATTCGTGGTGTGGAGAGCCTGTTCGGAGGATTTGCTCTCCAAGCCGCAAATGGCTCTGAAGGGGAGGGGCTGCACTATGCAAGAGCTCAGGCTCCTGCAAAACCTAGTATTTTACTGCCGCTGTAGGAATGCCACTGGGCATGAAAACAATACCTAAGCTTCCCTCAGCATGGAAGTGCCTGGCACTGCCAGGCAGCAGAAGCACCCCCAATATGCAAAGAAAACTTCAGTAAACGTACTGCAGGTGGTGTATTTGCACACCATTATTGCTGACAATGGTGCATTTTGACACCATTTACTGCTCACAATAGGAATGGCCCATTAGAAGGACGTGGTGGTGCTGCAGGTTAAACCGCTGAGCTGAGCTTGTTGACCGGAAGGTTGGCAGTTCGAGACCACGCAATGGAGTGAGCTCCCGTTGCTTGTCCCAGCTCTTGCCAACCTAGCAGTTCAAACGCACGTAAAAATGCAAGTAGACCACAAGGTACCACTTCGGTGGGAAGGTAATGGTGTTCTGTGTGCCTTGGTGTATAGTCATGCTGGCCACATGACCACGGAAGCTTGTCCTCGGGACAAACCGTCAGCCTTTCAGCTTAGAAATAGAGATGAGCACCGCCCCCTACAGTCAGTCACGACTAGACCATTCGGTCGTGGGGAAACCTTTACCTTACCTTTTATACCATTAATATCAACAGGTGATTAGAGGTGTAAAAGGTGTCACTGAAACGTTTCAATTACACTGACTCCAGAAGGCATATCCCTGGCCTTAAAAAATGTCCAAAGTTCCAATTCTTACTTCATTTGGGGGAGATAATTTATGAATGGGCCGAATTACAGTGTCTTTTGGCCCCTAAAACCCTAATCTCTACTCCTTTTTTAATATGATGCCATGGCAATGCACCTATATAAAGGCTCATCTTTGAACTGTTAACACAGAAAAAAAAAATCAGATCAATTACGTAGGATCGTTTTTTTGGTCCATCTTAAAAAAATTCCCTGCATCTAGTTTCTCCAGTGGGAAAATATGGGTAAAAGGCCTTCAGTGAGCTTGTGAGGAAAGACCAGCCTGTTGCCCAGTGAGACATGGCAAAGCAGCTTCCTGGTGGGTTATGAGAGGGTTATGAGAAGGTACTGAGTTTCAAGGTCAAAGGATTAGATGCAGTGGTGTCATCCAAATGATTTAGGAACAGGTTACTCACTTTTGATTGGCACTTGTCGGGGTCCGCCCACCGCAAGTGATGTCATAAGCCAGAAGTGATGTTGTGGCAGGAAGTGAGGTCATAGCCGGAAGTGAGGTCATGATTGTTGCCATGGATGTGATCATGTTTGTAATAACTTCAGCTTGTGGTTAGTGTTGATTTAACTTCTATTGCTTTGCTTTCTAGAGATGTGTATATACATAGTTTGCTTCAACTGTTCCCTGGTTAAATAGCAGGTTAGACTGTACTAGATTGTGAGCCCTTTTGGGACGGAGCCATTTTACTTTAATGTTAAATGCAAGGAGCCGGCAAGGAGCAGGAGGGGGAATGGGCAACCAAAAAAAGACCACGTGGGGGCTGGGGCTGGGGGGAGGCTGCAGGAGGAACTGGGACGCTGGATCTGCACGGCTGGAGGGAGCGGGAGCCCCAGGCAGCCTACCTTCTCACGCTTACTGCCTTATTCCCGGGTCTCCCTCGCTGCTGCTGCTGCTGCCGCCTCCAGTCCTCTTGCTCCGCTGCTGCCGCTGCGGCCGCCACCACCACGCTGCCTGCCTGCCTGCCTGCTTACAGAAAGTGCAGGCAACAGCTGCGGGTATGCAGTACGCATGCGCAGCTGCTGAGCCAACCAGCCGACGGGGCCAGCTTCGAGTGGGCGGGGCCAGCTCAACTTCTAGAAACCGGTACTCGCGTAGTGGTGCGTAGTGGGTGCATGACATCACTGATTAGATGTCCTGAGAGTGCGCCAAGCTTTGGTGCGGCTTTGTGGTTGAGGCTGTTGATGTTGTGCTTGCTGAGATAACCCTGTAGATCTTGTTCTTCCTTGGGAAAGAGGAATAGAACTAAGACTTGTATGTGTGTGTGTGTGTGTGTGGAGGACTCTTGTTTTTACTTCGTAAACTGCCTGACCCACAGGGTCCTGTTTCTATCAGAAGAGCAGAACAGACACAGGCTGACCCAGCCCCATGCAGTTCAAGCCCTCCGCCTGCACACTGCTTTCAATATTTGCCTCCAGAAAAGGAAGGTGCTGATGATTTTGGGTTTTTTTGCAATTATCTGGAAATGTTGTTTTAAAATGAAAGTTTGTACTTGGCATTTAATACAGCAATATATTATCTGATAGCATCTTTCCTCCTGCTTGAAGTGACAGACACGTTTGAAAAATGCCTGTTTTCAGAACTCTGTCCAATGGGTATTAAAAATGTACATTATTTTGTTGTCAGAATATAACTCGGTTGCTGCAATTTTCTGTGGTAGGAGAATGGCCAGAATCCAGGGAATTTCAGGAAGTGCCCTCTATTTCACCTGGAAACATTAGTAATCCTTAAGGCAGGAGTCTAGCTATATAAAGCCAAATGGAAATGAGCAGTCTTGGAGCCAAGCTCCATCCTGGCCAAAAATAGCTCAGGAACCAATCTGTATTTACTCTTAGCAGTGTGCACTAGCATACCTACATGCATCTAAAACTGAAATGCTAGAACTCTTTTTCCCAACCCTTCTCTGTCCCAACCCTGCATATTAAATCCCCTCCATACCCTCCCCCCATGCCTCCCCCTGTGCTGGGCTTCCATGCGCCACTGGGCCTCTTCCCAGAGACCACTGATGTGTGCAAGAAGGCTCCAATCTTGTGATTTCAGCTTAATATTGAGAAAAGTTTTGGACCATGTCTGGGATTTGAATTGGATGCACAGATTCTGTACTCTGCAACAGTTCATGTACTGTATTGAAGGCTGCTTCAGAGGACTCCCTAGACTTGAGGAGCTGCTTCTCCCTCACAGTAGTACAAGGTTAGAACTGGGAGGGGAGACCAAAGAAAGTAAAATCTCCTTGGGCAGCCAGTAGAATTTGGATTTTAGCCAATGGAACAATGAATTGTTTCTGCAACACACATCCTAGGAAAATTATAGACTCTCCCTCCTTTTGAGGCTTCCAAGAAGGCTATGGCCCGACATTTTCAGGGACTTTGGATCTGAACCAGTTACCGTATTTCCCCATGTATAAGACGCACTCATGTATAAGACGCACCTTAATTTGGGGGCCAGAAATTTGAAAAAAAAAAAGTACCACCACACATAAAGTTACTGAACTCAAGTTTTATTCATAAAACTACTCATCATTGCCCCCCATTCTCCCATCATGTGCCTCCAGCCCCCCTCAGTACTCCCATCATGTGCCTCTAGCCCCCCTCAGTACTCCCATTATTTGCCTCTAGCCCCCCCTCAGTACTCCCATCATATGCTTCCACCCCCCTATGGTCTTCTTACCTTACAGGCTCTCTTCTCTGATTGTGGTCCCGCAATCAGAGAAGAGAGCCTGTAATGTAAGAAGACCGGCCACAGTCCCGCGACTGAACAGGGGAGAGAGGTATTGAACACGGGGGCGGGGGCGGCGGCCATCATTTTAGCTCTACATGCATGGTTAGGCTCAGCACCCTGATGCACACCCCTTGTATAAGACGCACCCAGTTTTTAGAGCCCAAATTTTTTGAAAAAAGTTGCGTCTTATACTGGGGGAAATACGGTAATTCAGGATCTAAGGTGGGGACCCAGCCAAGTGTGGATTGTCTGTGCTTTGACCCTGTGATCGGCAGCAGGCCCTGTGATTGGCAGGCAGCATGAAGCCTCTGGATTAGTTAAGTTCCTGGCCTTCTGCGTTGGCCCTGATCAACAGAATTGTGCAGAATGCATACTGTAATACTTTATCCTATCTTGCTTTCTGTCAGGGATGTTTCATGGTTGTACAATTGCTGCAGTCCAGGAATGCCAGTTTGCATTTCAAGAGTGTCATTTTATTATGTTATAATGACAGCACTTCCTGCTTGATGATATCACTTCCAGGTTCATGACATCACTTCCAGAGGGTCCCGACATGAGTGCCATTCTGAAAAGTGGGTCCCAGTTTTAAAAGTTTGAATACCACTGTTCTAGCTTACAATTCATGTCGCTGGATGTGCTGGAAACTCATCTTCCAGATCTAGTTTTGGGTACAACTCTATAGCATAGTACAATATGTAGGATTATTATACTATAGTCTAGTCTAGTACAAGGATGTCAAACTCATTTCATACAGCGGGCCGAATAGCATTTATGATGCATGCTGAGGGACGGAAGTGATGTCATTAAGCAGGTCATGACCAGAAAAAAGTGCGTTTTATCTCACTTAGCAACTCATTAGCTTCAAAGAGAAAATATGCAAATCTTGATCACATTTTCAAGATATGGGGCAATTATCACATGGGCTACCCTTTCAGTGGAGCTGGGAGAGGCCAATTATCATGGGGGCCAGATAAAGAGCTTCCACGGGCTGCATCCAGCTCCCGGGTCTTTTGACACCCCTGGTCTTGTAGTGTGTAGTATTTGTTATTGATGTCATACAAGGGAGTCAAAGTACAGTTTTGAAACTGGAGTAGTATAATAGTTAAGGCTGCAATCTTATATGTACTTCCCTGCAGGTAAACCCCATTGAACACAGTGGGATTTACTTTTGAGTGCACATGCATAGTCTTGCATTGTAAGACACTGAATTATGAATCGGGTCTTTCATGGTTTGGATCTTACCTCTGCCATGAATTCTCACTAGGTAGCCTTAAGCTACCTCAGTGTCAACTCCTCCAGTTGCAATATGGGGATAATCATATGGGGAAAGCTTGGAACACTGAGAAAGCACTATATCAATAATGATTGTTAGGGGTGGGGTTCTTTTTGTTGAAAACCGCCTTTTGGGCATTAACAACCACCTTTTGGCAGTCAAAATATCTGAATGAAAACACAAAACACTGCATTTTGGTGTTTAAGATATTTTCCAGAAATTAAAATAGACGACTTTTCCAATTAGAAATAATACTGTGGCTGCATCTGCTGACAATATATTGCCTGTATCATCTACATCACTTTTAAAGCATTTAAAATCATAACAATAAGGAGAATGTAGAATAACATAATACTGCAATTTGCTACTTTAATCAAATTTTTGGAAAAAAGTTCACAAAAAACCACACCCCTAATTATTGTTAATATTCCATGTAGAAAAATGTGTCAGAACGTGTAATGTGATTTTGTTGTCAACTTTTTTCCTTTCTGTTTTGTCTCCATAGCCACCGCTGGTCCAAGCAATTTTCAATGGGGATCCAGAAGAAATACGTATGCTGATTTACAAAACAGAAGATGTCAATGCTTTGGTAAGTTACCGTGTGATGTTCTTTTGCAGTCGTTGTGTTCTGAGATTTGATTGGCAAGCAATGACTTTTCATATTTCAGGAGAGTGGGAGATTTTGCTTGGGGATGAAGGTTCTAGTACTGCTCAAAACTCTGACTTTAGGGTTCAGTTCCCTATACTGCCAGTTAAGTATCTGTTGTGATTTTGTAAACTGTATAACAGTAACCACATTATCAACACAGAACAATCAATCGACCTTTTCCCTTTGTTTTTCTCCATGTAAGGGAATGCAGTAGCAGAGCTACACAGAGTGGTGGTGCAGGCGGTATTGCAGGCATCACTATGTGCTGTATAACGCCCCCCCCACCTCACACACTGTCAGAGCCATTCTGTGCAGTGCCGCTTATAGTTATCAGCCAAGGTCTGTAAAATCTTAAAGCGGTTAACTTCCGCTTCCTGTTTAGCGTTAGAGCTACTTTAATCAAGTATTCAGGCTACTGTCAACCTGAATTCGTTGTGCTGCAAGCTTAAATGCTTATAGTGATCTGTTAAAGCAAGATTCACTTTGCCCCTGGTAAGTGTTTAACAATGTTAAATGGGGGGGGGGAGTGTGGGAGCCCCCAATCCTTGAATTACTGAATTGGCATATAAGCAGTGGCGTCGTGACGGGGGGCAGGGGGTGGGCTGCACCACAAGGGGTGTGTGTGACACCACCAGGGACCAAAATTGCTAAAATCGCGGTTTTAAAAGCTAGTACCATCATGCTATATATTGTTGGATGCGGAATTTCACCCAGACTTCAATAAAAAAACCAGAGTTTAATCTTCATTCTATCAAAAGTTATGGCCGAAACACTAAAAACTGAAAATACAACTTTTTATGTAAAAATCACGATTTTTAAAAAAATAGTTATTATGAGTCAGTTCTCATTTCCATGTATCAGAGCTAATACTAGAACTTTTATTTAATTGTGTGAGTGCCATCAAATTGTCCATGGGTTTTTTGTTGGTTACTAATTTGTTGGGTGACCTGTACTATAGTTAAATAAATAAATAAAGTTGATGGGAGGAGGGGTTAACACCAACCCTAGTAATCACACTGCATTTAGGTTGTGCATATGGTATTGTAATTTATTCTGTATAGTTTGGGAGGAGGGGTGATGCGCATCATGGGGGGTGACGTGCTGACCTTCCGCCCCGGGTGACACAAACTCTAGTGACGCCACTGCATATATGGGAGCCTACTAAGACTGGCTGGTATTATCAGCCAGTACAGTACAGATTACTGATATTATCAGTAATCTTTGACAAATTGACAGTTTGGATTAGAAAAGCACTTAAGCTCATGAATAATCCAAGAAAGGTTGTTTTGTGTTTTAAAAGATATGTTTAGATATGCAATTCCACTGTTTCATTATTTTTTCTCTTAGTAAGGGAAACTGCTCTCTTGGTGCATCAGTTTTTGCCTTGTTTAACTTGGGTTCATGTCACAGAACAATGCAAAAGATAAGATTTTGTTTTTGAGATCCAAAGACAAATTAATCTTGCCTCTTCCTACCGCAAACATATCGTTGGCTTTGTTTACTGTATCCATTGTCTTGAGCAGATCTGTTTTGTTTGTACAAGAAACACGCCCAGATTTTCTTTTAACAAGGTGTGCAGTTCTTCATCTGCTTTCCGACATAGTTCTTAGTTGGAATGTTTACATGAACGTGAATCCTGCCAAAATGTTTTCAGAGGATCTGAAGCATCCTCTCCATAGAGATGCCTTCCTCCATGTTCTTTTCCTGCCACATAGAATGCAATCCTAAACTGCGCTGGTACAGTCAGGCCGCAGTGGCCTGTGCTATATCCAGTGCAGGTTGTGTGGCTGCTGGAGGTCACCTTGGAGTAAGGGAATATTTTTCCTCTAACCCCATGTAACACCCCACCCTGCCCTATGGGCCTAATAGGATCCATGCCAGATATTTAGCTGGTGCAAATCTGAGCAGCCCTGTATAAGGCTGCCCACATCAAGAATGGAGTTAGAAAATAGAGTGCACTGTCACCACCAATTCTGCCCCCTCCTGGGTCTGATCCTCACCTGTTCCACCTTCACCTGCCCAGACATGCTCCCTTCACTTCTCCTGGAATGCTTTCCCACCACTGTCTCCCACCCTCTACGCCGCTCAGTGCAAACCTACTTTCCTCGGCCGGCCCAGGGATAGGATCTAGTGCTGCAGGCTGCTGCACATCCTTGTGTGGACACAGCCCGCTTCCGTACAAACATGCCTATGGCGCATTTGCAACAATCGGAGCTGGTGCAGGGGACCCATGTTGGCACAAGCAACCGTTTGGATTGGACTGGACTGAAGCTCTTTCTATAGTTTCATGTAGAGCTTGGCAACATGTTATAGTTGCAAATTGAAGTTTACCAACTTGACAGCTACGTGACAACTTTAAATCTCACTTATGAGCTTAACGCCACATCCAGAGCTGATGCTGCAGATTCCTAGGGCATTGGGTTTGAGGGCAGATGAGCCGGTTACTGTGTTGACGCTAAGCAGGTCTACATCTTGGTCAGGAGTAGGCTGGGAAACTGCCCAGGAACTCTTGTGCTGCTGCTTTGAGTTCCAGTGGCTGTAGTCAGAATCTAAAACAAGCAAATAAACCCTGTGCCAAATATATCCGCACTTGCTTAGTCTGCACATCATAGAATTCTGTTTTAGCTGGGATATATTTGCTTTTTTCAAGAATTCTGCTGATGTTTTGCATCCTGGAAAGAGCAAGATCTTTGGCAATCTAACTCTATCTTTAAGATTCTGTATTTAACCAGGAATGGGCTCCTTCAGCCTCTTTTGTTTTGTCCCACCCGCTTACTCTTTAAGGCAAAAATCTGAGGTTAGCTGGCCATTGTTTGGGGCCAGGTAGGAATATTTTTTGGCTTCCCTTCTGATTGGCTGTGAAGGGAAGTATCATTTTTGTCTACCCTGACTGTCCTGTGCGTTGAGTTTTTAGCCAGTTTGGTCATGTCTGGCAGGTAGCACAGGACAGGGGGAAGGATTAGGGATCCAGTGTCTGCCCTTAGGCAAGCAACAGGTCATGTTGAAGCCCATATAGGTCCTCAGAGTCTACTTAGATCATGGGATTAGGCGGGCTTGACCCTGCAATGGAATTGGGATGCGTACCTTCATGGTTACCCAGCTCAGGGTTAGTGGAGAAATTCAGCATCCTGGACCCCCTTTTCAAGAGTTGGCGAAGAAGAACCTGGGTGAGCCTGTGGGCAAATGCAGATTCTGAGTCAGCGAATGCAGATTCTGAATCAGCAAAGTCCATCTAGTGGAGGGCTTGGCAGAATAGTGGTCTCCTCCTAGTTAGATACCCACATGAAAGGAATGGAGTTTAGTCAGAACCCGCTGCATCTGCCAATTGTTGCTTGGCACTGGCAGTTCAATAAACTACGGCCCTGTTTCTTTCCAAGATCTATGTCGCACATACTTTATGGAGAGATACCTGAGCATTTGCCTGTGTGCTTTCAAGCCTAACTTTGTGGCCTGTGAAGGGCTAGAAACTTGCCATGAGAGGAGGAGGGAAGCATTGAATCAATACCAGATTCTACAATTGCGCTTGTGAGCCTTGTGTTCAGAATTGTGGCATAGACGCAAACTTGGCATTCCCTTAAGGTCCATTTTTTTCCATATAATGTGCTTATCCCTTGTTTTGATCCTGTTTCCATGTAGCACAAAAAGAAACCTTTGCAGTGTTTTAAATGCTGGGTTTGGCTATTTGTAATATGCAGGTGTGCAAAAATTATACACAATTATTGTTTACAAAGAGCAATCTTCAGAAAGTTTTTTTTAATATGCCTTTAGAGCAGATCTCTTTTGGGAACAGGATTATTCCTTGAATGAAGAGCTAAGACTTGAAATGTATTGGACAAATTTGAGATCCTATCCCTTTTTCAGTTTTTTTTTATTGGACAGTAGAGAAACTTGTCTATTCGTCTGCTACTTGATGCAAAAATGCCTGCAGAGTTTAGGAGCTGGTGATACTCTTCTCAGACCACAATCCTAACCTGGAGTTAGGCCAGCAAAGTTTGGCCAGCACAAGGGCCACCGTAAAGTATGTTTGGACCACCCTCAGAGTTAGAGAGGCCGGCACACAGACATGCGTTATCCCTCCTGACTCAGAGAGTGGTCCAAATGCGCTTTTCGGTGGCTCTGGTGCCAGCTAAACTTTGCTGGCCTAACTGTGTCGGCCTAACTCCAGGTTAGGATTGTGCCCTCAGTCGGTGAGAACTTTGCTTCCTGACCTTACAAGCACCCGAGGTTGTCACTAGTGACCCCAGTGGTCAGTCTGTGCTTGTGGTTTTGCAGACCTGGGAGATATACATTTGTTCATAATTGGGGGAGGAAGAAATGGAGCCATTGATTCCTTCTTTGCAGCTTATAGAAGCACAGGAGGGTGATAGACTCAGATCTCAACCGCTTCCATTAACCACAAACTGCATTGAGTATTTTTCCTCACTGTACAGTTCAGTTCAATTTATTACGATCCAAGATCAGATAAGCATACAAACATAAAAACTTTACACATCATAAACAAGTAAATAAAACAGTTATGACAGAGATAAAGGTTAAAACAATAGACATTCTGTCTTCAGAACCAAACCACAATCATTGAATTTGGTAATCATGTTCTTGGGCCACTAAAACTCTGCGGATTTTGACCGCTGCTGCTAAAAAACTAGCACAGGATTTAGTCACTTGTTCGTTACTGCCAGAGAGCAACCATTTGGCAAGCTCCCCTACCCCAGATATCTGAAGACGCATGGTTAGGGGGAGAATAAACTTTTCACGGATACCCTGGTAAAACTGACAATAAAATAGAACATGCTCCCTGGTCTCAATCAACCCTGCACCACATGGGCAAAGTCTATCCATTAAAGGGGTTCCGTTGAACTTGCCGTCAAGGATCGCTGAGGGGAGCCACCCCCATCTGGCAAGAAAATACGCTCTTCTATGTGATGGTATCTCTAAAAGTTTTAAGTAGGCTGAAACTGGTCAAATACTTACTATCATCAGAGGCAAGAAAATTAGAGCAAAGGCTTAGATCTTTCTGCCTTTCAGAATCTAAAACCCTCTGTTTAACAATTTCTTTGGCTCTGTCCAAACCTAGGGATAACAGAGCCTCCGGGGAAAACCCCAAGTGACTCAGTTTCCGAAAAGTAGTATTAAGCCAGTTAGAATGGAAATTATCACTTAGAATCAGTAGAGCTAAACCCTCCTGCGAATATTTAAGTTTGAGCCAAAGAAAAATAGATTGTAAAGATACTCTGGCTTCCACCGGAATTAGCCCAGCTTCTAAACGGAGACTACTATTCGAAGCATACCTTGCCACCTGAAAAACAGAGCGCAAGAATTTAGACTGCACACGCTCTAAAACATCAAAACAGGACAAGGGAGGTCCAATGAAAGTACCATACAGGAGTTGTGGCAAAACTTTTGCTGTATATAATTTAAGGGCTGCTGGGATATACTGCCCACCTCTTGATCTCAAAAATTTGTTAATTGCTTGGGTAGACTGAGAACCCATTTTAGCTGCATATTCATAATGAGGGCCATAGGACCCTGAGCAGCTAAGCAGGACCCCTAAATATTTATAGGTATTAACCTGTTCAATTGGGTGGCCACCTAAACTCCAAGTCCTTACCTTTGGCCTTCTGCCGAAGGCCATTACCTTGGTCTTTTGGTAATTTATTACTAACTGATTAGTTAGACAAAATTGGCTGAATTTATAGAGTGCTCTTTTTAGACCAATAGGGGTCCGAGATAGAATTGCGGTGTCGTCGGCATATAGAAGAACAGACACTTGTCGGGAGGCTAAAGTAGGGGGATGGAAATCAGGTGATTTTAGATAATCAACAAGACTATTGATGTAAATATTAAACAGTGTGGGAGCTAAAACGCATCCCTGTTTGACACCCTTAACAGTCCTAATTGGATTTGTAAAAAAAACTCTGCCTTGCAGTGACACAGTGGTGCTGGTACAGCTACCACTGTATTCCATAAGGTAGTTTTGGCCTCTGGAGGCCTCCTTGGGGTAAGGGAACATTAGCTATCTTGCCACAAGTTAAGCCCAGTAGTGTCATCCGGCAACGAGCGGGACTTACCACTTGATTGACAGGCTGTCCGTGACGTGTCGCCGCCTGCCCGCCCGCCGCAGGGGCTCCCTCCAGTTGGCACGCCCTTCCGCTGCTTGCCTAGGCACCCAGCGCCCCCCCCAGGCAAGCAGGCACCCCCTCCGAAGCCAGGGGTGCCTGCGCAGCGGGTAGGCAGGCGGCGACGCGTCACGGACGGGCAGCCAATCAGGCAGTAAGTCCCGCCTAGTGTTCCGGCAGCTCGTTGCCGGATAACACCGCTGGTTAAGCCCCATTAGCCACTATGGGTCATCTCAGACCTGTGTCAGCTCAATCGCTGGTGCAAGTCTGAGTTGATCTGTGAAAATTAATCGGGCCTGGGAAGGGGGTCAGGATTTGGCATGCACCACCGCCACTGAAACTGCCCCCTCCCGATCCACCTTCTTCCCCACTCCTGTCACTACCCTATTCCACCTACCTTCTGATGCATTCCACCCCCTCCCCAACTCCCTCCAGTCCCCTGCACCAGCTTACCTGCACCCACCAGCCAGGCCCTGTGTGCTGGCCTAGTCACATTTGTGATGGCCATAAAGCTGCTTACCCCGGCAGAATGCACATTCCACTGGCATAAATGGCAGCTAGGATTGGGCCGCCAAACAGGCTATTACGTATTCTGCCTTCACCCACTGGCATAGCTAATGAGGGTGTAGCCTGGTGCAGAGGGCAAAATGATGCCCCAGAAGTGACATCACAACAGGAAGTGACATCACAGTTGTATTTTCATTTTCTTGGGGTTTTTTGACCATAACTTTTGATAGACTGAAGCTATTACTCCCTTGTTTGCTTTACTGCATTGTGCATTAAATTCCACGGCAGGTGTTATATAACATGATGTTCTTATTCATACATATCAAGGTTTTCACAGTTTTGTCTACTAGTGTCAAACTCGGCTTGTTGCCCCCCAAAGCTTGTTGCCCATTGCAAATGTACCCCCCTGCACATCTTTAGTTATGCCCATGCTAACCTTGGCAGAACCTTTGGATCTAGCTCAACTTGGTATGCTAGTACTTATGCATTTGTGCACTTTACTCCATAAGCAGTCATCTGTCTTGTCCTTGTAGCCATTCATAATTACATTTGTAATACCATCATTGTAATTCTGTCTAGGTGGAATGCAGGTGAAGCATGATTAGGATAATTGTAGCAATGTTTGGCAAATGCATGAAACTTTATACCCCTGTTCGGATGCAAATCATCCCTAATTCTGAATCACCTGTTTGAGGTGTGTATATATTGCATGTGAAGCCTGGATACTGGGGATGCATTAATATGGAAATGGAGTCGCCCTTATGCATAGATAAAAGAATGGAGGAGGTAATTAATTGAAATAATACCTGAAATAATTCAGGTAGGCCCTGCTTCACCAGAATAAAACCTTTCTTTCCTTGGCCTCAGATTGGCCTTTTTTGAAAGTAAACTAGAGAAGCTAGGCTCTGCCTGTTCATTTTCAAAAAATCCCTGTGTGTGGTCAAGCAAAGAAAGGAAAAAGCAGTCTGCTCTTTTCCTAACCACCGTGCTCACTCTTGGAGTATAGGAAGAAGACTGAAGTGGTAACCAGAGGAACTCCATTGGGTGGTGGGATGGAGGGGGGCGGGGCTTTCATCAGTTTGCTGCCACTGTCCAAGGTGCCTCCATTCATGATGCATGCGGGTTGGTCTTTAGTGGGCTACCCCTGCTCCCTCCTTTTTTATGTTTGACGCTGAAGATGCATCTTTGCAGCAGGGCTTCTCTGACCATTTTTGATTGTTTTGCATGTTTATATCTTTCCTTTTGATACCGTTTTTTGACAGTGTGCCTTGCTTTCTTAAATTTGTGCTTCTCAATATTGTGGGCTCCCTTGAATAATTGAAGAAAGGCAGTGTACAGATTTTAAAAAAGCAATAAAAAGAAGTATTTGATTTCAATTACTTTTCACTTGCAAGAAGGCAATCTGGTATAACAGGTTTAAAAACTGTTGAGGTTGCCACTTCAATTTCAAGGTAAAAACTGATGAGCTGCTGATCTCTGATTTCCAGAGATAAGGCCGTACCAAGAACAGAACATCCCCCCATGGGTATGTACTGTATTGGTTCGTTGTTCTTCCATCTACACGTTAATTCTATAATAAGAAACGTAACAACCTGCTGGTATTATGTAAAATGATAGGTAATAGGGTCCATGAGGTTCAAGGCTGGGCTGAACTATATTCCAGTAAATCGGTCAGATCTGCTGTGGAGGGAAAAAGACTGTGGAGCAACAGCATAGCTAGGTCATTTTATGTCAGGGGCCCGTAAATGTTTAATACCATCCCTGTATTATTATTTTCAGTAATAGTCATAACTTGAGATGAATCATAATAATGGCTAGAAAATAAACACAATGTACATTTTCCCATAAGCAGGGGATTAAAGTCAGTGTCCTCCCCTCCTGATGCTCCCCCAGCCGTAATACTCAGTTGACATGCTGCCTCTGCATCTGGAGGTTCAATGGAGCTATCATGGTTAATAACCACTGATATATAGTCCGCCACAAATGTTTAGAATCCACTTTAAAAGTCATCGAAGTCAGTGTCCAACAACACCCAAATTTCCCACCCACCCACATTAACTTACAACCCCTTCCTCCTATTCAACAGGCTGCAAAAACTCTTTGTGACCTGAAAGACTTTGCATACAAGCCAAGCCCATGAGAACATTTGTTTCTGCTGTGCTGATAAACTTTACATAGTTAGACTTTCACAGAGTTACTATAGCCCACTCTTCTTCCTCCTATTCCCCATTCCCACCAGAATTCACAATTTAATTATAAGTGACCACCCAATTCTAGTCCCTCCACTTACTGGCCCTGATTCACTTCCTCCTCCCAGCATAAGACACTTTCCACCACCAACCCAAAATTAGCCCCCCTCCTGATCCTACCCCTCTTCCAAGTTCTGGGGTCCACTTTAAAAGTCTTCTAAACCTGTGACCAGCAACACTCAAACTTCCAACAGTGGCACCACTAGGATTGGTGTCACCCGGTGTGGAACTCACGGTATCACCCTCATTAACATTATTTATTCATTTTTCTGTAGAAAAGTACAGGTCATCCAACAAATCAATGACCAACAAAAAACCAGTGGCCAACTTGATGACACTCACACAACAGAATAGGAGTTAGTATTAGCTCTGATACATGGAAATGAGAGCTGACTCATACTAACACCTTATTGGTTCCTTGTTGTGTCATAATAACACCTCATTGGCTCTTGAAACAATCAGCCTCATTGGTCAGTTTTGAGTTAAGAGAATCTGCTTTTTGTTACGTAAGGTAGGCGTGTTTTTCTTTTCTGGTTATGTGGCTATAACTTTTGATAGAATGCAGATAATTCAACAGTTTATTTCATTACATTCTGCATTACATTGCCTATTGAATAACTTGATGGTATTATTCATAATAGGGGATGTGGTGGTGCAGTGGGTTAAACCGCTGCTGCTGGGCTTTCTGAACGGAAGGTTTGGAGTTCAAGACTGCGCGACGGAGTGAGCTCCTGTTGCTTGTCCCAGCTCTTGCCAACCTAGCAGTTCAAAAGCACTTAAATGCAAGTAGATAAATAGGGACCACTTCGGTGGGAAGGGAACGGTGTTCCGTGCGTTACGGCGTAGAGTCATGCCGGCCACATGACCATGAAGCTTGTCCTTGGACAAAACGCCGGCTCAACAGGCTTTGAAACGGAGATGAGCACCGCCCCCTACCGTCAGTCACAACTAGACTATTCGGTCGTGGGGAAACCTTTACCTTTTTATTATTCATAAATACCAAGGTTTCCACAGTTTTGGCCACTTGTGGTGTCTCCCCCTCTGAGGGTGTCACCAGTGGTGTTATCCTACCGGTACGCTGGGCGGGACATCCGGGTGTTCGGCAGCCCGCCCGTCACGTACCACAGCCTTACGCCGTTTGTGTAACCAATTACGCCACTTGCGTACGTTACGCAAACGGTGTAACGCTGCAGTACGCAACGGGCGGGCTGCCGATAACCCGGATGTCCTGCCCAGCATACCGGTAGGATAACACCACTGGGTGTCTCCCAGTGTGGTCAGCCCCCCTCCCGCCCCCTTTAGCAACGCCACTGGTGTGGACATCCACTAGCTGTTGATTTGGGCCCAGCAGGCTCCCTTTATATTAGTAAAGTGGCAATAGCTGAGGCTGTTCTAAGCATTACTTTGAGCCCCTCTCTCTTTGACATTTGGGTCCTGCTAAGAGTGGGTGGAGCAAGATGAAGCTTGATATAGGTGCATCTGCTGCCACCTCTGTCTCATGTTGCCTTGAGAGTGCCCACTAGGAGCAAACCAGACCTGGCCTTGTTCCTTTTCTGAAGGTCTACAGTCCACAAGCCAGCCATCAGGACCACCAGACCATGGCAGAATATAACTTCTTCTTAAGATGAATGTTTATATACTGCTTTTCAACAAAAAGTCTACCATGTCTTATCATTTTCCACTGTATTTTAAGGACACTGAGAAGCGCACTCCTCTTCATGTAGCTGCTTTTCTGGGTGATGCAGAGATCATTGAGCTCCTCATCTTATCAGGTATGTAGTGGTTTATATCACTCTTATTTTTTTTTCTGGATTTATATACCGCCTTTCTCATCCTCAGATCAGATGTACTCAGCGTGGTTTATGTAGGCAGGCTGTCCTAGACCCAACAAGGATCTTTACAATTCGTTCTCTCAACAGAGATAGGTAGGTAGGTTAGGTAGGTAGGTAGGTAGGTAGGTAGATAGATAGATAGATAGATGGATACTTTATTGTCATACAAAACGTACAATGAAATTTGAAGCATTCCAGGACACAGACCCATACACTCAATCCACCCACACAAATCTAAACCACATATCTAAGTTCTCCAAACAACAATGCCATTCACTCAGGGGCGCAACAAGCAGCAAGATAGACAGTGAATCTCAACACCATAGGAAATGCCTTGTTATCCTGGCAATTTCCTGAGTTCGTCATTTAACATGATTACAGCCTTGGGATAAAAGCTGTTCATAAATTGTGCGGTACGTGTCCTAATAACTCTATACTATTTCCCAGAAGGCAACAATTCAAATAGGTTGTAGGCTGGATGGGATGAATCTTTAAGGATACGATGTGACTTCTGCAGACAACGAGATATAAAAATATCACCTAGGGCTGGAAGATGGGTCCCAGTGATGGTCTGAGCCATCTTTATGATTCTCTGCAAAGCCCTTTTGTTCATTGCAGAGCTACTCCCATACCACACCAAAATGCCGTATGTCAGGATTCTCTCTTTATATTCTCTCTTTATAGAACCCCTCTGTCTCCCGGTGTTTCCTTCAGGTTGTAGTCATCTCTCTTAGCTGTGCAAGACATGCCACGAGCTTCCAGCAGCAGCCGCACAAATCATGCCAAGCTGGGGACCTTCCAGTTGTTATCACTTTTGTCGATGACATTCTCAGCATTGTAGTTCTCACTGAGGGTCATATCAACTTTTATCAGTGACTTCCAGTCATCCCCCTTCCAGGCACAAAATCGGGCTATCCCTGCTTGGCTTTTCATGCAGCTCAACATCTGGACCACACCTCTTGGCCAGTGAGGGGGAGGGGAATGACCATCAAGGAGCACTGGTAGCAGTCCCATCCCAATAATGTTAATAGGAACAACCAACCAAAGCAAAACCTTTCACAGATAAATGCTGAGCCTTTTCAAGCATGTGCTCTGTCTCCCCCGCTTCAATTATATACTACAGGCATGCCAATATCTGCTGGCATTCCATTCTGGACCACTCCGTGGATCCCTGAAACCATGGATACTGGGTACACCTTTTTAAAGATGGGGGAACATTAGGGGCTTTGCTGCAAAAAGGTAAAAAAGGAGATTTGTTTAATATTCCCTTTCTCCGTATCCGTGGATATCTGAAACCATGAATCAGTGGATACCGGGGCACGTCTGTATATTGTTTCTGTTGTAGGGATATGATCGTTTCCCATCACTCAAATATCTGAGCAATGCATGGAGTTGTGATCATTGGTCGTCCTTAGATTGGGCTGTTCAGCCGTGACTCGGAATGCTGGAAAACAAGCTGGACTTGGCAAAATCTGGGGAGACACAGGCTGGGAAGGTTCCATCTGCACAGGAAGCTGTTGTCAAAGGGGCAGAAGGATGTCTGCAACTGGGTAGGTTGCCTTGCAACTACAAGCCCAGATGCTGAGCCTCTTCAGAGAGGAGGAGGATGGACCAGGCATTCCACCATCTGAGTGACCAGACTCCCACCTGTAGAGGAAGTGTAGGGTACAATTTGACAAAAGTGCCTGCCAAAGACTGAAGGCAGCACCCTTGAGGTACCTGGGATAGCAGCTCTGAAAGACCTGCACGCCTAACAGCTCCTGGCTCTTCTTGTGGGAGGCCAGCAGGTGAATGCAGATCTGTTTACATTGGATACATGCATCATGTTGACATACAAAATCAAACCAGAATAACCACAGAGGTGTTGGGAGATGATGTTGTTTTTCTTGCTTGTTACAGCCTTTGCAAGTGTTTGAGGAGCTTTGGTTAAAGCCATTTGCTAACCAGCAGTGGTATTGAACATATGCTTTTAGTGGAACACATGTTGGAAGTATAGATTTTGACCCTGTGCAACATTTCCTGTTGCTTAAATTATGTGTGTGCGCCTGTGCGAGCACGTGCTAGCTACATGTATTTTAATCAATCGATCAATCAATCATATTTATATACCGCTTTTCAACACAAAGTTCACAAAGCGGTTTACAGGTAAATAGTAATAATAATGAAGTTAAATGGCACCCTGTCCCAAAGGGCTCACAATCTAAGAAAAAGGCAGACCACCAGTAACAGCCACTAGAAAGACTGCACAGGGGTGAAGAGGGACAGTTACTCTCCCCCTGCTAAATATAAGAGGAACACCACTTGAAAAAGTGCCTCTTGCCCAGTTAGCAGGGGTAAGCTCAGTTAGCAGGGGTAACTTTTATTATATATCATAAGCAATTATTTTGTTTGGTAGAGTTAAAATGGAATTGCCTGAAAAGCATTAGAGCAATGGTTTGCAAAGCCTTTTAGCACCGGGACTAATTTTTTTAGAACGACAATCTGTCAGGACCCACAGGAAATGGCTGGAAGAGACATAATCAAGTAGGAAAATTTTTAATATGCATATGACAAAATTAAGTAAGGAAGTAAATTACAAGTTTACAATAAGCAAGTTTTAAAAAACTATTTACGGTAAAGAAGAACCCGCCTAACCCTCCCAAGCAGTTGCTGATCTGAAAAGCATATACATAGTAGCCTGTTAAAAGTACAGATCTGTAACAATTCCACAAATGCAGTTACATACTATGGTAGCATCAAGTCTAATATATTAAACATAAAAAACACATTGAAATGAATGGGAACCCATCTGAAATTGGCTTTCGACCCACAGTTTGAGAAACATTGCATTAGGGTCACAGCGCTTTTTTGTTTTTATAAATGTTCCAGTACCTGTTGCTACTTCAGTGCTTAGCTTACCTGCACAATGGGCTGAAAGTATGCAAAGTAACACCTGGTAGGAGATTTGAAAAGTTGAGGAATAGAATATAGTAACTGTGATGTTGGTGAGATCCCTGGAGTGTGTGGTGCTCATTAGAAGCTTTTGCTTCACACATAACTTTAAGCGAATTCATGTGTAGTTATTACTACACATATACCAGTTATTACTCACTGCTAAAATAAGATTGATTATTCTAAATGGCAAACATAGAGCTAATTTTGACTGTCAAAACACACACTTACAGGATAAACATGCTTTTAATTATGGCTGTAATCTAATTAAAAAAGGCAGAAGCATCCTATAAAGCCTGCATCCAACCTATCATATGAAGAAACCTCTGCAACACTTGGGAAGCAAATCAGTTACAGATGTGAAAGCATTGAATGGAATGATTTTGTGCAGCCTGTAATTGTGCAGAGAAAGCCAAGTAGTCACTTCTGAAACAATTACTAGTCTATACACTTATTTGTCCCCCAAAACTGGATTTCTTTATCTTGGCATGAACAATGCATGCATGAATTGGTATGTTGGTTTTAAAATGTTATAAGCTGCTTTGATGGGGATGGAAGGTGGAGTTATCACTGTTTTAATGAAAGGATATGTCACCTGTGCACATTCTGCAGCAAGGTTGCACCGTCCCTGTTCTTGCCACGTCTTGCATTCACCTGGCCCCCATTTTGTTGTTGGCCTGAATAACTTGTAGGGAAAGTGTCACAAGAGGACTGTACTGGGGAGTTGATTTGTAAAATGTTCAGATTCCTAAACTGCTTTTTATGTGCAAGCCCCAAAGCTGCATGCACAATAAAAGAAACGCAATGTGACCACTGGAGACAAAACCACAGGAAGTAGAAAAACCAACTTAAAACATCCATCAGTCCATCCTAAAGTACTGGTGAGGGAGAGGTTTTTGCCCAATGATGAAAATGGATATTTGAGAGAATACAGATCTTACTGAAGCCAGTTAAATTGCTCCAGGTGTTGGCATTTGGACAGATTTCTAGACAGATGCGTCTAGCTGGTGTGACTATTGGGGGCTCTTAGAGAGACTTTTCAGAGGCTCCTGGGCAGAATGCCATTCGCGCCGGAGAAGCCTTTGCCAGGGAAGCAGTCTCCAGTTTGGAGACCACTCTAGACAAAACGGGTAGGGAGATTTATATGGGAATAGGAGGTCCCTCCAGTGGCATACCTACAGGGAGATCACAACCAGGGGCGTAACTAGGGTGTGGCAGGGGGTGGCATGAGCCATGGGCGCCATCTTTCAGGGGGCGCCGTTTGCATGGCGCCCACCCCCCAAAATGGCGCCCACGGCCCGCCCGCTCCCTGCGCCGCATTATCCTCGCTCCGGCTGGCCTTAAAGAGCCAGCCGGAGCGAGGAGAACGCGCTGCCACCTGGCGCCCCCTCCCGCTTCTCAAGGGGGGTGGGGCGCTGGGCGGCGCTGCGTTCTGTTTGCTCCTGCTGGCCCTTTAAGGCCGGCACGAGTGAACAGAAAGAACACGGCCGGGGCGCCGCGGTCTGTTCGCTGCTGCTGGCCCTTTAAGGCCAACGGCAGCGAACAGAACACGGCGCCCCTGCCGCGTTCTGTTCGCTGCCGCTGGCCTTAAAGGGCCGGCGGCAGCGAACAGAATGCGCCTCTTAGAAGGGGCGGGGCGCTATGTCATGATGTCACGATGTGACGTCATGATGTTGCGTGCCCCTAGGGGCGCATTTTCATTGGGCGCCATGGGCGCCCTTTCAAATAGATTCGCCCCTGATCACAACAGTAAGTTTTGCAAGCTTGGCATGATTTGATTTGATTCCAAATGAGGTTCCTTTAGCTTGGGGTCAGGAATGACCTTCAAGTACTGCCCTAATTGCCTGCTCCCTCTCTTTTTGCACCTGTGGATCAGCACGCATGCCCCAACCCACCTCCATTGTCACCCCTGCGTAGTGTCTTTTCTAGTGGCTGTTGCGGGTGGTGTTCTATATTTTTTTAGATTGTGAGTCCTTTTGGGACAGGGAGCCATTTAGCTTTATTATTATTGTTTGCCTGTAAACCGCTTTGTGAACTTTGTGTTGAAAAGCAGTATATAAATACTGCTCGATTGATTGATTGTCACCTCCACTTTTCATGCTCAGCCATGTCTTCAGAACAGGCTGCATCCTAGGTATGGGGTCCTAAGGTATGGGACCCCATCCTAAGAAGGGGTCAGGTGGGCAAAGAGGCAACAGTGAAGATGTGATCTGGGCTGCTGTGTCCCCTTCCCCTTTTGCACACCTCTTCAAACAGGCCAACATTCGTGTTGGGAGCAGAAGGAGGAGTCCTTGTTTTCAAAGAGGTGGTGGATGGGGAAAAAGGAAGGCAGTGGTGGTGTAATAGTGATCCTGTTTGAATTGCTTCCTTGGAAGGGGAGCGATCAGGACAGGATTGCAGCAACTCCTTATTGGCTTTGTTAGACTTGGAGAAAAGTTCAGTTTTTTTTTCAGCTTTGCAATGTTTGGACTCGGTGACTTGCTCTTACTGGTGTCTGTTCACTTACTGTAGATCAGCCCACAGTTCTCTAGCTTGGTTTGCTTTCCTCCTACTGGATAATGGAAAGCGGGGTGTTAGCTTAAACTGGCTTAAATGATTTGGTCGTGTTGATATTTGAGTAACAAACCTTGCCTTTAATCCAACTGTGCAGCTGCTAGCAAAAAGGGAAAAGGCAACAGCTCAATGGAAAGGGCAAATGCTTTGCATGTGGAAGGTCTCTGATTCAATTTCTGGCATCTTCAGGTTTGGCAAAAAAAAAAAAATCTTTTTTATCTAAATCCCAGAGAGCCACTGTCAGTCTGGGTTGGAAATACCAATCTAAGTGGAACAGTGATCCGATTCTGTGCCGGCTTGCAGGATAGTCATTCAGACCTCCACTTTGATTTTGTAAGCTTTTAATATTTATTTGGTTTCTACATGAGAGATCACAATGATTGGTAGAGCAAGGCGCTCTCACTAGAGAGCTGGTGTTGGGTAGTGGCTAAGAGTATGAGCTTCACAAAGTCCCTGGTTCAAGTCTCATTTCAGGGCTGAAATATGTGTGATGTTGATCGACTTGACTGTGTCTTAGAATCAGACTAGACATGAAGTTCAACTTGCTTTTGAATTTTGTGCTGAGGATTCTCCAGGTCCTTATTATTATTTACATAAATTAACAATACTCGTATTTATATACCGCCTTTTCTTAGGTCATTAGATTACTCTAATGACTGTAACTCAAGGCAGTTTACATGGGCAGACTTTATTCATAAACCCGAAGGTTTTTACAATTTTACAGAAACATTTTATCTTACAAGAACAACACCACAAACAGATGGATCTTTCTGGATTTAATCTTCTTTCCAGCCGCACGTTTGTCTTCTGCTGACTGATAAGCGGCTTCTCTACTCCCACGAGAGCAGCTGACCCAGCACACTCCCCCTCTCACGAGGCAGCCGGAGACAGCTCAGCTTTTAATCAGCCGCAGTTTTTACAAGGTCTGCCGCTCACAGAGACTTCTGGTAGTCCCGAACTGGTGACCTTCAGATCTTCAGTTCTTTATGTTCAGGCAAACGGAGGCATTAACCCTCTTGACTAAATCTTCTGCACCTACATTCTGTACCTATGTAGGTGCATAGAAGCTGGCACTCCCCTTTCTGCTCATTTTGGCTCTTCTGAAAAGGGCTAGGATCTTGCATTTTCAATTGGAAAAAACATCTCTAGCATGCAATGGTTCCCAAATGTTTTAGACTGGCAGCTCCCTTGACCTCCTGAGCCATTGGCCACCTATCCTATACACCTATCCTGTACAACTTCCCTATACATTGTATAGGGAAGTTGGATTTTTGCAAGAATTCTGCAGCTGTTTTCTGCAGTTTTCTGAAACTGTTTTCTGCAGCTTCCCATAGAGCCACGGCTCACAGTTTGGGAACCACTTCCCTAGGGTGTGGGGCCTATGATGGAAGGGTGTTTACTTTAAATAAATATACAATACTTGGGGGTTACGTTTCCTCGTTATGTTAGATATTCCAAGTTGCAATCCTAAGCATACGTACTATGGAGTAAGCCCAATTGTCCCCAGTGGTGCTTACTTCTGGGTAAACATGTTTAGGATTGTCTTGCATGGCAACTTGATTTCTTAGGCTGCGATCCTATACACACTTGCTAATTTCTGAGTCAGTTGGCATAGGATCGTTAAACTTTTTTTGTCTAGATAAAAGTGTTGAGACTAAAGACCCAATCCTATCCAACCTTCCTGCGCCGATGTAGCTGTGCCAATAGGGTGTGCTCTGGATCTTGCGATTTCGGGGGGGGGGTTCTCAAAGAGGCCTCCTTATGGTAAGTGAACATTTGTTCCCTTATCTTAGAACTGCATCAGCACTGGAAAGTTGGATAGGATTGAGCCCTAAGAGGCAGAAATAAACGCAATTATTTTAAGCACCATTCTGAAAAATGCATTTACCTCTTTGCTTGCATCCAAGTCCTCCACGGTTCCAACAGAACTTTTGTGCACAAAACTATATGAAGCTGCAGTTTCAGTAGTTCACCTCTTTTGTGAACGAGAAATATGACAAAATAATGTTTTGTGAGGTCTTGTGCTGGAAGCAAGACTGGAATTTTTCTATGTATGTATTCTGGCTGCTTTCCTTGTTCAGCCTCTGAAATATTATTCACACCACACGTCGCTCGTTTACCTCCATGGAATAGCCCAAGGTTAAGACTCGTAAATCATTTCACTATAGTGACTTGCTAGATGTGAAGGGAGTCCTTCTCTATCAAAGTAGCAGTCGGATCTTCCTTCCTTCCTTCCTTTTTCAAACCACCATCTTTTTTTTTTTTGACAGTGCTTCATAATCAGATGAATGCGATCAATATAAGCGGCCAACTCCATGGGGCTGACACCTTCTGCATTTGTTTTTAATTTAAAGGAACGCAAGAAAGATTTACAACCAATAGCAATATTGTCAGCGTGGCTAGACGCTGTGAAAAGAATCAGCCCATTGAATTTCGTACAAGGCTCCGGAGAGACATTCTGTGAAATATGCTCTTAGTTAGACTTGTGGCGCATGAACTGGTGGTAGTACAAATAAACATAGCATCTAATGAATAAAGCATATGTCCTGTGCATTGAGACATATCAGAAATGGGCCTCTAGGTTATTGTTAAAGCAGACATTATTCAGAAGGAAGACCAGCAGCCAGATGTGTAAAAATGGCACCATGAAGTGTGGCTGACATAGGTTTAGGGTGGCTGATAAAAGGTCTGGCGCTGGATTGTTAGTCTGAAATTATGTTGGTGGAAGGCATTTTTAAAGTTTTGTCTGTTCAGGAGTAGAATGTACATAGAAGATCTCGTGTTCCAATCAGGTTAGCAAAGTATAGGGAAGATTTCTTCCTGAAATCTTACAATCCTTCTGCCAGTCAGCCCTGATCTAGACAGATCAATGGTTCAGAACCATAAAATGCAGTTTTGTATGTTTTTCCTTCCATTTTCTAATAGATCAGTGTTTTTCAAACTGTGGGTTGAGGACCCAGTAGGTGGGTCACAAGTCGATTTCAGGTGGGTCTCATAGCACCTAGTGCAGCCATAGTTGAAAGTATGGGAAGGTGGGACATTGAACAGGGGAAGGGCTGTGTGGTTATTTTGTTTGTGCCAAGGGTTTAAATAGGCTTTTTTAAACTTCCTGATTCACTTTGCTATTGGAAAATGGCTGGGAAATAGCTCAACATTACTGCATTCTCAGGAAAGCAGCAGGCTCTGGTGTTACAATGACAGCATTTCTGACCATGACATCATGGGTCCCAGTGGGTCATGGTGCTAAAACGTTTGAGAATCACTGTAATAGATGTTGAGAAAATGAGGTAAGTAAGATTTTTGCTGCAATACTCCACTTGCATGTTCATAGTTTTTACCCTTTTAAAGACATGTATACAATTCTTTACCTGCAAATGAGTATACGCTGCAGGTTAAATGGTTGAGGCGCGGCGCTAGCTCATTAGGAAGGCAGAATAAAACCTCTTTTATTGTAAACCTCTTTCTGTACTTGGAAGCCTGCCACTCAAAGAATCTGTTGCGCCTCTTGCTGTACCATCTTAAGCATGTTTACTCCAAAAAAGGAGTTCAGTGGGGCCTGATCTCTAGTAAGTCTGTTTAGGATTGCAGCCTTGCACAGCATTTGATAGATCAAGACACACCCAGTGATGTGCAGCCACAGTGCCTCTGGTACAGCAGGCACTAGCAGCTTGGAGGACCTGAACACAGGCCATCATCTTCGCCTTCTTTCATAGCTTTCACTCAATGACCTTTGCCAGCATGTGAAGGCCACTTATATTAGAAACTTATCACTCCTACAACATAAACAGGATCTTAGGTCCGCAGTAGATTCAGCACCATGGACAAGTGTCCAGAATGGTTGGGTGGACAAGCTCACTTGGGAAAAGTCTTGGGAAGGGGCTGTGGTTCCTCCCAAGCAGAGGAAGCCCTGCCAGGATGCCTGGTGCTGCAGTCTATACAAGCTCCTCAATGGACAGCTGCAGATCCACCATTCTGCAGCCTCGACTTGTTCTGGTCATCTCTCAAAAGAGATTTTCTTTTCTACTGTCTGTTAAGCCTCATAGGCTTGCAGCAATGACAACTTTGTTTTTCCAACACTTAGGAAGGCTATTTCTGGAAACCTGTTTATTATTTTAAATATTCATACCCTGTCCTTAACAGGGACTCAGGGTGGCTTACGAACAAAACAAAACAATATGCACTTAAAAGCCAATTAACATATACACAGGATACCCTTTTTAGTAACGGCTTGGCAAGGCCTGCTGTCACCTGCCCTGCTTTTAGATGGGGCAGGAAAACAATGAGCCACTGTCACCCAGGGCAGTTTCTTGTTTGTCTGAAGTTAGCAATTGTTATTTAGGAGCTCATATGGTCCAAAGTGGGCTGCAGTTCTAATTAGACCTGTGTCCAGCTCTTCCTTTAATTTTGTTCAGGTGCATACAGTGAACTCTTAGTTAAACAGACTGTAGTTGAATTGACTTCAGAAATAACGGACAGTCTGTTGCACTCTACCTCAGTGTTTTTCAAACAGTAGGTTGGGACCCACTTGGTGAGTCATGACCTGATGTCAGATGGGTCGTGGAAAGCTGGGAGTAGCCATCTTGGAAGCTGCAGACCTTACTCTTGCTATATTCCTTTTGTGAGTGTTAACAGTTAACAAGTGAGGTTTTATTTTTAATCTTTTTAGTTCAGTGTTTTTACATAATATTTTGTCCCGATCTTGCAATCTTGCTTTCTGTCAGGGATGTTTTATGTGTGTGCAATTGCTGCAGCCCAAGAATGCCAGTTTGCCTTCCAGGAGTGTCATTTGATTATATTACAATGGTGGCACTTCCTGTTTGATTATATCACTTACGGCTCTGACGACATGTCTAGGTTAATGACATCCCTTCTGGTGGATTCTGACACTAGTTCCATTCTAAAAAGTGGGTCTAAAATTTTTGAGAACCACTGCTCTACCTTACAGCGTCTTCAGCTAGTTAATTGTGGAAGTTAATTGGGGGCAGGCTTGCCTACCTTTCAGGGCCTCCTTGATAATGTATACCTGAAAAATACACTGTCAATAATGCACATCAAAGCCTGTATGGATGTTTGGACAGCCTTATTATCAGCCCCTTGCCTCTGTAGCAGGTAACAGCTTCACCATAGCCTCTGGGTGAGAGGCAAAGTACAGTCCACTGTACTTTGTACAGTGGTGTGTACAAAGTGTGATACTGTAGTGTGATACAGAGCACACTCTGTCTTCAGGTTAAAGGGTACTTGGTCTTTGAAGACTGCAAGAGAGAGTCCTCGAGTCCTGATCTGTATTAATAGGAGATCAGCACTATCATAAAGCTGGGGTTTCCAACAGGTTTCCAGGCTTGTGATAACACTATCTCTACGTTGCAGAGCCTGCTTGCAAGCTATAACAGTGCTGTTAGGACATCTCTTCAATGGGCCAGATGGCCAGGGCCCCTGAAATCTAGATGATCACCTTTCCTTCTGATCATTACTGCCCTTTTCTCTAATGCAAAGAACACAGCAGTGCTGGGGTCTGTGAGTCTTACTATGTGGGGGTCAAAGAATTTTTTTGTTTGGGGATGATTTTCTGTATAGGTTCTTCTGAAAAATCACCTACAAAAAATGCATGCACAGCTGATAGACTGCTAAACTTGCCAGGAAGATCATTCTGTGCTGTCAGGAAAAGAAACCCTGCTAAACATGCATAGGAAGAGGATATGAAAGCCAGAAAATGATGAAACTGATAACATGTCAGTTAATTTCTGTACTGCAGTAATGGTCTTACTGTGGATTTCTTTTCTGGCAGCTGTAGTGGGTCAATGAAAAGAATAAGTGCCTTTCAAGGAAAATCTGTTCTCCCATGCCACCTTATTTTCTGAGGCCCAATTTAGATGAATGACTACTATACACCAAACATGTTTTAACCATGGCAGTTAAAACCTTCAAATTCCTTCAGGTTCCTGTTCAGAGAAAACGGGGTGTGATCTTGTCCACAGAAAATGATGATTTTGTGATGAGTGAGGACAAGGAGACTTGTAGTGCAATCTTGTGCACATGTACTTAGAAGTAAGTTCCACTGTCTTCAGTAGGGCTTACTCCCAGCTAAGGGTGAATCACTCTCCTCTTTTATTTTTTTTAAGTCATCACTGGAGAAGGAGAGCATGTTCCTCCCTCTCCCAACACTTAAAAATAAACTAAACAAAGTATTCATACATTGTCTGGATTTTCTGTGAGGATGGTGGGGTAGTGTTGCTGGTGTCAAGCACTCTTTTTCTAGAGTGGTGTATTTTCTTGAGCAGAACTTGTCAAAGTAGGATGCGCTCAACCTTATTCAGTATTATACAATGCAAATTACAAAAGGATATGTACGATGGCAAGGCTTGGAACACTTGTCCCTTTCCTGCCCTTCTGCTCTCTGCTTATTCCCCAGCTCCCTAGAAGTTCCACTCCAGGTGCTGGTCTAGAAGGTTGTGCAGGTCACAGCCCTGCTGCTGTGCTGTTAATGTGAGTTTAGTAGGAGCGATCTTGGTGTAGACATCATGACTGCCTGAGACAGTGCTTTAAAAGCCTCCGCAACAGAATTTCAAAGGAACTGTTGACCCACAGTTGCAGTAACACCTTCGGTCTACTGGAACTGTGATGGGTGAGTTTGCTTTCTGGATGCCCTTCAGCTGGAAACAGCAATGGTGTAACCCAGAATGCTGCCCAGTGCTGCCTGCACGATCACAAAAAATAAACTCACCTGCTTACTACGCTCCTTGGGAGGTTTCTTCAATTGTGGAAGTGCAGCACTTCCTGTTTGGTTTAAAGGGACCGTGTGAAGGAAGGAGCAACTTGGTTCTCACAGTCCCTGAAATCAAACTGGAAGTCCTGCACTTCCACAATTGATGAAACTATGCTTGGAACGAGACAGAGGCAGGTGATCCAGTTGCCACGTGCTTTTAGTGAGCGGATCAGTGAGGGTTGCATGTATCCAGTGGTGTCATCTACTCTCGCGGAGACGGAACGCTGGGCGGGACGTACATTTGATTAGCAGCCCGGTCCAGGCGGTTCTGCTGCCTTCCCCCCGCCACACGGGCTGCCCTCGGTCACCGCGCCCCACCACTGCTTGCCCAGCTCCGCGATGGACGTGGGAAGGATGGGTGGGGGGCGCTCTGGGTGCCTGGGAGAGCAGGAAGGACAGCGGAAGCGAACAGGCAGGCAGCCAATCAAACGTAAGTCCCGCCCAGCGTTCCGTCTCCGCGAGAGTAGATGACACCACTGGTTGCATCCATGGCAAGCTGGAGCAAGGCAGTGGTGGTGGCAGGTTCTGGGTGAAGGGCAGCTCAAATCTGCCACCTTCTCCCTCTGACCTCAGCAGTCTGATACTGATGCATCACTTTGCTGAAAGATGAGCTGCCCCAGGCTGTACAGGAAAATTGTCGGTTCTGCCTTGGTCTCATCTTGGCCTCCTGTGTTTTTCACACCAACTTATCTCTAGAAGGAGGTGCTGATCTCAGGGTAAAAAAAGAATGCAAGCCTCATCCTTGCTCAGCTCTACAGGTTTTCTCACGGAGTCATCAAAGGCAAATTAACCCTGTTGCCATCCACCTTGTTGAGATGTATGCCAGAAGCCAGGCTGCAGGGGGTGATACTGTTGATTGATCCAGGCTGGGTGTTTTCTGTACTGCATGTGAATCCTTGCATCCCGAGTTACAGGTCTGTACAGTATAATGGAAGTCATATTGCCGGTTTTCGCTTTTTCCCTAAGGTGATCTTCAGATGTGTCCTTTTTCATTTGCAGGGGCCCGTGTCAATGCCAAGGATAACATGTGGCTGACCCCTCTCCACCGAGCAGTTGCTTCAAGGAGCGAAGTGAGTGATCTATCTCAGGCACTGTGTCCTCGGGCAGCCTGTGCTTCATATATTTCATTGGCAAAGCCAATATCATTTCTGGACAGTTAAGGTGAACAACGGCGACCTTTATAGCTCACATCTGAGCCTTAGAAATTAGTTGCATCTCAATTTTTTAACATCTGCCAGGTGGTGAAACTCTAAGTCAAGATACTTGGAAAACAGCAAACGGTGCCTGAATTTTATTCTATTCATTTAGTAAGGCTGTGAACTGGGAGACTGGTCTTGGTGGTAATGGTGGGAAGGCAGGGGCATGAACCACACCATTACATGATCTGCCAATCAGCCTTAATTCTGCCTTCTTGTATTTTGTCTTAACTGATCTTGCTTGGCAAGGCCAAATGCAGCCCACCAGCCATCTGTGATCAATCCATCAAGGGCTTGATAAGGACCCCTATTTTGATGCCTGTGGTTAGAGAGTTGCCTTCTGCAACTCTTGCAGAAGGTCACAGCCTTGGGCAAGCCTCAAGTACACCATGTCATGTTTGCTAAAGCTTTTCTGCACTTAACCTTTCCCTATGCTAGTTACTGGTGTGCTGATGTGCTAGTTACTAGCACTGGTGTGCTAGTTACATGGTGCTTACCTGGAAGCGTTGCAGATGTTGCCCAGTATCCTTTATAGAGCTAGTACTGATAGCATTACATACTTCCATCTCCTCATCATACCGACTGCAGTGAAGGTAGGCACAGTAAGAGACCAGCACGGCCCCACACGCCAGCACTGTATACAGCACCTGCTCTATGCACCGAATCAGACGCATGGAAGCATTCATCATATAGACCAGAGGTTCCCAACCTTTAAGTGAACCCTGTAAGTATTTGCGGGCTGGAGTAGGGGGCAGCAGCAATGATGCTTGAGGGATCACGCTGCTGCCATGACACAGGGGTTTTTAAAGGTTCCTGGGGGTAGCCTGGCCATCCGGGGGAGGGTGCAATTCCCTCTGCATGCCACCCTACTGCTCAAAATGGCTCCTAGCTTCTGGTTTGTGATGGCGAACCCAGCAATGGGTTCTGTTTTTCAGCAGCTAGGAGCTGTTTTGAGCAGCAGGGAGGCATGCAGGGAGGATCGCGCCCCCACCCTCTGGCTGGCCAGCGCTACTGCCCAGGTACCTTCAAAAAAAATCCTTTGTTGCAGTGGCGGCAGCACAATGGCTAAAGAGCTGTTGCCACTGCAGCCACACTCACTGAAGGGAAATGAACTGGCTCCAGTTTTCCTGGGGGTTGTGGCCCCCAGGTTGGGAACCGGTGATACAGACTGTATCCTTACCTTAGCAAATCACAGTCAGTAGTTACAGAAGTTTGTTTTAAATGGGAATTGTGTCCCACCGAGCATGGCTTCTTCGAGCCCTTATTATTCTAGGCAGCTGAAATTATGCTTCAGGATAGCTACTTGAGGTCTCATATATAATCCTGCTGCTCTCTGTCTTCCTAAGGTCATGCATTCTGCTTGCCTCGGGGCATAAGTAGGATGGACAGTTCTTTTTAATGGAAGATTGGTGTATGGGAGCAAGTGGTACGCAAATATGCCTGAATGCATAGGAGAAGGAGCTCAGCACTGAGAGCAGGTTCAGCAGGTCAGCTGTACTTGTGAATATACTCAAGGGGGAAGCTCTTTGGCTGCTAGTGAACTAGTATGGCTCAAAGTGACAAGGCTGTATTACTTACGCCAGTAGCATAGCAAGCCTGATGCAGGGAGTGGGCCACAGCAGGGTTCTGTGGATTTGCCGCACTGGGGCTGGCTCCAGGTCAGCCGAGGCCCAATGCAGGGCATTCCCACAGACCCCCCACCCCACCCTCCCTGTGGGCCCCCCCCTCACCAAGAAGAGCACTTGTGGTGCCATGTGCAAAACACGGCACCTGGAAATAGTTGCTGGCGACATGATGATGTCACAGCCAACTGCTTCCAGGAGGCTCATTTTGGGCTATTGGGAAACAGGGGCAGATGGGAGGGCCCAAGGTAAACCTGTTCTGCTCGCCCCACTGACTTATATTACAGCTCATAGAGATCTCAGCTGCAGCAGCAGGCAGTATGCTCTCTGCACTGGTGCAGCCCCCACCCCAAAGCACGGGGCTCAGTGTGATGACATTAGTCACATTGGCTTAAAGCCGTCCCTGGCCACAATCTCCGTGGTGGTGAGTAGGTGCACAATTCTTGCCACCTGAGTGCTTGGAGAAGCACTCTAGCTTGGAGCCATTCTGGACACAGGGGTGTGTGTGTGTGTGTGTGTGTGTGTGTGTGTGTGTGTGTGTGAGAGAGAGAGAGAGAGAGAGAGAGAGAGAGAGAGAGAGAGAGAGAGAGATGTCCTGACTCAGGGGGGTGTCATGATAATGCAGGGAGGGTGTTGTCGTGTCACCCAGGTGCTCAGCTATACTGCTGAGTGATGCGATTAGGAGTTCGATTTCTATCATACCCTTCCTGCAAGGAGCTCAAGATTCTCGCCAAGGGATTCTACCCTCCTAACAAACCTGTGAGGAAGGTTAGGCTGGGAGGTGGTGACTGGGAATAGATTGCTCAGTGAGCTTCATTGTTCCGAGAGGATTTTGACTGTGGCTCTCCCTGCTCCTAGTCTGACACTCTAACTATACCGCAAATGGGTATAGTTACTATATGTTACTGTTTTGGCGTTTCCCATTCCTCATGTCCTGGTGTACCAAGGACTGAATCTTTCTCATCTGCATGGCATGGTGAACTGAAATGAGTCTTTGCCTTTAGGAGGCTGCAGTTACTTCATCTGAGCAGTGTTTGTTGTAGTTTGGATTGTTTGTAGCAGAGTTGGGGGCTTGTGGACCCATTCAGCGCTTACCTCGCGCGAGCGGAGCGGAGAAACGACGAGATCGCTACATTTCCATAACAAAGTCTTTTATTGGTTACAGTAGCGATAGTCAGAAAGCAAGAAGTTTGCCGGTCAGCGAAAGCCGGCGAAGGCTTGCCGCGTACAAGCGGCTTTGCAACGCATGTTGTTACATTCTCAATTTCAGTGCGCACACATGGTACAGAGAGAAGAACAAAGGGTGCAGCTAGAGTATATCTGGTAGGTGGATACCTGAAGACCCTTGTGCCCCATGTTACCCAATGGGGTGTCCCTTTGAACATCATGATCTCATGAGAAAGTGGATGTTTGCTAGCCAGCGCTTCCCGTGAGAAACATTGCCTGCTTATGTTACACTAACTAAAGGGAGT